>OU015749.1:114447050-114460266 GCA_907169655.1 Acomys percivali | reverse complement strand
TCACAGAGATCTGTCTGCTTCTGCCCCCCAAGTGCTAGGATTTAAAGGTGTGTGTCACCATGCTTGGCTATGTGTCCACATTTCTTAATCAGTCCCCTGCTTAGTCCAGAAGGCGCATGTCTCATGTGACTTAGTGAAGAGTGTGTGACGTTTCTGCGGCTCTTGACACATGGTGAGCCCCAGTCCCTACTGTCATCCAGCAGTAACTTGGTCCAGCACAGCTGGGGGGGCAATCCCACACAGAAGCTTGCTTTGAGGACAGGGAGGTACTTACAATTTTCTACTGACTCCAAATTAGGAAACTCGTTACATTCAGCTGTGACCACGGAGACAACCAGAATGTCCTTCCCCAACGGTTGCTGTTTTTCTGTGAAGACATTAAAGTAAGCTCAATGGGCTGACCTGCCCCCAGAAGCAACAGGCACACCCACATCTCTCCTGACCTCTAGTCCCTCTGGAAGGAGAAGGAGGACCTAACCCCAACTCTTGGCTCCAGCCCTGCCTGGTCACAGTAAGCCTTCACTCGGCCTGTGTTCCCTCTCCCCTGGCGCCTGCTCTGACCCTGTTTGAACATCTCTAATCAGTCTCTTCTCTATTCCCTTATCTCACTGTAGACTAGCACACTGTAGTGCTGTTCAAAGTTGCGCGTAGAGGAACTCCCATTTTGTTAAAGCCAGCCCATGAGGTAAGGCATAGCTGGAACAGACGCCAGGAGGCCCCCCTGAGAGCAGGCCTTGAATGAGGAAAGAAGGCTCCAGAGAAGGTGGTGGTGGTCATCAGGCCATGCTGGGTGTCCTCTCCCCAGCAGGCTCTCTAGGGTAACTCACTGCTCTCAAAGGCAAAAGCCTCCCTGCAATGCTGACTAAAAGCCCCAGGCCACACAGAAAAAAATGTCAGAGAATTTCTCTCCTTATTTTCCAACCACCTTTGTGAATTTCAGGGTGGACTGATTTGGGGGGCTCTATTTTGTTTTTTGAGACACTGTGTTGCCTAGGCTGACCCCAAACTTGAAGAGATCATCCTGCCTCAGTCTCTTGAATACTAGAATGTCAGGCATGTACAACCATACCCAACTAGAAAGGTGCTCTGATTTTCCTGCCTTAAGCTGAATGACCCCTCTGCTCTCTGCTCTTTCCTGGAGCGGTATGTATGCTGCTGACCCTACATCGCCCTCCACTCCATACAAAGTACAATGTCAGGGATAGGACGGCTTGGCAGAAGGCAGGGAGAGTCTTCAGAACCAGGCTACAATCCCAAATGTTACCCATCTCCAAGTAGAAGGGACCAAAGTGCCACAAACCAAGTAAAGGAAGCCAAACCAGAGATGCTAGGCTCTGCCTCATGTCTACACCTCAGCCCTCAGGATACCACCAGCCAGTCAGAGTCAACAGATCTCTCCCTCTCTCCCTCACACTAAGCACCCCATATCCTCACCTGACTAATTCCTACCTAAACCCTTTTGGGAAAAGGAATTTGATTCAGACCTGACATTACAACTCCATCTTTCTTTCAGGGTCTGTAGTGTTTTCCTAAGCATTGTAACTAGAGGAACTACCTCTCTAAACACTCATCCACAACGCCGCCCCCCCAGTGTAGTCAGGCCAGTAACACCGACAGGCAGGTCTCTGTGAACTACATCTCATCTCTGTCAACTTGAGCCCTTCTTCTCTCCTCACGTCACAGCCCCAATGTGACTTCAGAATGCTCACGACTGTGTCCAGACAGTCGACACCAGAGAGGAAAGGTCTTGGGCTTCCCTGTCATCCTCTTGGGCCTCAGTCTGCTAAATGAGAAGTCACAAGTCACCTACATTTAATTAACACAGTCACTGTCCTGATGGCAAAATGGAGGTGAGCAGCGGCAAACACCAGGCCTGTCTAAGCCACCACTTGGAAGGCAAGAAAATTCCCATTTTTTTTTTGTTAAATGTTATTTTTATTTTTCTAAACACACACACATTGGCTGTCTATAATCTGGGTGAGGGGAATGTGTCACAGACTCTTTTGAAGACCGAGTGAGCAGGAAAGCACTTTTCTCCCAGGACAGTGGCCCTCAGCTAAGGCTCCTTCTCTAGTTACACTGCTGTGAGGCCTGCACTCCCACGACTGCCCGGCTTTGGGCTGATAAAGAAGCCAATGAAGAGGCCTGGATTGAACAAGCTCCCAGAGGGACAGTCTGGGGGAGGTAGCAAAACAGGAGGGAGACTGGGCCATTTGAAAGGATAAAAACACTGTAGCATCACTGTGGTTTTCCATCTCCATGCTGCCACTGTGCTAGGCTCTGAAGAGAGCAGGAAACGGGAGCCAGTGCAGCTCTCACCAACACTCCTGGCACCGAGAACTAAGGGGTGGGAGGCTGGGCATGGTAAAGAGCCCGCTCAGCCAGCAAACACCTGGGCCTGCGTGCCATGCAGTCGGCTGGGAGAGCAGGAAGCCGTGAAGCATCCGGTGCCCAGGAGCAGGATGTGCACAAGCTCAGGGCTGGGAAAGCTGGTCCTGCAACAGCCGAGCCAGCAGGTCTGGGGCTTCCACTTCCCTGTAAAGCACAGGGTAGGACCACATTCCTGCTAAGACCTCCTGACTCCAGATGCACAGAGTTCTTCATGTCCTCCTCCTCCTCCTACCCGGCTCTGCATCCTGCTTTCATCAGTTTAAACAAAACGTTCTGGAGGCTCAAGAGATGGCTCAGAGGTTAAGAGCAACTGCCTGTGCTCTTCCACATGGTGGCTCATAACCATCTGTGATGAGATCTGGTGCCCTCTTCTGGTGGGCAGACGCACATGCAGGCAGAACATTGTATATATAATCTTCTAAAAGAATGTTTTCTTCTTTGGGGTCATAGGGAAGTTAGTGTCCTCAATGAAGTAATTGAAAACAGTCCAAAAGCACCTAACTACTACAAATAAAAGCACTTCGCGCCTTCCTCAGTCCTCTGCCCATCAGCCTTCCACTTCTGCGATGCCTTTATACTTCGATGTTGTCTGCTCAGCAGAGACACGGGGTTCTGAGAACAGGGGCCTTCTTGCCACAGAACTCCCACAGGGGAAGCTTCTCTGGACTCTATTACAAAGCTCCTTCACTTCCTGCCTGTACGTCGCCCCCCTCTCTGCTTCCTTGCTGGCCAGATATGCAGGCATAACTCAACAATGGCCTCAATAGCATGTCTGTCATGCCCAGGAGCAAAACCCTTAATCCTGATCAACGGAACCTCTGCCAGCTATGCCTCAACCCCGTCTCCTGCACCCACCCTGGGCCTTGGGGAGAGATACAGAGCAGCACCACTGGGTTACTCTAAAATCCTATTTAGTTTTCTGAGGACTGGATGCATGGCTCAGCGGTGAGATCCTTGCTGCACAAGCATGAGGAACTGAGCCTGGATCCCCAGCATTCACCTAAGAAGACGGCAGTAGTGGACACACCTGTGACCATGACCACAGGCCTGGGAGTCAAGGACAGGCAAACCACTCTAGCCCAGTCAGTGAGCTCTGTGTTCAGTGAGACCCTGTGTGAAAAACAGAAAGAGCACAACTGCAAAAGACACCTGCCATCAACCACTGGCCTCTACACCTGCCATCAACCACTGGCCTCGACACCTGCCATCAACCACTGGCCTCGACACCTGCCATCAACCACTGGCCTCGACACCTGCCATCAACCACTGGCCTCGACACCTGCTATCAACCACTGGCCTCGACACCTGCCATCAACCACTGGCCTCGTCACCTGCCATCAACCACTGGCCTCTACGAGCACGGGCACAGACATGACCACACATACACACATACACCGAACAACAACAACAACGCTGGCTCTGCCTTCTAGTGTCCCCTTCTACTCACTGTGATACCTATTGCAAGCTTGTGCCACCTTCCTCAGGTCTCTACCTGGTGCCACCACCCTTCAGCAGACTGAGAACCCCTCCCCGCCTTCCCTTCCTTTCCCACCCTCACAGAACACCTGCACACTGCCCCTGTCGGTGCCTTCCCTCCTCCTCTCTGGAAGAGATCTATTTCCCTGCACCTGTATTCCGGATCTCCCCTCAGGCTCCCCTTGTAGAAATTATCCCCGCGCCGGGTCTTCAAGTGATTTCTCTCTACTGATTCTTTCCTCCAAGCATTACGGTATCTGCTGTCTTCCTGGTCTCGAGTGCACATCATCTCAAACACCCACTCTTTCTCTGGCTTTTTTGCCTTAGAGAAAATTCAGAGAAAACGCTGTCTGGGCGGTTAGGACTGAACTCCAAAGACAGGCAGACTGACATGTAACACTGATGTTAGTTCTTTCTACTGTGGGGCCCTGCGCTGGTTCTTCACCAAGTTGTGGTTTCTCATCTGTAAAAAGGGATGTGACAACATCTTTGTGACTGGGTAGATAGAGGAAGATAAGTATGTTCGCACAGCCAAGTGCTTCTGGCACATGGGCAGTACCACACACCAGACCTCTCAGCCTCCTCTTGCAGCCACTTCCTCACTCCATCTACTAAACACTCCACTACAACCTAGCTTCCTGCAACGCACTTCTCTGAAAACGGCTTCACCAAGATCCTGAGGTTCTGTAACTAAATTCACGGGGCCTCTCCCAGTTCATTTATTCATATTGTACATTCATCCAGTAAGTTATTTACTGAAATCTACCATGTGCTACGTTTACTGACTAAGTACTAGGAATACAGCGGTAATCAAATCCGACAAAAATCCTTGCTGTCGGGGAGACAGTTTCCTGGAGACCACGCTCTTCTTTCCAGGTGATCAAACATCCCTGACAAAGCTTGAACTAAAACAGATCCAAACCAAGTTCCATCTACTTGGCCTCTGGTAGCAAAAGGTTTTAATTCCAGCACTCGGGAGGCAGAGGAAAGTGGACCCCTGTGAATCCAAGGCCAGCTTGATCTACCTAGTGGGTCCCATGCTAGTCAGGGGTACACAGTGAGACCTTGTCTCAAAAGGAAAACAGACTCCACTGACTTAGGGGCTCTGCCCTCCTGACTGTGCTTCTACCTCCTTGAACATGATGAGATCTGGTGCCCTCTTCTGTCTGACGCTCTCCTCTGTCATGCAGACATACATGCAATAGAGTGCTTATACATATAAATAAATAAAATTTGACCTAAGCTTTGAGGTTTCAACAGTTTTTTTAAATCCAATTAAGTCTTTTTTGTTTCGTTTGGTTTGATTTGGTTTGGTTTTTCCGAGACAGGGTTTCTCTGTGTAGCCTTGGCTGTCCTGGACTCACTCTGTAGACCAGGCTAGCCTCCAACTCAGAGATCTGTCTGCTTCTGCTGGGATTAAAGGTATGTACTACCATCCCCGGCTCCAATTACGTCTTATAATTATAAAACTCATCATTAACTCTTAGCATTGTGCCACTTTCCCACCCTCACTTACTGGGCCAAAACCTCAGTTCAGCCTGTTGTAGTTTCTCTCCTAGGTGACTGTAAAAACCCACCCAGGTGGTCCCTCCCCACCTCCACACACTCCTCATTTCATTGCTGCCTTCTGGGGTCTCTTGGTACATGACATCTGGATCATGACAATCCTTGTGCAACGCCTCCTAAGGGACCATGGATGCAGCTGGGGGACAGACGACTTGCCCAGCATCATAAAGATCATAGAGCCCAAGGCACAAGCCCAGCACCAGGAAAACAAAAAAACAAAACAAAAACCAACAAAAAAGATCCTTTAGTCTAATAGTGCCCCCATGGTTTTCGGGTGAAGGCATCAGATAACCTTGAGGCTCTTTCTCTTTCTTGAGCTATTCAGGAATTCTCATTATAACAAGGTGAACTCTCCCAGAGCCCTGGGATTGTCCTGCCTTCACCATACTTTTCCCATCACAGATTGCTTCCGCAATTGAAACAAACTTAGCATTTCTTCCACACTTGTTTGGCTAAGAAATCGCTCTGGTTTTCCTTTTATAAACCTGTTTTGGCTGGGCGTGGTGGCGCACGCCTTTAATCCCAGCACTCGGGAGGCAGAGGCAGGTGGATCGCTGTGAGTTCGAGGCCAGCCTGGTCTACAAAGTGAGTCTAGGACAACCAAGGCTACACAGAGAGACCCTGTCTGGAAAAAAAACAACAACAAACAAACAAAAAAACCTGTTTTGGCCACCCCCACCCCTTGCTAAGAGAGCTTCCTACATGACCATGGAGCACACATACATTTTTATAACACTTATCTTAATATAAGCTGTCTATCTCCTCACCTAGTCTGTGAGTTCCTCAACAGCAGGGACCAATCTGTGTCTTTGTATTCCCAGTGCCTGATACACGGTAGTCATTCAATAAGTGTTTGCTGAAAAAATGAATGATGCTAGAATTAAAATACGCACATTTAATGCTATGGATGCATAATGACTGTGCTACAGGATAGTCAGGCATAAATGGTAAACAGTTACCCTAAAGATTCTTTTACACACCCAAATCTAGTATCTCTGACGTCCTGAGGCTGGGGCAAAGGTTGCTAAGAAGAGACCCAGACTTATACAAAGTGCCTTTCAGACATCCCTGAAGAACTCTGGGGCCCTTCCACTTCTCTGGAAGGGAAATGTTGCTACTTTTAGGGCACCCGGAATCTACAAATCCTCTCCTTAGAGCAAAACCCATCTCTCCCTCCACCCAGCTCGAACCTCCACAGATCAAAGTATCCCATTTGCCATGCACTGGACACAAACCCTGGCAATGCAGAGAAGCTGTATGGGGTTGTGTTATAAAGTGGCATTTGGTTTGGCCTCTGGGTTGGGAACTAGGAAAGTCAAGCCACTTGAGGACATCTTCCCGTTCTTTAACGCCTACACTGTGCCCATAGGCTCTGGTGTTCTAAACTGTGTCAGGTCTGTCCCATGAGCACTTTGCACTGCTCCCTCTCCCACCTCTCCACAAATCACACTCTGGCTTCACCTAACCAAGACACAGCGAGCACTGACTGTGAATCAGGGAGAGCTCTAGGCACTGGGCAGTGCCCTGGTCCCTGCACTTGAGGAGCTCACAGGCTAGTGAGAAAGACAAACGGTTACTAGACTTGTGAAGAGCTAAGGCAGATGGCATGGCTACCTCCAGAAAGGTAAGAAGGCATCTGGCATCAGAAGAGACGCCTGTGTATGGTCTGCAACCATGACAGGTACTTGCAGAAGAGGCCGCCTGTAGCATGGGTCACACACAGGTGTGACTAGGGTAGGCAGGGCTGCCCCACACAACATTTGTTTTTACTTTATGTACATAAGCACATTGCCTGCATGTATGTCTGTGTATCGTGTGCATGCCTCACACACATGGAGCTAGAAGAGGGGGTTGAGTCTCCTGGAACTGGGGTCACAGGCTGTTATAAGCCTCTGCCAGAGCAATGAGCCTTCTCTCCAGCCCCCTACTCAGTGGCAGTCTCAGAAGCTGACTGCCCTGAGCTGGAGACCTCTCCTCGATGCTGACCTCAACCAGGCTGTCCCAAGATTCTTCGCCCTCCAGACACCACTAACCCTGATGCAGAAGGGCACTCTCCCGCCCACTGAGTACTTATTCCCATCACATCTTTTGTTGTGAAAAATCAGTTAGATTTTTTTTCTTTTTCTCCATACTTTAAAAATCTCATCTGTCCCTTCCAGTGCCATCACTACCAGAAAAAGGATATCTATCTCCCCACAATTCTTGATCCTGAAGGAAACCTTAGCTAACATTTTCACAGTTTCCATTAAAAACAAAACAAAGCAAAAAAAAAAAAAAAAAAACCCTATTTTTTTTTTTTTAACAAAAATGGGCTCTAGTATATATTAGATTATGATGTTTTTCCATTTTGTAAAATGACTCACAGATCTTTAACTATCAAAAGATAAATCCACTATCACTATTTGTAAATATAGAATGAATTGCCTTGGTGGGATATTCTTTAACTTACCTAACTCCTATTTATGTCATTTGATGCTTCTAAACGTCAAAACCCCTTTCTCTCTGCCATGATAGGGGGTCCTCTCTATTAACAGTCCTGCCAGTCCTGGAACTTGCTTTATAGACCAGGCTGGCCTCAAATTCACAGAGATCCTCCTGTCTCTGCTTCCAGAGCGCTGGGATTAAAGGACTGTGCCTCCACAGGCAGCCTGCAGAACAATTTCTTAAGAGGCAGAAATACCAGGCAAAAATATGAAATTTTTGGTTATGATACTTTCAAATATTTTATTTATTTATAACTCAAACCCACAGATGGAGGCCAGTTCTCCCATTAATGTTCCCCCAACATTAGCACATCTCAATTCTATTTCTGCTTCCTGGTTAAAAACCACAACAAGGGCTGGAGAAATGGGTCAGTGTTTACAAACGAGCTTGTTGCTCTTCCAGAGGATCTGAGTTCATCCCCAGCACTCTTATGAAGTGACTCACAGCTACCTGGAACTCCAGAACCAGGGCATGTAATGCCCTCTTCTGGACTAAGTGAGCACCGTCACACACACACACACACACAAACACACACACACACACAAACACACACACACACACGGAACATCCAAACAAAACACAGGCATAGCTATAATTATAATTAGCATTTCCTCAATAATAACTAAATGTAAGCATTGTTCACAATCACTAGCCACATAGTTATCTTTATTTTTTCTTTGGTTTTTGTTTATTTGAGATGGGCACGGTGGCGCAGGCATTCAATCCCAGCACTCGGGAGGCAGAGGCAGGCAGATTGCTGTGAGTTCCAGGCCAGCCTGGTCTACAAAGTGAGTGCAGGACAGCCAAGATAACATAGGGAAACCTTGTCTCAAAAAAAGAAAGAAAGAAAGAAAGAAAGAAAGAAAGAAAGAAAGAAAGAAAGAAAGAAAGAAAGAGAAGAGCTAGAGCTCTCTGTCTCTGGTTTCTTGAGACAGGGTCTCTCTGTGTAACCTCGGCTGTCCTGGTTCTCATGCGGGCCAGGGCTGGCCTTGAACTTGCTGTGCGCCATGGGTCGCTTTGAACGCTGCTCTTCTTGCCCCCACCTCTCAAACCCTGGGATCACAGACATATTTCACCATGCCTGGCTGGGTAATTTTCTTTTATTGCTATATGAAGCTCTTTTTAGGGCTCTACATGATTTAGGCAAGTGCTCTCCCACTGAGGGAACCCAAGGAATTAACCTTAACTTTTGAAGATGCTGGCTTCAGACTCGGGTAATCCTCCTGCTCCAGCCTCAGTATGGGATTACAGATGTGAGTCACATGCCCCACTTGGTCTTTAATCTTACAGTTTCTTTTAGTTTTCTTTTCTTTTCTTTTTTCTTTTTTTTTTCCAAGACAGGGTTTCTCTGTGTGGCCTTGGCTGTCTTGGGCTAGCTTTGTAAACCAGGCTGGCCTGGAACTCACAAAGATCCACCTGCCTCTGCCTCCCGAGTGCTGGGATTACAGGCCTGTGCCCCCATGCCCGGCTTCTTTTAGTTTTCATACAGCAAATAGTAGGGTTTTTTCTTTATGTTTTTCCCCATTGCTTAGAAAGGCCTAGAATTGCAAATTCCCTTTAAGGCTTTTATCTTAGAGATTTTGATCTTTAGATTTTTTAATTTATCTGGAATTTAGTTTATGTTTGGCATAAAATAGGTTTTACTTTTTCCAAAAGAACACGTAACCTAATTATCCTTACACACTTGCTGATAGATTATCTCTTCACTCTTGACGGGAAACAGTCTTTAGCGTATGTTAAGTCCCCACATGAACTCTTGCTGGTCTGTCTCCCTGGCAACTTTATTTTTTTTCAAGACAGGGTCTCTCTGTGTAGTCCTGGCTGTCCTGGAACTTGCTCTGTACACCAGGCTGGCCTCAAACTCACAGAGATTCTCCTGCCTCTGCCTCTGCCTCTGCTTCCTGAATGCTGGGATTAAAGGTGTGTGCCACCACTGCCTGGCTTTCTCTGGCAATTTTTTGTTTGTTTGTTTGAGACAGGGTTTCTCTGTGTAGCCTTGGCTGTCTTAGACTTGTTTTGTAGACCAAGCTGGCCTTGAACTCACAGCGATCTGCCTGCCTCTGCCTCCCAAGTGCTGGGATTAAAGGCGTGCGCCACGCCTGGCTGTCTCTGGCAATTTTATGGTCAAAGAAAGATATAAGGTCCTCTGGCTCATTTCATGCTACACTTCCATTCCTATATGAGTGATTTCCTTTTCTCCACAACCCGCCTGCACTGCACATCACCCACCTTTGCACACCCTTTCATGGCTCGGCTACTTACTGTCAACACCATTGGCTCTTTTCATTTCCTCCCTAAGCACAACCCTGCTCCTTCCAGCACAATGCCACTTCCCCTGCAGCTAGCTGAAAGGAAGTGTCTTCTCTCACCCTGCAATGAGACTCTGTGCTCCTGACCCAGCTTCCCCACATCCCATGCTTGTCACCATGACTCAAGCCATCCAGCTGGGGAATCCCGAGTCTCTCCTACCACAGCACTCTTCAATTTCCTAGTCACTTTGCTGCTTGCACCTTGTGCCCGTCTTGTGGCTGTCAGGTGATCTGGATGCTCAGAGAAGAGCTAGCCCACACTCTGGCTTAGTTGTTCCCCAGTATTGTCAGTAACATGCTCTTCCTCCTCAGCCCTCAGCCATCTGAGCCATTGGGAGCTAAGTTCCTCCTGAACCTGCCTGTCTTAGAAATACCTACACTCATCTCCCAAGCTCTATTACCACACAACGGGCCATCTGCTAAAATACCTCCAACTGGACACAGCCACAGTCAGACGTACAGTCAGTCAGGCTCTTGGTCAATTATTCTCTTTTCACTCCTCGGCACTTTCTTTTTTCCTCCTCTATCTTTGTGCATTAGCATAACATGTAAGTGAGGACAGATACTCACACTGCTAAGTGAAGTCATCTTCAGCAGCCCGCCCTCATGCGAACTTGAGACTTCCAAGCACAACATCTCTGAAATCTCCAGGCAGTAGTCCGGAGAGGCCATGTCCCTGCAACCATCAGCTAGCCCAGTTCTGGACATCAGTAACCACTGCAGTAACGGCTTCCCCTGCCTCTCCCTGAGGCAGCCAACTTAGCCAGTGCCAACTGTAACGCTCCTGCTTAATGGTGCTCACTAGGTAGGTGGCCTGGTGACTCTTCAGAACCTACTGACCCACCTGAGATTTGTGCACACCCACAACACTGACCTGGAGTTTCTTGAATAAGGCTCAAAGATGTCTTACCCGGGGGCCTTTCCCACAGCTGTTCTCCAGGGTTGAACACCTCCCATCGCCAACTCCTACTTTCCTATCTGCTTAAACAACACCTAAGAAAAGCTTCTCCAAATGCACCTGTACCACTGTCCTTACACTTAGGTCAAGTCCTCCTGCATTCTAAAATCATCTGCATTTCAAATATCGCAGAAAAAAATAACACTTTATTGTTTTGTTTATATCCTCACTTTCAGGGACTGTAATTTTTTTTTTTACAGCTGGCCTTAAATTTACTATGTAGCTGAGGATGACCTTGAACTTGTGACGCCCCTGCCTCCACCTACTGGGTACTGGGATTGTGTGTGCCACAATGCCCACTTTACCTAGTGCTGGGGATTAAGCCCAGGGCTTTGTGCATGCTCAGCAAGCACTCTAGCACCTCAGCTATATCCCCAGATCATAACTGTAGATTATTTAGGAAGAGAGCTGTTTGATTAATATGGTCTTTGAACTTAACATTGTTAACTAATTACAGCTAATTAATAAGCACTAATTGTAGTAAAGATGGAAGGAAGGAGGGTGGCTAGAAATTCTTCTGGGGAGTGATAAATGGAGCAGAGAAAAAACACTCATGACCTGAATGGTAGGGAAAAGAAATTAGATGTTGGAAGTTACCATTTGAAGCCACTAACACTAAGGTATGAGCAGAGCTTAATTTTCCCTGGGGCTAACAGTTTTCCAAATGACTGAAATTGTCTTGGCAAAGATCTTTCTGAGCGCTGTAAGGATGCTGTGAAGAGAGGAAATCTTGCTAGATAAATCTAAATGGAATCCCTACCACAGTGGTGAGCTGTGGATAACGGCTGTCATTCTGTGTCCAAGTCTCGGCTGAAAACGGGAACAACACCACCCACAGAGCTGGCTGACAAAACACCAACTCTTGAGCGCCTGCCACTCAAAATACACTCATTTCTCTGCCCTTTCCAAAGTCAGTTTTGCCACAAACCCTACTGTGTGGCACTTACCCTGGGAGTGCTTGGGGGTGGGTGCCCTAGTATATAACAACCAATTTTCAAGGTCTTCTTCCACTCTTGTATGGTGGCACATGTGGCACACAGCCTGACAATCTCCCCAACCTAGGCCTGCAGTCTCAGTTAAAGCAACACAGCCACATGTCCTATCAAGTCCAGGCAACAGCAAGGTGACGTAAGGGGAGTGTCATGTATCTGGTAAGCAGCTCCCCTACCTCCACCCCAAAAGCTTTACAAAAGTAACAGGCTGCTTACTGACTGCTGAGCAGATGAGCACCCCTACCTACTTCCTGTTCTTGAGTATACATGCCCAAAAAAAAAGGAACTCCAGCCATGCCTGCACCCACCCAAGCGGCGCAGCACTGTGAGATGGGGAAGCACAAAGTCACACAAAGGCAGAGGCAAAACACACACAGACAGATACTTGTTACAGCCAGGAAAAGAAAAGAAAACTCCAACGCTTCTCTAAGGCAATGTGGGCTTTTGTGACCTTGAAGCAGGTCACAAAAAATTCTGTACACATTCACACTTTTCATGTCTACATACCTAATTGGTTTCACCTGAGCTGTTCTGCTTGTCAATAGCTCCACAATGGTGGGAGAAAGCTCCTAAACAAATTGGTTAAACATACATACACACACATACATACATACATACATACATACATACATACATACATACATTTAGAGACAGGGTCTCACTAAGTAGCCTGGCTGGTTGGGACCTCACTATACAAATCAGGATGGCCCAGAACACACAGATATCCACCTGCCTCTATCTTCTGAGTACTGGGATTAAGGCGTGTGCCACAACGCCTGCTTTTGATTTAAATATTTTGAGGGCAAAATCTATGACTTTAGAAATCAAAAAAAGCTACAATATGCCCAAGCATGAGACCATGTTACCTAAGAAGCTTACAACTCCTGTTGTAAAGATAACAAAACAGAGTCAACTGGTCAACCCCACCAACGCCCTACTTTACTCTTGTCTTGAACGAAATAGTGAGTTAAAAAAGTGGAAGGAAGGCATCCCATGGTGTGTGTTTCTCTCTCTCTCTCTCTCTCTCTCTCTCTCTCTCT
>OU015749.1:114421385-114432633 GCA_907169655.1 Acomys percivali | reverse complement strand
GTGTGTGTGTGTGTGTGTGTGTGTGTGTGTGTGTGTGTGTGTGTGTGAGAGAGAGAGAGAGAGAGAGAGAGAGAGAGAGAGAGAGAGAGAGAACATGTGTGTGGGTGTGCATAGATGTGGGAGTCAGAAGAAAATGTCCAGAATCATCCCTGGTTTCCCTTCCACTGTATTCGTTGAAACAGGGTCCCTTAGTCAAATGTAGAATCATCGATATGGCTAGCCTTTCTAGCCAGCTTGCTCTGGGGATCTCTTGTTTAAACCTTCCGAGGCTGGGATTACAGGTAAACCACAGTAACTACCCATCACTTGCATGGTTTCTGGGGATCTGCACTCCGTTCCTCAGGCTTGCTCAGTGGGCATTTAACTGCTCAGTCTAGATGCTGACACCTTTTTTGGGGGGGGTGTTCCTTGAGACAAGGTTTCTCTGTGTAGCCCTGGCTGTGCTGGACTCACTTTGTAGACAAGGCTGGCCTCGAACTCACAGAGATGCACCTGCCTCTGCCTCCCAAGTGCTGGGATTGAAGGTGTGCACCATCACACCTGGCTTAGATGTTGACACTATTGACAATCAACAAACATAACTGGAATAGTGACCCCTTTTGCAGAAATCCAAAGGTGCTTGGAGCCTTCTAAGATTCATCTTGGAGGTTTGCACTGGCAGCTGGATTCTGTAGACCTGGAAGGACTGGGTCCCCTCAGGCAGCAAAGATCATGCTGAACTGTTTGAAAACCATTATTTTCTTGGTAGAGAACTGAGAGGCTAGTTGCCTTCTTTGAACTACTAGTCATTCATCCTGGCTGTTCAGACGGATCCCCAAATAAGGATATGATTTACAAGCGCGTGGCAATGTATTTAAAGAAGGATTATCTCAACTTCTGATAATGACTGTCATCGGAAGAAATGCTTCTAAGACCGATCTCTGCCAGTTCATCTTGAAATAACTCTGTGCGTTTTAATGGGAACACAGCTGAAACTCCATGGCGAGCACCCTGACTAATTAGACCTTTGCTACCGCCACTGCCAGATGGCAGCCCGTAGGTGATTAGTGCTATGACTCAGCAGGACTAGCTTGGACAACCTTATTTGATTTTATGGTTCTGCTAGAAGTGGCCATTGTGACTGTGGCCTGGCTTGATGTTCCCTTTAAGCATCAAGTGGACAGATATCTCTACTTATATACTTTCTACCTGACTGCACCTTTCCACTGATTGGAAGTTGGTTAGATGCACTTAACAAAGAAAAGCACCACTAGCAACATGAGATTAACCATTACAGTGTTAGTGATAATGCAAGTCCATAGGGCAGACCTGAGCGGTTATGAATTCTTTCTATGAATTCACACATCAGGTTTCTGAAAAGCCATAGGCTCAGGGCTGGGGTGACGGTTCAACAATTAAGACTGCTTAGTGCCCTTGCAGAGGACCCAGGTTTGATTCCTAGCAGCCATATTTGGTGGCTCAAAAACCCATGTGGTTCTAGCTCCAGGGAGCTCTGATACCTCTCGTCTCAGACACTCATAACAAAAGTCCTAGTGTCTTCTTTTGTATGATAATGGTTACATATCTATGTATGCATGTATATATGTATGTATATAATTAATATCTTCAGACTCTAAAGTTCTATTCCATTTTTTTTTCTTTTTTCTTTTTTTTTTAGTTTTTTCGAGACAGGGTTTCTCTGTGTAGCCTTGGCTGTCCTGGACCTGCTTTGTAGACCAGGCTGGCCTCGAACTCACGTGATCCACCTGCCTCTGCCTCCTGAGTGCTGGGATTATAGGCGTGTGCCACCACGCCCAGCTATTCCGTTTTTTAAAAAAATGTGTTCCAGATGGTTCTTAGATCACGAGATACTGTAAAATATCAACTGTGAATCAAAAGTAAGTAAAAACTTCCATTTTTGTTTCTGTTTATTTAAATTTTGTTTTGTGGTCTTAGTTTTTGTTTTTTTGTTTGTTTGCTTGTTTTGAGATGCAGTCTCACTATGTAGCTGTAGCTGGACTGAAACATACTGCATAGACCAGGCTGGCCTTGAACTCATAGAGCTCCCCTTATCCCTGTTTCCCCAGTGTTGGGATTAAATGTGTGCACTGCCATAGCATGCCTAGCAATGCCATCTATTTTTACGACAAATGAAAAATGAAAAGATAAGTGACTCAAGAGCAGCCTTGGAAACCTGACAATGCCATCAGATGACATGGGGTGATGCCCTCAGCCTCTTTGTGAAGGTGCATTGAGCAGGCATCTGGCCGGGCTGGCACTGACTGAAGCACTCTCGCAGTAACAGTAAGAAAGCCCAGGACACCTGGCAGGCTTTACAAAGAAAATGTTCCTCAAAGGAGGGAACACATGGTCCATCTGTTTCTCTGCCTACGCAGTCTCCTGGAGCAGCTGTGCATGACTGGTAACGCTGACTGCTTCTGGAGGTGGCTATCAAGAGGCTAAGCATGGCAGGGAGGGGCATAGATCCTTTCATATGTTTAAAAAAGTTTTTAACATGTAAATATGTGACACCTATATAGTTTAATTTCATCTTCCTTTTGTCTTCTTTCACACACACACACACACACACACACGCACACACACACACACACACACACACACACATATATATTTTTTGAGACAGGGTTTCTCTATGTAGCCTTGGCTGTCCTAGACTAGCTTTATAGACCAGGCTGGCCTCGAACTCACAGTGATTCACCTGCTTCTCTCTCCCAAGTGCTGGGATCACAGACATGCGCCACCACGCCTGGCTCCTTATATCTTTCTATCTTTAAAGAAAATTTTTTTGGGGTTGGAGAGTTGGCTCAGTGGTTGAGAGCACTGTAGATGGTTGTGATCCACCATGTGGTTGCTGGGAATTGAACTCAGGACCTCTGGAAGAGCAGTCAGTGCTGTTAACCTCTGAGCCATCTCTTCAGCCCTTTTTCTATCTTTTTAAATATTAAACATTTAAAAATTATGTGTATGTATGTTGTGCCCATATGAATACAGGTGGTCTTGGAGGCCAGAAGAGGGTGTGTGGGATCCCCTGGAACTGGAGTTCCATGCATTCTGAGACATCCAACACTGCTGCTGGTAGCCAAGCTCAAGTCTCCTGGAAGAGAGCCAGTGCTCTTAATTGCTGAGCCAGTTCTTCAGTCCTTCCTTCCTTCCTTCCTTCCTTCCTTCCTTCCTTCCTTCCTTCCTTCCTTCCTAAACAAAGGATCTTATTTTACTACATAGCCAAAGCTGGCCTGAAACATGAAATCCTCCTGCCTCGGGACCCTGAATGCTGAATCCAGGCCTTCGGCACACTCCTTGGCTTTTCAGATTTAGCTGTCTGAGGTTTTGTTCTTTTGTCTCGGGAACTGTAGCTCTTCTTTTCATCCTCAGGCTAAGGCCCTGAGGGAACCATTGCCAGCATTTCCTGTGCAGCTGAAGTTGCACTCAACCACATGAACCACACCTCCCTTAACCACCAAGAGGGTGTGGCGGTGCGGAAACAGAACCACAGGGACTGATTGTAGGAAATCATTCAATCCCGGCCTGGTTGCTCACCGGGATTTTCTAGCTAGTCCTGGAAGCTTCACCAATCATTCTTTATCTTCCTCTCCTTCTCCCCTGCCCAGGTTCTCCCATCTTACCTCCCTTCCTTGACTAGTAGCCCAGGCACCACTCTCCACATCCTCTTACCCTTTGGCTTTTCAAGTCAGGCTTTCTCTGTGTATCTCTGGCTGTCTTGGACTCTCTTTGTAGACCAGGCTAGCCTCAAACTCAGAGATCTGCCTGCCTCTGTCTCCTGAGTGCTGGGATTACAGGTGTGAGCCACCACACCCTATTTCTATATCCCCCTTTTAAAATTATTCTGATCTCATTGGCACCCATTCAAGAATTGTTTTCTCTTTGTTTGAGAACAGACAGGGTTTCTCTCTGTGTTAGCCTTGGCTGTTCCTGGACTCACTTTGTAAATCAGGCTGGCCTGGAACTCAAGAGATCCGCTTGCCTCTGCCTCCCAAGTGCTGGGATTAAAGGCATGTGCCACCACACACTTGTGTTAACATTTTAAAAAGAAGTTTAAGTTCATCTTTGTCTACATATCCTGTTCAAGGCTAACCTGGACTATATGAGATCTGGTGATGTCACTTCTTTTTTTTTTTTAGTTTAATTTTAATTTATGTGCGTTGGTGTAGGGGTGTCAGATCTTGGAGTTACAGACAGTTGTGAGCTGCCATGTGGGTGCTGGGAATTGAACCTGGGTCTTTTGGAAGAGCAGGCAGTGCGCCACCAAGCCCGGCTCTTTTTTTTTTTTTTTTTTTTTTGTTTTTTCTTGTCAGGGTTTGTCTGTGTAGCCTTGGCTGTCCTGGACCCGCTTTGTAGACCAGGCTGGCCTCGAACTCAACAGCGATCCGCCTGCCTCTGCCTCCCGAGTGCTGGGATTATAGGCGTGCGCCACCATGCCCGGCTCAAGCCTGGCCCTTGTAACTGTTTTTTAAATCTGTCTTTTTCAGAGTGAAAAAAAAATGTTACTCCATGATGGGCGGTGGTGGCACATGCCTTTAATCCCAACACTCAGGAGGCAAAGGCAGGTGGATCTCTGAGTTTGAGGCCAGCCTGGTCTACAAAGTGAGTCCAGGACAGCCAAGGCTACAGAGAGAAACCCTGTCTCAAAAATTGCCCCCCCCAAAATAACAATAATGACAACGGTTTGAATTAATGCTAAATGACAACACACATAGCCACCAGATTTACATATTTGTAAATCTGACACCCCAGCAAGCTCTCAGCTAGTCTCCTGCTCTTTGGGGTAGTGCTCAGAGTAGGCCTGAGGATTGGATGGTGCGAACCTGTTCCTTTAATGGCTAGAGTGTTACATTATTCAAGAAATTAGTCACTGTTCAAAAATGGCCTGGTAGCCCACATTACATCAACATCATCTGCTTGGTGGTGTGTTTGTTTTAATGCCAGTAGTGAAGGGATCCCAAGGGTAACAGTTTTTCCACCAATATTAGTATTTCATCTGGCTCAGTGTGGCTTGTGCCAAGACTGTATTCGAATAAGCTTGAAAAGACAGCAAAGAGGGCCTGTCGGTGGTGGCGCACACCTGTAATCCCAGCACTCAGGAGGCAGAGGCAGGTCAACCGCTGAGAGCTGGAGGGCAGCCTTGTCTACAAATTGAGTCCAGGACAGCCAAGGCTACACAGAGAGACCCTGTCTAGAAAAAACAAAAAACAAAAAGACAGCAAAGGGTTGCAAGGATGCTCATGCAAGACTCAGGATCTAGTGCTGGGTCAGATGGTTGATGCCTTTTGCTCTTCCAGCAGCCAGCATAGTACTTGGCTCTAAGAAAGCTAGCCAGAAGGATGGAAGTCTAGAGGTCAGGTCCTGCTTAAAGTCTCAATGTCCTATGTCTTACAACTAAAGCGTCTTTAGGCAATAGACTCTAGCCATCTAGTTGTAGCATGCAATTTATGATGTTTTGTTTTCATTTTTGAGACAGGATTTCTCTGTGTAGCCTTGGCTGTCCTGGACTCACTTATGTAGACAGGCTAGCCTCAAACTCACAGTGAATCCTCCTGACCCTGCCTCCCAAGTGCTGGGATTAAAGGCGTGAGCCGCCTTCATCACCACCACCACAGCATTTCACTCTCTATCCAGGTCAGCCTGGAATTTCCTCTGTTGAACAGGCTGGCCTAGAACTTACCCTGTAGCCCAGACTGGCTTCAGACTCCTGAGTGTTCATCGTCCTTGTGACTTCACAGTGTTGAAATAACAGGTGTGAGCTGCCACACTTAGTTGCAGCCTTTACTTAATACCTCATATAATCATACTACTAGTGTCTTGAGGACCTCACAGGCTCTTCATGGCTTCCTGCCGGGTCATCTCTTCACCCCAAACGTCCTCCATGTTGGTTACCTAAGAAATCCTCTAAAATATAAATATAGCGTGTGTGCCTCTTCTCTATTTCTCCTCTGTGAGTGTTAACCATTCTTTCCTCTGTACCAACCTCTGCGTGTTGACTAAACACCTGTTGGTCACCCAGTCACTCATCACTCACTATTCTGCTTCCAGGTATTGAGCTACTATCTGGAAAGTTAAATAGGACTTTGGCAGAAGGAAGCCTGGCTGGCTGTGTTGGTTCCTGCTAGTAGGCAAACGCTGGCGAAACCGATTCAGGTGGACCGTGAGTTTGAAGCCAGCCTGTGTTACATCAGAGGAGCTGGGGAGATGGCTCACTTATAAAAGAAGCCCTCCGGCTGCTCTTCCAGAGGACCTGTGTTCGATTCCCAGCATCCTCAGCAGGCTGCTCACAGGAGATCTAAGACTCTGTTTTGGTCTCAGCAGACACCTGCACTGGCATGTGCGTTACTCAAACACACATACATATCATCAGAAATAAAAATAAAACCTTGGAGGAAATAAGTGCATGTCACACAATGGACCTGAGTTCCATCCGCAATACTCTCTTACAAAGTCTGGATCAGTGGTGTGCATCTGTAATTCCAGTGCTGCAGGGGTGGAGATACGAGTCTCCCTGGACCTTGCTGGCCAGTCCAGCCATATTGGCAAGCTCCAGGTTTAGTGAGAGACCCTGCCTCAAAAATAAATAAATAAATAAATAAATAAATAAAGTGTGGTGTGATTGAGGGAGATAATTCTTGTCAACCTATGGCTTCCATATGCATGTGTACATGTGTACCTACACACATGTAGATACATGTCACACACAAATACACCACACACACCAGATTTAGGAACCAGTGTTTGAATATGTGCAAAGCAAGAGCCGGTGATGTGGCTGAGTATTGATTGGAATCTACGCTCAGTCTGAGAAACAGAATGTTGTCTGCGCTGCATCTTGGATTTTGAGTTCTTAGGAAGTGAGGGCATAGGATCAGATGTAGACAGTTGTTTAAAGAGACTAGAGTCACTAGGGCATCGGCTGGGCTGATATGGGGCAGGGGAAGTCCTCAGTTTCATATGGCGCCTAGGACCGCCTCAGTCTCTTGAAGCATTATAACAGGTTTTCTCTGTGTAGCCTTGGCTGTCCTGGACTCGCTTTGTAGACCAGGCTGGCCTCAAACTCACAGCGATCCACCTGCCTCTGTCTCCCGAGTGCTGGGATTAAAGGCGTGTGCCACCTTTAAAAGTGTGTATTATCACTTTTAGCACATCAGATTTTAGTGTTCACTGCAATAGTTACTGGCATTATAGTGGGCCCTGTCAGCAGTGTGTCAGTGGTAGAGTTTTCTTACATGAACAGAAGATGTGGAAAAGAGGAAAGGAGAGGACAAAGAGATGCCCCAGCAAAGCCGGGCATGGTGGTGCACGCCTTTAATCCCAGCACTCGGGAGGCAGAGGCAGTCGGATCGCTGTGAGTTCGAGGCCAGCCTGGTCTACAAAGTGAGTCCAGGATAGCCAAGGCTACACAGAGAAACCCTGTCTCGAAAAAACAAAACAAAAAAAAAAAAGAGAGAGAGAGAGAGATGCCTCAGCAGTTAAAGACTCTTTGTACAAGCCTGGCGACCCCAGTTAGAGTCCCAGAACACATGTGTAAAGGCAAAGAATAGACCCTCCAATTATAAGTGAGTATATACCATGTGAGTCTTTCTGCTTCTGGGTTAACTCACTCACTATGATCATTTCTAGTTCCATGCATTTGTTCACAAATTTCGGGATTTCCTTGTTTTTGATAGCTGACTAGTATTCCATAGTGTAAATGTACCACAGTTTCTTTATCCATTCTTCGACTGAGGGACATTTAGGGTGTTTCCAGGTTCTGGCCATTATGAATAAGGCTGCTATGAACATGGTTGAGCACATGTCCTTGTTATGTGGTGGAGCATCTTCTGGGTATATTCCAAGGAGTGGAATAGCTGGGTCTTAGGGTAGCCCTATTCCCAGTTTTCTGAGAAAGTGCCAGATAGATTTCCAAAGTGGTTGTATAAGTTTGCATTCCCACCAGCAATGAAGGAGTGTTCCCCTTTCTCCACATCCTTGCCAGCATGTGGTGTCATTTGAGTTTTTTATCTTAGCCATTATGATGGGTATAAGATGGAATCTCAGAGTTGTTTTGATTTGCATTTCCCTGATGATTAAGGAGGTTGAGCATTTCTTTAAGTGTTTCTCAGCCATTCAATAGTCCTCTGTTGAGAATTCTCTGTTTAATTCTGAGCCCCATCTCTCTTAATTGGGTTATTTGGTTTGGTGGTGTTTAATTTCTTGAGTTCTTTATATATTTTGGATATTAGACCTTTGTCAGATGTAGGGTTGGTGAAGATCTTTTCACAGTCTGTGGGCTATTGCTTTGTTCTGTTGACAGTGTCTTCTGCCTTACAGAAGCTTCTCAGCCTCATGAGGTCCCATTTATTTCTTGTTGACCTTAAGGCCTGGCCCAAAAGGGATGTCCTATGAAAGTCTTCACTTACCAGGAGAGTGGGATAGATGTGAGGACATCCTACTGGGACTCTACATGAGAGAAGTATGGGAGAATGGGGAAATAGAAGGATCCAGAGGGTCCTAGAAACCTACAAGAAGAACATCATGACAGGCGGATCTGGACCTAGGGGAGTCTGCTCAAACTGCTGCACCAACCAAGGACAATACATGAAGTAAACATTGAATCCCTGCTCAGATCTAGCCAATGGACAGGGCATTCACCACAGTTGTGTGCAGAGTGGAGACTGACCCTGACATGAACTCTGGTGCCCCATATTTGACCACTTCCCTTTGGTGAGGGGGCCCGGTGGCACTCAGAGAAAGGATAAGCAGGCTACCAAGATGAGGCCTGATAGTCTGTGACCATATGGTGGGGGAGGAGGTCCCCTTCTGTCACAGACCTAAGGAAGGGGAATAGGGTGAAGGAAGGAGGGAGGGAGGAACAGGAGGAGACAAGTGAAGGGATAACAATTGAGATGTAATCTGAATAAATTAATAAAATAAAAATTCCTTTAAAAAAATGACATATGCCCCCAACACCCATTGCACAAATGCATGCATGCGCATGCGCGCGCGCGCGCGCGCGCGCGCGCGCGCACGCGCACACACACACACACACACACACACACACACACACACACACACACGCTTTCTTCCTGGTGTTTTTTGTTTGTTTGGTTGGTTTTTTTTGTTTTGTTTTTTTGGTGTTCTAAGACTGAAAAAAAAGAAAGAGAGACAGGATCTATACCAAGGGTTCTCCTGGCATGTGTGAGGAGGCGTTGAGACAAATTCCGTGGCAGTTAGACAGTGAACTGCCTGCCAAGATGGAGAGGAAGGAACAAACCATGACCTTCTACAGCCCTGATGTCTCCAAAATAAAAGGATACCGGAAATACCAACGGGTGAGGAGACAATGTAGGTCAGAGGGGAGGAAGAGGGCTTTGCCTGAGGACAGAGCTAGACAGAAAAGACCACCTGAGACACTCTGACTTTTAAAAAGAGATAAGGGAGAAGGCCTGCAAATCAAAGCCGCGTGGGGGTATTGGAGGAGAGCGCGCGAGGAGACTTCAGGGATCTGAGGTTAGCATCCTGGACAATATTTCCCTCATCCTTGTAGCCTACTGTTCCTACCAACAAACAGTCGATGTCACCCCAGAAGCGACAGCAGTATGTGGATCAGGCTTACACCTACACCCGGATGTTCTGTGGCAGCCTCTCTGGCTTCAGCCTGCTGCTGCTGATCTGCACATCCCCACTGAGCTGGGTGCAGTTCCTGGTGACCAACAATGGCCTTGAGCTCAACGCAGGACTCTGGACTCTATGCAGCCATGAGCTGTGCTGGAGCCACATACCCAAGCCACCCTGTGAGTGTCATGAAAGTCAGTGTCACAGGCCCCACAGTTCCAGAGCTTTCTGCCACGTTGTCCCTTGCCTTTCTTCCTTCAAGATCTTTGGATTGGAGATAAGTTGTGAATATGACTGTCTATTTACATATATATATATATATATACATACACATATATATGGATATATATATATCCATATTATCCTCTTTCCTATCCTGGGTTGATTCCTGTCCCAAATGATTAAAAGCTAGTAGTATTCAGGCCGGGAGGCAGAGGCAGGTGGATTGCTGTGAGTTCGAGGCCAGCCTGGTCTACAAAGCGAGTCCAGGACAGCCAAGGCTACACAGAGAAAACCTGTCTCAAAAAACAAACAAACAAACAAAAAGCTGGTAGTATTCTTTGGGTGAAATTCTTTTGATATTTATAAGATGCTACTATGGAAAAGCTTGGAACAGGTTTGGATACAGGTGAACTGTTTTTTAAAAATCTGGACCACTTCTCGTTCTACATTAAGGCTTCTTACTGGCATGTACAGGTGGGCCCTTCTTGAACTGGAGGTCCTAAGGGTATTGAAACTTTGACAGCTAAGCTTGCTGCCCTTCCGAAGCTGAAATCAGAGCTGGGACGAAGTTCACTAGTAGAGTATTCACCTGCCATATACAAGGCCCTGGGATCTGCCCCCAGCACTACACAAAAAAGTCTTGCTGTAAAATTTTGAGTCAAGAATGGACTGTAATGACATAGGCACAGGGTTTCTCTATGTTATCTTAGCTGTCCTGGACTTGCTTTGTAGACCAGAGTGGCCTCGAACTCACAGAGATCCACCTGCCTCTGCCTCCCAAGTGCTGGGATTAAAGGAATGCACCACCACACCTGGCCATCTTTTGAATATTAACCTCAGTTTTAGAATATGTCTCTGGTATTTGAACATAGGCAGTAGGATGACATCACCAGTCCTCAGTTCTGCAAAAGAAAAAGAAAAATGGAGTGTTCTGGGCATAGTGTTGCACATCTTTAATCCATCCCTCGGGAGGCACAGGCAGGCAGATCTCTGTGAGTTCGAGGCCAGCTTGGTCTAAAGAGTGAGTTCCAGGACAGCCAGAGCTACATAGAGTGACCCTGTCTCAACCCCACCCCCACAGAATATGTGGAGGGCTAGGGTGTGGCTAAGTAGGCCGAGTACTTGCCTACCATGCACAAAACATAAGCCAGGTGTAGTGGCACCTGGCTATAATCCTAGCACCCAGAAGGCAGAGACAGGATGATCAGAATTAAGTTTGAGAAAGCCTAGGATACACAAGACTTTATCTCAAAAAGAAAAAATGTCATGTGATATTGTCTCAGAAAAAAATAAAAAATAAAAAAGCTATGCTAAGCATGGTGGTACATGCCTGTAATCTTCTCCCTTAGGAGACTGAAGAGGAAGATGGCGAATCTGAGACCAGCCTGGGTTACATAGCCAGACCTGTTTCAAACACCAATCTCAG
>OU015749.1:114362835-114407661 GCA_907169655.1 Acomys percivali | reverse complement strand
GAGAGAGAGAGAGAGAGAGAGAGAGAGAGAGAGAGAGAGAGAGAGAGAGAGAGAGAGAGAGAGAGAGAGAGAATTGTCCCAGATTTATCTTTCTTATCTCTTTCACTTGTTTATTTTAAGGACTACCGCTTAAGTACCTACAATGGAGCTGAAACAAGACAGATTTATGCCCTGTTTTCTGGAGTTCATGATTTAGCAGCTGGGCCGAACTCTATCACAAACAATCCATTACTTACCATTGTGTTAAATGACAGGAGGAAAGGTACCGAACACACTGAGCAGCAGTGTGAGGGAGGGTTCCACAGACGAGATATTCAGTCTGAGATTTGAAGAGTGGAATCTTGCCGTGAGAACAAAGAACAGAACCAACAAGGAAGAGCCTGGGCTACTTGCCAGGGTATCCAGAGAGCAGTCACCACAGACAAGTGTCCTAGGATGGAGCTGGCCAGGTGGGAAGAGCCGGCTCTCAGGGACAAAGACAAGAGGGCTTGGGGAGTGTTGAGGTGGTAAGAATAAAAATCAACTTTGTTTGTTTTAGATATTTACATAGATGGAATGGTCAATATATTGAGAGGTGGGGGGTGTGGATCAGGCGGGAGAAGGTCTGCCTTGCACGCAGAGAGCCCTGGGGTCTGATCCCCGGCACTGCATAAAAGCAGGTGTGGTGGTACACACCTGTAGTTCCAGCACCAGGAAGGTGGAGGCAGGAGGATCGGAAGCTTAATCCTTAAGTTGTCCTTAGATACATAGTGAGTTCGAGGTCAATCTGTGCTACATGAGACCCTACATGTTTCAGTATGCATACGTATACCTGTAACAAATGTAGCAGCTGGTCTTCTGTCCTTTTATATCATACCAGACTCAGAAGACAGATACTGCCCAGGGCAGGCTTAAGGGATGCTAAGAAGCAGTAAGTTCTTATGGCAGTGTATAGTCAGTATTACTTGTTCTTTTTTTTTAAAGACTTATTTATTATGTATACAGTATGCATCAGATCACATTATAGATGGTTGTGAGCCACAATGTGGTTGCTGGGAATTGAACTCAGGACCTCTGGAAGTGCAGTCAGTGCCCTTAACCTCTGAGCCATCTCTCCAGCCCCAATATTACCTGTTCTGATATCCCTTGAGCAGGTGGTTGGTCCCAAGGCAAGGTACTAGTTGAATAACAACACTGTCTGAGGATGTAACTTCACTGGTAAAATTCTTACCAAGTATAGGTTCGATACCTGAGTTTGATCACTACAAGACTGGTTTGGCAGCACATGTCTGTAATCTCAGCACCCAGGAGAGATGCAAGCAAGAGGATTGCAAAGATGAATTCAAGGTCATTTATGAGTACATGGAAAAACTGGTTTTTGGAGACAGGGTTTCTCTGTGTGTATCCCTGCCTGTCCTGGACTAGCTCTGTAGACCAGGCTGGCCTTGAGCTCACAGAGATCTGCCTGACTCTGCCTCCTGATGGGATTAAAGGCATGTGCCACCACACCTGGCTCAAATACTTACATTTTGATAAACTTATTTTTTTTAATATGTATTTCTTTGTTATTTATACAGTGTTCTGCCTGCATATGAGCCAACAGGCCAGAAGCGGGCACCAGATCTCATTTTAGATTGTTGTTAGCCACCATGTAGGTGCTGGGAATTGAACTCAGGACCTTTGGAAAAGCAGCCAGTGCTCTTAACCTCCGAGCCATCTCTCTACCCCTCGATAAACTGATTTATAAGGACTATTTTTGTGAAGCAAACAATTAGTGCCAGTATCCATGTTCTTAATTCTATATTCAAGAGTAAAATGAGGGGCTGGAGAGATGGCTCAAAGGTTAAGAGCACTGACTGTTTTCTTTAATCAGAGCACTAGGGAGGCAGAGGCAGGTGGATCTCTGTGAGTGTGATAAAGGCCAGGCTGTTCATACAGAGAAACCCTGTCTGGAAAATCCTTAAAAAAAAAAAAAAAAAAAAAGAAAAGAAAATCAGGTGAATATATAGGCACACACTTGTTCAGGGCTGCCAAACTGTACAAGTCCAAGGGAGAATCCTTAGGGTATTTCAAGATGGCAAAGGGTTACCTTGTCTGTTCCTTGTTGGTCTGGATTGATTAGTCCAAAGCTGGCCTTTGCCACACTTTCTACATGCTTCAGAAGACTGGGGCCTTAATTTTTAATTATCTCCAGAAAAAACATTGTTTCTAGGAATACCTTGCCCACAATCCCTTTTCAAATGACTGTGCTTACCACAATTAAATCATTTAACATTTTGATTTTTCCTTAAATGTTTAGAAATTTTATCAGAGTAGCATCATAAACGTGAGATCCAATAAATATCAGCTGTATTTCTAATCCATTCACCTATTGATCTGATCTTGTTTTTAAAGGTCTAATCACCTTTTTGCATTCTGAAGTAGAAATATCAAAAGCCAAAGATTATATTAAAACTTGTCTGAATCTGACACTATTCTGTTTGCAGATAAAGTCATTCTTTGAAAAGAATCAGTGGATTTGGAGAGGTGGCTCAGAGGTTAAGAACACTGTCTGTTCTTCCAAAGGTCCTGAGTTCAATTCCCAGCAACCACATGGTAGCTCACAACCATCTATCTATACTGAGATCTGATGCCCTCTTCTGGTGTGCAGGTATACATGAAGGTGACATATATATAAATAATAGATCTTTTAAAAAAGAAAAAACATCAATGGTTTCTCTTGGGCCTTGTATAATTTTAGTAAATGACTCAGACCTCTTTCCTAATTCTCCAACCTTATCCCAAGCGTTTAAAGCTGCTAAATGGCCAGGCATGGTGGTGGCCAGGCACGGTGGTGCGTGCTTTTAATCCTATCAGGCAGATCACTGTGAGTTTGAGGCCAGCCTAATCTACAAAGTGAGTTCAGGACAGCCAAGGCTATACAGAGAAAGCCTGTTTTGAAAAATCAAAAAAATTAAATTAAATAATTAAATTAAAGCTGCTAAATGGCACAGGGCTGAGGTGTGATTATCAAATTCAAGCTGCCTTTTTACCTCAGCATATTGACCTTTACCTAGCAACTAATACTGCAAAATATTAATACTTCTTGCCCACTTTCATTGTTCTATGGCCGTAGCTTCCTCTTTCCACCATGTTCGCCATTGTAACTGAGAACCAGCTTCAAATATTGCTGTTACCAAATATTCCCAGTCTTGGGGGATAATTTTGAGTTGCCCATGAATTTGATATCTGCTTCACATAGGGTGAATGCATATCATATAAGATGATAGCTTCCTTAAATCTTCTCAAATCTAAAATGTCTATAGGATTCCATTTAACTTCTTCATAACCTTGGGTATGCCTATCATCTCCTGGTAGGTCTGGACAAACTAAGGTTGGTTTTCTAACAATCTTGGGCTGACCCTCTTCAGTTTCATCATGTAGTGGCATGGTAGGTTCTTGTCTAAATTCCTGTGTTTGTGACTGGGTATTTATCTTATTTTCATTTCTAGGTCTTTCTAAGGCTTGTATCTTACCAATACACTTTTCATATTTAGAACAAAAAGCCACTATGGATATTAAGGATAAAGTATGAATTACCAGGGGCTTGAAAGATGGCTCAGCACTTAATTGCACTGTCTGCTCTTTGAGAGGTCCTGAGTTTAATTTTTGGCATCCACATGGTGGCTCACAACCATCTATACTGGGATCTGATGCCCTCTTGTAGCCTGCAGGCATACATGCAGACAGAGCACTATATACATAATAAAAAAATCTTTAAGAAAAAAGAAAAATATAAATTGCTTGACTGATAGTAAGTATAATCAGGGTTATGTCAATTTCAGTTAAGCTGTTTATCGTTTCATTTTCTGTTTATTTATACAGTATTCTGCCTGCATGCCAGAAGAGGGCACAAGATCTCATTATAGATGGCTGTGAGCTACCATGTGGTTTCTGGGTCTTGAACTCGAGACCTTTGGAAGAGCAGCCAGTTCTCTTAACCTCTGAGCCATCTCTCCAGTACCCTCTGCTTCTATTTTCAAGCCATCTAAAGTAGCACTATTCAGGGTCCTAACATCTTGTATCGTGTATGGTCTTTCCCATCCTCAACTCTCTCCTGGAGGACTTCCCAGGTGACTTACAAATCTGATGGCTTCTCAGTTTGTCCCATGTAGGGCTCCAAATGTTGTTAACAAAATCTTAATCATTTAATTTTTACCAATTTTACCAAGACTCTGGAGCCAGATGCTGGTATGAAAGCCTGCTAGCTCAGAGGCAGAAATAGCACTCAGTTGACCTTCCTCTTCAGCGAATGTCCCCCAGGGAAGCTCTCCTTCTCCATGCCATCTCAAAACCCCCTCAACTCAATGTCCTGCTCTTCTGTTTCCTGTGCATCTCTGTCCTCCTTTATCTTAGTCTCTATGGTGTTTTTCCTGTGCATCTATCTGTCCGCCTTTATCTTACTCTCAGTGGTGTTTTTCCTATGCTCATTTCCTGTCAACTGGTTGCTTGCTACACCTCTTGACCTATGGCTGACTTATTTAGTCCTGTTCAACCAGAAAGCTCTTGAATTAAAGGTATGTGCCAAGGCTGAGTCACACCACAGCTGGAAACAGGTTTTTCTAGGAACTAACACGATCTCGGGGTTCGCAGTGTGATCAAATATCCTGCAACACACATAAATTCAAATTCTTTCTTTACAGATTATTTCTCCACAAATACTCAGCTCAGGGCATTTACACACCTTGGGAGTCCTCTATAACAATCTTGTCTGCTCCCTGCTGAATCAGATTCCAATCATTTGTTTCTCAACATTCAAATCATCTGCTTCGGTACTGAGACTTACCATAATATTGTGTGATTCACGGCTTAAATATGTCTCTTACTGGTCTGTGAGCATGCCAATGGCTGAGATGATTTTTATTCATCTTCTTAGCCTAAATATCTAGCATCATGACTGACATATCGAGGACTGACTTGTTGAACTAACTAATATACAGGCCTGTTAGGGCTCAGTGGCCTTTTCAACAATTTGGCAAACAAATACTGCTTGAAACTGCTCTAAGGGTCACTACTTTAAAACAGATTAAGTTGGTATCTTTGTACTTACTTAGGCGTAAAACAAAGCTTTATGCCTCCGTGTTCCAAATGACGTGAGAACTTTACATGAACTTAGTCTTTTGTTACAATTCAAGCGAGGAAATAGTTACTATTTTGTATTCAGATGAGATATCAAGTTCATAAAATCAATTGCTTAAGGTCACATACTTAATTTGTGAGTTTTCCTCCTCCTTGCCTATAATGCTAACTGCTACACGATGCCTTTAAAAGTTAGCTGAATAGAGCCAGGTATAGTAATGTATAATGTGTTTCTATATAAGTCCAGAACATTGGATAAGAAGGCAGGAAGGCCTCAAATTCCATCTAGCATGGGCTACACAGGGAGATCCTCTCTGGAAAAAAACAAACCAAGCCAGAAAAAAATTTTCCCCAAAGCTGGGTGTGGTGGTGAATGCCTTTAATTCCATTACTTGGGTGGTAGAGGCAGTATGGTATACATCCAGTTCCAGGATAGCCAGGGCTACAATAACAGGCCTTGTCTCAAAAAGCAAAACAAACAAACCAAAACTCCAAAATAAAAAGAGCTAAATAAAAGTAATGGGCTTAGTCGCAAAGCCCTGGGTTCAGTTTACAGTACCTCAAAAACTCTGAGTTAGCGTATCTAATTCTCAACAACACACCTGGGTCTGATCCTCTCCACTCACAACCTCCTACATATATTCATGCAGACATTTATAGCCTCACAGTTTTCACATGCCTTGGAAAAATATGCCCACACATACCTTGCTTTGTGTTATATAAAGGAATATGCTAATTGATAACATAGTACTTTGGGACTATTTTATTTAGTAACACTGAGAGACAATGTAATTATTTTAATATTTTATTGTCCTTTCAAACTCTTTAAAATAGAAACTCTAATAGTGTTTTAGCAGCAGAGTATGTTAATCATGTTTCTAAGCATGTTAAGATCCCTTTTCTACATGTGTGCATGCATGTACATACATGTTGTCTATATAGGTCAAAGGACAACTTGAACTGGTTCTTCATCCATCATGTGGGTCTCAGGCAGCAATCTCATGACGTCAGGCTTGGTAAGAAGTGTCTACCCACTGTGTAGTTTTGATAGCTCAAAATTATCTGTTCACAAAAGCACAGTATGAAGCAATGCACAGAAAACTCTAGATGCACCACAAACTCCATTATTACTCTACTAATGTTGACTGAGGGAATAGAGAGGCTGGTTCTCTGCTATCTTGAAACATAACTTGGAAAGGTAACATTTGGGTCATGGAGTTGGAAGAGGTGATATTCCGTTCTTGGAGTTGGCAGGGGTATTTAGTGCTGGGGAATCAAGCAGAGGCGCTTGTGTTTGCTAGGCAAATGTCGTGGTACTGAGCTATGTCCCCAGCCCAACTAGGACTTTTAAATCATGGCACTGCTTCCAAAAGAAGAAACCAGAAGAACAAAAAAACCAAAATAAGTAATACGCTGAAGAATAGCTTTTTCATTTTTGAAATCCTTGATGTCCTGTGGACACAGCCCAGAGCTGCTGCTTCCAGGTTGTGGCAGTTGTCTCCAATCTGCAGTCCTTCATTCATTGACAAGCAAGCTCCTCTGCAGGCTGTGTATCCTGTCGGCTTGGATTCCTGTACCAGTCTTGACTTGCAACACAGTACTAAAAGCTGGAGCTATGGGAGGTTGGAGGGACATGTGCCTCAGAGGAGTCCTAGATAAGGAGGGGTGCGGAGGACGTGGGCACCCGGCCTCCCTCTCCTCTTCCTTCTCTTTCTCACGGCCTTCAGGCTCTCATGGAGACCTAAGAGAATTAGCAGATGAGACACCAGTTTTATTTAATGTTGGCAAGATCCACTACACCTTGAGATAAGAAGTCAATAAATGCTTATTGGTTTACAGCTTCAGGTTTATAATTAATTGACCCCCACACTATCAAAAGACTAGATTCTTGTTGCAAATGGGAGTTACAAAGATGATTCATAATTCTAGGCATTAAGTACTGAGTTTGGAATGATTTGAAAACAGGAGTTTTGATTTTTTGCTTTTGTTTTTTTTGTGTGTGTAGTTTTTGTTTGTTTTGTTTTGTGGTTTTGGGGGGGATTGTTTTGTTTTTAGAGACGGGGTTTCTTTTTTAATCCTGGGTATCCTGTACTCACATTGTAGACCAGGCGGCCTCAAATTCACAGAGATCTGCCTGCCTCAGCCTCCTGAGTGCTGAGATTAAAGGCGTGCGCCACCATGCTTGGCTGAAACAGCAGTTTTGAAACACATGGATTAGACAAACAGAGGTAAGACAGACCAGACAATAAAGGAAAAAATGGAGATTTTTATTTTTTTGAGACAGGGTTTCTCTGTGTAGCCTTGGCTGCCCTGGACTCTCTACGTAGACCAGGCTGGCCTCAAACTCACATAGATACACCTGCCTCTCCTTCCCAAGTGCTGGGATTACAGGTGTGCACCACCTTGGCTGGCTCTCGTGATTTTTAAAAAAAAATTACATTTACTTATACTTATTTTGTATGTGGGTATACACATGTGTGAGCATAGGTATGCACATGAACATGTACGTGTTTAGATGCATATACCACAGAAAATATAAAGAAGTCAGAAGACAATTTCTGGAGTTGGTTCTGTCCTTCCACCAGGTGGGGCCCTGGGATTGAACTCAGGTCGTCGGACTTGGCAAGCATCAGCATTCCCTGAGCTTCTCTCCAGTCTGCATATTGTGAGTTCTTAGAATAACCTAGGTTGCTGACTCTGCCTCCTCTGAGCTTCTTTAGCACCTCCCATTCTTTTTGGCTTGTGACATTCTTCAGCCACATTTTTTATAATTAGACTTTAAAATTTTTATTGCAATCTCTGAAAATTGTGACCTCCTGTATGGCAAGATCCCTCTTCTTTTACCAGAATGCCTGGAAGGAGTTATAGGGTAAAACACAAATAACTATTGGTTGGTTGAAAACAGTAACAAGCCCAGTGAGGTGGTACACGGCTGTAATCCCAGCACTTGGGAGGCAGAGGCAGGAGGATCCTTGTGAGTATGAGACCAGCCTGGTCTACAAAGTGAGTCCAGGACAGCCAAGGCTACACAGAGAAACCCCATCTCAAAAAAAAAACCAAAGAAAGAAAAAGAAAAACAGCAACAATAACAAAACATGGCTTATGTATTTTAAGTTTTCATTAAACATGCTAGCTTTTTATTTTTTTGTTTTTGTTTTTGTTTGTTTTTGTTTTTTGTTTTTGAGAACAGGGTCTCTCTGTGTAGCCTTAACTGTCCTGGAACTGCTTTGTAGAGCAGGCTGACCTCGAACTCACAGTGATCCACCTATCTCTTCCTCCCATGTGCTGGGATTAAAGGTGAGTGCCACCACACCTGGCTCGCTAGCTTTCTATCTCTAAAAATAAAATCACCAGCATGGCTAGGGGGCAGTGGTGCAGGCCTTTAATCCCAGCACTCGGGAGGCAGGGGCAGGAGGATCTCTGTAAATCAGAGGCTAACCTGTCTACAGAGTGAGTTCCAGAACTGCCAGCAGTGTTACACAGAGAAACCCTGTCTCAAACAAACAAACGAAAATAGCCAGCATGGTGGCAGACACTTTAATCCCAGCACTTGGGAGGCAGAGGCAGGGAGATCTCTGAGTTTGAGGCTAATCTGGTCTATAGATCAATTTCCAGGACAGTCAATGCTACACGGAGAAACCCTGTCTAGGACTGCCCCTATCAGCACCAAAAAAAAGTACTCTGAGAGTAAAAGATAACACACCTAGGAATTTAGACTTATTCTATTTATTACTTTTTCTATGCCAATCTGTAGACCGGTAGAGTTGACATCAACTACTTTATTACAAAGTGATTATATTAGTGTAATTTAGAACAAGAATAAGATGTCATTACAATTACAAGAAGTGTAGAAAACAATGGGCTTGAACTCTGAAAATTTGGATTTGAATTAAGGTTCTGTGAACTCTTAGACCCTTTGGCACATCACTTTCCACCAATGGACCTTTTTTTGTTATCTCTCTAACTTTCTCATGGTGAACATGGTGCCAAGTACCTGCAATTCCAACACTACGGAAGCTGAGGGGGAAAGATCATAAAATTGAGGCCAACCTGGACTACACTGTGAGTTCCAGATTAGTTCATCCAAATTTAATATAAGGACTCTCTGTCTCAACAACAACAACAACAACCTAAAACAACAATAAACCAATTTTACCTTTGCAGGATCAGACAGAGTAGCCAGGTGTGCTAGTGCACACCTTTCATTCCAGCACTTGGGAGGCAGAGGCAGGAGATCTCTGTGAGTGGGAGGCCAGCCTGGTCTATAAAGGTAGTTTCAGGACAGTTATGGCCATTACACAGAGAAACCCTGCCAATCCAATAGAATAAACCTTAAATTGCACACCAGTCATGGTGGTTTGCACACTTGAAATATGCCTAAAACCCAGTACTTGGTAGACTGGGGAAAAAACACTGAGAGTCTGAAGCCATCTGAAGCTATGAAGATGCTTATCCAAAACAAAGGCAGTGGTGGTACACACCTTTAATCTCTGGTAGGCAGAGGCAGGTGGGTCTTTATGAGTTTGAGGCTAGCCTGGTCTACAAAGTGAGTTTCAGGACAGCCAGAGCATCACAGAGAAACCCTGTTTCAAAAACAGAATGTGTGGCTGGTTTGGCAAATACAGACCAATTCATTCATTCACCCAAATACATCCACAAGACAACACAATAAATTAGGAAAATTGGGAACCATAGAGAAGTCTTTTTAACTTTATTAGAAAACACTGTCTCAAAAAAAACACAACAAAACCCAACAACAACAAAAACACAAAATAACACTTTTCTTTAAGAGGCAGAGGCGGAATGTTGTCACAAGTTTGTGGCCAGCCTGAGCTCGATAGCAAGACTCGGTCTCAAAAATAAGCAACATAGCTGGGTGTGGTGGCGCATGCCTTTAATCCCAGCACTCGGGAGGGAGAGGCAGGTGAGTTCGAGGCCAGCCCGGTCTACAAAGCGAGTCCAGACAGCCAAGGCTACACAGAGAAACATTGTCTCAAAAACAAAACAAAAACAAAAAACAAAAACAAACAAACAACAACAACATAAAATCTGGTCGTGGTAGTTAAGATCTTTTTTGAGACAGGGTTCATCTGTGTAGCCTTGGCTGTCCTGGACTTTTTAGACCAGGCTGACCTTGAGCTCATAGAGATGCCTCCCTCTGCTTCCCTCTGCCTCCCTGAGCGTGGTGGCACTTGGCTGAGGTAGCTTATACCTTTCATCCCAGCACTCAGAGGCAGGTGGGTCTCTGTGAGTTCTAGGGATATACAGTGAGACTCTGTCTCAAATAAACAAACTAACAAACAAGAAATCATAAAAGAGAAGTTAAGGAGATGAGGGAGAAGAGAAAAGAAGACTAAAAAGAAAATATTTTTCCCTTCAAGTTCACTTTTGGGACAGAGAGAGTGAGAGAGAGAGAGAGAGAGAGAGAGAGAGAGAGAGAAGAGTGTGTGTGTGTGTGTGTGTGTGTTTATATAGTGTAAGTATACATTAATGGACTATGGGAAACACACTAGTTTTGTATTGTCTAACTGCAAATAATTTTACTTCTATATCTCTTCTGTGTTAGAGGTTTGGCAAACGCTGACATCCTAAATTCTTTTTTTTTTTTTTTTTTTTTTTTTTGGTTTTTCGAGACAGGGTCTCTCCGTGTAGCCTTGGCTGTCCTGGACTCACTTTGTAGACCAAGCTAGCCTAGAACTCACAGCGATCCGCCTGCCTCTGCCTCCCGAGTGCTGGGACTAAAGGCGTGCACCACCATGCCCGGCTGACATCCTAAATTCTGACCCTGGTTTGTTTGTTTTTGAGACACTGTGTAGCTCTGGCTGGTTTGGAACTACTCTGTACACAGGTTGGCCTCAGAGATCAACTTGTTTCTGTCTCTGAGTTGCTCGGATTAAGGTCTGTGCCTGGTGATTATTTTATTTGCTTGAGGCAAGTTCACATGTATCCCAAGTGTGCTTTGAAATTATTATATAGTTAAGGATGACTCTCAATTCTTGATCCTCCCGCCTCCAACTCCCAAGTGCTGGAATAACAAACAGTCATGTGATGCTAGGCCCAGTCATGTAGTGCTGGGCATTTGATCCCAGGACTTTGTACATCTAGCCAATTGAGCTAAATCCTCAGCCTGACCTTGTATTTTTTTTTTAAAGATTTGTTTATTTATTATGTATACAGTGCACATCAGATCACATTATAGATGGGTGTGAGCTACCATGTGGTTGCTGGGAATTGTACTCAGGACCTCTGGAAGAGTAGTCAGTGCTCTTAACCGCTGAGCCATCTCTACAGCCCCTGATATTGTATTTTTCAAAAAAAGATCTCTTAAAAGACTGTAGTGAGGCCAGGCAGTGGTGGCACAGGCCTTTAATCCCAGCACTCGGGAGGCAGAGGCAGGTGGATCTTTGTGAGTTCAAGGCCAACCTGGTCTACAAAGCGAGTCTAGGACAGCCACAGCTACACAGGGAAACCCTGTCTTGAAAAACCAAACCAAACCAAACCAGGACAGTCAAGGCTACACAGAGAAACTCTGTATCGAAAAACAAAACAAAGAAAAGACTGTAGTGAGAACTCTTGGTTTATACTTTTACTAATTATGCTATTATCTCTACCAGACTTCTAATGAAGAGATAACTTGTTTCCTTATGCCTTATTATTATTTACCATCAGAATCAATGAAATAGGGCCGCACGTGGTGGTGCACGCCTTTAATGCCAGCACTTGGGAGGCTGAGGCAGGCGGACTGCTGTGAGTTCGAGGCTAGCCTTGTCTACAAAGCGAGTCTAGGACAGCCACGGCTACACAGGGAAACCCTGTCTCGAAAAACCAAACCAAACCAAACCAAACCAAACCAAAAAAAACAAAAACAAAAACAGAATCAGTGAAATAAAATCTGCCTCTCAACAATGGTGTAACACCTAGTAGATGTGTGTTAAAATATGTCTTAAATAGATGTACATTTAAAAAGAAATACAAAGAACTAAATATCTCTGCACATTTACTAAAATTCACTTTTAAATTAAATTCAAGTTAAAATTTAACATTCTTCCAGCCTGACAGAACACAGGACCACCACCTAGTCAACTAAAAGCAAAGAGGTGGCTGGAGAGATAGAGCAGTGTTTAAGAGTATTTGCTGTTCTTCCAGAGAACCTGAGCCTGATTTCCAGCATCACATGTGGCTAACGATCTGTAACTCTAGCTTTAGGATATATGACACCCTCTTCTGGATTCCTCAGGCACCATATATTTGGTGTATGTACATACATACAGATAGATCCATACATGTAAAATTAAAATGAATAAATCTTAAAAAGAAAAAGAAAGGAAGGAAGGAAGGAAGAAAAGGAAAGAAAAAATAAGAAAGGAAGGGGGAGAGGGAGAGAGTGGTGGTGGTGCATGCTTTTACTCCCAGCACTCAGGAGGCAGAGGCAGGCAAATATCTGAGTTGTAGGCCAGCCTGGTCTACAGAGTGAGTTCCAGGACATCCAGGGTACACAAAGAAACCCTCTCAAAAATAAGAAAGAAAAGAGCCATGAGCTGGGCAAGATGTGGTGGAGCACACCTTTAATCCCTGAACTCGGGAAGCAGAGGCAGGTGGATCTCTATGAAGCCAGCCTGATCTACAAAGCCAGTCTAGGACAGCCAGGGCTACACAGAGAAACCCTGTCTCGAAAAAGCAAAAACCAAGCCCCCCCCCCAAAAAAAGAGAAAGAAAACAAACAAAAAAAACCCCAAGCAACTTTTCCCCATCTGGTTTTAGAGTTTAGAGTCAATTACATACCAAAATTTTAGTATGTAAAAATTTGAGTCACAGGGCCGGGCGTGGTGGCGCATGCCTATAATCCCAGCACTCGGGAGGCAGAGGCAGGAGGATCGCTGTGAGTTCGAGGCCAGCCTGGTCTACAAAGCGGGTCCAGGACAGCCAAGGCTACACAGAGAAACCTTGTCTCGAAAAACCAAAAAAAAAAAAAAAAAAAATTTGAGTCACACTACAGACTGCCTCAAGTGTCCCTCACTATAGGACACGTTTTCCACATCCTGAGTTAAACTATACTGGTTTGTTACTTTTTGTTTTGTTTTGTTTTTGTTTGGTTTTTTGAGACAGAGCTTCTCTGTGTAGCCTTGGCTGTCATGGAACTCACACTGTAGACTGGGTTGGCCTCGAACTCAGTGATCTGCCTGCCTCTGCCTCCTGATTGCTGGGATTACAGGCGTGTGCCACCACACCCAGCCTGGTTAGTTACTGTAGTAACCTGCTATCACTCTGGGTTTTGGTATATGTGATGGCTCTAGCATCTGCCCTTAGAAAAATTACAGTGCTATTTCATTTGTATCTGAAAAAGAATCTCATATTCTTCCTGTTGATATTTAGTCCATAACCATTCCATAAGTTGATTTACATGCTTTGCTTCATGAGTATTTAAAAAATATGTAACAATATTTTGTAGCATTTGGGTTTGCTTATTACTTGAGACTGGGTCTTTTTCATAGAACAGGCTGGCCTTAAATTCATGATCCTTCTGTGTGTTGCTGAGTGAGGTTGTTAGGTTGTCTAGGCTGGCTTCAAACTTCTGCCTCAGCCTTTGAGTACATTTGACTACAGATATGCATCACTGTGCTTGGCTAGCTAGTATTTTTTCTTTTTCTTTTTTTCCCCTCTTTCTTGAGATGGGGTCTCTCTGTGTAGCCTTGGCTGTCCTGGAACTAACTCAGTAGACTAGGCTGGCCTCAAACTCAGAGAGATCTGCCTGCTTCTGCCTTCCAAGTGTTGGGATTAAAGGTGTGCACCATCACTAACCAATGCTAGTATTTTTTCCTTTGTTTTGTTTGTTTTGTTTTGTTTTGAGACAGGGTTTCTCCGTGTAGCCTTGGCTGTCCTAGACTTGCTTTATAGACCAGGCTGGCCTTGAACTCACAACGATCCCCCTGCCTCTGCCTCCCAAGTGCTGAGAGTAAAGTTTACTTTGGGTTTTTGAGACAGGGTTTCTCTGTGTAGCCTTGGCTGTCCCGGACTAACTTTGTAGACTAGGCTGGCCAGAAACTCATAGCGATCCACCTGCCTCTGCCTCCTGAATGCTAGGAGTAAAGGCATGTGCCACCACTGCCCGGCTGCTAGTATTTTTCTTTTCAACCTCATTCTTGAGAATAGTGCATTACCAAAAACGATTCCTTCCTGCACCAATGAGGTATCAGTTTATCTATTTCCTTTTTCCAAGTGCCATGTCCTGTTGTTTATAGAGTACTATACTTCCACCTAGTAATCATCATACTTGAGGCAACAATAACACAGACAATACCTTTCAGAGCAAATCATTAAAAGAAAAAACAAATCCCTAATAATGTATGTAGGTCATCCCTTGGCCAATTTTGGACCTTAGAGAAGCTGTTCTACTGGTTTTCCTTAAATAGCCCATACACCATAAGCTAACCTCAATCTAAGATCGTTTCCACATAAGAGTGGAATGACTATTGCCAACAACCTGATTATGAAAGCTTATCCTGGAGTAGGAGAACCAAAAATTCAGGTGCATTCTGATACTGCTTATAATACTAGCAAAAAAAAAAAAAAAAGATAGTACATGATATCACAGAGATCTTTTCTGAGGAAAAAAAGATGAATTTTCATTTCTAGAAATTGGGGGTAAGGGGCTTAGCTTAGGAGATGGTTTAATTGGTTGAGTGCCTGACTTGAGTTTGATCCTCAGCATTCATTTGAAAAGGCAGGTAGGCAGCTAGCATCTGTTACCCCAGCACTGGAGGAAATAGGCAGATCTCTGGAGCACACTGACCAGTCAGCCTAGCCAAATGGGTGAGCTCCAATTTTGGTCAAAAGCCATGTCTCAAAAACAAAGGTGGAGGACAACTGATGTTTATTTCTGGTTCACACACACACACACACACACACAAAAATGAAAATATATCACACAGGTATGCAAACACACATACTACACATATATACTCCAAAAAGGATGATTTAGGGTGTATACATATTAGCATAATTAAAATAAAATTACTTAAAGGCTTAAATCTAACTGACTATAGTTTTTCCCATGGGTGCAGGTGAATACAACAGGAATTTTGTTTTTCTTTTTTGAGACAGGGTTTCTGTGTGTAGCCCTGGCTATTCTGGAACTCACTCTGTAGACCAGGATGGCCTCAAACTCAAAGATCTGCCTGCCTCTGACTCTCAAGTGCTGGGATTAAAGATGCATACTACCACTGCTCTGGCATTAAAAGATGTACATTTGTGAGTAACTTTATGTCAGGTACTGACTTTAATATTTTATTTATTCTCTGAGACATGATCTCACTGGGTAGCCCCTGTTGTCGTAGGATTCACTGTGTAGACCATACTGGTCTCAAACTCACAGAGATCCAATTGTCTGGCCTCCTAAACAATGGGATTAAAGAGTGCATCTGGCCTCAAGAACTTTAAATACAGTTTTTTATTTGATACAAGTAGTGTGTGTTGCTACACTCATGCTAAGCAAATGCTAAAGAGCTATACTCCTGCTGCTATGAGTAATCCTATGAGACTGGGAATTATGGTCCTCTAAAGCAGAGCTCATAGGGAGTTGGGAAGTTTCTGAAGAGTGCAGACAGCGACTGGAGGCACAGCGGTGCACTCTGACTGCGGTCATAGTTCAAGTGCCTCACCATTACCTTATTCCGCTTCTCAATACAGTAAATATCAACACCTGTAAAATCCCATCTCCATATCAATTTTTTTTAATTTTCTGTTTTGAACACTAGTACATGGAATTGTCTACTTAATAACTCTACCTTGATGCTTAATAAGAAAACAACGTGTTTCAGTAAATGGTACCACCTGTCTCAGTTACTCAAGCCCTAAATCTTGTAGGCACCCTGATTCCTCTATAAATGTACGGTCCAACTTACAGCAAATTTTCGCCTTTGAAAGAAAACATTTTGTCTCATGGTATGAGGGGTATGGTGCACGGTGGGGAAAAGGGCATGGAGCAGGAGGAGGAACATGACAGGCCTGGTCACATTGCTCCCGTAGTCAGGAACAAGATAATGAGTGTTGGTATTCAGCTGCCTTCTTCCTTCTTTCCTCACTCTTCAGTCTGGGGTTCCAGTTTATGGGACAGTGTCACCCATATTTGGATTGGCCTTTCCTCCTCAGTTAAACCTTTACTGAAGACATTTCCAACATACACCCAGAGGTGTGTCCACTAGGTGATTCCAAATGTAGTCAAACTAATCATGAAGATGATCGTCACAAGTCTACCACTTGCCGAATGGTAACCACCAAAACACATCACTTTAACCTTAACATTCCATATCTGGGACTCAAAGGCTCATTCTAAATGGGACAGCTATATCATCCCCTGTAAAGCTCAAGGATCACTGCAGAAGGGGAGGGATGAACGTAAGAGCCATAGAACGGAGAGATGTGTAACAAAAAGTCATCTGCTGGACATAAAACCACAGGACTCATGAGCTGCAGGTGAGGTTATCTGCATAAGGCCTGCACATGGTTGAACACGTGACAACTTTCTCTCTCTCTCTCTCTCTCTCTCTCTCTCTCTCTCTCTCTCTCTCTATCTCTCTCTAGACAGGGTTTCTCTGTGTAGTGTTGGCTGTTCTGGTCTCACTCTGTAGACCAAGCTGGCCTCGAATTTACAGCAATCTGCCTGCCTCTGCCTCCAGAGTGCTGGGATTAAAGGTGTGTGCCACCACGCCTGGCTCTGTAACCATTCTCATCATGGACTGGGGAGGGAGAGTGAGACCCAACCACGTTTTGAAGTAGCAGCCAACTGTTGGGGAAGACGTCATTTTCTTATGGTGTAGCTACTGATAAGCTACTGTTCTTTTGCTTCAGTACATAATGCCTCACTACTGTCAGGCAAGAAATTCTAACTAAATTTATTGGGATACACACACACACACACACACACACACACACACACACACACACACGGAGGGAAACTGTTGAGAAGGTCTTTGGTTGGGGAGGGAGGGAAATGAGAAATGGGAATGGAGCTGTGAAAACAAAATTCATTATATAAATGTTGATACATGTCAAACATTTTAGAATATTAAAAAAATCCAAGGTTCAAAGTCTCTTCTGAAACTCAAAGCAATTGTGAGCTGACTACCTATAAAATAAATAAATTACATATTTCTAATATACACAGTGGTACAGAATAAATATTAACAACCCAAAAGAAAGAAATGGAGTGATGGTGAGGAAAGAATAACCAAAACAAGCCAAAACTCAGTAGAAAAAAACGCCAAATCCCACCGGGCGTGGTGGTGCATGCCTTTAGTCCCAGCATTCTGGAGGCAGAGGCAGGTAGAGACATGTGAGTTTGAGGCCAGCCTGGTCTACAAAGTGAGTCCAGGACAGCCTAGGGTACACAGAGAAACCCTGTCTTGAAAAACAAAACTAAAACAAAACCAAAACATCAAGCCCTGAAGCTCCACGCTAAGCACAACGATTTATGTTGTCATCACCTGTGTTCCAACACCCTCCACCTCTGTGGCCTGCAGTTACAGGCAGACTCTCTTTTGGGCTGTCTCCATTCTGTGCTGCAGCTTTCCTCAGATGATGTTTCACAGCCCTGGTGTCTTCAGCATCCTAAGGTCTTCATGGCTCTAGCTGGCCTCTACCTCACAGAGATTTGCGTGCCTCTGCCACTCCAAGGCTGGGATTAAAAGTGTGCACACTTCTGCCAGGCTCCATTGTAAATTAGTCTTGACTGACAGCTTCATGCAATGGTCTCCTTGTAGGGATTCTAACCTTGTTTCACATTGCCTGTTCTTGGCAGCTTTTGGAAATGATAGTGTATGTCTTCATGACTTTTTCCTTTTGTATGTCTACAAAACTAGCTCCATTAATGAGGCTTCTTAAGTCTCCTGACAGTTTCAGATATAGTGAGGCTTTTTTAAAAAAAAACCCAACAGTTGTAGTTGCCTCTGTGCAACTTGGTGGCTCAACCTTGGGGAAAAAGAAGCTTCTCTAGGCAGGGAAGCCTATCCATTCTCAAGTCAGGCTAATCTTGTGAAGTGTATTTGCACTTTCACAGGTTAGAGTCTTCAATAGTGGAGTCTTGTCCTCAGAGCATATTTCTTGTTTTCTCTTTGTAGACCAAGTTGGTCTTGAACTCACAGAGATCCATCTGCCTCTGCCTCCAGAGTGCTGAGATTAAAGGCATGTGCCACCACGCCTAGCTGAAAAGTTTCTCTTTACTAGTCCTAATGCATTTGACAATCACAGTTGATTTGGCCACATCTGCTTTAAAAGTCATACTTCTTTCTTAGTTAAACTGCAAGTTTCTCACATTTTTGTGCTGTCACTGTAGTGCTGACTGAGAATAGTGAGCATTAACTGTGCCACAGCTTGAAGGTTACACTGTCTTGAAATTTCTAATACCAAGCAAATTAGTCTTAGACTGCAGCCACACTCAAGCATTTCATGGATACAATCTACTCAAGCTCTTTGCTCGAAGGGAACATAAGTGGACTGTAACCTCAACCCTAAGCCATTCCTCTCCAAAGCCTCATGACCCTGGCCTCCATGGTATGCATTTCTCAACTTCCTTTTCTTACAAATTCGTATCAGAAGGGCCCATTAAGGCTCTGCTTATAACACTCTATGGTTTCTTTAGCCCACCATGCCCAGGGGTCTTTCAAATTCCTCCTGAAACCAATTTAGTAAGCCCAGGAACCACAGGGTCAGGCTTATCACAGCATGCTGGTTCCAATTTTCTCTAACATTTTTCTTGTTGCTATGAAAAACAAAAACAAAACAAAACAACAACAAAAAAACTGACAAAAATCAACATCATGGAAGAAGTGTTTGTTTTGGCTTACATAGTTTGAACAGATACAGTCTGATCATGGCAGGGAAAACATGACTGTGAGGAGGTTCAGATTGCGTCTACAGTCAGGAATGGAGAAATATAATGGTACCCTCCTCACTGAACATGCTGGGCCTACTTTCAAACCACACCCAGACTTAACCACTTGGATCTCCAGTGCTATAAACTAGCTCAAGCCATTATTATTCTCCACCTGTTGCCATGGTAGCCCATGCTCCATGAAGTACCCAGCTATCTTTTTGAGAACAAAGATCATATTGTTTTACTTTTCTGCCTGAAACCCTTTAAGGCTTCCCACTGCCTTGGAAAAGGCAAATTTGGAGTGAATTTTGTTGTTGTTGGTTTTTGTTTGAGACACAGTCTCCTCATGGAGCCCAAGCTAGGTGTCTTCAAACTCAATCCTCAATCTTTAAAGCTTTTTGTTTTTGTTTTTGTTTTTCTGAGTCAGGGTTTCTCTGTGTAATAGCCCTGGCAGTCCTGGACTCATGCTGTAGACCAGGCTGGTCTTGAACTCACAGAGATCCGCCTGCCTCTGCCTCCTGAGTGCTGGGATTAAAGGCATGTGCCACCATGCCTGGCTAGTCTTCAGAGTTTTTATAATTACAGGTGTGAACCATCACACACACTGCTGTGTTAGAGGGTCAAGGAAATTATTCAAGGTATGAAAGAGAAGGTCACTGCAGGAAAACAAATTTTATCACTTAACAGTACTATTGAGTAGTATTGAGGATTCAGATGTGCTTTGTCGCTGAAGCTTAGTAGTAGAATGCATATCCATCTGCGTTTTCTGATAGTGGCCAGCCACTTCACAACCTAAGGAAGAGGTGGAGGGCAGGGTGCTATTAAAAGAAAGATGATGCAAAGGGGATTTTTTTGGGGGGTGGGGAGGGACAGTTCAAGACAGAGTTTCCTTGGCTGTCCTGGAACTCACTATTTAGACTAGGCTGGCCTCGAACTCAGAGATCCACCTCCTCTGCCTCCCAAGGGCTGGGATTAAAGGTGTGTGCCATCACTGCCCAGCTGCAAAGGGTTTTTAGAGTCTTGACAAATTGTTATGGTTAGTCTCAACTTGATGGACCCAGAATTACTCAAGAGATAAACCTTTGGGCATGTCTGGGATACTTTCTAGATTCAATAACAGAGGTGGGAGAGCCATGCTAAACGTGGGCAGTAACATTGCATAGGCTGGGGTCCTAGACTGAATAAGAAGGAGAAAGAGATCTAAACACCATCGTGCATCTCTCTCTGCTGCCTGGCGGCGGAGACAATGTGACAAGTTGCTTCATACTTCTGTCACCGTGCTTTCCTTGCCAGGATATGCCCTCCTCAAATTATGAACCAAAACAATCCCTTTCTTCCTTGCTTTTTTGTTTTGTTCATAACAATAAGAGACATAGTGAATTAATGAATACACCAATATTCCTGAATTGTTTCCACAGGTATAACACAATAAGGACGGGGAAGAACCAAGGGTGTCTGTGTCTATGGCCTGTCCCAGTTGTGATGATAACGAGTAATTGCTAAACAGGAACACGATGACTCAAAGGCTGGAGATAACCTTGCGCTGATGTTAAGAGCTTTGATTTGAGCTGGGCATGGTGGTGCGTGTCTCAATTCCTAGCACATGGGAGGCAGAGGCAAGAAGGTCAGGAATTAAGGGTCATTCTTGGCTACATGAGATCTTATTTATTATTATTATTATTATTATTTTTATTTTTTTTACAAAAAATTCAAAACGCTCAGTGGACGGACGTGGTGGGGCAAGCCTTTAATCCCAGCGCTCGGGAGGCAGAGGCAGGCGAATCTCATGAGTTCGAGGCCAGCCTGGTCTACAAATCGAGTCTAGGACAGCCAGGGCTGTTACACAGAGAAACCCTGTCTGGAAAAGCCAAACACACACACACACACACACACACACACACACACACACACACAAAACACAACAACAACAAAAAATGCTCAACACTTTCCACCAAGCCTGATGACTTTAAGCCAACTCCTGGAGAGTGAGATGATCCTCATTTGTTTTCTTCTGATTGCCACATGCTATGCCCCCAACATAGAAAATATATAAAGGAAATTATTCTGAGTACTTGAAAACAAAATAGTTAAATCATATGTGTGTGTGTGTGTGTGTGTATACATATACACACACATTCCACTTTTCAGTCAATTTCTAAAGGAAATCTGTATCTTAAGCACTGTATCTATTTGCTAAGCTTCCCAATAAATTAAGGATGCAGCTTTTAAAAGGTTTCCAGTCTGGCCAGTTTACCGGAAGAGGGAGGCTTCCTTATGCCTCTGCTTCCTTCAAAAACACTCTCCTGGCTCCCCCGTCCTATTTTCAAGGTATTAAGTCCAAAGCAAATAAAACAAATTAAGCCAAGTCTGGGAAAGGCATAATATGCTATGTTATGACCTCTAACTGTTGTGCCTAATATTTCCCATTTACCGACTGAGTTTTAAGCTTCTGTTTTGAGCCAAGGCCATCTTCCCCTCTTGCTCTGTTGAACTAGCCATCCATCAGCCTAGCTCACTGCATCACCTCTTGCTACATTTGGTCCTTCTAACTGTGGTTTGCCTGTATTGTTTCTTAGAATAATTACTGTAACTTACATGCAATGTAACATATATTATGTTATCAGAAAGCCTGTCTGCCCCGCTGCTGGGGACTGTAAGTGGGGCCTTTGCGCATCCTGGACTAGCATGCCACCACAGGGCTACATACACTCTTGTTTTGTTTTTAAGAGCATCAGGTGCCTCTGCTATAACGTGGGTACTAAAACTCAGAGAAAAGGAGCGCTAATCTATGGAAGGCCCTTTAGTGATCGACGGGGGAAAGCCATGACTGTTCACATTGTTTAGGACTCTCAAGAAGTGCTTGTCAAGATTGAGTTCAGGGACCGTCTCTTTAGGATGGAGTCACTCGAGGGGACCCGAGAACCGCTGCCGGCCCACACGAGTGGACAGCAACACTCCAGCTACCTGTCACAATTTGGAGGTTCTGCGTACCACCACCAGGAAGTAACTCGGGCAACCTGAATTTTAGCTGAGCAGCGGACGGCTTCCCGGAACTAGCCAGGGCGGGCGAGAAGTGCCAGTGAAGGCCGGAAGCGAGGAAGGCCCGTGGCGAAAACCTTCGCTAGGGCGCTCCCCGGGCTCCTCCCCGCGACCGGAAGGCCTCAGCCTTTTCACGTCAAGGACCTACAGGTTCTCAGTCCAGACCGGCCACCGCCGCGGGACCGCGTTCCCGTCTTCCTCTGTCCCGGCCGTGGGGTCTCCCCGCATACTACGCAGGGGCCGAGGGGCGTGGCGCCGTGACGTACAGAGGGCCGACGCGATGACGCAGCGCGGCGCGGTGACGCACGCCCCTTTGTTGGCTCAGTAGCGGTAGCAGCGGCCGCGGAGGTGGCGCTGGGGACTGTTTTCCGTCCGAGGCCGGAGCGGAGCGGCGTCTGATTGAGGCGGGCAGCAAGCGGCCCCCGCGCTCCCTCCCGCCCTCCTCCGCGCCCTCCCGGCCGCCGCCGCCGCCGCCGCTCGCCTCTAACCGCCTCACCCGGGGAGCAGCCGCGGCCCACGGGGCCGGAACCAGGCCTGCGTCCGGACGGCAGCCGGAGCCGGAGCGAGAGCCGGGGCCTCGGCGTCCCCGCCCTCTCCGCGCCGCGGCCAGCGTCCGCCGGGCCCGCGCGCGTCGCGCCATGGACTCGGACGAAGGCTACAACTACGAGTTCGACGAGGACGAGGAGTGCAGCGAGGAGGACAGCGGCGCCGAGGAGGAGGAGGACGACGACGAGGACGAGCCGGACGATGATAACCTGGATCTGGGCGAGGTGGAGCTGGTGGAGCCCGGGCTGGGCGTCGGCGGGGAGCGGGACGGACTGCTGTGTGGGGAGACGGGCGGCGGCGGCGGCAGCGCTCTGGGTCCCGGAGGCGGTGGCGGTGGCGGCGGCGGCGGCGGCGGCGGCCCGGGACACGAGCAAGAGGATGATTACCGCTACGAGGTGCTCACGGCCGAGCAGATCCTGCAGCACATGGTGGAATGTATCCGGGAGGTCAACGAGGTCATCCAGGTGAGGGGCCCAGCCACGCCGTTTGGCCCCGGGGCCGGTATGGGGAGCGGACCCAGGCGGCGGCTCGCGCGGCGCGGAGGAGCAGGCCTAGGCCTGGCTCGTCCCCAGGCCTGTCCGCCTCGCCTGCCGGTCGGGAGGTGCGCTTGGGCGGTGCTTCCCGGAGTCCTGGCATGGCGGAGGCCCGGGGCTGCCTGAGCAGCTATGGCCGGCAGGTCCTGCATGACCACGGCCTGGGTGTTCTTCCTCTGGCCGGAGGATGGGCTCGCGGGGTCGGGTTGGAGGAGGGGTGAGGGGGTGAGTGTGCAAGAGGTGTCCGAAAGAATCAGGCCCTTTTCTCGAGGCTTATCCTAGCCCTGGAGTCTCTTGAGCAGTTTCAGACGGGATTAGGGCAGGCCCTTCAGAGCAGCTTTGGTGTATGATTGCCCCAAGTGGGCACTGGCTAATAAAGAAATGGATCTCCTTGGCAGTCTTAAGTGGCTATTTAGAGGTGGGGGAAGGGAACTAGTTCTCGGAAGAGGTGTTGATGGGCCTTATTTTCTGATGGTGAGGCTGGTTGCCTGCTTTTTTCTTAATTTCTCTCTCCTTTTTCCTTCCTTCCTTCCTTCCTTCCTTCCTTCCTTCCTTCCTTCCTTCCTTTTCTTTGGTCCTTTCTGTTTGGTACCTAACTGCTGCTACCACTAGTAGCATGTCATTTGATGGAAGCTGTTGATTGCCTAGCTACCCTTGCTGCTTTAGCAACAAGATGCAGTGTTGTCTAATTGAACACAACTATTGTGAGTTAAAAAGTAGAGGCTTTCAGCTTCTGAACTTCCTCTGAAGATTTCTGTTTTGTGCACAGGCTTGCTTCAAGCCAGTAACTGCATCTCATTTAATGCCATATATGTCGTGTATTGTACATTTGAACTGTAGGGAATCAATTTCAATTTGGTTGTCACTACTAATGGGATATGATTGAAAAATAAAATGACACCCCACCATGTTGTGAAAGTCTGAAATTTCAGCTACTTAGGCTGAGGCAGATGGATGGCAAGTTTAAGTTCTGCTTGGACTAGAGTGAGCTCAAGGCTGTCCCGGGCAGCTTGGTGAGACTCTGTCTAAAACGAGGTGATAGCTCAGCGGTAGAGCATAAGACTGGCATGTTCGAGGCTCTAGATTCAATCCTTACTATTAGGGGAAAAATGAAAATGAAATCTTGATTTAGCTTTACTTTTAGAAAACAGTAGTTACATAGGAAAGTACATAGGAACAAGAAATTACTCTTGTTTTCAAGCATGTTATTTTGTTTTTAATTTTAGAATGGGTTGGCTTAATGGCAACGAACAGATTATCAGTGTCACTGCGTGCTTGCTGACTTTCCATTAACATGCTTATGGTCTCATCCAGTAGGCACCGTTTTCACAGATTAAACCATCTTGGCATTAAAGAATATGTTTGGAAGAATGGAAAAAAATCTCATCTAGTGCTGTTAAGTGGAAATCTTAAGTTTCATTATAATGTTGTCTCAGAAATAAATGGGAGGAATATAGAAGACAGATAAGTTTTACTGCTCTAATTTAGTTCTTACACAATTAATTGAGAGCTTTCTTTCTTTTTCTTTTTTTTTCTGTTGTTGTTTTACTGTTTTTTGTTTGTTTGTTTGTTTGTTTTTTCATTTTTGTTTGGTTGGTTTTTGTTTTTAGAGACAGGGTTTCTCTGTAGTTTTGCTGTCCTTGAACTCTCTTTGTAGACCAGGCTGGCCTTGAACTCACTTGCCTCTGCCTCCCCAGTGCTGGGATTAAAGGCATGCGCCATTATACCTGGCTGTGTTGTTTTGTTTTGAGATGGAATTCCCCTGTGTTGCCCAGACTGGTCTGCTTCTGGGTTCAAGTGATGGCCTCTCCTCAGCTTCTTGGGTGCTAGGATTACAAATGTGCCATGCATGCCACTGCTAACCACAACAGGTGCAGTCTGTTTTAGTTAGCTACTTTTTGTTGTTGTTGTTATTTTTTTTTTAAGACTTAAATTGTATGTGTATGGGTATGTGGATACCCAAGGAGGCCAGAAGAGGGTGCTGGATCCCCTGGAGCTGTAGTGACCCCTGGTTGTGAGCTGCCCTAAGGAGATGATGAGAACAACTCTTTTTGCTCTGCAAGAACAATGTGTGGATTTAACTGCTAAACCATCTTTCTGGCTACTCTTTTCATCTTGTTTTCCTTTTAAATGTTGAACCCATACATTTTCATACTATGTAACTACATTAATAACTATAAATAGCTTAATTATTCTTATTAGGTAATCTACTAAGTAGAATAAGCTGCATTTGATTATTACTACTTTTTGGATGAGAAAATGATTGTGTGTGTGTGTGTGTGTGTGTGTGTGTGTGTGTGTGTGTATGTATGTATGTGTTTTGAGACTGGGTTTCTCTGTGTGGCCTTAGCTGTCCTGGACTCTGACTCACAGTAGTCTGCCTGCCTCTGCCACCCTGAGTGTTGGGATCACAGGCGTGCACTATTTTTGTTTCTTTTGAGACAGAGTCTCTATGTGTTCTGGCTGTTTTGGATCTCTAGCTATGTAGACCAGGCTTAGCCTTGATCTCAGAGATCCAGTTGCCTCTGATTCTCAGCGACAAGCTTTCTTTTGGGACTGTCAAATAGACTTTTGCAATCAGATAATTCAGGTGTCCCCCCCAAAAAAAATTGTTCTTTTCCTCAGCTTTAATTCAGGGGTAAGTGAAAATACAGCTTCATTCTGAATAATGTCATTTCATGTGTTATGATATACAGTAGTAGATGGTGAGTTAAATCGATGGATAGTATGAAATTGTAGAACACAGCTTGGGAGTTTTTACTTAGCTGTTCTGGCCATTCAGCTTTTAGAACTTTACTTAAAAAACAAAAAATAAGCCAGATGTGGGGGCACACACCTTTAATCCCAGCGCTCAGGCAGCAGAGGCAGGCGGATCGCTGTGAGTTTGAGGCCAGCCTGGTCTACAAAGTGAGTCTAGGACAGGCAAGGCTACACAGAGAAACCCTGTCTTGAAAAACTTTAAAAAAAAAACAAAACCCAACAACAAAATATATTATGCCTGGTTTTCAGGTTAAAATTTAGGGTTTAAATAAGGAGTGTCAGATATTGTTCTGTGACTTTTCTCCATGTTTTAAAATGTCTATAGGAGTTTTTCTTTCCTCATTTGTTATATCCCCCCTCCTTTTTTAAAAGGAAGTGTCAGAAGTGACTTGATATATAATATGCTTTGGAAAAAAGTACACAAAATAATGAAATATTAGGTAATGTTTCCTTAATATTGAGACATTTAGATAATACTGAAAATAGCTCTAATTCCTGACACTTTTCCTCAGGCTTATTTTTTGTTTTAAATTATACTTCAATTCAGATATTACTGATTTCAATTACTTAACAGAATATCTCTCACATACAATTTTCTAATTTCATTTTGTTTTGGCTTTGTTTTGTTTTGTTTTGTTTTTTGAGACAGGGTTTCTCCTTGTAGCCTTGGCTGTCCTGGACTTGCATTGTAGAACAGGCTGGCCTCAAACTCACAGGGATCCGCCTGCCTCTGCCTCCTGAGTGCTGGGATTAAAGGCGTGCGCCACCCCCCTCCCCCCTTCTTTTACTAAAAGCTTAGTATATTGATTCCAGTTAATCTGACAGTATATCTAACCATAATTTTCTAATTTTTAAAAAAGCTAAGTATAAAGGCAAATGTCTAGATTCTTAGCAAGAATTTACAACTGAAAGTCACTACTGTGGGTAGCACTGTGACATTTTGGACAATTACCCACCGTGACATTTTGGACAGTTACCCACCCTCTCCCCTGGGCAGTTTCTCTCTCCCTCCCTCTGTCTCTGTCCCCCCCACTTCCCCCTCGCTCTGCCCTCCTTCCCTCCCTCTCTCTCAGCCTTGGCTGTCCTAGACCCACTTTGTAGACCAGGCTAGCCCCGAACTCACAGAGATCCACAAACCTCTGCCTTCCGTGTTCAGGGATTAAAGGTGTGTAGCCCATACGAGCTTGTAATATACCATCTCTGTATCTAAGTCTTTCTAGTTGCCTTTGAGCATGAAACCTAAAACCCCTTGGTCTTTGTGTGTACAGCATACAACATACTTAATGTAGTCTGACAGGAAACTAGTAGGCAAACATTTTAAAATTTGTCCTTAACTGGAAAATACTTTTGTTACTTATTTTCTTAATCTGTAAACCAAAGAAAGCCAAATAAGTTTTTTGTTTTTGTTTTTGTTTTTTTGGTACTAGGAAATTATGCTTCTAGATGCTACAAATGTGAATAATGTAAGACTGTAAGCAGTGTGTTTAAATTCCAAGGGGACAAGCTTTTATTCATTCATTTTTGGATCTTCTGAGACAGGATCTGATGGATCTCTTTATAGCTCTGGCTGTCCTGGAACTTGCTCTGTAGACCATGCTTCTGGTGAGATTAAAGGGATGTGCTATCATGGCCAGCTAAGAGGACGAGTTATTAAAAGCGCCTTTATTTAATCTTTGTTTTTTTCTTTTCTTTTCTTTTTTTTTTTTTTTTGAGACTAGGACTCACTTTGTAGCCCTGGCTTTCCTGAAGCTTGCTATGTAGACTAAGCTGGGCTTGAACTCACAGAGATCTGCCTGGCTTTGCCTCCTAAGCAGTGGATTTAAAGGCCTGTATCACCATGTTTTAGCCTAAAGGCCCTTTTAGATATGTTTTATACTTGTGTGTAGTTCTTGGGTCTTTATATGAACTGACAGAATTGTATTACCAGTTGATTTATTTTATTGTTGGTTTTTTAAAGGATTGTCCACAAAGAATCAAGCTGTTTGACAAGGCATTGTTTATTTCTCTTTATAAATGTTTTGACATTTGTACCCATGGTGCAGAAGCATTGGGTATAAAACATCAGGTACCTAGCAAGAGTTATTTAATATATTGATATATAGTTCATCATGTTTGTCACCACCTCACATACTTCCACTTACTCTAGATGAGACAGTAAATGCAACACCAGTTTCTTTTTTTTTTTTTTTTTGTTTATTGAGCCCAGGCTGGCTTTGGACTAGTTTTCTCTTCTTCAACTTCTCGAGTGCTGGGTTCACAAATGTATATACGCCACCACACCTGGCTGCCTTGCTAGTTTTATTATGTCTTAAATGCACATCTTCCCAGCTTGTGAGATAAAATGAGATGCACATATAAAATTACTTCTGCAAACTAAAGTGCAATGGTTGTCTGAAATGAAAATAGTTGTGCTTAACTTTTGACTGATGAGCTAAATGTTGATATGACATTTTGTTTTGTTTTTTCAAGACAGGGTTTCTCTATGTAGCCCTGGCTGTCCTGGACTGACTTTGTAGACCAGGCTGGCCTTGAACTCACAAAGATCTGTCTGCCTCTGCCCCCCCAGTGCTGGGATTAAAAGTGTGGGCCACCAGACCTGGCCTTGATAGGACATTTTTATTTGAAAGATGTATTAACAAACTACGGTCATTTACATATTTATCACACTTGATGTTTCTTTAACCAGAATGTATTAGTCCTTTCAAGGAAAATAGCTAAAATGTTGCTGATGATAAAATCGGATTTTTATGTGACTTAAAAAATTGAGAAGTATCTGCCTTTGTGAAATAGATTTCTAGCATTGAAATACTTTCTGAGCTGTGGTACACAGCTGTAATCCCAGCACTAGGGAGGCAGAGGCAAGCAGATCTCTTGAGTTCAAGACCAGCCTGGTCTACAAAGTAAGTCCAAGACAGCCAAAGCTACACAGAGAAAACCTGTCTTGGGGGGAAAAAAAGGAAAGGGAAAAACTTTCTGATGATATATACTATATAATAAAAATAAGCCAGGAGTGGTAGTGCATGCCTTCAATCCCAGCACTCAGGGAGGGAGATACAGGTAGGTCTCTGAGTTTTAGGCCAGCCTGTTCTACAAAGGGAGTCCAGGACAGCCAGGACAGTTGCACAGAGAAACACTGTCTCAAAACCATACATACATACATACATACATACATACATACATACATACATACATCAATATTTGGAAGATATAATTTATAAGCTGGTATTTCCAGGGATGGCTAGGAATGTGATAGAATTCTTTAAAAATTTAAGAATATAACATTCTGACTTAAATTTTTGGTATTCTGGCTTTATACTGAAATGAAATGACTAGGAGAAATGGGCTTTTATTAATTTTACTTAATGTAGTTGGAGTACTCAGAAGAATTCTTGGTTTGAGATGGGAACCAATAAAACTTCTTTTGTAACTAATTTTATTTTATCTCCTTTTCTTTTGGGGGGCAGTGGGGACATACATGCAAGGCACATATTCTGTCACTGAACTATATCAAATTCTTGAAAATATTTTAAGATCCTGATACTCTAACAATAATATGCTTGTTTGTTTTACCTGTGTGTATGTCTGTGTAACACAAGTCTAGGGATGCCAGAAGAGTATTTTGTATCCCCTGGAAGTAAAATTGGAAGATAATGGTATCTAAAATTAAGCACTAATTAAGGTGCATTTAATAGCACATTAGACAAAAGAGGTCAATAGAAATCATTCAAACTGAAGCGTGGGGAAAAGAACGACAACATGAAAGCCAGTTAACTCACAAAGAGCGAATGTGTGTATGACTGGAGCCTTAGAAGATAATAAGTAAAGAGTGGGGTTTCCAAAACTAATAAAACATTATCCCTACAGTAAAACAAACAAACACTGATGTTATTTCATGGATAAACACAAAGAAAGTATTGATTAGGTTTATTAATGGATTTCCTTTGTTTTGAGAGGAGGAAGAAAAAAAATTTTTTTTTGAGATAGGGTCTCTCTGTGTAGTGTTGCCTGCCCTGAAACTCTTAATGTCTTTTTCCTCTAGTCTTTCTTCCAGGAAGGACTGTCCTCAAACTCAGAGATCTACCTGCCTCTGCCTCATGACTGCTGAGATTAAAGATGTGTGTCAAAGTGTTCCACTAAGGAAAACATAAACGGAAAACAAAAAACTTGCCAGCTTCCTCACAATGGAACCCAGAAAACAACACAGTCATATTTTTAAAATCTTCTGTGTGAATGTGTGCCTGGCCTTGCACTGGCTAAGCAAGCACTCTACCCTGAGGGACATCCCTAGCCATGTTTGTTTGTTAAGAAAGGAGTCATGTTCTGTATGTAGCTCAGACAAGCCTTAACTTGCTATCTAACCCAAGCTTGCCTTGAATTTGTGGTCCCTATGCCTCAACTCCCCAACAAGTTTGGAAGCATAGGCCTGTAATCATACCAGGCTAAGAACATAACTTTAAGATGCAAAGAACTTTTAAAAACAAAACAAGGCCGGGCATGATAGCGCACGCCTTCAATCCCAGCACTCGGGAGGCAGAGGCAGGCGGATTGCTGCGAGTTCAAGGTCAGCCCAGTCTACAAAGTAGTCAAGGCTATACAGAGAAGCCCTGTCTCAAACAAAACAAAAACCCAAAAAACAAAACAACAAAAACCTGGTCTACAAAGTGAGTCTAGGACAGTCAAGGCTTCACAGAGAAACTCTGTCTCAAAAAAACAAACAAACAAAAAACACAAAAATTTCTAGGTACTAAAGACTGAACTTAAAGCCTTATGCATGTTAGGCTAAGTGTACTGCCACGTAAAACAGAAACAAAGCCATTTTGTATTGAGTCAGGATCTCATGTAGCCCCCACTGGACGTTTAAAATTGATATGTAGCTGTGGATGATGACCTTGCTTAGCCTCCTGCTTTCATTCCCCACGTGCTTAGGCTATAGGCGTTGCCCACACGTTGTCTTGTTTCACAGTGGACGAGCACCGTAACCAGGAAAGAGTGTTCAGCCTCGGTTCTGAAGAGGCCCTTCCCTTGAGAGTCCTACTTTGTGTTTTGTTCTCTGTGTAGTCCTGGCTATACTGGAACTCCCTCTGTAGACCAGGCTGGCCTCTAGCTTAGAGAGATCCTCCTGCCTCTGCCTTCCAAGAGTAAAGGTGTGCACCACCACTGCCTGGCCCCATCATGCCTGGGCTCATTTTCCTTTGCAGTCTTGTTTTCTAAAAGGGCCAGTTAGCATTTGGGAGGCAGAGGCAGGTGGATCTCTGAGTTTGAGGCCAGCCTGGTCTACAGAACAAAGCAAACTGTCGTATAACAGTAAATTAAAAACACCTGTGTGAATCTTTTCTGTTTTGTTTTGAAAAATTTTGCCTCATTAGAATTAACCCTTTTCCTTCCTGTGCCCATGCGACTATCTTGGAACAGAAGTAGTTAACAGATTCTGAGTTGTGACTTTGTTGCTATGACCTACAAATTTAAACAGAATAGACTCAGAGGTCTATCCATTTATATTTTACATTTTTCAATGTGATATAATGGCGTACACCTGTAATCTCAACCAACAAGGATTTGAAGGTATGAGGAATACCAGTTCAAAGATAATCTGGGCTGTGTAAGTGAGTCATCCTGAGCTACATAGTAGAACGCTGACTCTAAAAACAGAAAATTGAAGGTTAAGATTATAGATTAGGAAGCCAGATGGGGTTGGCGCAGGCTCATTGGAAGGCAGAGGCATGCAGGTCTCTGAGCTCGAGGCCAGCCTGCTCTACAAAGCATAGCTAGGGCTCTACTACACAAGAGAACCCTGTCTCCAATAAATAAATAAATTAATTAATTAATTAAAAAAAACCTATATATATCACAAATTTATATATTATAGATAATATATTAATATTAGAGGGTTAATGTTTGCCTGCCTACATGGTAAGACCCTGTCTCAAAAAGAAACAAACAAATTTACTATTATAACTTATTGCTTTCTTTTCATTTGAATATAAGCATTTAAAAAGCATAAAGTTTAGAATAAAGTAATATCTCTAGTTTCAAATGTAGACCATGGTCCACAAAGCCCAGCATTCTCTTTCCAACAGAAGTACCAAAAGATAACAGAAGAATGGCATTCTGAAATTAAGTGTTCTAGGCAACAAATATTTGCTTTCTCTTTCTTTACCTACCCTTCCTTCTTGTGTGAGTTGGGTACCATTACTGTGGATTCAACCCAGAGCCTTGTGTTAGCCAAACACTCTACTACTTAGCTGTTTGACAGTTGGAGAATGCTACTTTATACAGTGTATGGTGTGGTGCAGGTACCTGTGAAGTGTCTTCCTTCATCACTCCACTTGTTATTTATTTTAAATACGTATTTTATGTATATGAGTGTTTTGTCTGCATGTATGTATGTGCACCATGTGCATGCTTGGTGCCATAGAGATTAGAAGACATCTGATAAGGTAGCACTGGAGTTAGGCCTGGTTGTAAACCACAGTGTGAGTGCTGGAAATCAACCCTGGTTCCTCAGTAATAGGACAGATGCTCTTAACTGCAGAGCCGTCTCTTTGGCCCCCTTCCCTTTCTTTTTATGAGACAGGGTCTCTCAGTGGACCTGAAGCTCAGTAATTGGCGGTCAGGCCCTCTTCCTGCTTTCCCCAGTCCTCTTGTTCCTGTCCTTAGGTCCTGGGATTAAAAGCAGGCTACCATACTCTGCAGTTTATTGCCTGTGCTTTGGATCCACACTCAAGTTCTCAGATTTACACAGCAAACACTTTACCAACTGAGCCATCTGCTGAGGCCCAAGAACACAGACCTTCAGAGAATTTTGTAGATGAGGTTGTTACTGATAATATTTAACTTCAAATATAAGAAAGTATATTTATCTTTTAATCTTCTGCTCATCGTTTCAGCTCTTTTTTAAAAAAGGTTTTATTTTATATGACTGAGTGGTTTGCCTGCATGTTTGTCTCTGGTACCACTTGTTTGCTTGGTGCCAGAGGAGACCAGAAGAGGCGTGTCATATTCTCTGGAACCGAGGGTACACATAGTTGTAAGCCTCTGGGTAGGTGCTGGGAATGTCCTCTGGGTCCTCTGGGAGAGAAGACAGTGTTCTTACCACTGAGCCACCTCTCTAGCCCCTACTGAATTCCATTTCACTGGCCCTAAAAAGTTGTGTGGTGGTGGTGGTGGTGGTTGTCATTGTTTTCTTTTTTCCCTATTTAATCTTTGTTTTCATCTTCATTATTTCAATTCATTATTACCTTGGTATAGTTATGCTCTGTTCTTAGACTACATGACAATACCTGAAGCTTGATTAATGTTGCATTTCATCCATCTAAAGCCAAAGTGGTGAATATAGGACTTTAAATTTCACAAAATATTTTAACTATATCTATAAAGCTGGGTGTGGTGGTGCACTCCTTGTAATTCCAGCACTCAAATTCAAAGGCCAGCCTGGTCTACAGACTGAGTTCCAGGGCCTCCAGCCTACACAGAGAAACCTTGTCTTGAAAAACAAAACAAAACACAAGTGCTGGAGATAAGGTTCAGTGGTTAAGAGCACTGGCTGCTCTCCCAGAGGACCCAGGATCGGTTCCCAGAACCTACATGGTAGCTTGCAACTGTTTGTAACTCCAGTTAGCACTCTCACACACACAGACGTGCATGCGGGCAAAACACCAATGGACATAACATGAAAATAAAAATCTTTATTTAAAAAAACACCAGAAAAACAAATGAAAGTTAGCATTTAAGCTAGAGTTGACAAGGTAAGGATGACACTAAGCTTGCCTAATGTTCGGGTCATACTGGAGTCAATACAGGTTTTGATTACCATGTAGTCAGATGAACAAGATTTACCTAGCACTACCTCCCTGTTTCATGATCCCTGAGCTTATTTCTTTTTTTTTTTTTAAATATTTTTATTTATTTATTTTTTAATTTATGTGCACTGATGTGAGGGTGTCAGCTCATGGAGTTACAGACAGTTGTGAGCTGCCATGTGGGTGCTGGGAATTGAACCCGGGACCTTTGGAAGAGCAGACTGTTCTCTTAACCACTGAGCCAACTCACCAGCCCGAGCTTATTTCTAAACCACCTCTGTGATTAAACCTCCACAGCTTTTAGAACTGTGTATACTGTCTTGTTTGAGGGCCTTCGACTTAAGTTCTTCCATACTCTGTCTGTTATGTCTCCCTGTAGGGTTAAAGTCGAAATTTGTAACCTTTCCTCATAATAAACTTTTTTGTAATTTTTAAAGATTTATTTAAACATGTTGGAGAATGTAATGCTTTAACCTATATCCAGGTAACATTGGGGGGGGGGGTAGAATCCAGAATAAAACGTCTCTTACAAATTGTTGATTAGAGAGCCGTCGTAGTGCCTTTAATCCCAGCACTTGGGAGGCAGAGGCAGGTAGATTGTTGTGAGTTCGAGACCAGCCTGGCCTACAAAGGGAGTCTAGGACAGCCAAGGCTACACAGAGACCCTGTCTCGAAAAGCCAAAAACAACAAAATAAAAACAAAAACAAAACAAATTGTTGATGAGAAAGATTGCTCTGCGTTGGTAGTTTGGATCCATGCTTGTGCATGTCTTTGAGGGATTAGTTAATAAGGTGGAAGGAACACTATATCAGTTCACAGACACCATGCTCAGTTAAATAAATGACAGGCCATACCCAGGGCAGATTTGTTTGTTTATATCTTGTTGCAATTACTGGTGGGTTTTGCAGTAACCAGTGAATAAGTCACTCCTCTTGTGTAACTGTTTTATTAATAGTTCTGAGTTCTGTGTAGTTCTCTGACTCTGCGTTTATAAAAATAAAAGCAGTTGCTAGGTAGTACTAACTAGGTAATTTTGAATGTAAAAATGTTTTTATCTGATAATCTTGGGGATTACAGCTAGATTAAGTGAAATACATTGAAATTGCCCTGCAAACTTGTAAATCAGGTTAATTTTTCTCCTTCTGTGTAGCCAAAATATTGAAGTTTAATGTTGATAGTATGACTGACTAGATTCATAAATTAGGCTGGAGCATGGTTGTTCATGTCTGTAATCCTAGTAGAATTACTTTAAGTTTGAGGCCAACCTGGGCTACATACTGAATTAGTGACAAGCCTGGATAATTTTGGCTCTTGGTCTGTAATGTTGATTCTCCATAGTCAGGGATCTAATCTTCAACAAAGGTTAGACTTTTTCCAGGACTTTAGTTAACATCATGTTTCTTTACCTGATCCTGGTTTTATGGATTACCGTGATAGAACCCCTGGAAATAAAAGGGGGAACAGAACTTTCCCTCTCTTAATTATGTAGCGTGATTGCTTTATTTTATGTTCGTGAGGAAGAAAAGTGATTAAATTACTACTTTTGCCTGTATACAAACTTTTGGTGAAGACAGGTGAAATGGGCATTTAAGGTGTTGTCTGACTAAAACGGTGTAATACTGGGCTGACTTAAGTTAGAATTTTGAAGTATCAAGTAGAAGCCTCTTGAAATATGACTATGACTTTGAAGTTATAGGTCAGATTGCACTTAGCTTTTAAAAATTCTATTTCAGAGTTTTGTATATAAATGCTTTACTATTGTAACATGACAGGCCTTGGTGCCCCTACCACATGCTATTTTGAGCCTTCAAAGTAGTCTTGTGTAGGTGTGCTAGCAGTTATAGTAAAACAAAACGTAGAATGGTAAAATGCTGAATTACGAGTTGTTTGTTTTGGGTTTTTTGTTCGTTTGTTTTGTTTTTGTTTTTTTGAGACTGGGTTTCTCTGTAGCCTTGGCTGTCCTAGAACTCACTCTGTAGACCAGGCTGGCCTCAAACTCATAGAGATCGACCTGCCTCTGCTTCCCAACTGCTTCCAGGTTCTGAGATAATTTATTTTGTGATTTCTTTTAAAGTATATTCTAATTACGAAGACATTAACATTACATTAGTACAAGTATTCTGCAGATGGTAATAATTTTTTAGTTTCGCTTTGTTATAGAAAGTTTAGATAGGGTAGAATTTGTATAAGAGCCACCTCTATTGGCTTTAAAAATACTGCTGCACTTATGGGAAGTAATTTGTAATTAAGAATACTTTATTTGGCGCTGGGGTGTAGTTGAGTTGGTAGAGTGCATGCACAAAGTCTTGGGTTCAGTCGTTAGCACTCATAAAACAAAGCATGATGACTCACACCTATAGTCCTAGTATCAGAGAGATGGGGAGAGGAGGATCAGCATTGGAGGCCAGGCTAGTTTGGGTTATATGAGGCTGAGTTTCAAAATAATAAACTAGGATAAAAACGAAAAAAGAGCAATTTATTGAGTATGGGAGGGTTACAGGCATCAAGTTCAAAAGTGGTAGAGGCATATAGTTTTTTTTTTCTTTCCTAGTTTTCCCCTCCCCTTGGTATACCTTGATTTTAATTTATCAAGTCTGTGTCTCTGGCCTTTGCCGCTGTGGCCCATTGATCTGTCCATCTGTCTGTTACAGTGCATATTGGGTACTTCCAGAAGTTTGAATTCAGTGATGCAAAGGACAGGCGGGCTGCAGCAGCAAAGGTAGGACAGAATCATTCAAAAGACAAGTATTAAAGGATCATTAAGTGCTTGTGTGTGCACGCACACACATAACACACACACACACACACACACACACACACACACACACGGAGCAGCAGTAGCAAGTACTTCATTATTTAAAGGACCAACATTTATTTTGTATATCTTTCTGGGAAAGCCTGTTCTACGCAAGCAAATCTGTAACTGTTTGTAAAGAGCATGGGCTTATTTATTCTGTTGGGCTATGTCCATAGCATGGATGTGTATTGTAAAACTACTACTGGGCTATACCTTTATTTTACTACATTTAAGCGAGGGCTGCCACTTGGCATTTAGACTAATAAGTAAATAGGTGTTCCCAATGATTGAAGGTGATTTAATGGTGGATGCTATATTAGCTTGATTTATAGATTGGATTGATTGTGGGTGGGGTGGGGATTATATTGAAATAGGCTCCCATGTTGGAAACCGAGGAGAAGCAAGAAAGATGGATTGATTTGCTTGTGTATATGACAAAAGCAGTCTACATCTTGTAGGTTGTTCTTTGGTTAATGTCTTTGAGAAACTTAAATGGGTTCTATTTAAATATTTGTAATACTGATGCTATATGACAGTTGCAGTAGCAGCTCCTGACTGTTTCTGCTCCTGCTTTTTAAATATAAGCAGAATGAGAGAAAAATCGCCTTTTCATCAAGCCTTCTAAAGCCTGAGTTACCGAACTTAAGTTTTTAAGCTGTGGTGGAAGATGCAGTTCCAGTGTTATTATAGCACTTGCCTTGAATATAGCACTGGATATGGTCCCCGGCACTCCAGAACACTTCCCTAGACAAAACCCTTAAACTATACAGTACAGAAAGGTTGCTTATACTGTTGTAGAGTTGCCTACAAAATAAGGTACTGTAGGGATAGTTGAATGATGATGATATTTGTGGTACTTTTTTTGCTTTGTTTTGTTTCTGAAAGAAAAGGGACTTGTTTTTTTTCTGCAAGAAAAGGGATTTGCTTTTTTTCTGCATCAATTAATATTGTTGCTTGTGACTTCCCAGATAAAAAGGTAGATAAAAATGTGTATTTGATCCTCAGTCAAGATTGTTTGCAAAATGACTCTAAACTGAAGATTTTAAATGGTGGTGGTAGTTAATATGTAACATACTGTATTGAGGAGATAGAGTGTGGAATTATATTTTGAAGTGAAACTTTATGGCAAACCACAGGAAGAGTGTTTTGAATTAAGCATTGCAAAGTAAGATTGGATTTAAGGTAGTACTCTTTTGGATCTTGGTTAACTTTCTTGCTTTCATATTTTATACTTCATCCCCTTCCAGTTGTATTTTAGGTACCTAATTTCTTAAAGTAAAAAGTTCTGTTTTTAACCTCTTCATGTTGTGGAACATTAAAAAAAAAATTGTGAATCTTAAATTGTCAGACCTGCCAAAGCAGAATAAGTAAAAATAGTTGTGAATTTCAAAAGCGTAGGATCTGATCCTGGCTCTACCACTTTTTTATGTAACTTCTGTTTTTTACCTTTCTCCTCTTCAAAAATGCATATTCTGCATGGAATTTACAAAAAGGGAAAAATATGACAACAGAAGGATGACTTTTAGGGATGAGTAAGGGCGCTGTGTGAGAGGGGGGTAAGAGGTAATGGGGGGTGATCCAAGTACAGTATAGACGTGTATGAAATGTTACAAAGACCTTCATTACTTTATACATCTAATTTACATGAGTAAGAATGAATGTTGTGGCCTGGTGATAGAGCTCAGTGGGTAAAGACACCAGCCACCAAGATTGACAAAAGTAAATGGTTTTTAAAATGTTGTGATAACTTGACACAATTTGATAAATTTATGTTTTTATGAAAATTGATTCAAGGTAAGAGTGAAGTTGTCAGTTTTTTAAAAAGTGTTTTCTTAGTTTCAGTTAGCTTTAGATTCCAATTCTGTTTTAATTATTTTTTTTCAGCGCTGGTGACCTGATCTCATGCATTAATAGTTAGGTGCTTCCCCATTGAGCTTTATCTCCAGTCCTTTCAATGCAACTGAATGATTTAGGAAGAAAGTATGATGTGTCATTTGTGCTTATTTTTTCTGTTCAAATACTATTTTATTTTTTCAAGTTTCTTATTTTTCACTCAACTGTATACTGTATATTTACTGCAGATTACAGTATTTTCTTACATTTCACTTTAAGAATTTTCTTTTGGTTTTGGTTTTGTTTTGTTTTGTTTTGAGACAGAATTTTTCTGAGTAGCACCAGACTTGCTGCTTTGTAGTCCAGTCTGGCCTGGAACTCAGAGATCGGCCTGCCTCTGCCTCTGCCTCTGCCGTGCTGGGATTAAAGGTGTGCACCACCATGCCAGGCAAGATGATTGTTTTTTAAAAGTTGTGGAGTTTTTTTGGTTTTGGTTTTTCCAGACAGGATTTCTCTGTGTGTGCCTTGGCTGTCCTGGACTCCCTTTGTAGACCAGGCTGGCAAGTTGTGGGTTTTTGTTTTTGTTTTTGTTTAAATACCATTGTTTGTTAATTTTTCTGTATACTTGCTGATGAATCTTAGACATTTTTAGATTTTTATTGGTCTGATAGAAATTTTGTTTTGAATTTACATTTATTCAAATTTTTATTTCATCACACATACACACAGCGATTTTTCTGTTTAACTAACAAAGACCTTGATTTCCTAATCCTTCTCCCTCCCAAATGCTTGGAATATATGCAATCTCTATTACCACCTTGCTTTACCTGTCTTATTTTTTTGGGGGGGCGGAGGTTTCGAGACAGGGTTTCTTTGTGTATTCTTAGCTGTTCTGGACTTGCTTTGTAGACCAGGCTGGCCTCGAACTCACAGCATCCACCTGCCTCTGCCTCCCGAGTGCTGGGATTAAAGGCGTGCGCCACCACGCCCAGCTTACCTGTCTTATTTTATTTACTTTTTTTTTTTTTTTTTTTTTTTGAGACAGCTTCTCTGTGTATCCCTGGCTATATCCTGTAGATCAGGCTAGCGTTGAACTCAAATAACTGCCTGCCTCTCTTTCACAAGTGCTGGGATTAAAGGCTTGCTTCTCCACCAGCTGGCCTTTCTTGTTATTTTTTATTTATGTATTTTAATGTGTATGAGTGTTTTACCTACATGTATGTCTGTCTCCCTAATGCCTGTGGAACCCAGAAGTGGGCGTTGGATACTGGAATTGGAGTTATAGGTGGTTGTGGCCTGACATTTGGCTGCTAAGAATGGAATCCAAGTTCTCTTAACTTCTGAACTATATATGTCTCCAGCCCTGCTTAACTAAATTCTTGATGTATGAGGTCACAGTCCTTTTTTTCAGTCAGGAGGGGAATATAGATGCTTCTGGCTACAAATAAGAACACAAAAGAGTTGTCATTTCTTTTCCAGACAGAGTTTCTCTGTGTAGTCTTGGCTGTCTGGGACTTGGTTTGTAGTCCAGGCTGGCTTCGAAGGAGTTGTAATTCTAAGAGTGCATATAACTTCTCTTTTCTTCTTCCTCCTCTTTGTTTTTAGACAGGGTTTCTCTGTGTAGCCCTGGCTGCCGTGGACTAACTTTGTAGACCAGACTGACCTCGAACTCACTGCAATCCACCTGCCTCTGCCTCCTGAGTGCTGGGATTAAAAGTGTGCGCCACTATGCCCGACTGCCTTCTCTTTTTAAATTCTCACTTCCCACTTTTTCTACATCTTTGTTTTTGTTTGTTTGTTTGTTTGTTTGTTTTTCAAGGCATGGTTTCTCTGTGTAGCTTTGGCTGTCCTAGACTCACTTTGTAGAGCAGGCTGGCCTCGAACTTCAATCCGCCTGCCTCTGCCTCCCGAGTCCTGGGATTAAAGGTGTGTGCCACCACGCCCGGCTGATTTCTACCATCTTTGAAAATCCTACTAAAAGCTACTTTTTAAATCAAAATCTTTGTCTTATGACAAATTTAATTAAAAAGCTTATGTTCAATTTGCTTTTGAGCTGGCCTCAAAATTGTAGCCAAGAGTGATCTTGCTACCTCTATTGTGCGTAGCATTTACAGGTTAGGAGTACAGGCGTGCGCTGCTATGTCTGGTTTTATGTAGTGCTGGGGATTGAACCCAGGGCTTTGTACATGTTAGACAAGTATTATACTAGCACCTTCTTAGCTCGAGTTTGAGTTTAAGCGATACTATTGAATGCACTCATGTTTTAAAAAAATGTTAATTAATGTTACTACATCAAATGATATTTCAATTAGTATATTGTCATTACTACTTTGTAAAAGTTAGTTTATATGAATGGGTGTTTGTATTCATATCTGTGTACCATGTGCATTCCTGATGTTTGTGAAGGCTAGAAGAGGTCATCAGATCCCCTGGAATTGGAGACAGTTGTGAGCTGCCCTGTGGGTGCTGGAAATTGAACTTGAGTCCTCTGGAAGAGCAGTAGGCAGTGCTTTTAATCACTGAGCCAACTCTAGCTTCTTATTAATACATGTGTGTGCACACGCGTGTGCTGGGATTGAATCCAGGTTTATCTATGCTGAGTGACACTTGTAGTTCTCCCTTGTTTTAACAAACCTGTCAAATGTCCTGGGCCTCCTGTGTTGAGGCCAGTTGAATTTAACAGCATGGCTTGTTGCTCTCTTTTTTTAAAAAAAAGATTTATTATTTATGCAGTATTCTGCCCACATGTGTGCCTGCCCACAACAAGAAGGCATCAGATCTCATTACAGGTGGTTGTAAGCCACCATGTGGTTGCTGGGAATCGAACTCAGGACCTCTGGAAGAGCAGACAGTGCTCTTAACCTCTGAGCCATCTCTCCAGCCCTTGTCTCTATTTATTATTATGTGTTTTTTAGCTATACACTTTTCTTCATTATTTTCCTGTATTGGAGCCTTTGATTCTTAGATTTAATTTTTTTTTTTTTTTTTTTTAAGATTTCTTTATTTATTAGGTATACAATATCCTGCCTGCAAGCCAGAAGAGGACACCAGATCTCATTATAGATGGTTGTGAGTCACCATGTGGTTGCTGGGAATTGAACTCATTACCTTCGGAAGAGCAGTCGGTGCTCTTAACCTCTGAGCCATCTCTCCAGCCCCAGATTTAATGTTTTAAGACCCTTAATCTATCTTCCACAAAAAGCTTAAAAGATGTTAGTCATTGTGCCCTGATAATTTTTAAAAGTTCTTCCAAGCATGACTGGGAGATTATCTAGATGGTAAACTATTGGTTGAGTGTTTGTGTATATATGTTGTTGGGGGGGGCGGGGTATGTACACATGCTCATGGTTTCTCAAAGGCTAAAGGTGGTTGTCAGGTGTCCTGCTTTTATTACTCTCTGAATGTAAGACTTGAAGTTTTGGCTAGACTGGTGGTTCATCAAGCCCTAGAGATTTGCCTACAATCTGTGTCTCATGGCGTTAGGGTTACAGGTACATGATCATGCCTGTTTTCCTGTGAATGCTTGGGACCAAACTCGAGTCCTCATGTTTGCTTAGCACTGAGGCCTTCTCACTCCTCATGGCTTTTTTCCCTAGAGGTTGAAATCTCTTTGATCTTCCAAACTTGGCATGAGAAGCAGCTTCCTTCATAAATGCATGGGCATGGACTGGTGATCTTCCAAACTTGAAATGACAGAAAGAAGCAATTTTCTTCATAAAATGCATGTTCATCAAGAGGTGAATAAGTTTGAAACCATGGGAACACTTGCCAGGTGTGCTTGCAAGTGTTGTTGTATCAGATCACATTTAGTTTGTGTGCGCACTTCAGCAAGGTGCGGAAGTACTGTTAGATAAGCAGACTTTGTCAGCATTAAGTTTTGATTTAAATAATCTTTACAAATAGTGAGTGAAAGTAACCTGTTGAAAAGATCATTATAGGTGGGAGGGGACGTTCCTCTTCCTATTTATCTTTGCCTTTTGCTTGTTTGTTTTTTCAAGACAGGGTCTCTCAGTGTAGCCTGACCCCCTTGTCCTGCCTCCTGAGATCTGAGATTATAGGTGTGTCATCATGCTAGAGCACTGAATTGGAATTGCTGGAGACTAAGCCCATGTGCTGATAGTTTGAAGGTTCAAAGGGTCATTATCACTGATTTTGGGCTTATAAAGCTGTAGAAGTTTAGGGGCATTATTTATTATCCTTAAAAGTTAGATAAACTGCTTTTATTTATTTTTATTTTTGGTTTTTTTCTCGACAGGGTTTCTCTGTGTAGCCTTGGCCATCCTGGACTCACTTTGTAGACCAGACTGGCCTCGAACTCACAGCGATTCGACTGCCTCTGCCTCCTGAGTGCTGGGATTAAAGGCATATGCCACCATGCCCGGCTGATAAACGGCTTTTATTATTACTGTTGTCCAGTCATAGTGACTAGTTAAATTTTTTTTTTAATATTTTATTTATAGTGTTTATTGTATATGAGTGTTTTATCTGCAGAAGGGGGTATCAGATCACATTATAGATGGTTGTGAGCCATCATGTGGTTGCTGGGAATTGAACTCAGGACCTCTGGAAGAGCAGGTGGTACCTTTAACCACTGAGCCATCTCTCCAGCCCTAAATTATTTTTTTAATGTGTTTATATCCTTTAGATGATAAGCAACAGAAAAAGGTGAGCTCGTTCTCCATTGGATCTGTATTTCTGTTATTAACTAGTAGCTCTTGTGTATGGAAATCCTAGGTAGTCAGTTTCAGTCCTGCTTCCCAGTCTTCCCCATCTTCTCTACCCCCCTTTCGCCCAAGCTCTGGCTCCCTCTCTCCCTCCGGCCCCTTCTCCATTCTGAACTTACTGTTCAGTGCAGTCCTTTTGCTTTAGCCTCCCTAGGACCAGGGTTCTGGCTTGTGCTAGCACTGCTCCTGTCACTCTTGGTAGTGGCTCCAGGTTTCAGGTGGGAGTGTTCATGGCACTCCTACCCCGAGACAGAGTTTCTCTGTGTGGTCCACCTGCCTCTGCCTCCCCAAGTGCTGGGATTACAGGCGTGGACTCTCACTCCTCCTCATTGTCGTCTTTTCTGTTTTCTTTCTTCTTTCTTCCTTCTTCTCTCTTTCTCTTTCTTTCTTTCTTTCTTTCTTTCTTTCTTTCTTTCTTTCTTTCTTTCTTTCTTTCTTTCTTTCTTTCTTTCTTTCTTTCTTTCTTTCGAGACAGGGCTTCTCTGTGTAGCCTTGGCTGTCCTGGACTCACCAAGCTGCCTCTGCCTCCCGAAATGCTGGGATTAATGGCATGCACCACCACGCCCAGCTCTCAAACACTCCGTTTTTAATGGTACAGTCCTGGGTCTCTTAAATGGCAGCTGCCTGGCACCCTATAGTTCTGCAGTCACTTGTAGTCTCAGCTCTCTGTCAGTTTCTGCTCCTCACTGTAATTTGGTACCTTTCTTCTTCCTTCTGGACTGTGGATGTGCCTGAATAGCCATTCAGTCACCTCTTGTTTGTTTGGGTCTGCTGTTTGTTTTGTTTTTCAGCTAGGTTTTGCTCAGGCTGGCCTTGAATTTGTGGCAATACTCTGGCCTCAACTGCCACATTGTAGGATTATAGTTGTGAGCCACAACATCTTGATGAGTTGCTATCTTTGTGATAAGGCCACAAATAGGCGACAAAACCACTCATCAGGCTTTACTGGGGACTGGATGTGTGAAGCCAATTAACTAGCTGTCAGGGTACTCCTATGCCAGACTGAAGAGTGCTGTGATGAGGCTATCTGAGCTGTAGGTGGAGCTAAGATCATCTTACGTTGTCATGGCCTAAGAATCCTGAGGAGAGGCCATGACAGGAACCCCTGTTTCCAGTTTAGTTCCTAACACTAAAATGGAGTTTGATCTCTGTGCTTGCAGCCAGTTTGAAGCCTCTGAGAAGAGTGCCCTGCAGGAGCAGTGAAAAGCACTGCGATTGTGATGTGACAGCTGAAGGATCCAGCACTTGGGAAGCTGTTGCAGTTGCTAGTTCCCAGTGTCGGCTTGCAGTTGCCATCCTACAGTTGCAGTGCTGTAGCTGACTGGGCCACAGCACTGTCTGCCTGACTCAGCTGTGGAGACCCACACTCTAGTCAGCCAGCATCGTTGGTCTTGGGCCAGTTGTTGGTTTCTCTGCTGGCCTGTGATCTGCGGGTCAAGCAGTCAGACCGTCTGCTCCTGGCAGTTTTAATATTTACAAGGAAAACTATGGGAGCACTTATATGTCTCAGCATTAGAATGCTTAGCTAGCACTTAACAAGGCCTTGAATTCAATCCTCAAATATAAATTAAATTAACAAACATGTAAATAAAAGTAAAAGCAAAAAACCATTGAGGGGTGTGTATTTAATATGCAGTAAATTTTTTTCAGGTAAGAATGATTAAATTCCAGCTGCAAAATTTTAGGGAGGCTTCAGTCTTCCTATGTCATGTGGTTGGGATGACACTACAAACCCATTTTTTAAAAGTAAACAATTTTATTTTATGTGCATTGTGTTTTGACTACGTGTGTGTGTGTGTGTGTGTGTGTGTGTGTGTGTGTGTGTGT
>OU015749.1:114304198-114362825 GCA_907169655.1 Acomys percivali | reverse complement strand
TTTTTTTTTTTAAGGTTTAAAAAATATATTCTGGATACATAATATACTTTTTGTAAATGTTCCTTTTTGATACATCTTTCTACTCTTTTAACAGTTGTTTCTTCTTCTTCTTCTTCTTCTTCTTCTTCCTTCTTTCTTCTTTCTTCTCTTCCTCCTCCTTCTTCCTTCTCCTCCAACCCCCCCTCGGTCCTGCTTCATGCTTTCTCCTTCATCTTATTCTGTACCCAGGGTGGTTAACTTGAAACTCTAAGTATACATACTGGCCTCAAGTTAGTGGAGGTCCTCCTGTCTTAGTCTCTCAGATGCTGGGATCATACTGCAAAGCCATAGTACACAGATAAATTCAGATCTTGAGTTTTGATGGATTAGAATTGATCATTTTAGTCTTAAGGTTTGTGCTTTTGATGTTGTGTCTAAGAACTATTGACTAACTCAAGAGCACAATTTTATATAACAGGAAATTTAAGGCCAGCCAGAGCTAAGTCAGACCTTGTGTCAACACAAATCTAGGCTAGTAATTTTCCTTGTAAATTTGGAGGAAGAGGGATTTTGAGATGGTCTCACGTAACTGATGTTGGCCTTAAACTCCTGATCCTGCTGCCTCTGCCTCCCACAGTTCTGTGATTACAGGAGTGCAGCACCATGCCTATTTTATCAGTCATTCAGTCAGTCATTTATTTGTAGCCCTGACTGTCAATTTGCAGATCAGGCTGGTTCCAAACTCAAGTAGATCTGCCTACTTCTGCTTCTTGATGCTGGGGCTAAAGGAGTGTGCCACCACGCCCAGTTACTGTGGTGGTGGTGGTTCTCCTTCTCCTCCTCCTCCATCATCATCATCATCATCATCATCATCATCATCGTCATCATCATCATCAGTAGTGTTTATTCACTTTACATCCCAAATGCAGCCCTCTCCTTCCAGTCTCACCCTCTTCCCCTTTCCTCTCTGTCCTCAGAAAAGAGTTGCCCACCCCTCACCCCAGTATATCAGGTCGCATCAGGACTGGTTTATTATGTTTTAATGCTTATATTTAATGGGATTTTGATGTGATTTTTCTCTGCTCTCCATATACATTTAACTATTCCTTCACCTTGATGTGTTATAGTTTTGATTTGATAATTTTATGTTTTTAAGAACTCAGGAGAAAAGGAGAAAAGGCATTGCCTTTACCCTGCTGAGCCATCTCACTGGACCCTAAAAATCTTTGATTAATGTAATATCTGGGTTATCTAGAAATGAACTATTGTCTCTTTTGAGATTTGGTAAGAAATTGTTTTTGCTGTGTCTGATAATTTGAACTCCATCTTGGACACTTCAGAAGTTGATGATTTGTTTTAGTGGACAAGTCAACCTGAGTAGACTATAACTCAAATTCTTTCTCATCTTGTACAAGCATGGGTTCCATTACCTGTTGATTTTTTTTTTTTTTTTTTAAAGACGTTGCCATGTTTATGTTTACCTCTATTTTCATGTATGTAGGTTGATCCTAGGCTTGGGTAGTGATTTATATTGTAATATTCTTTGATGGTATCTCCTGTAATTCCTTATATGTCTCATATATGCACAGTTTTCAGTCACAGCGGTATATCACTGTACAGTTTCTCTTTAAGACATACTTGGATCAAAACCAGGAGAAAACCTAATGGGATATTCAACACTATCTTATCTCCCTATGTCTGTCTTTGCAATGCTGGAGATTGGATTCAGGGACTGAAGTATTTATTATAGGCAAACATCTTAGCTGTTTTAAAATCTTGTTTGCCCAAACTGGCATTTAATTTGTGACTTGTAGCCTCCTGAGCAGCTAGGATTACACGCTTGCCCCCCTCCAGGCTCAGCCTCACCACCATTTTATTTGGTTCTTTTTACCTTCCTCACCACACAATCTACCTGCTGGGTTGTTTTGTTTTTTGAGACAAGGTTTCTCTGTGTAGACCAGGCTGGCCACTGCCTCTGCTAAGATTAAAGGTGTACACCAGCACACCCAGCCCTGCTGTTTCTTTTCTTTTTTTCTTTTTAAAGATTTATTTATTTATTATATATACAATGTTGCCTGCCCGACAGAAGAGGGCACCAGCTCTCACTATAGATGGTTGTGAGCCACCATATGGTTGCTGGGAATTGAACTTAGGACCTTTGGAAGAACAGCAGTGCTCTTAACTTCTGAGCCATCTCTCCAGCCCCCTGCTGTTTATTTTCATGTACATATGCATACATGTATAATTTCTTAGGGTTTTTATTTCTGTGATAAAAACACCATGATCAAAAGCAGCTTGGGTAGGAAAGTGCTTGTTTCACTTTACAGTTGATAAGTCCTTCACTAAGGAAAGCTGGGGTAGGAAACTAGAGGCAGGAACTAGAGCAGAAGCCACTGCTGCTCACTTGCGCCTCCTGGCTTTCTCAGATTACTTTCTCAAGACCATCTACCCACCAGTCTTGGCACTACCTACAGTGACCTGGGTTCTCTCACATCAATATCGACTAAGAAGATCTCTGTCTTAGGCGAATCTGGTGGGATTATCTTCTCAACTGAGGCATCCTTTTCTCAAATGATTCTTACTTGTGTTAATTTGACATAAAACTAGCTATAATAATTGAGCCATTGTCAACTTAACACATAAACATCACTACTCATGTAGACCCTTTCTTTTTGTATTATGTCTCCAAGGAGTCACATTAATATTAATGTCACAGTATAAAAAAATTCAAACACACGGTTGGGTGTAGTGATACATGCCTTTAATCTTAGCAAAGGCAGGCAGATCTTTGTGCTCTTGAGTTTGAGGCCAGCCTGGTTATACCTAGAGAACCCTTTCTTTTCTTTTTTTTTTTTTTAAATTATCTGTAGGAATACTCTATCTGCATTGCATCTACAGGCCAGAAGAGGGCATTAGATTCCAGTATAGATGGTTGTGAGCCACCATGTGGTTGCTGGGAATTGAACTCAAGAACTGTGGAAGAGCAGGTGGCGATCTTAACCACTGAGCCATCTCTCCAGCCCTGAGAACCCATTCTTTAAAAAAAAAGAAGACGACGAAGTCGGGCAGTGGTGGCGCACGCCTTTAATTCCAGCACTTGGGAGCACCACTGTGAGTTCGAGGCCAGCCTGGTCTACAAAATGAGTTCCAGACAACCAAAGATACACAGAGAAACCCTGTCTCCAAAAACCAAAAGAAACAAACAAAACCAAAAAATTAAAAATAAATAAATTCAAACATTTGAAACATTTGTCTCTTTAAAACATGCAAAATTTCTCTAAAATATTCAGAGTTTCCCTAAAACTCAAAAGTCTCCCTAAGTCTGGGGTACTTATGAATAAATAAGCCAAATAATTTATCCAAGAGGGAGGAATCAGAGCACAGTTAAAATCAAAGCAAAACTCAAGTCTATTGAGGATTCAGTAATGATCTTCTGGGCTCCCAGAGGCTTCATTTCTCCAGACCTGCTGTTGGCAACACAGGGAGCTTGTTTCGTGGGCTCAGGATGGCTTCATTCCCCAGCTGCTGCTGTCCTTGTGCTTGTCCCATGGTACTGGCGTCTCCAAAATGCTGCCTCTGGGATGACTTTCACCTCTTTTGGGCTCTCAGGGACTCTGACCCTGCCACATGTTGCCAAGCCTTATCTCTCCATGATCCCTCATTTCTTCAAAACCAGTACCACCTGGGAAATGCTTACACCTTACCTAGCTTGACTGCCAGCAAGAAGTACTCCCAACTACACAGGAGGCTGCAGGTGGAAAATCACAATGAATGTTTGGCCCCCTCTTGACCACAGTTTCTGTGTGCTGACTCTTAGGAAACACATCTAAGAAGATCTTGCCTTAATGATGCTTATCATATAAACAGAGATTTTTCACTTTAGTGGTCTGGCCTCTTGTTAATTACAGCTGATTGTTCAGTGCCTGTTGACCAGAAGTACAGATATTAATCCAAAATACCAGGTGGCCCTGATAGAGCCAGGGTCTTTCTATGTAGTCCTAGCTGTCTTGGAACTTGTCATATATACCAGGCTGGCCTCAAACGCAAGAGATTCTCCAGTTCTAGCCTCTGCTTCCTGAGTGCTGGGATTAAAGGCCTGCTCCACCATGCCCATCCCTAGTAAAGTCTTTGAAGGGACTCTGAAACTTCGCAAGCGCAATGTCTATCGTCTGCACAGCTCTGAGCCGTCTTCTAAACTCCCACAGAACAATCCACTGACTTCTGAATACTGAGTGGCTTTTCCAAGCTGTGCTGGCTAGTTTAGTGTCAACTTGACACAAACTTGAGTCATTTAGGAAGAGAGAACATCAAATGAGAAAATACGCCACCAGATTGGCCTCTGGACAAGTCTGAGGTGCACTTTTCTTGTTTGATTGATTGATATGGGAGGGCCCAGCTCACTGTGGGCAGCACCACAGTGGTGGTCCTGGATGTTATAGGAAAATAGGCTGAGCCATGGGGGACAAGTTAGTAAGCAGTGCTCCTTTGGCCTGTGCATGAGTACTTTCCTCCAGATTCCTGTCTTGAACGCCTGTCCTGAATTCTTCCAGGTAAACTGTAAAATGGAATAAATAAATATTTACTTCTGGTCCTGGTGTTTTATCACAGCAATAGAAACCCCAAGACAATCCAAAGTTCAAATGTCACTATGAAACACATGGTGTGGTCTGTTTGTCACTGCAATATCCCATGACCTAATACCAGTTTCTATCTCAGTGTAAGGGGTTGTGTTCCCTGCCTATTATTCTCTTAGGCCACTTGGGTGTGTTGTCAACCTTTGAAGTATTCCAGTACTTGCATTTAGACATTGCTACTGTCTACAGTTTCATACATCCGCTGAGGATCTTAACATATACTCCACACCCAGTGGGGCTTGCTGTTACTTTTATATGACATTCAAGATACAAAACTTCTTTTTGTCCTCCAGGAAGTTCTAGTGCTTCCTTGTATTTTGACTACTTTCCTCTCACCTTGTTCTGAATAACCTTTTAGTGGGAACATACAGGCCAGTGATAGATGCAATTCTCCACCACCCCTCCTCATGAAGTCTATTTACAGTGATTAGTTAGCTACTCTGAAGCAAGTTGAGTCATTTTGTCAATGAGTGCTTCTCGGTGACCTCTCCTCAGATACCTTATTAAATAAAAATGTGAGATTGAACCTAAAAGTTTTGATAAAACCAACTGTAGGCTGTAACAACCTTTTGCTACTAGAACTCAGAAGAGGCACTAGCAACCTTGGTCATCCTTTCCCTATTTTTCTTTATGAGTTGAAACTTAATTCCTGTAACTTTCGTTCAGGTACACTGTTTTGTGGAGAGGCATTTAGTGTCCTACGTGCCACATAGCTATAATCTAGCAAGTCTAGACAGTATTATTAGACTTTATTTTGATTCCATAATAAACATTAAGATTTAGGATTGGCTTCATTTTCTTTTTTATATTTTTAACTCTTGGAGGGTTTTTGTTTGGTTTGTTTCAGTTTGGTTTTTGTTTTTGAGACAAAGTTTCTCTGTGTCGAGTTGGTTGGCCTTGACTCACTCTGTAGACCAGGCTGGCCTCCAACTCACAGAGATCTGCCTGACTTTACCTCCTGAGTTCTAGGATTACAGGTGTGCACCACTATGCCCTGTTTGATTTTTAGTTCTTGAGTATGGTGTTTAAAGAGGATTCTTAGGGTGCCTCTGAATAAGAAATAAGAGGTAGGTAGTAAAGCAAGCCTGAATGAGTAGAGAGGTACATTGGCCCTTTTGGGGATTGGAGTGGGGATAAATGCATGTGAACGCACGCGCGCGTGCGTGTGTGTAACAAATAAGAAATGATAGATCCTTTGCTCATGAAACTTGTTTATGATACTTTAAATTAGATTATTTTAAATCAATACTTTAACTACAGAAATATTTTTTGGAACACTCTTTAATGTAGAAATTTGTACATGAAATACAAGTAAAATGGACCTAACTTTAAGTCTGCTTCCTACATTGTCATGAGCTTTAATATCTTTGAATTAGCTTGACACAAGGTCTCTTTCTGTGGCACAAAGTATCCTGGAACTCAGCAACTTTAGTCTCCCAAATGTTGAGATTACAGGTGGGCCACACATGAAGCCCCAGTATATTTCATTCATTCATTCATTCATTCATTTATTTATTTATTTATTAAGATAGGGTTTCTCTGTGTTATCTTGGCTGTCATGGACTTGTAGACCAGGCTGGCCTCAAACTCACAGCGATCCACCTGCTTCTGCCTCCCAAGTGCTAGGATTAAAGGTGCCCACTACCAGGCCTGGCACCTCTGCCACCTTTTTTTTTTTTTTTTTTTTTTTTTTAAATACAGGGTTGTTCCCTAAACCTGGAGCTTTTAATAAAAAAAAAAAAAAAGAAAGAAAGAAAAGAAAAGAAAAGGCCTAGACTAACAATCAAGGCTTAGGGGATCTTTCTCTCCAGTGCTGGGATTATGGGGTGTGCAGCATACTGACTGTAGATGCTATGGATCTGGACTCAGGTTCTTAGATTTCACAGCAAGCATTTTACAATTTAGCAATCTTCTCAACCCTACCTGTGGTAGTTTTGGGAAATGGGGATATTTCTGACAACAGTAAATTTTCATTTCACAGTTTTAACTTTTCCTTTTATAAATAACCTAATATGAAAGAGCATACACTGTACTATTACATGGCACAGATATTTTATTGGTTTGGTTAAATATGTCTAAAGTACACCATGACTTTTGATTCCTTTCAACTGTTAAATACATATGGTCTTGCAAATTATATTAATATTTACAGTGTTGATGTGGCAGTCTGTTAAATACTCCATGCAGTAAATCAATTTTAATCAGTGCTTGATATTTTTGGTTTGCTTTTCAAGATAGGGTCTTGCTATGTCCTATGGACTGGCCTCATTCTTTATCTCTTTCCTCACTTTCCTGTGTGCTGAGGGTGTACATATAGATGACCTCACTTGGCTTAGTACAGTAATTTATTTTGCCATCTCCTTTTGGCTTATTTTGAACTATTATAAATCAAGTTATTTAAGTAATCTTGATCATACAACTAACATTTTGTATCTACTTGGGAACATAACTATCTAAAAGGGTATTGTGTGTGGGACTTAGCGATGCTCTGCTTCAGAGAAGAAAGCTTCCTTACATTAGTAGAGAACTTGACATCTAGCCCACAGTGTCTTTACATGTCTATGAAAGGGCTGAGCTTGTTGCATGTATATAATCTTAGCACCTGGGATATGGGAGTAAGAGAAATGTGAATTTGAGGCCAGCCTGGATTACAAAAACACACACATACAAAAATATCAGTAAGATATCATTACTCTAAAATGTTTTCTTTCCCCTTCCTTCAGAATCCAGCAACTATCACAAGAATACTCCTTAGCCACTTCAACTGGGATAAAGAGAAGCTAATGGAAAGGTAAGAAACTATATTATTAGCTTTGTACTAAGAGGTAACAGAGAAAGTCCAAGAATTTATTTCTGTAACAGTATGCATATGAGGAAACCTTAAGTAATAATTGCTGCTATTTCTTATATTGGAAAATTTGCAGTGAAGTTAGTTAGGAAATTCAGCTTAAAATCTGCTGAGTTGCAATGAAATAGAGGCTTTATTAGATATATCTTCTTGAATATCACAAACTAAAAGTAGATTTTAAAAAGCACTTAATAAATAACATTCTTGGAACACATAAGATCTTCCTTATTAAGAAGATATACTATTCATGACTATTAAATCTTTATTAGGCATATAAATGATACTTATTCAGTATAATTAAAATGAAAAGTTGGAGCCAGGCGTGGTGGCGCACGCCTTTAATCCCAGCACTCGGGAGGCAGAGGCAGGCGGATCGCTGTGAGTTCAAGGCCAGCCTGGTCTACAAAGCGAGTCTTGGACAGCCAAGGCTACACAGAGAAACCCTGTCTCGAAAAAAAAAAAAAATAAAAATAAAATAAAATAAAAATGAAAAGTTGACTAGATTTCCTAGCCATCAAATTAGATGCTTGGCGCTTGGATTTTTTTGTTTGTTTGTTTTTGGTTTTTGTTTGTTTGTTTGTTTTTGGTTTTTCAGGACAGGGTTTCTCTGTGTAACCTTGGCTGTCCTGGACTAGCTTTGTAGACCAGCCTGGCCTCGAACCTACAGCGATTGCGTGCCTCTGCCTCCTGAGTGCTGGGACTAAAGGCGTGTACCATGGCACCCGGCTCAAAGTTTGCTTCTTAAAATCTATCTTTTTTTTTAAAAGAATTATTTATTATGGGCCGGGCATTGTGGCGCAGGCCTTTAATCCCAGCACTTGGGAGGCAGAGGCAGGCGGATCGCTGTGAGTTTGAGGTCATCCTGGTCTACAAAGTGTGAGTACTGGACAGCCAAGGCTACACAGAGAAACCGTGTCTGGGGGGGGAATGGGGGCGATTATTTATTATGTATGCAGTGTCCTGTTTGCATATACACTCCACCTCAGAAGAGGACACCATATCTTATTGTAGATGATTGTGAGCCATCATATGATTGCTGGGAATTGAACTCAGGACCTTTGGATGAGCAGCAAGTACTCTTAAAACCCTGAGCCATATCTCCAGTAAATTTGGTGGCTGTTGTCTGGGTAACACCTCTGTTTACTCTTACCAGCTTTTTTTAAGGCAGCCTGGTTTCTGTGAGTTCTAGGCCAGCCTGGTCTACAAAGTAAGTCCAGGACAGTCAAGGCTACACAGGGAAACCCTGTCTATAAATAAACAAACAAATGCTTGTTGGGGACCGAGAATCTAAATATTGTAAGAAATGAAATGGAAACATTTTCCTTTTTGATTTCACATTCAAAGTGCTGTTTAAGTCACATTAGGTAATATTAACAGCTTTTTAAAAATTATACAGCTTGTATCTGAGTTATAGTTTAGTAATTGGTTCATTATTGAATGTTTTCTATTAGATACTATTTGATTTTATCCTTCTGGTAGTTTTTTGTTGTTGTTGTTGTTGTTTTGGTTGGTTTTTTGTTTTGTTTTTAGACAGTCTCACTGCAGCTTTGGCTGTTAGCCTGGAACTCTATGCAGACCAGTCTGGCCTCAAATTCACACAACTCTCTATTTCTTTGCCTCTGTCTGCTGGGACTAAAGACATGCACTACCATGCCTTACCTCCCAGTAGTTTTGTGGTTTGGTTTGTTTGTTTGGTTTCTTTTGTTTTCACCTCCTGGTAGTTTTTTAGGGCTGGAGACTAATGTTCTCATTTAGTTGATAATTGAAAATTTGAGATTTTAAGTTACTCAACTCAGGTTGGTTAACACAGACTTGAACATGTTTGTTGGTCCCCAAAGGTTGTTTTAAGCACATTATATTCAGCTTTCCCAGGGTTTGTGAAAGAAAATGTTTCTTGACTATTCTGATCCTTACCCACCCCCCACCCCCGCTGTCCCCGGCCCCAACCCCTCGTGTATGTGTCTTGCTATTTTTACTGATGCCAGCATTCTTAATATTGTCATTTACTTTCAGGCTAATTTCATGATACCTCTCCTAAGAAAAAGACTTTACATTAAAGTCTTGAGTTTACTTTTATAACACTGCTGAAAAAAATTTTCAATTAAATATTGTGCTTAAAATATTGTACTTAAGTGAGCAGTGGTAGTTGGTGCACACTTTAACTCCAGCACTCAGGAAACAGAGGCAGGTGTATCTGAATTCCAGGAGAGCCTGGCACGTGGCGACCACACAGACACATCACGCCGATGCACGGTGACTTTGTCTCCTTTGCTGATTTCTACATTATATTTTGTGCTGTCTGATATTGGCACTGCTATCCTCATTTTAGAAACATTTTATGTACTTTCTAATTTTAAATATTCACTCTTCCTGCAAATAACATAGGTGATTATTAAAAAGAATTAACAAGTATTTATTATCATGAGTATTTATGATAATTTCTGTTTAGATTTAGCTGATGCTATTTTAAGTTGCACTCTACCATATTTCTGTTTGTTTATTCTGTTGGCACCATTGTTATTCTCTAGTAATGTCCAAACACAGACTTAAAACTAACCTTAAAGTAGGTGTAGTGTCTGTATGCGTTTTTTGTAGGACATGGACACTGTCATATTTGTTCTCTATCCTTTTCTCTTCACCACATACATTGATGATAATTTATATATATTTTGGTAAGCAGCAGCTGGTGCTGTTTCTCCCTCCCTATCTCCTTGATTCTTAAAAAACCTTTTGGGGGTTGCAATCGTGAGGGTGGGCATGTAGCGGTCGGAGGACAGCTGCTAGAGTTGATTTTTTTTTTTTTCTTACTGTCATGTGACTCCTGGAGATCTAGCTCATTTCATCATATATGGCAGGAAGCATCTTAGCCTGCTGAACCATCTCACTGTCCCTTAATTCAGATTCTTGAGATGGGTCTCATATGGCCGATGCCTGCATCTCCTCTGTGCTGGCATTACAGACATGCTTGCACCACCATCTTGGGCTGCTCCCAGCAGCTCCCAAAGACAGATTGTCACTGTATTCCTGGTTGTCCAGAGTCGGTTGGGACTTATAGGAAACCTCCTGAATGGTGGGATTAAAGGTATGTCCCACTACATCTAAATAGGCTTAACTTTAAATTAAGCTATGTTTCTTTAACCTTTCTGCTCTTAGCTGTCTCAGCCTCTATCACCTCAACCATATTGAGCTATTCATTTTATAAACATCATTTAGTTGTGTGTGACCTATTAGGTTTCTTATGCCTTTTAGGGAATGGCAGCTATTCTTACGGAGTTTTTGCTTTGTTTTTGGCAGGGGATTCTTCTTTATTATTCTTTTGGTTTGTTTGTTTGTTTTTTCGAGATGGCCTCTCTGTGTAGCCTTGGCTGTCCTGGACTCACTTTGAAAACCAGGCTGGCCTCAGTGATCTGCCTGCCTCTGCCTCCTGAGTGTTGGGACTAAAAGGCGTGTGCCACCAGCCCAGCTGGGGTTCTTTTTTAAAACTCTGGGTGGTTGTTGTTGTTGTTGTTGTTTTTTGTTTGTTTGTTTGACAAGGTTTTTCTCCACTGTTGTACTTCAGGTTGTTCAGAAACTCATTGTATAGCCTAAGTGGTCCTCAAACTCATGTAGTTCTTCTACCACATCCTCCTCAGTGTTGATCACCAAGGTGAGCCACTGTGTCCAGTTGTTGGCTGTCTGCCAAGACAGTTGGAACTAAATGAGAGTACATACCGATGAGAAGTGTACAGAGAAAAGCACATGCAGATGCTCAGTCTTAAGTGTACTTAGAAAAAGGTAATGAGGTAAAAATGAGATCAAGCTTTTGAAACAACAGGTTAGGAGAACAGATTCAATTAGGTAGAATGTTTAAGATAAAAGCAGATATGACTGAAGTAGAGAATTTTCTTAAAAGTGTGTAACAGAAAATCTTAAAGTGAATTTTTGAAATGGAAATAGCAAAAGAATGATGGCAAGCCACAGACTAGGAGAAAATACTTGCCAATAATACATGCAGGCAGAACACTGCTTACATAATAAACAATAAATAAATCTTTTAAAAAATAGCTCTATAGTGCCTTAATCACACATAAGTGCTAATTTTTCACCTAACCTCTTCACTAAATAGGTGTTAGTATTTCATAACAAAAACACAAAGCCTTCTGAAACACAAGTCAGAAAATGATAACATTCTTTTAAAAAAACATTTATTTATTTATTATTATGTGACCTACATGTACATCTGCAGGCCAGAAGAGGGCATCAGATCACATTATAGATGGTTGTGAGCCACCATGTGGTTACTGGGAATTGAACTCAGGACCTCTAGAAGAGCAGTCAGTGCTTTTAACCTCTGAGCCATCTCTCCAGCCCCAGGATAAAATTCTTAAGGACACTTTTCTTTCATCTCCTTTTGAAAGAGATTTGTTTTGACTTTGTGTGTATTGGTGTGTGTGTGTGTGTATATATAATTAATATGTGTGTGTGTATACACACACACACACACACACACACACACACACACACACACACACACACACACGGCATGTGTGTGCCTGGTGCCCATGGAAACCAGAAGACGGCATCAGATCTCCTGAAACTGGAGTTATAGAAGGTTGTAAGCTGCCATGTGGATGATGGGACTCAAACCCTTGTTCTCTGAAGAGCAGCAAGTGCTTTTAACTTGAGTCATCTCTCAAGCCTAAATTGTTTTGTTCTTTAAAATACTAGCATGCCTGGGCATGGTGGCGCACACCTTTAATCCCAGCACTTGAGGCAGAGGCAGGCAGATATCTTATAAGTTCGATGCCAGCCTGGTCTACAAGACCAATCAACCAAACAAATAAATGAGCAAAAAAACTTTAGCGTATCTAAATATGCACATTTCTTTCAATAATGACACATTAAAAGACAAGGAAATTTGACCTACATGAAAATTCCCTGTCTTGTGGTAAAATCATGAAATGTCATGTCTGAAGCATTTTAGATTTGAAGGCATGTGAAAAGAAATCCACCCTTTAAAATTCAGTAACCCAAGTGTGGGTCTCAGCACTTAGGAGGCAGAGGTGGGAAGATTACAAAACAAAACAAAACAGAAAACCCTCACAAACTCATATGTATATGGCATATTCTGAAGAAAAAATTTTTTTTTCAGTAGTAGCACTAAAAGTGATTATTAGAAGCCAGGCATGGTGGTGTACTCCTTTAATCCCAGCACTTGGGAGGTAGAGGCAGGCGGATCGCTGTAAGTTCGAGGCCAGCCTGGTCTACAAAGCAAGTCCAGGACTGCCAAGATAACATAGAGAACCCCTGTCTTGAAACACCCCCCCCCCCGCCAAGTGATTGTTCGAATAATACTTCAGTAAGTTTATGGAAAATAAACCCCAACCTGTGCTCATAAATAAATACTGTCTTAATGAATATACAGTTGGCCTTGGGACAGAAGTTTGAAGTCTGCAGGTTTACTTTGATATTGCTATTTTTTTTCTAGTACTTTACACTGGGAAAAACTTTAAAAACTAAGAACACCCTAGAAATGTATAAAAACAATTTAAAGTTAACTGTGTCATGAATCCCTAAGATAATAGTAAAAATTTAAATTTTATCATAAGTTTCACACAGACCTTACATGCAGGGAGCCATATGTAGTGAAGAGAAATATAAAGTGGCAGTATTAAATCTCAGATTTTATATATATACATACAACTGCCGTGGTATTTAGTAAGTTTATACTAGCCCCTGTTGGCTGCTACATCCAGCTCAGGCACTGTATTTTGTGAGTAGGGTCTCTTTCCAGTTACTTCCATATGACATACAACTGACCCCAAGGTGTGTGTGGTGTTCTCAAGTCTTCTGTTTTGAATGTAAAATGTCCCTTATAAGCTCAGGTGCTTGTATACTTAATTGGTCCCCAGGTGGTTTGGGAAGGTTGTAGAATCTTGTTGGAAGAAGTAGGTGGTAGGAGGTGAGCCTTGAGGCCTTAAAGCCTAGTCCCACTTCTTCCTCTTTGTTTAGTCTGAAAACAATGGAACCAGCCAGACTCTACTTCCTGCTGCTTTCCTGTTCTGTCAGGTCTTCCTATCATGATGGACTTTTATTTTCTAAGAACTATAAGCTACGTTGCTTTTGTCAGGATATTTGATTACACCAACAAGAAAATAACTAATTCAATTATATATTATACATATTAACACAAAATTCATTAACAACAAGCTCTTAATATTTCAAGTTTTGTAGGAGTCAAAAGAATATCTGCAGCTGGTGAAGTTTGTAAGTAATAAGAGTGCTTGCCTAGAAGCCGAAGATACTAGGTTTGTAGCAGTGGCAAAGGGAAAAAACTAAGTTACAGACTCTCACTGATTCTAAATGGTACTAATTTGTTGTAAAGTCAGCTGAAAAATGGTTTTAATTTGCACCTAGAGTTTGTATCTTCAGTTCTTTTATTTCATGTGTATGGGTGTTTTGCCTGCATGGATGTGCATCTGTGTGTCGTGTGTACGCCCTCAGAGATTGGAACAGGTATTGGATCTCCTGGAACTGGAGTTAGAGATGAATGTGAGCTGCCATGTAGGTTCTAGGAATCAAAATCAGGGCCTCCAGAAGAACAGCCCAGTCTTCTTTAATCGCTTAGCCTTCATTTCAGCCCAGCTTTGTGTCTTTTCTTAAGCCTACATTTTCTATATGCTGCTTGAAATTTTGTTTAAACAGCTTTTTTGACTGGGGTAGGGGAGCCACTGTATTCTGTGTTACAGTGGAATTTATGGGCACGTGTGTGTGTCTGTCTGTCTGTCTGTGTACACTAAACATTCATCCTCAAAGTATATATGGATCAGTGAGATTGCTCAAGAGGTTAACAGCCCTCACTGCCAAGTCTGACATGGTGGAATGAGAGAATTGATTCTAGCAAGTTGTCTCTTGCCTCCACACAATTTCATGGCACATTCATACCCACACTAAACATAAATAAATGTAAAGAAAACCTGTCGGCCTCTACTTCCCTAGCATTGGGACTATATACTTGATTGGATTTATGGTAAGTGATGGGGATTGAACTCAGTACTTCTTGCATGACAGGCAAATTATTCTACCGCCTGAGCCTGAGCAATTCCCATCCCTAAACTAGATTCTGATTCTGATATCTTCCAAATAGCCATTGTAGACAGACCATATAATAAATGCAAATTAAAACAAAATCTTTTGTTAGCCTGGGAAAGGAGCTAATCTCTTGACCTATAAGGCCCTAGCCTGGGTGCTTTGCTGTCTCTTCCTCTTATCCATAATGACATTGGGTCATATGAAAAGAACCCCATGAGAGAACTTCGGAATCCCCCCCCCTCAGGCATTGGAGCTGCTCACAGGCTAGATGCCCGTGTTTTCCAAAGCTAGATAGACTGTCATGATTTGGCTATCAAGAGAAACAAAAATCTGAGGGGCAGAAGTAATTCTGGAGAAAAGTCTGAAGGTGAAGAATTACAGGTTGTGAAAAAAATACTTAGATACTGGAAACTTTGGTCATGGGATCCAGAAACACATCTGACCCATGTGTATATAGTCTTGACCTCTGTGTGATACTGGTTAGGTAGGTTTCAGTGTCATAGATAAAAAGTACAGTATAGGTGACATTGGAAGCAGACAGATGCTATGTGTAGTTCTAAAAGGATGATGTTATCTTCTCGGTAAGTAAATTCTGTCCAAATGGCTAATAAAACATTCTCATTGAAATATGGGATAGGAGATTGGATAACAAAGCACTGAAGTTTTATATTTCTTGTAAATGAAGCTTAACTTTAAATGGGGGAAAATCCCAGACCCCCTATGCCAGGGAATGTGAGTATGTTAAGTTCCTATTCACTTTCCCACAGGGTTTCATGTGGCTCAGGCTGCTCTCCAACTTGATATGCAGCCCGAGATGGCCTTCAACTCCTGATCTTCCTGCCTCTACCTTCACGGAGCACCTACTAAGTGCTGGGACTAAAGGCATGCGCCTCCACCACCTGGCTTCCTGGGTAGTTTTTGAAAGTTCTTTGACTTCTAGGTTGTATGATGTAAGAAACTCCTTCTATGCCATCTTTAAGAAATATACCTAGCAGACTTGTAGTGTTGGAAACCTTTAATCCCAGCATTTTGGAGACAGAGGCAGGTGGATCATTGTGAGCTCAAGGCCAGCCTGATCTACATAATGAGGTCCAGGATAAGCAGAGGTATATAATAGAGAAACCTTGTCTCAAAACAGACCAACAAGTGCCGGGCGTGGTGGTGCACACCTTTAATCCCAGCACTCCGAATGCAGAGGCAGGTGGATCGCTGTGAATTTGAGGCCAGCCTGGTCTACAAAGCGAATCTAGGACAGCCAAGGTTAACACAGAGAAACCCTGTCTCAGAAAAGGGAAAAAGAAAAAGAAAACAACAACCAAAAACCTAAAAGGAAGGGCTTCAGATTGAGAGTTAGTACCTTAGCATCTGAGAAGAAGCTTACCAAAACCTTGTACACCCTACAGAGTGAGGGAAGTTGGACCTCTGAGAGGGAATAGTCAGAAGAGTCAAGTATTTAAAAGGTTTGTCCTTGCCTAGAGAGACCTCAAATTTTAAGAGTGACTTATGAGATTCCTGGGTCTGGTGATCGTAGCTCAATAGGAAAAAAAGATGCTTCTCGATACTTGGGCTGTGGCAATAAAAATGTAGTCCTCATGAGATGTACATTCTAGCCAGTATATGTGTGGGTGGATGGGTGTGATTACACCCAGTAGCGTGATGCAGAGAAAAGCGGGTCTCTGTGAGTTGGAAGCCAGCATGGTCTACAAAATCAGTCCAGGACAGGCAAGTCCACACAGAGTGGAAACCCTATGGAAGGGTGGGGGGTGTTTTGAATATGAGAGATGGCTCAGTCATTAAGTTGCTCTTGGAGGGGACATGGGTTCAATTCTCCATAATCACATAGTGTCTCACAACTACCCATTACTCTAGTAGCTCCAAAGTCTTCTGACTTCTGGGCACCAAGCACACCTGCTATGTATACATATACACACACATGTATAGGCAAAACATACACATAAAATAACTTTTTGTAAATGTATTTTTGAGATAAGAGTTTCTCTGTGTAGTCTTGGCTGTCCTGGAACTCAGTCTGTAGACCAGGCTGACTTCGAAAACACAGAGATCCACCTTCTCTGCCTCGGGAGTGCTGGGATTAAAGGTGTGCTCAAAAACAATTTTTTAAAAGGCCCTGCCTGCTCTTCCAAAAGGATTAGAGTTTGATTGCCAGCTCACAGATTGGGTGGTTTATAACCTCCTATAATTCCAGCTCCAGAGGTCCACTTCCTCTGTCCTCCACATGTGCATGGTCAAAACCACATAAGCCATTGTCTCCCCGCCCCCACACACAGATGCACATTTCGTGTAGAGTATCATTAGGATGTAAACAGAGGAGCCTTAACTAATTAGCTGGTGAAGAACTGTCAGAGAAGGCTTACAGTGAAATGGAAGATAGTCTTTCCACCCTTCAGTAAGTGATTAGCTATTTGAATTAAAACAAAATGGAATTGTAACTTTATGTTCTGTGTTAATAAGAAATTATAGCAAAAACAAATTAAAGGAAAAATTAAATCACAAAATAAAAAACAATGTTCTGTAGACTAATGTATTTTTAGGCTGGAGAGATCGCTCAGAGGTTAAGAGCGCTGACTGCTCTTCCGTAGGTCCTGAGTTCAATTCCCGGCGACCACATGGTGGTTCACAACCATCTATAATATAATCTGATGCCCTCTTCTGGCCTGCAGGTGTACATGCAGGCAGAGAACTGTGTACATAATAATAAATACATGTTTAAAAAATAGATGTATTTTTAAAAATCTGAACATAACTAAAGCTTAAACACTGTAGAAACTATGGAAAAATAATCCATGAGACATAGCTTTTACTCTTTCTGTTTACATACTGAACTTTAGTATATAGACTAAGATATTTATGAAAAGAAATATTCAGCTTCACTAACAAAAGAATAGCAGTCTTGACATTTTCACACTATCACATGGGCCATGAGTTCAAATTAGATTCTGTGTGTGTGGACCACCTAAGTGCCGTGGTAGGGTTTGCTCAGTAAATTATAGTATGTGCCTGCAAAAATGAAACACTGTGCAGATATGTGTTGACTGACAGAACAGTGTCTGCTAAATATTGCTTAGAGAAGAAATTAATTCAAGCCGGATCTGTGTATTCAAGTGAGTGGTACAGTTATATCTCTGTGGCTATGTATGCATGAAATGCTGTCTAGAATGTTAAATAAAGTATGGAGAGCTTACCAATTCCATGTAGTAATTGGGACAACTTTGTTAACATGACCTCTTCTTTTTTAGGATGATATGTTTATGGCTTTCCAAATTCATATTTAGTGTGTCTTCTACTTTCTGCTTTAATTTTTTTTATTTAAGTAATTTATTCAGATTACATCTCAATTGTTATCCCCTTACTTGTATCTTCCCATTCCCTTCCCTCCCTCTTTCATCCTATTCCTCTCTCCTAGGTCTGTGACAGAAGGGGACCTCATCCCCCACTATAAGATCACAGCTTACTAGGTTTCTTCCTGGTAGCCTGCTTACTCTTCCTCTGAGTGTTACCAGGTCTCCCCACCAAGGGGACGTGGTCAGATAGGGGGCACCAGAGTTTATGTCCGAGTCAGTCCCTTCTTTTCACACAATTGTGGAGAATGTGGTATCTATTGGCTAGATCTGGATAGGGCTTCTGGGTTTACTTCGTGCATTTTCCTTGGTTGGTACAGTAGTTTGAGCTGACCCACCCGGGTCCAGATCTGCAAGCTTTAATGGTCTTCTTGTAGGTGTCTAGGATCCTCTGGATCCTTCTATTTCCCCATTCTTCCTTACATCTCTCACTTAGAGTCCCAATAGGAAGGCCCAGTATCTATCCCAATCTCTGGCTAAGTGAAGACTTTCAAATAAAATTCATAAGGAAGCATGTTTTGGCTTTCATAGATTTATTCTAATTATCTGTCTAATAAGGGACTTTATGTGACTTACTGACACCTTTAAATTTATATGAGTTTCCTTTTATAACAAGATGGCATTTTGATCAATGATTTGAATATTTCTTGAGAAACACTGGTGAAAGAACTTAAAAAGATAGTCTTAGAAGAATTATACAATTTGTTCTCGGTTGATTGGTTTTTCTATAGAAACGTGTGTGTGTGTGTGTGTGTGTGTGTGTGTGTGTGTGTGTGTTTACACATGTGTACATATTGAGATGAAATTTCTCTTTGTAGCCTGTAGACTGGGCTGGCCTCAAACTCACAGAGATCCACCTGCCTCTGCCTTCCCTGAGTGCTGGGATTAAAAGCATCTGCCACTATGCCTGGCTGTAAACATATTTTTGTTGTTGCTTTTTGTTTTGTTTTGTTTTCGAGGCTTATTTCTATAGTTTTAATAAATACTAAAGCAAATCTTCATTAAATAAAAATTGGAAATCTGGTCTGGTAAGACTCCCTCAGCAGATAAAAGTGCTTCCTGCCAAGACTGAGTTACATCCCCAGGATCTCATGGTTGAATGAAAGAACTGACTCCACATGCTTTTCCCTCCTCAAACAAACATGTAATTTACAGAATTTAAGAAATACTTGAGCCGGGTGTGGCACGCCTTTAATCCCAGCACTCGGGAGGCAGAGGCAGGTGAATTGCTGTGAGGTCGAGGCCAGCCTGGTCCTCAAAGCCAAGGCTACACAGAGAAACTACCAGGTTTCTGTCTCAAAAAACCAAAAAAGAAAGAAAGAAAGAAAAAAAGAAAGAAAGAAAGAAAGAAAGAAAGAAAGAAAGAAAGAAAGAAAAGAAAGAAAAGAAAGAAAAGGAAAAAAAAACTTGAAATATTGGTTGAGGAGGTGGGATAAGTTCCAGGCACTCACAATGAGTATCCTAGTTTAGGTCTCTAGAACCTACATAAAACGAACAAGAAGTTGGGTGTGACCCTAGTGCTTTGTAGGCAGGCAGTGACATGTTTTTATTCCTGGAGCTTGCTGTCCTGTTAGTATAGCTGAAATGGTAAGCTCCAGGTTCAGTAAGAGATTTTGTCTAAAAAATAAGGCAGAAAGTAAAAGATACCCAAAGCTGGCTCCCCCCCCCCCCCACATACTCAGGGGGCAAGTGCACCCACACACCTGTACCCAGATAACATAAATTATGGAAATCTTTTTAGTACTTTGTTTTTATTGAGATCCTTTTATTTATAAAGAACATAATAGGATGCCGGGTGTGGTGGCATACTCCTTTAATTCCAGCATTTGAAGGCAGAGGCAGGCAGGTATCTAAGAGTTTCAAGCCAGCCTGGTCTACAAAGCAAGTCCAGGACAGCCAAGACAACACAAATAAACCCTGTCTTGAAAAACTGAAAGAAAAAAAGAAGGAAGGAAAAAAGACTTTTTTATCTTGTTTTTCCTTGAAATGGTAAGATACTTTAGGCTGGGAGCCCAGAACTTTGGAGGCAGAAGCAGGAGGATCTCTGTGATTTCCAAGATAGCCAGAGCTACATAGTGAGGCCCTGTTTTGAAAAAACAAAACAAAACAACAGATATTTCAAGGGTCCCATTGACCACACCTCATTTTGAAAACATTTTTCCTTGGCATTTACTACTATCATCTATGAAGTAGTTCACCATTTACTATACATAGAGTTTTTTGTATACCATGTCTTTATAACGCTAAGGTTTAATTACTTTATATTTAGGTACACAGTTGATGTAATTTTTAAAAAGATATACTGTTTCATCCTTTTCCTGTCTCAGTAAATTAAACAATTCAAAGGGATATGTAGAAAGCAAGTTCATTGTATACAATGAGGTGGAATAATTTCCTGTTATAAGGTAGTTTAATTAAAATTGTTACTAAAATAAGTTTTATCTGTATAAAATGCAGCCTAGATTTAAAATAGCATTACTCTTCACAGGTAACAGTAGCTGCCACACAATGTTTATCCTAAAGTTTTAGCCACAGTTGTGTTAAGTGCTAATTTCTTAACCTTCCATAGTGCCTACTTAAAAACAAAGGAAAAATCAACAGCATATGCACACCCTGTTTGCCATTGGTTAGCCATGCCCTCTGTTCTTTGTTTATTTTAGTTTAGTTAATTGCTTTTCCTTATAGGAAGTCAGGTGTTTGGAGAGCTCTGACTGTGCTATTTGCTGGGCTCTTATCCTTTCTGTTTAAATAATGCAGGTACTTTGATGGAAACCTGGAGAAGCTCTTTGCTGAGTGTCATGTAATTAACCCAAGTAAAAAGTCTCGAACTCGCCAGATGAATACAAGGTCATCAGCACAGGATATGCCTTGTCAGATCTGCTACTTGAACTACCCTAACTCGGTGAGTACCTGGTAGTTTAAGGTTAGCACTTTGTAAGAGGATAAATCGACTTCCATCACTTAAACAAAGGACAATCTAGAACCCTTAGCCTGTCAGTAGGATTAAGAATAAAGACAGACGAAGGTCCTGGTTCTCTTCCTGTTCTCGTCCCCTGTTTATTTTTCAGACTTGTCCAAGTTTTCTTGAAATGCTTGAATCTTTTTTGAGTTTATTTTATCACCATTTGGAGAACTGTGTAATAGGCAAACCGTTTATACAGGTTAAAACAAATTTAAAACTTTAACTTATTTTCTCAAATATTTAAACCTCTTGTACATTATTTTTTGGTACTTTCAGGACTTTATAAGATATTTTTCAATTATATAAATCTATTCTGACATTCTTTTGTTGTTGTTTTGTTGTTGGGTTGTTTTGGTTTTTGGTTTTTCGAGGCAAGGTTTCTCTGTGTAGCCTTGGCTGTACTAGAACTCTCTGTAGTCCAGGCTGTCCTTGAACTCACAGAGATGCACTTGCTTCTGCCTCCCAAGTGCTGGGATTAAAGGCGTGCGCCCCCACTCGTCTCTGAATAGGTTCTTAAACATGGCAAGTGGGAGCAGAATTACACTAGACTAGAACCAAATAATAAGTGTTTCTCTCTAAAAAATAAAAGCCAGGGTTTGTAGAGTTACAGCGGTTTACTTTTAGTGCATCTAATGAATAATTTTTAGGGTTAAATGAAGTCTTCATAGGATTATATTTGTGGCGAAAAGATGTTTAATTGCTTGGAATTAAAATATTTTTATATCTAAGTTTAACTCTACAATAATTACAACCATTTTGCTGATACTTTCTGCTTTAATAAACAGTTCTTTCTCATAGTTTGATAGTTATCAGGTGTTTCTCAAGAGTATGCTTCAGATTTCTCATTGCTGTCTTAGACCTTTAGCTACATATCGAAAGGAGTTCATTTAAAAGGCATTAACTTGTTCAAATGGTCAGCTTTTCTGTTCTGTTTAAAATTTTTCTTTTCTTTTTTTTTTTAAGTTAGAGAGAAAGAATGATCAGTGAACTAGTTTTGTAGGGAAACTCGAACTACATTTCTGAGTTCTCAAGTCCAGGTTGTAGCTCTTACACTGTGTTTTCCCTAGGAACTGATTCAGATCTGCCCCCCCCCCCCTGCCCCAACAGAGCTTCAGTATAGTGGTTCCTCTTTTATTCAAATCTTTAATTTTAAAATGCTTGAGCTAGTTGCTACAAATATCAGTTACATTTTCAGTGCCCTTGGTATTGCCCAAGATTCCTAACAAAAACTTGAAAATCGGGACTAGACATTTGTAGTGTACATTTTGGCTTTGTATACAACAGATGATGGAGAACTTAAACCATTAATTTAACATATCAGGAACTATTCTAAATTTTAAGGACATAATGAAGACTAAACATTGGTTTGTCTTCAGATAACTCAAGCCAGCTCTTCAGAGTCATGAGGCATTCAGAAAGCATGGCAGGCATTTTGATATAGCAAGTAAATGATACTGTAAGAGCATGTTGGAAGGACCTGTGTGTTATTTCTACAGCCCCCCCCCCCTCAAATTTCACATTTATTTATTTACTCTGTATGTGAGTGGATGTGTGTGGAGATCAGAGGACATCTTGTGGGGATTGGTTCTTCCATCATGCGGATTCTGGGGATTGAATTCAGGCAGTCAGCCTTGGCAGCGAGCACTTTTATCCCTCTGCCATCTTCTCAGCTTGGTTACTTTTCCTCTTGCTGTGACCATGTACCTAACAGAAAACAACTTCAAGGGAGTGTGGACTTATTTTTGCTCATGGTTAGAGGATATAGCAGGTGACTGTGCAGGAACCTTTTATTCATTGTGAGTCCCCAGACAGAGGAATGGTGTTCTGTCTGCTTCAAGATAGGTTTTCTTTGTTAATTAATTCTCTGAAAACATCTTCATAAGCAAACCTTAGGGGAGCGTCTCTTGTAAAGATACTTGATTCAATTAGGTTAACAGTGAAGATTAACATCCCTTGTGAACTTGGCACCTACATGGCCACATTAGACCACAGTACATCGTTGGCTTCACTCTCTATTGCTGTGACTAAATACCTGAGATAATGAACCTGAGGCAAAGCAGTTTGATTTGGCTCATGATTCCAGTGGCTTAGGTTCTTGATCTTCTTTGCTTTAGGTCTGTGGGGAGAACATACTTTATGATGTAGTCCATGGTGCAGTAGATATGCTTAACTTGGGGGAGGCAGAGGAGACGGGGAGAGGAAGGGACAGGAAATCCAGTTTTCCTTTCACAGGGACATTTGTAGTTATTTGACTACCCTTCCAGCTAAGTCTTACTCCTAAAGGTTCTGCAACTTCCCAATAACCTCTCAAACTGAGTCTTAATATACAGGCTTTAGGGGGTATTTAAGAACCAAACCGCAGTAGATGCAGTTCATTCATGAATCCAGCAGATCTAAAGGAGCTGACAGCTGAGGGTCTGATGAACAAGACAAGAAAATGTAACAGTAAGGCGAGTGCTAAAACCTTAAGGAATTGAAAAGTGCATTTAAAGTTAAGGAGTTAAGGTTTATTGGAGAGTTATTTTAAGTTAAAGAGCTATAAATGGAAACTACTAATATTATGAACAATACAGTCACAACAGTTATTTTCTCATTTCTAGGTCAGTATACGCAGATGATTGTTTTTGTTCAGTTTTAGCAGAGTCACCTGAAATTCTGCGTGGAGGTTTCTTAGTGTGTTGAGGAATTTCTTAAGAAACTTGTTGGGGGGCTGGAGAGATGGCTCAGAGGTTAAGAGCACTGGCTGCTCTTCCAAAGGTCCTGAGTTCAATTCCCAGCAACCACATGGTGACTCACGACCATCTATAATGAGATCTGGTGTCCCCTTCTGGCTCTGGCAAGCAGCAGAGCACTGTATACATAATAAATAAATAAATCTTTAAAAAAAGAAACGAAGAAATTTGCTGGGGCTGGAGAGATGCCTCAGTGGCTAAGAGCGCTTGCTGCTCTTCTGAGGGTTCTGAGTTCAATTCTCAGCACCCACATGGCAACCCACAACTGTCCGCTGTCTTCTGGTGTGCAGATAGATATACATGCAGACAAATTTCCCCGTATATATTAAATAAACAAATAATCTTTAAAAAGAAAGAAACATGTTTATTTGGACTACTCTGTGAAACTTTTACAATTTCCTCTTACTACATAAATGTTCAGTACCTTCATTTTCTTAGAAAGCAATTTTGCTATTATACAGTGGCCACATGAATAGAGGCTTTAAGTAAATATATGGGCGTGTGTGTGTTGGGGAGCTTTTTGTTTTCATTTTCAGAGACAAGGTCTCACTATGTAGCTCAGGTTGGTCTTAAGCTCATGATCTTCCTGTTTCAGTCTCCTTAGTTACGTTACAGGCACACATTAACACACTTGACCTAAGCAGATGTTTCTAGTAGCTTATATAGTACTTAGGGGTTAACTGTCTAGGAGAGAGGCTCTAACCTTGAATTTACTAGGTTTTTTTTTAGATTGAGCACTGGGTGAATTCAGAGTGTAACCTTTGTTACACCCAATTCAAGAAAGTGGTGGTGGTTACCACCACCTGCCTTTAATCCCAGCACTTGGGAGGCAGAGGCAGGCAGATCGTTATAAGTTTGAGGTCAGCCTGGTCCTTAAATTGAGTCTAGGACAGCCATGACTACACAGAGAAACCTTGTCTCAAAAAACAAAAGAAAAGAGGAACCTGCTATTTGAAGCCCAGCAGTGATAGCACACGCCTTTAATCCTAGCATTTGGGAGGCAGAGGCTGGTGGGTCTAGGCTAGCTTGGTCTACAGAGTGAGTTCCAGGACAGCCAGGGCCACACAGAGAAACTCTGCTATTTGGATGTAGTGGCACACATCTTTAATCCTAGTGCTCAGAAAGCAGAGGCGGCCTTATCCACCTACATAGTGAGTCTGTCTTTCCCCTACCCACCCAAAAACATTTAAATTAAAAAAAAAAAAAAAGCCTTTGAACATTATTTGTCATGTGTGTAGGGTGAAATATTAGAAATTAAACACTTGAGATCCTTTAAAGGTCATTTCTTTTTTGGTTTTTTTGAGACAGGGTCTCTCTGTGTAGCCTTGGCTGTCCTGGACTCCCTTTGTAGACCAGGCCGGCCTCGAACTCACAACGATCCGCCTGCCTCTTCCTCACCACACCCAGCCATTTCTTTCTTTAAAGATTTATTTATTATGTATACAGTGCTGTGTCTGCATGTACACCTGCAGGCCAGAAGAGGGCATCAGATCACATTATAGGTGGTTGTGAGCCACCATGTGGTTGCTGGGAATTGAACTTACGACCTCTGGAAGAACAGTCAGTGCCCTTAACCTCTGAGCCATCTCTCCAGCCCTAAAGGTCATTTCTGTTATAGATGATAGTCTACAAGTTTGAATTTATTTACAACATAAACACAGTCAAGTTTCATGAGTTAAGAAAAAGCCCAAGGAATCGAAGAGTTAGACACGAGGTAGTTAAAAGCAAGTATGTCAAAGAGAAAAGGAAAATATGATGAAGCAAATGGAAGTGTAGCTGGAGTAACACACCTTTCTTTAACACAGTAATATGGTTGGTTGTTCAGACCGTAGGTTAAGTTTGCACTCTCTTTAAATGGAAATAGTGATTTATTTTTACTGGTTAGGTAATAAGGTAATATTCTCAAACTGTCCTGGAATTTACTATTACTCTAACTGACTTTTATCTCATGATCTTTTTTTTTTTTTATCTTAGCCTTCCAAGTTCTGAGTCTGTAAGCATACACCATGTCTTTCTTCTTTATGTCTAGCTAGCTAATATATAATTTTGTAAAGTATTCTCTGATAATAGACCCCAAAGTAGAAAGTACAGTAAACAGTGACTTAGGACTTCAGTAGTAATTTATTAACTACTATGACCATTAATGATTCCTGATTGTGTAAAAGAATGACATACAAAGATTCTTGTGAACTTGGGGTAGGTTAATGTATTGAGATTCTTATACCTTTAAAGTTGACACACTGTGTTTGTTATTCTGCCTAAAAAATCAACTTCAGGACTGGGCTATACTTTTTTAATGTCTACAATGTTTTGCCTGCATGTTCTCCTACAGGCCAGAAGATGGCACCAGATCTTATTATAGATGGTTGTGAGCCACCATGTGGTTGCCGGGAACTGAACTCATGACCTCTGGAAGAACAGTCAGTGCTCTTAACCTCTGAGCCATCTCTCCAGCCCCTCGGCTATTCTTCTTTACATTGCTACTTTTCTGTATATAAATGAGATCTATATAATTGTTGGTCCTCTAATTCTTTGCATATGATACCGTGAGCATCCATGTTGTAAGCATATTTCAGATACTAGCTACTTAGAAAAGGTACTAGACTTTTAAAAGTACCACTTAAAAGAGAGACCGTAAGAAGAGCTAGGAATAAATTAGATGGGAAATTTGTGAAACAAATGTTAATTATTAGGAGACATACAGGGATGGCTTGAATATTTAGGATGATAGACTAGTAGGTGAAAAATACTGAAACAGAGTCAGTTGTGGTAGGACCGAGTGAGGATTAAACTGCTAGGTGCAAGAATAGATAGCAGCAGAACGGGGTATGCCTAGGAGAAGGTGGTGGGTTGTAGGGTTATGCAAGATAGGATTTTGAAACAGTATGGAAGTTGAAACAGACTCAAAGATGCTTTATTTAAAAGCCATAAATTAAAGACTGAGAAGCTTTTACTGTGTATAAGTAAAGTGTTTCTGTGTGGCATCACAACTTTGAACACTCAGAATCAAAGCTAAATTTTCTATAATTTAAAAAGCCAATTACCTAAATTAGTAATAAAGTCACACACACCTTAAAGTGATACAGTCTCACATTGCTGCGCAAGCTTAAGTGTAGTAACTATTTGCAGATGCCTAAACCCCTTGTAAATTGAAATAGTTGGTTTGCCTCAGTCCCCCAACTGGAAGTACAGGCACATGCCACTTAAACATATCTATGTGGTAATAGCATTGCTTAAAAATTCTCACATCAGCTGGGTGGTGATGGCCCATGCCTTTGATCCTAGCACTTGGGAGGCAGATGAACACAGATCTCTGTGAGTTTGAGGCCAGCCTGGTCTACAAAGAAGAGTCCAGGACAGCCAAGGCTACACAGAAACCTGTCTTGAAAAACAAAACAAATCTCACATCCATGCCAACCCAGCTTTACCAGTTTAACAGGTGATAAGTAAATTGATTTAGTTTCTAAAATAGAACATTTTTTAAAAATTGAGGATTTTTTTACAATGTATTTTTAAATGACTTTATACAAGTAATACTTGTTCAGTATTAGCCATAAATATTGTAAGATTATTTTTTTTGTTTTATGTTATTTATTTGACAGTGCTAGATAATCTAACCTAGAACATCAAACAAATTAGACAAAAACTGCCACTGAGCCATATCATCAGTCCTGTAAAATGTTCTGACGACAAAAATACATTAACCACCATTTCTTTGAGTCTTAAATCTTATATATAGTACACTATACATCATTCAACCATCACCTCTAAATTATTAGTCTTTAAAAATATTGCAAGTTATGATTAGAATAAAATCTATTATTTAATCTTTCTTTGTTTTGAGGTCAGGTGTTACCAGTTTGTTTCAGGCTGTCCCAAATCCCTTCAATTCTCTTGCCTTAAGCCTCATATTGCTGGAATTATAGGTGTATATCATCATGCCTGGCTTTCATTATTCTTAGCTAATTATTTTATAGTTATGGTAGTTAATCCAAGTATCTTAGCTTGCAGGCTAGTGTTTGAACATATAGTCAAGACTTGTCCTGAACTCTTGATCCTTCTACCTTTATTTCTCTAAGTTCTAGATTACAGACATACGCCATTATACCTACTTTTACGATGAACCTCTCGATGTACTAATTATTATTGGTTTCTCTCCCTTCCCCCACACCCCAGGGGTTCACTATGGAGCCCTGGCTGCATAAAATGTTAGTTGCGGTCCTCTTCTCTTCCACCCCGCCCCCCCCCCATTTGTTTGTTTCGTTTTTCCAGACAGGGCTTCTCTGTGTAATAGCCCTGGCTGTCCTGGACTCACTTTGTAGACCAGGCTGTCCTTGAACTCACAGAGATCCTCTTGCCTCTGCCTTCTAATGCTGAGATTAAAGATGTGTCCCACCGTGCCCAACTCAAGATTATTTTTAAATTTTAAATATTTTTATATTACCTCCCACTCCCCCACCCCCGCACCAAACTTAAACCTTTTAATATTCATTCCTCCTTTCCTAAACAAACGCCTTTTCATTTTTAAGGACTTGTCTGTCTTGTACCTTTCATCTAAATAGAGTCAAACTGTGTTAGGCCTTTTGTCGTTGACTGTTTTCATTTAGCATGTTTTCAGGGTTCATTCATTTTGTAGCACCTATCCGAACTTTATTCTTTTTTGTGACGAAATATTCCATTATATAGTTGTTTCACATGTATTTGTTGATAAATGTCTGAGTTGTTTCTGTATTTTGGCTGTTATGCATGGTGTGACTGTAAATACAAGTTTTTGTAAGAATTCATATTTTCTTTTCTATTCAGTAATACATGGTAGAAGTAAAATGGCTGGGTCATATGATACAGTTTGATGAGAGTAGTCCTCATATGGACCTCAGTTGGTGGAACGTTTGGGAACGATTAGGAGGTTGTTGGAGGATGTGTGTTAGTTGGGTGGGCTTTGAGGTTTCAAAAATCTATGCCATTTCCAGTTAGCTATCTGTGTCTTGTGCTTATGATGCACATGTCCTGCTGCCATGCTTCCTTGCCATGATGGCTATGGACTCTAAACCTAGAACCTTGAGCTCCAAATTGAACGTTCATTTACATATTGCCTTATTGTAATGTTTTGTCATAGCATTAGAACAGTAATCAAGACAGAACTCATGACGGCTGCATTTAATATTTTGAGGTAGTTGGTGCCTTGTTTTCCAGAGTTGTGATAGCTTTTCACATTTTCATCAAACAGTATATTGGAATGGGCTTCCAATTTCCCACCTCCATACTTGGTAATGTTTTTTTAATTACATCTCCCCTAGTTAGTATGTCATAGTCTGCTATTGTGGTTTGATTTATGCCTCCATAATAGCTAACATCTTTTGTGTTCAGTGGTGTGTTTATCATTTACTCAAACTTGTTATTGTCTACCTCTGTAAACTTTGTATGCATTTCTATTAGGAAGTCTATGTTCAAAGTATATGCATGTCTAGATCTCATATGTAGAAGTTAGTGGTAGGAGCTTTTTGGTTGTTGTCAAATGGCATTTTAGCTACTATGAAGATTATGAACTAATAAAACTTTGAGGCAATATGTAGTTTTACAGCTTTTCTTTTACCTTTGAAAAAATAACATTTATTTTTTATTTTTTATTTTCATTACAGTATTTTACTGGCCTTGAATGTGGACATAAGTTTTGTATGCAGTGCTGGAGTGAATATTTAACTACCAAAATAATGGAGGAAGGCATGGGACAGGTAAATTGATTTTCACTTACGAAATTTACTTGTAGTTTTTAGGCACTTACATAAATACAGCCAGGTAAGAGTTTCAGGATTAAACATTTATCTAGATTAAAAGTCTTAAAAAAGAAAGAGAAGACGATGAGTTAGAATATAACATTCTAGTTAACAATCTAATCTAGGTAATGTTTTCCTAGCAGGCATCCCATCTGATAATCTCTGTCACGCTCATCCTGATAAAGAGCTCTGTCTGGCATTTTGCTTTTAACATTCCTGTTTTGTATTGAAAAAACTATTACCTTGAAGGATAGTGACACTCAAAGACTTATTTGCTATGATAGAAAGGGAAAGGATTGGGATCCTACAAACAGGAATCTGTCAGCAGAACCTAGCAAAGTGCCAGGCAGTGGTAAGTGTCGTGTAAATGTTGCTGAATGAAGGCATAGTTTAAACTTCAATCTTTTTCAGACTATTTCGTGTCCTGCTCATGGTTGTGATATTTTAGTGGATGACAACACAGTTATGTAAGTATTTCTGATAGATTCTGCATGTCAAATGTTTTGTTGGTTAAGCCAAATTAACTTTGTTTTAGTACTTACTAAAAAGGTAAATTATTAAGATTCTGAAGAGACTTTTTGTTCTAGACTCATTCCTTTACAGTACAAAAGGGACACTTGCAACTTGATAGTCACTTTTATGGTAAATTTGGCAATATATGACACTTAAGTTTTTGATAAATCATGAAATTGTATAATGAGATAATGTTAATTGATATCCTTTGGAAAACAGGCTGAGACAGAATCAGGGAAGAGTTTGAAGGCTGGAAGGGCCCAGTTTGTGTGAGGTCCTGGCATTGATCTATCAGCACCCACAAAAAATAAGCAAAACTGGAAAGTAATAAAAAGGAATGTGGCTCATTATGAAAATATGTATGCTGGATTAAAGAAAGGATAGACTCAGTACAGGTACATAATTTCTGAGAGAGGAGAAATTCAGCTGAGAAGCAGCAGAGTACTCTTGATTTATTAGTCACTTACTACACTGCTGGGGCTACATTATTCTCCTCTGGAATGCTGCTACCTGTTTCAAAGGTGCACCACAGCTGGGGGTTGTAAACTAGGTTTTCCTACAGATGTTTCCCTTTGGGGGGAGGGAGGACACTTGGAAAAAGAAGCATAGTGGATTCCTGGTATTGTAACTGCTTAAATTATCTAATATTTACACATATTATGTATGGTAGGCTTAAACTGAGGTAAAGCCCTACTAGCTCAGTGAGCTAACTTTATTTTCTGAATTATATTCAAAATATCTATTTTCAAGCCTGATTCTACAACTAAGTCATTAGCTCTTTAGAAACCTTTTTTTATTTGTGTCATTCTACCTAGGTAGTCTACCCTTCTCTTGAGCTCCTCCAAATCCAAGAGGGCTCCTTAGCTCTTTTTTCTAGAATTCTCTTCTACCTGTGTCCTGGAAGCTGCTTTTCTGTTGTTCCTACAAGTCCAGAGAGAGGATCTCTATTTTTACCCAGAGCTCTTTCCGTTAAGGCTCTTCAAAGCCAAAAGGGAGAGGGAACACTATCAAAGGTTGCTTATGAAAGAAGTCTCTAGCTCCTCCCCTACACCCTTGGCAGGCTGAACCATGTCACCTTTGTGGGGTGTGAGAGCGTCTCCAGGGCAAGCCCATAAAGGCCAAACTTTACTGTAGGGTAGCTCGAGGCCGCCCGGCTTTCTTTGCATTGGAATTTTGCTTTCTTGTTTTGTATTGAAAAAACTGTTACTTTGAAGGATAGTTACACTCAAAAGACCACAAGACCTCTCTCTCTCCAAAGCAACTTGCCTTAAAATAGGCAGGAATTTTCCATTCTTTAGCATTATCATCTATGGAGGATTTAGAGGCATACCCAAACTTCATCTCTTTAGGACACACCCAATTTCATCTGACAAATGTCATATCTATTTATACTTTTATATTTTGCTTACAATTATGTATAATAATCAAATATCTTGTAACATGGTATAAACCCCAGGATGCTTAGCTCATTGAAGTCTTGAATGATCCATAAACAAACTATATAATTAGTTCTAGGTAATTGTCTAAACAGAAAGTTTTATCTGTGATTAAAAATTAATAACCTGTGTATTTTAAAAAGTAAATTTAACCTAATTAAGCTAAATTAGCCTGACCAGCACAGCTTCTAAAGCTTACATATTCCACTTAGGACAGTTTTGAGAGAGAGAGAGAGAGAGAGAGAGAGAGAGAGAGAGAGAGAGAGAGAGAGAGAGAGAGAGAGAGAGAGAGAGTGTGTGTGTGTGTGTGTGTGTACGTACGTGTACGTGTATGTGTACCACAATGCATGCATATAGAGACCAGAGGATAACCTATGTCAGTAAGTTTTCTTCTTCAACTAAGTGGGTCCCAGAGGTCACACTCAGGTTGTTAGGCTTGTTTGAAAATGCTCTTTCTTAACTTCCTGCTAGTCTTTATTCTGTTCGTTTGTTCTTTGTTTTTCTTAATTTCTTTCTTCTTTTTGAGACAGGGTTTCTCTGTATAATCTCTCAGAGATCCACGGCCTCTGCCTTCAAAGTGCTGGAATTTAAGGCAGCACTACCACCACCCAGCTCTGTTCCTACCTTCTTAATTTCAGTCTTATTTGGTTTATTTGCAACATATTTACTACTGTTGCTAGCTCTGCATTAATCTTGTTTGGCTTAGAGTTTATGCTATTTCCATTACTGTTTGAGTTACTAAAAATAAATCATCTGCCAGCACTATTCCACTCACCTTTATCGTATTACCTGTACATTCTTGTCCATTAGGGTCTTTCTCTTTCTTTCTTTCTTTTTTTGTTTGTTTGTTTGTTTTTGGTTTTTTGAAACAAGGTTTCTCTGTGTAGCCTTGGCTGTCCTCTACTCACTATGTAGACCAGGCTGGCCTCGAACTCACAGCGATCCACCTGCCTGCCTCGCAAGTGCAGGGATTGAAGGCGTGTGCCACCACGCCTGGCTGTCCATTGTATTCTTAACTGTGTTAGTTTCATTCCCCCATCTAGTGCCTTATATCCTTTGATTCATTCCAGAAATTACTGGTAATTTCTTTAGTTTCATCCATAGAATGCCATTCCCCAAAACGTTTACAATAATGGTGTAACATAAAAGTTTAAGTGTTAATGTATATGATAATCAGTATTAAAAGGAAAAATTATACCTTAAGACTAGAAATAACAGTGAGGAGGTGGTGGCACATGCCTTTAATCCCATCATTTTTTTTTTTTTGAGACAGGGTTTCTCTGTGTAGCTTTGGCTGTCCTGGACTCGCTTTGTAGACCAGGCTGGCCTCGAACTCAAAGCGGATCCACCTGCCTCTACCTCCTGAGTGCTGGGATTAAAGGCGTGTGCTACCACACCCAGTTTATTATAGTAATTTATATAAAGGTTTTCCTCCAAATTGAAACCAGAACTCCCAGGTGAACCAGGAATCCCACTTCTGTGCCCATACTTACTAAAGGGAAGAAAATTAGTATCTCAAAAAGATATGTGGATGAGAGATATCCCATGTTTATTGAAAGATTAGTGGCACACACCTTTAACCCCAGCACTCAAAAGGCAGAGGCAGGCGGATCTCTGTGAGTTCGACGACAGCCTGGTCTACAAAGAGAGTCCAGGACAGCCAGGGTTACACAGAGAAACCCTATCTTGATAAACCGCCCCCCCCCCCCCAAATTGTGTTCCATGTAAGCATAAGGACATGATTCCTATAACATCCCTGGAAAAAAAGAAAAATAACAAAGCGAATGTCACTGGAGGAACAACACCTGAGTGTGTCCTGTGACCTACATGTGCACATGCAGTAGTATGCTTATAGCTTGCCTACTCCCCAAAAACTAGGGGGGAAAGGTAATATGCCTATGTAATGAGCAGGCAGGGCCATTATGAAAAGATATTTAAATTTCACATAAACCTCATACAGTATAAATTAAATTTTGATTCTCCAACTTAAAGTTTTTGTTTGTTTGTCTTTTGTTTTGTTTTTGGTTTTTTTAGTATTCCAGATTGGATAAAGATGATAAAATTATGGTAATATCTAAATTGATGGGGATAAAGTACCAGAGGGGGGATAAATTGTTACAGCATTTATGGATTGATGCTTGACATTTTCCAAAATGCCTGTGTTCTTGGTCTTTCTTTTAGTAATTTTAGCACTTGGGATAAGTTATTGCACTGTTTTTGTTGTTATTGTTTTGGCTACTGTTTTTGATGGCTTAGCTAGTAATTTAACAGTTTTGTCTTTAGCTTACAGTAATTTCACTCTGATTTGTTTGGGTCTGGTTCTGTCTGTTTGTTTGTCCTGTGTACAGATTTTTGAACTCTAGATTCAGAAGTTAATAGTTTTCATAAAATTTGAGAACTTTTTACTTATTTCATGGGGTAGGGGTGAGGCAGGCTATCACTGTGTAAGCCTAGCTGGCCTTGAATTCACATTGGGTGTGTCTCTTGTCTTCCCAGTGTTGGTTCTTGTGTTCCCAGTGGGTGCTCTCAGAGTCTAGAAGAGGGTTATCAAGGCCTTCCTGGAGCTGCCCGTGGTTGTGAACTAACTGATGTGGGTTCTGGCAGCAGAACTTGGCTCATCTGAAACAGCAGCTGGTGCACTTAGCTGCTGAGTTTCCCTCTAGCTTGATACGTAGCTGGGGAAATCCTTGAACTCCTCCTATTATTAGCTCTACCGTCCAAATGCTGGGACTACAGGTACCCAGATGCCTGTGCTTAGCTAGTCCATTCTTTCTTAAAATACCTCCTTTTTGCATATATTTGTATGGGAACATACATTTATTATGCACGCATGAGTTTGAGGATGTGTATAGAGATCCAAGCCTGACGTTGGGAGTCTTCTTTGATTGATCTACACTTTATCCATTATGACCTAATCTCTCAGTTGAACCTTTGCTTCAGCTAGCCTAGCTGGCCAGCTTTCTCCAGGGATCCCTGTTCCTGAATTATTTATTAGTACTAGAATTATAGGTGGGCTACCTTTATTTATGTGGGTGCTGGGGATCTAGACTCCAATATACACACTTTTATGGCAAGCCCTTTGCCCACTGAGCCGATGATGATGATGATGATGCCCTTTTTGATCATATACTAACCCCATTACTCATTGATTTCTTCCCCACCCCCCCCACCCCCTCCTAATTTCTGGGAGGATCTGGGTTTTTTCATTTGTACGTTTTCTTCTTACTTTCTAAACACTCAAAAAAGAGTTTTACTGATAACGTCTTTGGATCAATAGATTTTAAGTTCTTTTTATTTATTTGTGTTTATTTTTATGTGTTGTGCTTTTTTGCCATCTTATGTCTATTCAATCTTTTCAGTTAAGATTTTATTTCAATTATACATTTTTTTTTTTCATGGCTGGGGAAATGAAATTACACTTTTCAGCTATACAATTTTTAGCTTGGTTTGGTAGTTTTCTGTAGATTTTATTTATTGAAAGGCTTTGCTGATTTCATTATTTAAAACTTAAAATAACATACATACATACATACATACATACATACATACATACATACATACATACAAGCTTCTTTAAAAGATTTCCTAACTCAAAGACCTATGCTGTCACTGAGAGTTCTGTTGATTGCTTTCCCTCAAATGTGGCTCACATTTTGCTCTTCTCTTTATTAACTAGCATAATCTTTTTGTTTGTTTGTTTTTTGGTATCTAACATAATCTTTAGTTGAAAATGGAACCTTCTTTACATAGTAAACTGTGTTGTTTTCTATACTGGCCTGTTTCCATTCCTCTCTTGATCACTTCTGTTTTGTTGTTTGTTTGTTTTTTTAAGATTGATTTATATTTATTTATTTTGTATACAGCGTTCTGCTTGCATGTACACCTGCCCACCAGAAGAGGGCATCAGATTTCATTGTAGATGGCTGCGAGCCACCATGTAGTTGCTGGGGATTGAACTCAGGACCTCTGGAAGAGCAGACAGTGCCCTTAACCTCTGAGCCATCTCTCCAGCTCCCCTGTTTGTTTTTTTAACCCCCTGAAGTGTTTAGATGCTGATAGTTCTGTTTAGAATTCTCATTTTTAAAATCTGCCTTCCTATAGATCATTCTTTATCCATATAGCTCTTCTAGTAATCTTGGAATAAAAGAAAGCTTATATCTATATATTGTAAAGTGCTCTGATTACAAGTGTATGCCACCATGTCCAGCTTTTGGTCCCTTAATTAACTAACCAGTTTTAATGATGTTACCTGGGATTGTGGTGGATTTGAGTGTACCCCCCCCTCCCAAAGAGGGAAAGATTTAGTTTTATGTCTGTATTTTAGAAGCAGACAGACAAAATTTTTTTAATTGAGCGATGTGCCATCAAATTTTCAGCAGTTCCTCTTAACTCTCTACTAAGTATGAGGAAACTGCCTTTATACTGTCCTTTAGTGGATTGGTAGGAAAAGTCTACGTGTCTGTGTCATTGCTCTTAACTGCAAATAACTAAGACCTATTTTTGCCAAATTTTGAGTATCATTTAAGTGGAATGATGTAGCATGCATTTAAAAAAAATTTAATATATTATTATTGTGTGCATGTGTATATGAGTTCAGTTGAGTGATGGCATACATGTGCCACTGAGCATGTGTGAAAGCCAGAGAACAACTTTTGAGAGTAGTTCTTCCCTTTCATTTTGGGTACCAAGGTCATCAGGCTTGCTCAGCTGAGCTGGCCCGTCTGTATTTGTGTGCTGTGTCTGTGTATTCTATGGGGGCGGGGAGGGAGAGAGAGTGTGAGTGAGAGAGAGTGTACATAAGGGTATATTTTTTTCAAAAGCATTGTATATGTGTATATATCTATTATTTTTATGTAAGTTTGATTATCCGGATAATCCATTGACCAGTGTGTAACACTTTAAAGAATATTTCTATATGTCTTTTGGAAGACAACACTGATTTTCTTGGCTTATATAGGGACTAAAATATTAAAGTTTAGTAGATACTGCCAAATTATTTTCTAACATGTTTGAGCTTATACACCTCACTAAATATGAGAGTTCTTGTCTTTTGGCCATTCTTGTGAGAATGTGGTTTTCTAGTAGATAATATCTATTTTCTAATAGATAGTTTAAAGCTTTCTTTATTATTGTGCATACATAGGATGGCATGCATGTGGAGGTGAGAGACCAGCTTGTGGGAGTTGGCTCTCTTCTTACATATAGGCCTTGGGGACCCTTTACCTACTGAGTCATCTCTCTAGCCTTCCATAGTCCTTTTAATGAAGTTCTCACTGCAATATTTCCATTCTTAAATTTGGTTTGGTCTATTAAGTAACTTTGTTAAGAATTTTTAAAGTATTACAGCAATTTTTATTGTTTATATTATACACACACACTAGTGTGGCATGCCCTTTGTCTCTGAAAGATGACTTATTTTGATGAACAAAGTGTTCATTGTATCTCTAAACATTTTGTTAATAATGTGGTTTAGAATTCTTGTCTTACAATAGAATAAAATGAATGACCCTTTATTCTCTGCAAAGAAACATACAAAACTCTTTTGACTTTGATAGTTTTAAGTAGGAAGCTTAGCATAAAAACAGTAGTATACCTTCTCTTTTACAGTGTAAAGAGCTCAAGTTCACTAGCAAATAAATTCTTAGTTGAAATGTAAAAATGAAGCAATTTGTCAAGTTTTGACAAATAATGCTAGAGTAAACAATACATTGCTTACTGGTAAGCCCAAGTAACTTAAACTTTTTCCCCCCCAAATATTTTATTTAATTTTAATTTATGTGCGTTGGTGTGTGAGTGTCAAATTTTGGAGTTACAGACAGTTGTGAGCTGCCATGTAGGTGCTGGGAATTGAACCCAGGTCCTTTGGAAGAGCAGGCAATGCTCTTAACCACTGAGCCATCTCTCCAGCCCCGAAACTTAAACTTTTAAAATGTTATGTAAATATATAGAATGAAGTCAGAGGAGACAAAGAAATGTTAGGGGAACTGCAAAAGACAGACTTTGTAGGGAATGATGGGTCAGTACATGGTCTTTGTCCTTTGCTCAGTTTCTCTGACCACATGTCTGTTTTGGATAGAGGAGTTAAAGGGTCAAAGAGAATTGCTGTGACTATTGGGTTTTGGAAATCTTAATGTTTTTGTGTCTGTGTCTTGGGAGAATGAGCAGGATTACTGAGTTTTGAGGTCTTTGAAGTATTTAGTGAGATCTTATTTCAAGAAAGGAAGAAAAGGGGGGGAAGTAGAGAAAAGAGGTGATTGTATATTTACAAAAAATTATATGTGATGTTATTTAATGTATCTGTAATTTATATATCAAAGGGAAAAAGACTTTAAAGGAAAATGTTTATTGAAACTATGTTTTTTAACTGAGGTGCTTTATATGCATAGGTGCTGTATCTAGTAGTTGTGCTAGCTAGTTTTTATAAATTGATACAACTAGAGCCATCAGAGAGGAGGGAGCACTCACTGACAACATGCCTCCATAAGAAAGGCTTGTAGGCAAGCCTGTAGGGCTTTCTCTTAGTGAGTGATGATTTGGGAGGACCAGGCCATTGTGGGTGGGGTCACCACTGCCCTGGTGATTGTGGGTTGAACGTGTCTTTCACACGCCAGTAAGCAGCATGCCTCCATGGCCTCTTCTTCAGTTCTTGCCTACAGGTTCCTTCTCTGTTCCAGTTTAGCCCTAAATGCTTCCCATGGTGGACTGTTACAAACGTCTAAGTGAAATAAACCTTCCCATGTTGCTTTTGCTCATGGTGTTTAATCACAGCAAAGTCACTTGATTTCAAATCACAGTAGCATTCCAGAGTTTTACTGCGTAGCCTCGGATGCCCTGGACTCACTTTACAGACCAGGTTGCCCTCGAACTCAAAGATCCACCTGCCTCTGCCTCCTAAGTGGTGGGATTACAGGTCTGCGCCACTGCTCCCAGCTTGCATTCTTTTTGTTTGTTTGTTTTTTATTGTTGTTTTGTTAAAGCAGGTATGATTTAAACTCCAGTTAAATGATTCTAGTGTTATACTCCATGTGTATAGAAGGCATGCAGGAGAATCTGTTTTGACTACATGAGAGATGCCTTCCACCCAGAATTGGTCAAGTGACTTTACAACAAAAGTGATAGCAACTGATATCCCTAAGATTAGCTAATTAATAGCTGGAACTTTAATTCATCCTAACAGTGCTATTCTTGACAGTATGAGGTCACTTTCTGTATCACACAAAAAAGTTTAGGTGGAAACTATTTCATTTTGTTCTTACAAGTAGTACATGCCAGATTTATAGATTATTTCCCAAACTATGATCAGCTATAATAAATAGTGTGTAAGCTCATTCTCCATGGTTGTGGGGGAAGTGGGCACGGACTGCCTCTGACAGGGACTCTGGTGCCCCTGATTTGATCACTTCGCCTTGGTGGAGAGGCACAGCAGGCACAGAGAGGAAGGGGATGCAGGCTATCCAGATGAGACCTGATTAGGCTGTGGTCATATGCTAGGAGAGAAGGTCCCCTTCTGTCAGAGGTCTAAGAGAGGGGAATAGGGCAGAAGAGGGAGCAACGGTGGAAACAGAAAGATACAATACAGTGAATAAATTACAATAACAATTTAAAAATAGTCTGTAAAATCAGAAGCATTATGGATAATGGGTGTATAAAATGTCTTTGAAACTAGAGCATCTGATTTAGAATTATGTACTCTTATTAAACTGATCTCAAATACACAAGGCATTAGGCTTGCCATTTTAATGGGAAGAGTGTGTGTGTGTAAAATTTCACTGGTGGAGTTGTTACCATCCCCTAGCGCCTGATTTTATTGTTGTTGTTGTTTGATTTTTTTTTTAAAGACAGTTTCATTGTACAATATAAGCTAGACTCAAAGGAAAACTCTCCTGTGTGAACCTCCAAAATGCTGCGATTATGTCAATTCTAAAATAGTTTTACCATTCCTTTTACATTCAACCATTCTCACATCTTCCAGTACTTTACCAAGCACTCATCTGGGTTCTATTTTTTGTGAGTGTTTTTGTCGTATGCACAGTATGAGATTTTGTGGAGCATCCATTTTTAATTCCAAGTGTATATATCTAGGAGGGAAGTTGAAGAAGTTTGTGCTAGTGCTGTGTTTTTTACATGTTTAGGAGCTGCCAGATAGATTGTAATCCTTGCTTTCAACATGAATATGAAGGTTAATTCATTTAAGAATACTTATCAAACACTTTTAATAGTTAAGTCAGTATGATGGATACAGGATTTTTGTTGTTGTTGTTGTTGGTTTTTGAGACAAGGTTTCCCTGTGTGGCCTTGGCTGTCCTGGACTCGCAGCCTTTAGACTGCAATGAGAACTTGGTAAAATAGAATATTTAGAATATATGATATGAGGAAGTTGTCTATCCAAGTCAGATTACAGAAACTTGGAAGTCATTGTTTAAACTAACAGATTGACTGATAGAAGATGTACATTTTGATATTTTCAGTATAGGTAGTTTTATGCCATAGCATAAACAGTTTTTAAAGTTACATATTATTATACATGTGGTGAAACTTGGCTTAATAAACATAAACTTAATCAACTTCTTTTATTCTTGGTTTCAGGCGCCTGATCACAGATTCAAAAGTTAAATTAAAATATCAACATTTAATAACAAATAGCTTTGTAGAGGTAAGTAGCTTTTTTTCTTTTTTTAACTCTAGCTTTCAAAATTCTGTTTATTAATAAAAATACTAGCTAATGTTTTTTGTTGTGTTGTTTTAGTTTGGTTTCTTGCAACAAGGTCTTGCCATGTTGCCTTGGCTGGCCATGTTATGTGGACCAGGGTGGCCTTTAACGTGTAGGGATCTACCTACTTCTGCCTGCTACCATATTTAGAACACCTACTTTATTTATTTATCTTTTTTTTTTTTTTTTTAGCTGTGATATTACCATTTTTTTTCCTTAAGATTTGTTTATTATGTATATAGTGTTTTGCCTACGTGTACTTCTGCACACGAGAAGAGGGCACCAGATCCCATTATATATGGTAGTGAGCCATATGTGGTTATTGGGAACTGAACTCAGTGCTCTTATCCTCTGAGCCATCTCTCCATCCCTTTTTAGTAGTATTTTCTTTACTGTTCTTTATTCCTAGCAAAGAATTACACTGTTATTGAACATGTCATAATCATGTTGGGTGCTCTGACATCATTAGTTCTCTAATTGTCTTAGGATTCATTGCAAATGAAGAATACTATAGCTGCTGGGCTGGAGAGATGGTTCAGTGATTAAGAGCCCTGGCTTCTTTTCAGGAAGACTCAGGTTCTATTCCCAGCCTCTACGTGGCAGTTTACAACTTTTGTACTATAGTCCCATGGGGATGCAGTGCCCTCTTATGTCCTGTGTGGGCAACAGTCACGGACACAGACATACATGCAGGCAAAACATGCCTCCCCTAAACACATATTTTTTTAATTATTCATTTTAAAATTTTCCTTTTTTTTTCCCCCTTCAAATTATGCCTCATTTCTGTTTCCAAATAAAGAGTTATTGGCAGGGAGTATGATGGAGCATGCCTTTAAAATCCCAGCATTCAGGAAGGCAGAGGTAGAAGGATATCTGTGAGTTCCAGGACAGCCAGGGCCACAAAGAGAGACCCTATCTCACAAAACAAACAAACAGGATTTATTGGAAAATACCTATTGTACATTTGTTCTTACTGATGTTGTGCTATAATGGCAACTATACAGAGAACGTTGTATCCAGGTTATAAAACAAAATTATTTACTCAGCTTTTATTGAAAATATAAGCATCCATTATAGTAACATCAGTATAGCTTGGTATTTTAGTTCTAGACCATAGTCTTTTTCTGTTAGAGATTGAACTATAACACTGTAAATTAAGGTATACCGTACATTTTTAAATGTATGCTGTGCCTCGGAATCTAGAGCTCAGATTTACATGTTACCCATGTGGTAGTCTTTTAAGTTATAACCCCAGCCAATAAATTGACTTTTGAAGCCTGGTGCAGTGTTACTTAAGGCATGTCTTATTTGTGTTATAAACATAATGATTGTTGGGGTGGTACACACCTGGAAATCCCAGCACTGAAATGGCTGAGGCAAGAGAATTGCAAAATTGAAAGTACTCTAGACTTCTTAAGATCTTAAAACAGAGAGACAAGCAGAAACCAAAATTAAATACTATTTAAGTCTCAATGGAGTTTGTAAATAGAAAAAAAGGATAGTTCTTATGTTTTATAGAGTTAGGACTTTAGAAATGAGTAATCTTGTGAGGGTCTGGGGATACAGCTTTGTGTGAGATTTGATTCCTAGACCCAAAAGGGAGAAAAGATGAACTAGCAAACTCTACAGTTAGATGGAGCTCATTGGTAGCATTTGCCTAGTGTATGCTTCTCGACATTATTCCCAGAGTTCAAATGAATAAAAAATTGTTAGAATTGCTTAACATTGAAAACCTTCAGTCAATGAAATCTACCATATTGTTAGCAAAGTAAAATAGAAATACTATATATCTTCCTAGATGCAGAGAAAGCTAACACTCCTTTCTGATTAAAAGATGATAATTATAATGAGAAAATATTACACATAAAAGCACTATTGTTTCATTATTTCTCTTTTGATCTTACCCTAGGTGCTATAACATTTGCTGTTTTATTTGCTATCATTTTAAAGATGTTCTAACTTACATTTCAGTGCAACCGACTATTAAAGTGGTGTCCAGCTCCAGACTGCCACCATGTTGTTAAAGTTCAATATCCTGATGCGAAACCAGTTCGCTGCAAATGTGGGCGCCAGTTTTGGTAAGCAGGTGATTTTCTAAATGAGGGACATCAATATAGGGGCCCAGCACGAAGGGGGACTTCATGCTGGGATTTGTGATACTAGTTTAAAATAATGTATATTTCCTTTAAGTAAAATACAAATCACAGAGGCAGGTGGATCGCTGTGAGTTTGAGGACAGCCTGGTCTACAAAGCGAGTCTAGGACAGCCAAGACTTCACAGCCAAGGCATCTTTCTTGGTAACTTGGGCCTTTAGAATTCTATAGAATATTCTCTGTCTGAATAGTAGATTTTATTTATCAGGAATTTTTCAATACCACAGAACTGTCCAGCTGGCCTTTTCCCTAAATGGGTAGCCTTGGAATCTCTCACTTTGAAAGTTTTTGTTCCTTTTTCATTATCTCGAAGTCCTTCTTTACATTCAGAAGCCAACCTATGTCTTCAGTGCTTATTCAGTCAGGTGCTCAGTTTCTTTTTTCATTTCTACCTTGCATAAAACAATAGGGCACTGACACAGTTAAGTCATTTTCTACAGTGATTGCAATAGCATGTTCCTCATTTTCATCAGAGACATCATCGGAATGACTTTCATTGGCTTTAGCTTCACATACATTATGTTTAGGACTGTTTGGCTGTTCTCAAGATGGCCAGAGCTTTCTCTACACCTCTTCTTTCATTATCAAGTTTCACCACAATCACCCTGTAGAGTCTATTCAAGATAATGTATTCTTTTCTAACACACATCATCAAACCTGTCTATCAGTAAGTTCCAAATCTGCTTCCTTGTTTTAGATTTTAGTAAAAGAGCACTCCTCACTTCTCATTAGCAGTTTCCTTTATTAGCCTGGTAATCTATCATAACAAGATAATCTAGTATTTATACAGCAGGAATTTATGTCTCAAGCTAGCAAGTCTGGGGCCAATGTGCTGGTGGATTAGTTGTGTTAGTGTAGGTGTCTGGTTTTGGTGTTTTGGGTTTTTTTGCTATACCTTGTCTGCCTCTCTTTGTTGTATTGTTCATGAATGCAGCCCTTAAGACATAATCACCTTACAAATCCCACTGGGTGGTGGTTGGTGGTGGTGGTGGTGGTGTGTTGGGGATGGAGCAGGAAGGTGGTTTTTTGAGACAAGAAGTCTTGTCTACATAGCCCTGACTATCCTAAAACTCATCAGTAGAGTAGACTGGCCCCTGGAACTAACAGAGATCCATTTGCCTCTGCTTCCCAAGTGCTGGAATTAAAAGTGCGTGCCATTATGCAAAGTAGAGATCTAGAGCTACCAAATAGATATTTTGCTGGCATTTCAGTATTGTTCTGATTTCTTTTAAAATAGATGTAGAATTAATAAATAAATACTCCCAAAGAGCAAATAAATTGACAGATGTGTAAGCATGTATAAAGTGAAAATTGTGTTAATATTTTAGAATTTAACTCTGTGACCTGGGAGATTGCTCAGTGAATAAAGTGCTTGCTCTGCAAGGTTTAGGACCTAAGGCCCAGAACCATATAAGTTGGGCACCCAAATGTGCACCTGAACACCCAGTGCTCCCTGTGGTGTGATGGAAGGCAAAAACGAGAAACACTGGCAGTTTGTGAGCCAGGTAGCCTAGGGTACAGCAGTAAACAACAGAGGGAAGAGAGACCCTGTTTTGTTTTTTAATTTTAATTAATTTATTTTATGAATATGATTGGTCTATCTGCGTGTACACCTGCAGGCCAGAAGAGGGCATCAAATCACATTATAGATGGTTGTGAACCACCATGTGGTTGCCGGGAATTGAACTCAGGACCCCTGGAAGAGCAGACAGTGTTTCTCTCCAGCCCAAGACCCTGTTTCAAACAAGGCCAATGAATGTTTTTCCTGTGTCTGTACACTGTATACTGTGTCAGTGCCCTCAGAGAAAAAGGCATGGGATCCCCTATAACTGGAGTTACGAATGGTTGTCAGTCACCATGTGGGCGCTGGCAGTCAAACCTGGGTCCTCCGCAAGAGCAACGAACGCTCTTACTCATTGAGCCATCTTCCAGCTCCTTCTTTCTTTTTGTTAGGAAATCAATATGGAATACACTAGAGGCTCCTTGGTTCCCTGTTCTGTTATATTCTCTGTCTATCTTGCTTGAATAATTTCCTTGACTTCATTTAGTACTACTCTCTTTGGCAAATAATTTTTCTTTTGTCATTTTTATAAATGGTTAATTTTATTAACCACCGATTTTATTGTGTAAAAGTTTTATTAAATTCGTTAACAGTTTCATACATATGGTGAGTTTTGGTTACTCTTGCTCTCTCGTTCCCTGTCTATCATCCTTTACCACTACATCCCTTCAAATGCCACATTCATACCTTACTTGACTCACTGAGTTCCTTCTGTATAGCTGTTAGTTTGAAACAATCTATTGGAGCCTGGTGGGCTCCTTAGCAGTGGGTACCGGTGTTGTGTTGTGTTATGTAGCCTTGGATTCCCTATTTTCCCTCTCTTGAGACCTAGGTTTTTATAGGCTACCCTGTCCAACTTGGTGTTTGATTTTTTTTTTTTTTAATGAGCATTTGTGTTTCCTTCATTTATACCCCTCCCCTGTAAACATACATATCCTAAGTGCTAGGATTACAGATGTGAGCCATCATACCTGTTTTTTGTTTTGTTTTGAATAGATTGATTAATACTATGGGGCTGAGTTTAATCTATTTACGTTATGCAGAGATATACCTATTTGCTTCTAATGTGTTGTTTACTGTATATCAGTGTGGAATTGTGAATTGACCTCCAAATTCAGGCTTTTGTTCTTCAGTTGGAGTACTGAGTGATTGAAGGTAGACGAGGTGTAGGCTAGATGCGTGTGGTCTGAGTGAGGCAGTCAGCAGGAACGAGTGTACAGTTGTTACCAGGATATGTCTTTATTTTTTAGGTTCTCATTTATTGAATACCTGCTACATGCTGGTACACGTACACACTAATACTAAAACATCCACTGTAAAATAAACGGACAAATTCTCTGCCTTAGTATTTCCCAGTCATTTAGAACTTACTGACAGTGCTAGGGAATTGTAGTGTGGACTGGTTGGCTGTTTTGTTTTGTTTTATTTAAGCCTATAGTATGTGGGATTACTTACCTAAACTCTTTGTGTCCTTTTCAGCTTTAACTGTGGTGAAAATTGGCATGATCCAGTTAAATGTAAGGTGAGGTTTTTAATTTTTTAAATGGGATGGTACATTTCTAAGATTTGATTAAAGATAATAGCTGATGACTTTGTTCTAATAAACCGAAGAGTTTATTCTCTTTATTTCAAGTGATCATTGCAGGTATTCTAAGTGCATTCTGGAGAGTCAGGCTCCTGATTGTTTTTGGATATCCATGAGTAGGGCAGCTTAGTTGTTAAGTTTTGTTTTGTGGGGAATAACATTATAATTTGACTTTTCCTCTAGTTCCAGGCTCCCCACTCAACTTTAACCAGACAAAGTTCTTCTTTGGTTGATCCCTGTATAAATGAATTTCCTGTTTTGAGAATATGCCGAATGATAATCTTTTGCTTACTTACCCTTGTTTAAGTGCTGAAAAAAGTTATCTTAAGCCTTTACTTATATTCTAATGGTTGTTATTTTCAAATAGTGGTTGAAGAAGTGGATTAAAAAGTGTGATGATGACAGTGAAACTTCTAATTGGATTGCAGCTAACACAAAGGTTGGTCCATCTGTGTGTCGCCGCCCCCCCCCCCCAACCCCAGTCTCACCCCGAACTGTTGATAGTGAATATGGATATGGGTAGGATGCATAAGCATTAGCAAAAGTATTATGGGTTTGTCTTTAATTACTTTCAGGTGTTCATTTTACTGGGCAGCTGTAAGGCAGTGTGCACCGTGCTCTATTGTTCTTTTATTGTAAAAACATAAGTATTCCTGTACAGTAAGCTAATTTTGTTGACACCTTTTTATATACAAATGTTGAGTATACTCCATTCCAATTCACTTATATCTGCTTAATGTTGGTTTTTTTTTTTTTTTTTTTTTTTTTTTTTTTTAAATCATCTTTGGTTTATGTGCATGTGATGTATGTAGTCATGCCCAGGTCAAGGAAGAAACACTTGCAAGAATCAGTTTTTCCGTTCTATAGGTGCAGTGTATTGACCTGTTAGACTTGGTGGCAAGTGCGTTTACTTCCTGAGCCATGTCACCACTAATGTTCATTCTCTACCTTAGAATGCTGAGTTTTCCTTTCTAGATGTCAATCTTTAGGGACCAAGATTTGAGCAGAGTAATCTTATGTTTTGATTATGTAATGTGGGCCTAACATAACTGTTTCCGTGAATCTACTTTATGCTAACCACATTAAATATGATTTAAATGAAAAACCCTTAGTTTTCTTTTGATGTATGCTATTAATGAAACTAGTTCTAAATTCAGTATTTTGGGGGCTCAGTGTAGCTCAGTTGATAAAATGCTTGCCTAAAATATACAAAAGCCCTCGGCTTGATCCTCAACACTTTATGAACTGGATGTGGTGACACATTCTGTAGGCTCTGAACTGGAATCAGAAGTTCAACACAGCCCGAGCTACACAAGACCTTACATGAAACATAAAAGTAAGGACTGAGAAGATTGCTCAGTGGGTGAGAGTGTTTGTTGTTCAAGTATGAGGAACTGAGTTTCAGGTCCTTGACACCATGTAAAAGACAGGAATGGCCATGTGCGCTTGAAATCCCAGTGCTGAGCTTCTGAGACCGGTGGATTCCCTGGAGCTCAATAGTTAACCAGCCTGGGTGAATTTGAAGAACTCCAGGTTCGGTGAGAGTATCTCAGAGGAACCGAGGCTGAGAGCTATAGAGCAGAACACAATGTACACACCATTCAAAATTTTAAAAGCTTTAAAAAAAAAGCCAACACTTGAGAAGCAGAGATATTGCTGTTAGTTTGAGGCTAGACTGGTTTACATAGTAACTTCTAGAACAGGCTAAGGCTTTGTAAAGAAATCCTGTCTCAACAGCAACAACAAAACCTCTCTTAAAGTATGTAAAAACAAAAATGGAAATTGTGGAAATCAGTTGAAAGTCAAGGCCTGACTACTTGCTTGCCTAATTCTGCAATCCATATTTCTTTGTATATGGATCCTATGTGACCTAGAATTAATTTCTTTGTTCTATTTTGTCAATCATTCATAAGACAAACAGGAATAAATAACACTATTACAAGGTTTATGGGTTTATGGTGCTTATGAAGCACTGAGAACAGTGCACAGCATAGGAAGTACTCTACCGCTAGGAGCAACTAAGTGGTATGTTAGGTGAAATATTTACCTTCATAAAACTTACTGTGTGTGATTAAAATTGTTTTGATTGTTTTTATTTGGGTGGAGAGATGGCTCAGCAGCTGCTCTTCCATAGGACCTGGGGTCAATTCCCAACACCTGCATGGTGGCTCCCCACCTTCTACCATTCCATCTCTAGAAGACATGCCCTGTTCTGATCTCCAAAGGCACTTACACACAGATGGCAAACACAGACACACACATAAATACTAGTAAGCATTTAAAAGAAAAGGCTTTATTGTTGTATCTATTAAAACCCAATAATAGCAAGTGGTGGTTGTACATGCCTTTAATCCCAGTACTCAGGAGGCAGAGCCAGGTGGATCTTTGTGAGTTCAAGGCCAGGCTGTATACAAATCAACTAGCACTGTTGCACAGAGAAACCTTATCTTGAAAAACAAACAAACAAAAAAACCAAAAACAAACTAACAGCCCCCCCACCAAAACAAGTAAACAAAAGAACCATTAATAATGATACACATTATTTTTAATGGTATATTTTAGATGCTTACTACTTTTGTAAGTGACTTACTATATTAACTCTAATAAAAAAGGGAATCTAGAACTGGCTTCTGTCCTCAATGGTAGCAATACAGTTTAGTGTAGCATTGACGCCAACTTTATAGTTTTTTTTCATAGGAATGTCCCAAATGCCATGTCACAATTGAGAAGGATGGCGGTTGTAATCACATGGTCTGTCGTAACCAGAACTGTAAAGCAGAATTCTGCTGGGTGTGTCTTGGCCCTTGGGAACCACATGGATCTGCCTGGTAGGTTGGACAAATGGTAGAGTACGTTCATAAAATTATGGGGTGTATACCACATACAAATTATATTTCTACCTTGGATTATCACTTTACTTTAGCTAAAAAAAAACCAAAAATTAATATGCCATTTCAATAGAGTATGTAGATAATAACAACAGAGAGGGATGCGGTAGTCATATTTCTCACAGGAATTAATAATTGAGATTTGCTGAGATTTAATTAGTTGAAAGGCTCGAAACACTGTGAACAGAGGTGGAGTAATGTTTTAAGTTGATGATTTTAGTTTTTGGTTACAGTGATATGTCCTTTAGGTAGAGGTTGTAAACTAGAGTTTATTGGCAGAAATTTAACTTTCATGTTTTCTTTACCTTCCATATCATTAGACAACAATTTTATCGTTGTCTTTAAAAATTGGAAAGCTACTGAACAGAAATCTGTATTTTTAGCTTCTCTTTGAAATAAGCTTGCGTTGCTATTTGGAAGAATTACCTAGAACTGGGAAGTAGTCCTTCAAATGGACCGTCTTTGGCCAGTTTCATAAGTTTCTCAAGACTGACAGTTAATGTCAGATGCAACTATATATAAATTTTTTTATAAGTAAACAGTATTATTTAGCGAATAATGATAAGAATAAAAAAAATTGTGTGTTTAATACAGTTGAGAGTTTGATACTTTTTGTTCCAGGGAAGATTGTTTCCATGAATGCATAATCTTTGGATACAAAGGCTATCTTTGTTAAGTGAGATTGTTCCCTTTCCTCCTATACTAATAGATAATTTTGTTATGTGACTATTTGGGGAAATACAAGTTAAACTGTAGATGAATTTTGAGAAACATAAGAGCTAGCATATTTCCTAATGAAAGTTGAAAATGTTTGAATGATCTAATATACAGATGACCTACTTTTACTAATTTGTATTACCTTTCTACTTTCTGTTGACCCCCTGGTAAGTTGTGGGGCATAGAGAAAATTAGGAAATATTCTGCAGTATAAAGTAGTAATAAAATAGTTTGGATGTTCTGAGGGTTTAAGTGGAAGTGATGTGGTTAGGTTAGAAGGGTCTAAATTGTGTGCTTTACATTCATTGTCAAATAATTTCAGTGCTTTGTGGAGCCTGGATGGGAGGCAAGAGGTTGTAGGTTTAAGACAAGATAAAGAGATATGAACTTAAGAAAAAAAAAGATCTTTGCTTTAAGTTTGATTGGGACTTGTATTAGTTACAGTAAATAAAGGAATAGTAATAGGAGTTACTTCTGAAGCTAATTCTAAGGTAAAAACTAATTTGTTAGTGGGGAATTTAAAAAAATATTTTTTTTTGCCTTTGTCAGAGCTGAAAATGAATTCTCTGTATTTGAAGACAGCAAACTGTAGGGTTCCTAAAAACTGAAATAAAGTCACTTTTGTATGCTAGCCTAGTAAAGTGGGGGAAAGAGAATAGAGAAGACTGTTTCAAGGTCTGTGAGTTTGATGACCTCTCTGATTACTCAGATTTTTAGTTATATAGAGCAGAAGAGAGCTACCACAGACTGGATAATGACATGAGGGAAAGGGGCATGCCTTCTTACTCATTAACCTTCTAAATGTATCTCCCCTTTTTTCTGTGTATGTCTTAAAATACCTCTGATTTGGTCAAAACTATATTCCAAGTAGCACCATCTATTAATTTAAGTTAGAAATAAAGGTGGACCTAAATATTTGTTCTGCTAGCCTTTAAATCTGGAATAGTTTTGGAAGGGAAAGCCTGTCTTTAGATGGTGCTTTAGAATATATGCTAGGTGTGGCACATACCTTTAATTCCAGCAATTGGAGGGAAACTCTGAATGACAGGCTGGCTTGGTCTGCATAACTAGTTTGGGCCATCCTGAATTTCTTAGAGAGACCATGTCACAGAAACAAACCAAAGAGAAAACTTGTGGGGTTTAGAAGATAGGAAGAAGAGGATGCTACAAGTTAACCAAAAGAAATCAAGGACAGTGATCTTTCAATTAAATAAAGCAAACTAGTACATTGAGAAGTATGAATAATAAGGTGAAAATTAACATTAAGTCATCTATTACCATTGTTATTTGTGTTACTTTAAGATCAGTTGTGGGTTACTTCTGAATAGTGGGAAATCAGCTAGTATGAAAGACTAAGCAATTAAAAGTATAATTTCAAATTTCTATAGACTGTATATGAATCTTTATTTCAGCAAAATATTTCATTGTGACAGAAATTTGTAGCTTATACAGTAAAAATATGCAGGGATGTTTGGGATTGACTGGCCATTTCTTGGAGTAAACATAATGGATTTGCCTTTTCCTTAGGGGGAGTATCTTTAAAAGCTTCTTGAAAGCCTCCCCCACCTCCTTTCTGCTTTCTGATACATTTTTGTGAGAGATCATTTTATCTCCCGAAGCCATCTGTTACTCAAGCATGTAAGTCAAAGGAAGTTAAATACACACACATGCACACACACAAATATGTACATAGGCAAACAGTTTTTTCAACTGCTTTCTGACATGTGTTTGTATATTATGTGTGCATACAAATATATACATCCTTCTGAAGAGCTGAGGATAGCTCAGTGGCAGAGCCATCTGCTTAACATGTAAGAAGCTCTAGATACTAGTCCTTAGTTCCATGTGTACACATGCCTATTCAAAAAACAATTTTGACCTGTGTGTGGTGACACACGCCTTTAATACCGACACTCAAGGAGGCAGAGGCAGGTGGAGCTCTGTGAGCTTGAGGCCAGCCTGGTCTACAAAGTGAGTTTAGGTTGGCCAAGGCTACAAGAGAAACCCTGTCTCAAGAAAACAAAAGAAAACAAAAACAAAGCCTGAAAAAGTTGTTTAGCAACTTGATTTTAGATTTACATTTTTACATGTGTGCATGCATGCGTAAGCACGTGTGTCTTGTTACAGTGATGCTTACTTGTTTCCAGCAGCTTCCCACAAGGCCAGAAGAGGGCATTAAGTAGTTTGGAATTGGAGTTCCAGAAGGTTTTGAGCTACCGGCAGTATATGCTGGGAATCAAATCTGATCCTGTGTAAGAGTAGCAAGTGCCCTTAGCCATTGAGCCATCTCTCAAGCCTTATGCAATTGAGTTTTAACAGTTAAATTCAGTATTTTTCTTTGGGATGGAGGGAGGGGTGGGGTTTTATAAAATCTTCCTTTAGCTCTAAACTAAAAGGTCACTGTCGACAAATGCTGCAGCATCACGTTATCTCTTCACTTCCTGCTTTAAAATGCCTCTATTAGCCGGGCGGTGGTGGCACACGCCTTTAATCCCAGCACTCGGGAGACAGAGGCAGGTGGATCGCTGTGAGTTCGAAGCCAGCCTGGTCTACATAGCGCGTCCCAAACCAGCCAGTGCTAGACCCTGCCTAAACAAACAAACAAACAAAAAGATACATTAGTAACAAGGGCAAAAGTTACTTACCCTCTGAGTTAATTTTTCTGGGCATGTTCCCTCCTTTCCTCCTTTTTATGTATCATTCTTTTTTTAGTGTCAGCTAATAAATCATAAATAGTACTGTGTAAAGTACATAGCACGCCATCTCTTATAGAATAACTTGTTGATTGTTGGTTCTGGTTTATGAAAGGAGAGATGCAGTGAGAACTGGATAGCTTAGGACATAAGATGATCTCCTCTGAAATGGAGTTCAGGCTACACATAGTAAAAATAAGCTCTATACTGTAGTGTTTTCTAGTGTTGTTGAGTTGGTTCAGGATGAGCTACCTAAAAGGTACAGAATTTCCTATTACTTGATGGAGAATTGATCTAGTATTTTAGACGGTTGAAAATAGTGTGTGCTTGGATTATATTCAACCCTCCCCTGACTTAGTCTTTTAATTCTACCATTGTAGCAAAAGAGCCCTGGGTGTTGTGACCTCTCAGATTATTTATCTCTTGTAAAATAGAATGTTGGTTCTAGATAATCACCTAGTACAAGTTAAAGCATTTCCCTTTTTAGTTGACTTAGGTTTTCTGAAATCCTCTTCATTTTTTTTCTTTAAGGTACAACTGTAACCGCTATAATGAGGATGACGCAAAGGCGGCAAGAGATGCCCAAGAGGTGAGTGCGGCCATGGCAGAGCGGGTACTTGCTAGGAATTCCTGTGGCATATTTTTCAGAGGGTAACTTTACAGAAACATTCAGCTCTAAATTATTTGTAGGTAAACACTATAATAAATCCTAGATGTCCACTTACATTTAGAAAGGGACTATTTTACAATGCTTATTAGGAACATTCATTTTTGTTTTCTGAAATGGGCTCTATAGTCCAGATTGGCATCAAACTCACGATCTTTCTGCCTCTGCTTCTTCCTGAGTGCTGATGACGGGTGTGCGTTGTGTTGTCTTTTTTGCTTTGTTGTTATTGGTTTATTTTGAGACAAGTTCTTGGCTTTGTACCCTGAATTCCTAATCTTGTCTTCCAATTGTGAATTTACTGGAATGTGCCAGTCATGCTCCTTTTAGTTGAGCTAGTTACGTTGCTTATTTCCAGGTCCCCGTGGTGCTGTGGCATCAGCACTCACCTCTGCACTCTGCTCGTTCAGAAAGGAGCATAAGAAACGAGCAGTTGAGTGAGCTGCTGCTCTTAAGTGTGGAGCGCCTGGTGTTTGCCTTTTTTTTTTTTTTTTTTTGTCTTTACCTCATTGTTCATGTAGTTCTGGTAGGTTAGCTGATTTGAAAGAGACTCAGGAGTTGGGGAATTTCCTGTCATAGGATAGAGAAATGACCTGCTCTTAGAGAAATGGCTATAATAATCCAAACTGTGATTTTTTTTTTTTTTAATTTCGTAATTTTATTGTAGTTGTAGAACCATTTAATTTTTATTTAGCCATTCTTTAATGAAATTCTTAGCCGAGTGGTAGCGGTGCACGCCTTTAATCCCAGCACTTGGGAGGTAGAGGCATCTGAATTGCTGTGAGTTTGAGACCAATCTGGTCTACAAAGTCCAGGACAGCCAAGACTACACAGAGAAACCCTGTCTCAAAAATCCAAAAAATAAAAAGAAAGTCCTAGAGACAAAAGGATGCTCTTTTGAAATGGTTTTTCTGATGGATACAATCTAAAACATGCTTTGCATCTGTTTGTTACTCAGTTTTTTAAAAAAATAATTTAATTTTGCTTAATGTGCATTCATTGGTGTGAGGGTATTAGATCCCTTGGAACTGGAGTCACCGACAGTTGTGAACCATCATGTGGTTGCTGGGAATTGAACTCAGGTCCTTTGGAAGAGCAGATAATGCTCTTAACCATTGAGCCATCTCTCCAGCCCCTGTTGTTCAATTTTTTAAAGACAGTTCTTTAAATTTTCTGAGTGTGGCATATTATGTGCTTGTATCCCAGCACTCTGAAGACTAGGAGGATGTCACATTTGAGTCCAGCCTTTCACTGCATAGCAAGCCTAAGACCAGCAAGACTCCTCCCGCTCACCACCCTCAGACCTCAGTCATTGTAATTTAAAAGGAGAAAGCCCCACATGTGCAATACTATATACTCCCATATTGGTAGGAATAAAGGGTACTGTGTCTTTTATAATTACAAATGATAAATGTTTCACAGATATCATTTTGGGGTCTTGATTTTTGGGTGATTTGATCTTTAAGTCTTTTTGCTTTTTTTGCGATAGGTTTTAACTGTCTCTCTCAGTCTAGGTTCAAAGTACTGGAGTAACATGCATATTATTTTAGTCCTTTCAGAACAGAAAAGTCCTCAAATTTTAGTGCTGGTTTAAATATATTCACTACATGTTATTTGAATATGCAAATGTAAAACCACTTACAAATAATCTTGTTTCTATACAGCTGTGTAACCAGATGAAATCACAATCAGTGTAACTTGTTGGTGTTCATTTAATTTTGTAGGAATTTTTGAAAGGAAATACTACCATGTCTAGTTTATGTGTTGCGAGGGATGGAAACCAGGGATTCCTGCATTGCATGGCGAACATTCTACCAGTTGAGCTACATCTCCAGTTTTAAATTGTTGTTGTTGTTGCTGATTGTTACTGTTCTTATTAAAAAGACTGATCTGAGGCCAGGCATGGTGGTGCACACCTTTAATCTCAGCAGAGATAGGCAGAAAGATTTCTGAGGTCACGGCGAGCCAGTCACATCTACATAAGGAGTTCCTGGACAACCAGAACTACATAGACTCTGACTCAAAACAAATAAACAAACAAACAAAAACAAAAAACGTATTTTTGTAGTCTGCTGATAACAGATTTTAATCTTTACTTCACTTCCATTTAGTTAGTGGTCCTCAGATTTCAAGTTAAAATGGGTCACTGTCTGAGGGTTACTCTTGCTGTGATGAAACACCATGACCAAAAGCAAGTTAGGGAGGGAAAGGGTTGATTTCACTCTTAGTTCCATGTTACAGTTCATCATCAAAAGCAGTGAGGGCAGGAATCTGGAGGTAGGAGCTGAGTCAGAGGCCATGGAAAGGTGCTGCTCACTGGCTTGCTCCCCATGGCCTTCTCAGCCTGCTTTCTAATGACACCACCCACAGTGGGCCTGGCCGTCTCCCACACCTGGATCTTATGGAGGCATTTTCTTTTTGTTTGTTTGTTTTTATTTTTTGAGACTAAGTCTCTCTCTGTATCTAGCCTTGGCTGTCTTGGACTCACTTTGTAGACCAGAACGCCCTCGAACTCAGATCTACCTGCCTTCACCTCCGTGAGTGCTGGGATTACAGGCCTGCACCACATAATAACTTTATATAATTTTGGTTTGCAAATTATAAGCATCAGTCACACTTTCTCTAGCTTCCTGTTTGGACTTCATTCTACTGTTGTTGGGGTTTTGTTTTAGTTGTTCAACCTTATTTCATTTTTATGACTTACTAGAAATCGTTGTTTAAAATCCTTTTTAAAAGACTAGCTAGGGGCTGGAGAGATGGCTCAGTGGTTAAGAGTGCCGCCTGCTCTTCCAAGGGTCCTGAGTTCAATTCCCAGCAACCACATGGTGGCTCATAACCATCTGTAATGTGATATGGCCCCCTCTTCTGGCCTGCAGGAGTCATGCAAGCAGAGCACTGTAAACATAATAATAAATAAATCTTTAAAAAAATAAAGATAAAAAATAAAAGACTAGCTAGATCATATTTAGCACCTGTCTTTGTTTTGAGGCCCACAGCATCTCAGTGCCATCACTCATTAAGAATTAAGTCTTTTAAAAAAAAAAATTTAAAAAAAAAAAAAAAAAAAAAGAATTAAGTCTTGCCGGGCGTGGTGGCGCACGTCTTTAGTCCCAGCACTCGGGAGGCAGAGGCAGGTGGATTGCTGTGAGTTTGAGGCCAGCCTGGTCTACAAAGCAAGTTTAGGACAGCCAAGGCTACACAGAGAAACCCTGTCTTCCTAACCCTGCCCCTGAGGGCTGTTTGCCAGTAACTTTGCTTAGCTTGCACAAATCACTTGGTTCAGCTACCACCCATACACACAGCTGCTTCTTGTTTTCTAACTTACTGAATCCTGTACAAAGTTCGTAGAACTTTTTTATAATGCTAAAAAATATTCTTTAACACCATTCTTTAATTTTTGGCCACTAATTGTAGAAAAGACATTTTAATGTAAGTTAAAATAGACAAACATGTGGCTCATGGCTGCTGTGTAATATATAGTAAGGCAACCTGAGCAGTATTGAATAACAAAGGTTATTTTGACTATACATGACTTTATTCCTAATTTAAGCTGATAATTCTACTTTTAGTTTTCTGAGGGCCTTTTGTGTATTTTCCATAGTGGTTCTACTAATTTACATTCTTACCAGCAATGTCTTAAAAGAATTCCCTTCACTCTTGGCATGTTTGCTTTTTTTGAGTGATGAGTTCTTTTAACGAAGGAGGTGCTGTCATCACATTGTGGCTTAAATAGACTCAAGCTTTTGTATATTATGTGTATGCCATAATTACAAAACCTCTATTTTTCTTACTGGGTCAGCGATCCAGGGCAGCCCTGCAGCGGTACCTGTTCTACTGTAATCGATACATGAACCACATGCAGAGCCTGCGCTTCGAGCACAAGCTGTATGCGCAGGTGAAGCAGAAGATGGAGGAGATGCAGCAGCACAACATGTCCTGGATCGAGGTGCAGTTCCTGAAGAAAGCAGTCGATGTCCTCTGCCAGTGTCGTGCCACACTCATGTACACTTATGTCTTCGCTTTCTACCTCAAAAAGAATAACCAGTCCATTATCTTTGAGGTAGGACTAGCTCCTGTTCAGGGGGGAAAGGCCACCTCCCCCACCCACCCACCCACCCACATCCCCTTTCTATTTAAAACAGAAAAATGTAGATGCCAGATGGCTCATGCCTTCAATCCCAGGATAGGGAGGCAGAGGCAGGCAGATCTCTGAGTTCAGGACAGCCAGTGCTATACAGAGAAACCCTGTCCCAAAAAACAACAAGAAGAACAAAGTTGTTGCTAGGAAGATAGGAGCAATGTCTTTGCTAACTGAACTGCAGTCAGACTTGTGTGGGTTGGCTAGCCAGCTAGCTGTACTGGCTCTGTAATCAGCCTTAGATTTGTGTTTTTACTTCTAGCATTGTTCAGCTCTAAAGAGTTGCAGCAGACTATTTTACCCTGGTGTTTTTCCATCTTTTCTTTTCGTAAGTTTTTCTTTTGTCTTATTTTATTTTTTGAGAAAGGAGGAATTAGGCTGCCTTCATACTCATAGAGACCCCCCTGCCCCAGCCTCCCAAGTACTGTGGTTAAAGACTTGTGCTGCCACACCCACCTCTTGCATCAATATTAAAGCATCTTTATGGAAAACCTTTACTGCTAAAAGCCTCCCTTTTTGGTCATCATGACAACACAAAAGCTAACTACCAAGTGTTCATATCTAATGTAGGCTAGTTTGTGCTTATTGAGAACAGTGTGCTCAGTGCTGAACAATAATTTATATGGACTGTGTCACTTAAGACTCACAATATCCTAGACTGTTACGTATCACACTCTGGTCTAAAATAGAAAATAGCCGGGCGTGGTGGCGCACGCCTTTAATCCTAGCACTCGGGAGGCAGAGGCAGGCGGATTGCTGTGAGTTCGAGGCCAGCCTGGACTACAAAGTGAGTCCAGGACAGTCAAGGCTACACAGAGAAACCCTGTACAGAAAAACCAAAAAAAAAAAAAAGAAAAGAAAAGAACCAGGCTCGATGCCTCTTACCTGTAATCCCAGCATGAGAAGCTCTGTAAATCCAAAGCTAGCCTGTCTCTTGGCCAGCCACAATTACATAGTGAGACCTTATCTCAAAGAAGAAAAAAAACCAAAATAAAAAGATTCGTAGAATACTGATCTTGCAGCAGGGTGTGGTGGCACATGCTTTTAATACCAGCACTCAGGAGGCCAAGGCAGGCGGATCACAGTGAGTTCGAGGCCAACCTGGTTTCGAGACAGGATTTCTCTGTGTAGCCCTGGCTGTCGTTGAAACTCTCTCTGTAGACCAGGCTGGCCTCGAACTCTGCCTCCCGAGTGCTGGGATTAAAGGCATGCACCGCCACCACCCAACTAGGTTTTTGAATTTTTGTTTTAAGATTTGGTTTTTGAAAAGAGTGGCTCTTAGATCTAAACAACTTTCAAATTGTCCTCAGTATTCCTTAGGTAATAGTTGAATCTTTCCTAGCATTTTCAAAATTGTTCTGGGATGGGGGAAAAAGAAGGTAAAAGACACAAAGAGCTTTCTAGTTAAGCCACTCACTTATCAAAATGACTGTCTGTTGAGAGTAGGTGTGTAGTCAGCAGACTAGCTAAAGTGGGGTGTATTTTAGCTTGGTTTTGAAGCCAGAATTTACTTCTTTTCTTTCAGAATAATCAAGCAGATCTAGAAAATGCCACAGAGGTGCTTTCGGGCTACCTTGAACGTGATATTTCCCAAGATTCTCTGCAGGATATAAAGCAGAAAGTTCAAGATAAGTACAGGTGAGATTTTAATAGCTGGCAGACAAAATTTTCTGCCAGTGGTGAGGTTCAATATGGTTGGCCTAGCTGCTCTATTTCCAAGAATCCTTCTATCTATTGGGCAAGAAGTTGCAGAGGAATCTAGCCATTTAGCCTAATGACTGACTGTACCTCCATTGAAATCCCTGCACTATAGAGAAAAAGACTTTAAAAGCAATAAGTAGCCGTTAGCATGTATTGGTTTTGCCCAGGTACTTTTGTGGGTTGTAGCCCTTTGAAAGTGAATTATGCATTCTTTTTTTTTTTTTTTTTTTAGAGTTTTTGTTAGAGCTTACCTCTTAGAGAAACTTAGCTCAGGGTAAACAGAACTTCAGAATTTGATGTCTTTTAGGTTACAAATAAAACTAGGGAGGCAGAGGCAGGTGGATTGCTGTGAGTTCAAGGCCAGCCTGGTCTACAAAGGGAGTCCAGGACAACAAGGCTACACAGAGAAACCCTGTCTCAAAAAAACAAAAACCAACAACAACAAAAGGCTTTTTCCCAAAGTGTTTTCCTCACATTCTGGTGTGTGTGTGTGTGTGTGTGTGTGTGT
>OU015749.1:114217561-114304188 GCA_907169655.1 Acomys percivali | reverse complement strand
TTTTCATATGTGCAGATATGCGAAGAGGAAGGAGAAACATCAGATTCCCTGGAGCTAGAGTTAACAGGCAGTTGTGAGCCACTAGATGTGGGCACTGGGAAATGAACTTGCATGTTCTGGAAAAGCACAGAATATTCTTAACCCCTGAGCCATCTCTCTATCCCCTGGTATCTTTTGTTTGTTTTAATTGTTGTTTTTGAGACAGGGTTTTCTGTGTAGCTAGGATCAAAGGTGTGCACCACTACTGCCTGGCCCCTGGTTTCTTTTTAATAGTAGTATGGGATCTGGGAAGTTGGAAGGTCTGCAGATTTAGTCCCAGTGTCTTCACTTCCTTTGGCTAACTGTAATTACTACATTGTATTTAATGCTTTAATGTATTTAAAGTTAACCAAGACTTCTATTTTATCGATGAGTATAAATGACCTATAAATTAAATTGATTTCATAATTTATACAACTGGGTTTGAATCATTGTTTTGAATGCCCATACGAACTTCTACTACTTGAGGGTTCTAAAATTAATTTCTGGCACTGGGAATCTGAGTTTAAAGTAATCATGGGAAGAATCCTTGTTGGAGTGGTAGTCTAGCGTTCACATGGTCCTGGCTTTGATTTCCAGTAGTGAGAGAGTGCCAAAATGGGGTCCTAGGAACAGTTAGAAGCAGTTTGATGTGCCTGCACATCTGAGTCTGAAAATGTTCATAGTAATAGCAGGTGCTTTGTTTAAAGTCTGGGCAGGAACGATGCTTTTTATAAGTAACCAGAGGCTGACAACACGTTTCTTTCTCTCTTTGATTACAGATACTGTGAGAGCCGGCGCAGGGTCTTGTTGCAGCATGTGCATGAAGGCTACGAGAAGGACCTGTGGGAGTACATTGAGGACTGAGGGTGCCCACGTACAGTGAGCCCGGCACTCCACCATCCAGAGTGCTCACGCAACCAGACACAACACACACACAAGGAGGCTCCAAGCCCGCTCTGACACCACTGCTCTGTAGAACCAGAACTCTGTTTTCTTAACGGAAAGTCTAAGTAAATTATATTGTAATAAAAAAGGTAGATAAACCATTGTACAACAGTATTCTAGGCCGCCAACAAAGCGTGACAGACACACAAAAAGCCTCCAACGTTAACTTGTAACGTAGCTTCATCCTCAAAGCTGACTTCCTTCTCTTTTTCCTGAGTGTAGTACAGTTACAGTTTCAAGAAGCTCTTCGACACTGCTTTTCATGTCCAAACCAGCCATTTTGTTGTACTTTGGTAAAGGACTTCTTCCCCTCCCTCCCCTGCTCATACATACCCCCACACACAGTTGCACTCACTTTCTCTCATACCCTAAGGTCATGAGTGAATAATGATTATTAGCTACTTGTAAAGGAAATTCTTGGGAGGGGGAAGGGGGTAGGCAGCAAGAGAATTAAACAAACAAACAAAAAAAAAACAACAAAAACTTTGTATATGACTTTTAAAACAAGAGGACAACACAGTATTTTTCAAACTTGTATATAGCGCATATGCATGGATAAAGCAAGCGTGGCACGTGTTTGCATAATGTTTAATTACAAAAATATTTATTCTTTAAAAAGCTTCAAGATTATGTCTATTTGCTGTGCATTTTCTTTCAGTTGGCTTATCTTTAGGGTTGGGGTTGGGATAAAGGTGTGTTTTTAAGCCCCTCTGCAAGACCTAACTAGAGTGTTTTCCCTTTCCTGGGGTCATTTTGCTCTTTCTGGTCTTGTGTCTTTTGCTGGCCATGGGCCTCATGCCTTGAATTTCCAGCTTCTGGCTCTAGAACCAGGAAGTCAAATTCTGAGCAAATGCCTCAATCTGTTAAAGACTACAAGGGGTTTATTTGCTTCGGTTCATGAATGATGTTGTCCCAACCTGCTCGTCTGTGGCCTTTGATGCCCCTATCCCAGCCCATGTGCCCCTGTCATGCACACAGCTGTAGGCTTCCTAGGTTCCCCATCACTCTGAAGGAAGCATTTCAGATTTTATTTTTCTGTTTCATTTTTCCTGAATTGCTGCTTTGAGCCTTTTAAATTTTTAGTTATGGCTCTTCTCTCATCCCTTCTTGTGTTAGGGTGTTGAATACAATGTTTTCACTTTAAGTATAAATAAATAGCAATTCACTTAGTCTGAGATTGTGAATTTAAAATGGTGGATACTGAAATTGCGTGTGTGCTTCAGTGGGTTCATTTTGAAGGCAAACACCACTAGAACATGATACTCCCATCCAGTGCATCTGAGTAGGAATCACTGAGTTTGCTTCTTTTCTATTGTCAGCATATAGGAGAATTAATAATGCATTTTAGCTGTGATGTCCATTTTTATGAAATTTATACTAAAAGCTATGTTAAAAGTAAAGGATGGTGGTGGTTTTATTAACTATATACCTGTTTAGGCCATTCTGCCTGTGGTATTTTTCAACAGGTCAGCATCCCTATGTCTGTCAGTTTTCTATAAGAGTGCAGAGTGAGCTAGGCAACTAGATCAAGAGGTGAAACTATTAAACGCCAGCTCTGGCTGAGGACCTCTTCGTCTTCCTTTTACTGTCTTGTCCTAGGGAGTGTTTACCATTTGTGAGGCAGCTGTGTCTGTCCTTGCATTGTACATCTTACTACTCCATTGGGAAGTCGGTTCACTTTCCTCTGGCTTTTTGCCTAAGTTAGGCTTTGCTGAATCACCCTACTTTTCCTTTTAGAAAGGTTGTTACATGAGATGTACTTGCAACTGTTCTTTTCCCATCAGAAATCAGTGAGTGTTTGCTGACTGTGTTATGCTGCTTCCTTAAACCACTTGTTGCTTGAGGATCAACTTTTTTTTTTTTTTTTTTTACTTCCCTTGTCACCTCAGGTGGCAAATCTGAACTCAGTTGTCTTGTTTTTCCATTTTTTCTTTTCCCTATTGCTCTCCCATTATCCATTTGACTTTATTTCAAATAATTGTACCAAACTTAAAAATACACTTATCAAAACTAAGGCGATTTCAAAGAAAGCTCAAAGTAAGTTCTTTTCCTGGTGACTTAGAAAAGCAACCAGAATTGTCACATAGATATATATGGTCCCTAAAATGCTTTGTGTGTGTGGTGTTTAAAAATAATTAACTTTGCAGTATCTAGGTCTGAGTGTTATAAGTTCTTTTCACACCCTGCCCTTGCAAAAAGCATCTGAAAGAGTGTGTGCATCTCATAGTCTCGGTTCCCTGCCCATGGAGGGGTAGTGCAGTTGGTGACACTCTCTAGGCCCAGTGCTTACATGGGACCTGAGAGTATCACAGTCACAATTCGTGTGAAACAAGGTGAATTGGCCTTCCTGCTACATCCAAGCTTTTAACAACCGTCTCCATATCTGACAGAATTTAACTGCTTTTGTTAGTAGCTAGCTTCAGTGCCCCCGGCTGGGATAGGCAAGCCATATTGTTAACAGCTTCTCTGTTTGACCTACGTCTCTCAGAGAGCTCTACTTACCATAAGCACCAGGGTCTCCCTGTGTGGCTGCGATCAGTTACGTTGCCAGTGCATGCTTCATTTGAGCAGCTCATTGAGCAGCAGGTGAACTTTCAATGATTTACAATAGAACTCTGATCCAAAGCTCAGGAGACATACTATAGTGGTAAATGGAGTAGCGTATAACATCACCAGACTCTAAATTCCTTGTAATTTGCTGCAACCCTGATTGTATATGTTTTATGTGTGTTTAAATAAATATATTAAAGACACACGTGTATACATACACACAAATAGATCCAAGACTGACTGACTTGATTTGAAATGGTTGAATCTGCAGTGTAATGTGTGGTTCACCTGTCATTAGGAGTTGAAACTTAGAATAAGAAAGTAAAAGGACTTAATGTAACAAATTCTTTTAGCTACATATCCCGGTATAGAGCACTTGGGGGATGGGATGGGGTGGGTTGGTGAGACAATCAGATCGATAAATTGATTAAATGCTCCTAACCCTGTAATTTTGTGCATAGAGCACCTTGTGCTGTGGAAATAACTGTTCTTAGATTTTCATTGTAACTGGACTGTTCAGGTTGCCCAGAGGGAAAGAACATTCCTAATTCTAATAAAATAAACTTTTATTTTGTTATTTCATTAGTTACTTATGTTTATTTTTATAGTTGAAAACAGATGACTTAGGTGAATAACAGCCACCTGTATAATGTGCCTTATTCACTGTTCCTGTTTATAATATCAGCTGTCAAGAATTGGTTCAGGCTCTGTGTAGGGAACTGTGAATGAGACCATCCCCGACATTTAACTTGGCTAATGAGACTTTGAGGACAGTTTCTGAAAGCATTCTAGTTTCTGCATCTTCAACATTGACTTGAGATTGTTGCTTGTGTTGTAATAGCGACACACGTGTAGATGCTAGGTCTTAGAGTGTCGCTTTTAAAAAGATACTTAAAACCTTGTCAGCCTCAAAAGTAGTTCCCCTGTCATTCAGGTGCTGACGTGTACTATAAAGTAGTCTCGATCCTGAAGATACTTGTGGGTATTGTCCATGATGTAATCGAGTCCAGACTTGAGGACAGTTGAGTCTTCTATAGTGTCAGTTTGTCAGTTTCATTTTCAAAGCACTCTAAAACAAATGAAGATTGCCGGTTCACAGAGGAGGAAATAAGACTCAGTAAGATTAAATAACTTGCCTAAAGTTTCACAATTTCTTCTATCTGGGACCAGAGTGACATCCAACTACCTCTGTACAGTTTTCTTATTCTTGTCTCTGATGTAGCATCCAGGACCAGAAGAAGTGGCTTTTTATGCTATGCGTCTAAACCATACTTTGCTAACAGTAATGCCTGGCAGTGCCCTTTAGAGAGGATTACTGCATCACCCACCATTGTCCTGATTCTCCTAGAAACCAGCCTTGAATAGGCAAGAACCCTTCCTTGCAGATTGGACAGCCAGTCCCCATGAGTCACATTTGAAGTCACAGTCCCCAAAGACAGCCAGACCACAAGTGACAGTTGGAAAATAAATAGCTTATTGTAATTCAATAGGGTATTTGCAGTTGTTGACCATGTCCATCTCAGTGTAGAGTTTGGACAGCTCTGGGATTTGTTACAGGATCTCTTATAAATGATAGCTGAAAATGCACAGAGCAGCAGCTAAGGTGTCTCTAGAATTTATATAGTCAAGGATGGCCTTGAACTGCTGATCTTCCTGCCTCTACCTCTTAGGTGCTAGGATGACAGGCATGTGCCACTAAGCCCAGCTTAGCAGGTAACCATTTGGTCTCAGCATTTATCCCTGCAACTGGAGGGTGTGGTGGGTGTTTTTGTTTTTTTAACAACAGTCTTCAGCACTGTAGCCCAGGCTGACCTCCATTTTAGAGCTTCCTGCCTGCCTGCCTCCTGGGTGCTGGGATTACAGTGTGCACTATTACACCTATCACTTGGAAAGGCGTTTTTTGTTTGTTTGGTTTTTTTGTTTTGTTTTTGTTTTTTAAGGTAAACAGCATAATGAGAAAATCTTGGCTTTTTCAGAAATGAAAAAATGTGCACTCTTTAAGATTTCCTTTTCGGTATATTTTTGGGGAAGTTCGTATATATTTTAAAGCATGTGTGTCTGTTAAGTTTTCAAATTGAATTAGCCAACCTAGAAGCTCTCAATTGGAAGTCAGTGTGACTAAGAATAAAGGCAACTTTAGGATTTTCTTGGTGTGTGTGTGTCAGGTTTGTTTTTTCAGCTGCTACTACTAAAGTGAGTGCTTTCTTCAGAAAAACTTCAACTGATACTTATTGGGGCCATTAGGGTGGTTTTCTCTGTAGTTGACAAATTACAAACAAATCACTTTGCATCTCTAAAAGTGATCCCATGGGGAATCCAGGGAACCTCTCAATTTCAAATACATAATTAGTTCAGGTAAATAAGGATAGATTGCTCCCGTTTGCTGGATTCTAAGAAAAAACTGTCAGATTCCTAGAATGTTAAACTTGGGTCCAAAATCTTTTTAAGGTTTATGTACTTACTGCATACAGTATTTTGGCTGCACCCCAGAAGAGAGCACCAGGCTGGGAGCCACACCAGAAGAGAGCACCAGGCTGGGAGCCACCAGGCGGCTGCTGTGAACTGAACTCAGAGTCTGGAAGAGCAGTGCTTTTAACCACCGAGCCATCTCCAGCCGTGTGCTACATTAAAAAAAAAAAAAAAGTCGAGCGGTTTTAATCCCAGCACTCGGGAGGCAGAGGCAGGCAGATCGCTGTGAGTTTGAGGCCAGCCTGGTCTACAAAGTGAGTCTAGGACATCCAAGGCTAACACAGAGAGACCCTGTCTCCAAAAACCAAAAAAAAAAAAAAAAAAAAAAAAGGGGGGGGGGGTAAAATAAAGCTAAATTACAATCATATTTAACTTAGGGCTTTTGTTTGTTGACTAGTTACTTTTTCTGTGACAACACAATGGCTAAGGTAACAAAAGTAATGAGGCTTACAGAGTCAATGGCTGAATGTCAGCATTTTGATCTCAACTAGGAGGCAGAGCATACTGAGAATAATACCATGAGATTTTTTTTTAAACCACAAAGCCTGCTGTCCCCCCCCCCCATCCCCCCAGTGACACACCTCCTAATCCTTCCCAAACAGTTCCACCAACTGGGGACCAAGTATTGAAATAAAGTTAGTGTTGTTTGTTTGTTTGTTTTTGAGACAGGGTCTCTCAGTGTTAGCCTTGGCTGTCCTGGACTCAAGTGATCCACATGCCTCTGCCTCCTGAGTGCTGTCATTAAAGGTGTGCCTCACCACGCCTGGCTTGAAATAAGATCTTACTCGGACTGTTTTCATTTAAATCACTACAACCCACCCCACCCCCACTCTTGTGCTGTCAGCAGGGGTACAACCCCACCCCCACCCCACTCTTGTGCTGTCAGCAAGGGGTACTATTACGTTGCTTCAATACAGCGCTGGACACTGGAGGGTCTGTCTATTTGTGTGAAGCTCTTAGCCAAGGCTCTCCATGCAGATGGGTGGTTCTGTTACCCTGCCAATTACTAAGCAGAGCCATATTTGACCACTTGGCACTATTCAAACAGCCTTACCAAAGTACCTACTAGGATTTAAAGACTTTTTTTTTTTTTTTTTGGTTTTTCGAGACAGGGTCTCTCTGTGTAGCCTTGGCTGTCCTGACTCACTTTGTAGACCAGGCTGGCCTCCAACTCACAACGATCCGCCTGCCTCTGCCTCCCGAGTGCTGGGATTAAAGGCATGCGCCACCACCGCCCGGCTTAAAGACCTTTTTTTCCCCCCATTCATTGTTCTTTTCCATCTGTCAACTATAATAACCCCATCCATCCATCTATTGGTTTTTGGAGACAGGGTTTCTCTATATTATAGCTCTGGCTATCCTTGGAGCTCTGTAGACCAGTCTGCCTGACTCTGCTGCTGGGGAAAAGGCTCTACCACCACCACCTGTAGCTAATATTTTTGACTCTTCTATTCAAAACAGGTTGCTTTTGTTGAAAACCTCAGATCAACCCTTCATGTTTAGGAGCCACCCAAATTTAGAGTTAAGTGAAGTAACATTTCCTGAGGATTACTTTGTGCCTTAACACGCACCTGTAAAGCCCTCTTCAGTGACTACACCTGTGTGAAAATTGGATCATTAATTTTGCAAGCTACCTGTGATCTGCCAAAGACTTCAAGTGGCTATGATTGCTGTATGAAAAATAAAACGGTGCCATATATAAGCACTTTACATGAATAGCTATTTGAGTCAGGCCCTGGGGAACTAACTAGCTCTGTGGAACAGTTGGTTCAGACAGGGATTCAGAAATTTATATCCTAAAATCTTTTATGGATCCTATCAAAAAGAAAAAAAATGAATGTCTTAGCTTGCTCTTGCAGGGGGAACTCTGCTACTCATTCTGTTAGTATCATTTCCTTGGAGTATAGTATAAAATCTGGGAAAAAAATCATCTGCACCTTTTGTGGGCTTTCTTGGGCAGTAGACATTCTAATGGGATGCTCTAAAGTTGTTATCTACATCCACTCTCAAGTCATAATTGCTGGTATGAATGAAAATGTTTGCTTATTAATAAATTTACATCACATATCCTGGCTCATGGTTCATTTCTGCCTGTACAAAACAAATACTAGAATTTTCTAATATGAAAGTGTGACCTAAGTACTCACCTGATTTGGAAAAGATGTACTTGTAATTTTTTAATTATTGTGAGACACAGTCTTGCTATAATTATATATAGATCCAGGCTGTACTCCAACTTGCAACCCTCTTGGAGCTGGGATTGTAGTTGTGTGCCACTTGCCCTATCTAGGGAATGATCTGGAACACTAACTATGCCTCATAAAGGTTGGTGATACTGTCCTTTGTGCCTTACTCCCTCCTAGAGTTTGTTTTTATTATTTGGACTGGCTTGCAAGAAAGTCAACAAAGTATTGTAGCTTAAAAGAACCCTATAGTACCTTGTAAAAATCAAATAGTTATCTGGGTGTAGGGGCCACAAGCCTTTAATCCCAGCACTTGGGAGGCAGAGGTAGGTGGGGTTGATGTGAGTTTGAGGCCAGCCTGGTCTACAGAGCGAGTTCAAGGACAAGCCAGGGCTGTTACACAGAGAAACTCTGTCTTGAAAACCCAAAAAAGAAAAAAAGGAAAAGATCTAACCACTGACAACAAGCAATACATCCTTTGTATAGGGCAGTTTTTGACTTAGAACATAAGGTAACCAACTGACCCAGCAATTTTTTTACTATTAGGTATTTAACCAGAAAAACAATACAAAACAAAATCATGTATTCAAAACAGTACAGGCTGGAGAGTTCATTGCAGAGGACCCAGGTTCAATTCCCAGTATTCACATGGCAGCTCACATCTGCCTATAACTCCAATTCTAGGGGATTCAGTGCCCTCCAAAGACACAGACCAATATTCAGGCAAAAGACTAATACACATCAAATAATAAAAAAATTTTTTAAACGCATATTGTCTTAAATGGGAAACAACATGTTACTGATAAGAAACTGAATAAGCAGGGCTGGAGAGATGGCTCAGAGGTTAAGAGCACTGTCTGTTCTTCCAGAGGTCCTGAGTTCAATTCCCAGCAACCACGTGGTGGCTCTCAACCATCTATAATGAGATCTGGTGTCTTCCTCTGGTGGGCAGCCACACATGTGGCCAGAACACTGTACAAACAAATTTATTTTTAAAAAACTGAATAAATGAGTATGTACAAGATGCACTGTTCAACAATACAGACTGATCTAACACAGTGAGGTGGTCATACCTGTAATCCCAGCACTGAGGAGGCAGAGGCAAGTGAGATATCTGAGTTCAAGGCCAGCCTAGTCTACAAAGGGAGTCCAGGACAGCCAAGGCTACACAGAAACCCTGTCTCAAAAACCAAAACAAAAACAGCTGGGCGGTGGTGGCACACACCTTTAATCCCAGCACTTCAGAGGAAGAGGTAGGGAGGTCTAATGTGAGTTCGAGGCCAACCTGGTCTACAGAGTGAGTTCCAGGACAGCCAAAAAAAAACAAAAAAACAAAAAAGCAATCTAACACATAATATGGAGAATCTTTTTTGGTTTGTTTTGTTTTTTTGAAACAGGGTTTCTCTTTATATCCCTGGCTGTCCTGGGACACTTTGTAGACCAGGCTTGCCTCGAACTCACAGAGATCCACTTGCCTCTGCCTCCTGAGTGCTGGGATTAAAGGCATGTGCCACCATGCTAGGCTTTCTATTTCTTTCTTAAAATTTGTTTAAGCAAAACCACGCGGGGTGGTGCTTGCCTTTAATCCCAGCACTCAGGAGGCAGAGGCAAGTGGATCTCTGTGAGTTCGAGGCCAGCCTGGTCTACAAGTTGAATCCAGGACAGTCAAGTCTACACAGAGAAACCCTGTCTTGGAAAACACAAAAACAAAAACAATTTTTTGTTTGTTTGTTTAAGCATCATTAAATTTTATCAGATGCCTTTTCTGGTTCTATTAGAAGTATCATAGAGTCTCTCCATGTGAAGGATTAACAGACTGTATATCATAGGCTAAAATAAGATCACAGACTTTTGTACATCAAACCCTTGACCTGTTTTTAAAAGGTTAGGCTGCAGGCTATACTCTAGTTACTGTCCGGCCCGCTGCCTGCCTATTTGTGGGCAAGTATAAACTATCCTGTTGAAAGGGGAGGGGCAAGATGGCTCAGCAGGTCAGAGTGCTGGCTGTTGACGCTGATGGCCTGGGTTCCATCCTCAGGGCCCTCATGGTAAGAAAGAACCATCGTCTGCAAGTTGCTCTCTCTACACACGCACCATGGTACATGCTTCTCATAATTTAAATGCTATTTTTTTAAAAATAAAGGTTATTTTTAAAAGAGGAAAAGAGAGGTTTAGGAAGGAGAGAAAGAGATGTGTGTTGTAAAGCTTAAAGTGCTCATTTCCTCTCATTCTACAGTAATGCTGTAAAATTGAACTGTCTATGATGCTAGGAACGTATATTGAACATAATGTAGTTAGTGATGGTTATTGGACACTTAGATGTGACTAGTGTAAACGAATTTTTATTTTCTAGGTTATTTTTTATTTATTTTTTTAAAGATTTATTAAGTATACAGTGCTCTGCCTACATGTACACATGCATTCCAGAAGAGGGCATTAGATCTCATTATAGATGGTTATGATCCACCATGTGGTTGCTGGGAATTGAACTCAGGACCTCTGGAAGAACAGTCAGTGCTCTTAAGCATAAGTCACCTCTCCAGCCCTGGATTTTTACTTTAAATGGATTTAAATTTAAATAACCCAATCTGTTCTACATGGAACTGTATAGAACTAGAAACCACATATTTTGTACTTTTATAATTTTATGCTTTGCTTTTTATATACTTATAAACTTGAGAGCACATACTATTCCTCATATGTTCCCATAAATCTAAGGTTTCATGTGATATAATTTCTCAAGTCTGAATGGCAGGGATTGAATCACAGTAGGCAAGTGCTCTATCACTAAGTTATATATCCCACTCTCCACTGTCAGTTCTCTATAAACCACTCTCTGACTTCTTTGTTTTGTTTTGGTTTGTTTTCGAGACAGGGTTTCTCTGTGTAGCTGGCTGTCCTGGACTCACTTTGTAGACCAGTCTGGCCTCGAACTCACAGAGATGCGCCTGCCTGTGCCTCCCAAGTGCTGGGATTAAAGGCGTGCGCCACCACCACAGCCCGGCCGATTCTCTGACTTTTCATTGGTTGAAGAATGCTTTTTGTTTGTGATATCTTTGTATATACTTGTTAAATTCTATTTGGAACAGAGTCTCAGGTAGCCCTGGTTGGCCTCAGACTTGCTGTGTAGCTAAGGAAGACCTTGCCCTTCTGGTCCTCCTGCCCCACCTCCCAAGTTATTAAGGCATGGGCACAGAATTCTATTCCATGGTGACCTTTTATTCTTTTTTTTTTTTTTTTTAAGATTTATTATTTACGCGGTATTCTCAGCAAGCCAGAAGAGGGCACTAGATCTCACCATAGATGGTTGTGAGCCACTATGTGGTTGCTGGGAATTGAACTCAGGACCTCTGGAAGAGCAGCAACCAGTGCTCTTTGCCTCTGAGCCATCCCTCCAGTCCTTATTCTTTCAGGACTTTATTATTTGGTTTTTCGAGATAAGGTTTACCTGTGTAACTGTCCTAGAACTTGCTTTGTAGACCAGGCTAGCCTCCATCGCATAGAGATCCTCCTGCCTCTGCCTCCTGAGTGCGGGGATTGGAGACGTTTACCACTGCTGCCCAGATTCTTTCAGGACTTTAAATAAGTTATTTACTCTGCTCTTGGGTGTTCTGATTTCAAGGTTTGTTTTGGCGTGTGTGTGTGTGTGTGCGTGCGTGCGTGCGTGCGTGCGTGCGTGCGTGAGTGCGTGTAGCCCTGGCTGTCCTCAGGACTGACCTTGGCCTCAAGAGATCCACCGGCCTCTCTCTCCTGAGTTCTGGACGTAAAGGTATGTGCCACGACCACCACCAGGCTCATTTAAAGTTTTTATTGCCTGTACTGCCTCTCTTCCCATGGCTACATTGTTGGATTAGGTTTCTTAGGAAGTTACCTGTGATATGTCCGGGTAAGTTTACTTTAAAAAAAAATTTTTTTTGCTTTAAAATTATGTGTATTTGTGTGTGCTTGCATGTACACATGAGTGCAGGGGCTAGAAGCAGCCTGAGGCATCGGATTCTTAGAGCTGTAGTTACAGGTGGTTGTAAACTGCCTGACACGGGTGCTGTATACCAAACTGCGGTCCTCTGCAAGAGTAGAAACTACTAACTGTTGAGCCATCTCTTTAGCCCATGTTTTGTTTGTATGGAGATTACTGAACTTTTCAGATCAGTGTTGATATCTTTCATTAAGCTTGGCTAATTCACATATTTCTTATGTTCACAGCCTGTCTCCTGGGATTACACTGTATGTAGAAGGCTCTGCTATTCTCTTCTGGATTCAGATGACTCCCTTCTTCTACCTCTTTTTTTGTTTTTGTTTTTGTTTTTATTGTTTTTTTTTTTCCAATCAGGGTTTCTCTGTGTACCCTTGGCTGTCCTGGAACTCTCTCTGTAGACCAGGCCCAGGCTGGCCTCAAACACAGAGATCCTCCTGCCTCTGCCTCCAATGCTGGGATTAAAGTTGTGCACTACCATGCCTGCCTGCCTCTTGTTTTCATTTAATTGGTTTTTAAGTTCTCTCTTGGCTAATTTTTTATAAACTTTTAAAAAATTTATTTTTAGTTTATGTACATTGGTGTTTTGCCTGCATGTATATTTGAGTGAAGGTGTCAGATCCCCTGGAACAGGAGGTACGGACAGTTCTGAGCTGCCACGTGGGTGCTGGGAATTGAACCCAGGTCCTCTAGGAAGCGTAGTCAGCGCTCTTAATCACTGAGCCATCTTTTCAGTGCCCTCTTGGCTAATTTATTAAAATTATCTGATGAGCGTTTCATTTCTCATAGTTTATTTTGCATTTAGCCTTCCATTATGCTTGTGCTGCGTCCCACTTCTTTTGAAACTTATTTTTAGGTTTATATATTTCTTTCTTTTCTTTTTTTTCTTTTTTGGTTTTTCTAGACAGGGTTTTTCTGTGTTAGCCTTGGCTGTCCTAGACTTACTTTGTAGACCAGGCTAGCCTCGAACTCACAACGATACGCCTGCCTCTGCCTCCCGAGTGCTGGGATTAAAGGCATGCGCCACCACCGCCCGGCACAGGTTTATATATTTCTTGATCTGAGTATCTTGCTTGCATTTATATCCTTGTCTTCATGTGCCTGGTGCTTGTGGTGGTCAGAGAGGATCCCTTGGAACTGGAGTTTTGAACAGTGGGATCCACCATGTGGTTCTGGGAACCCACTCTAGGTCCGTCCTCTGCAGCAACAAGTGCTCTCAATCAACAAGCCATATCTCCAGCATCTTTTTGTTTTTAAAGGATTTGCTGTTTCAATTTTATGTGTTTGTATATCAAGGACTGTTTATATGTGCACCACAGAAAGAATACCATGTAACTACAGTTACAGCAGTAGAGAGCTGCCTGATGTGGGTGCTGGCAACCGATCTCCAGTCCTCTGCAAGAGCCACAAGTTCTCTTAAACTGGAGAACCACCTCTCCAGGTACAGCAATTAAGCATACCATATTTTCTCCATTTTTCCCCAAGAACCCTCCTCCTGTTTTTTCCCTTTTTTTTCAGTCTTCAGGATTTTTTTTGTTTTTGTTTTTTTTGTTTTTCGAGACAGGGTTTCTCTGTGTAGCCTTGGCTGTCCTGGACCTGCTTTGTAGACCAGTCTGGCCTCGAACTCACAGCGATCCACCTGCCTCTGCCTCCCGAGTGCTGGGATTATAGGTGTGCACCACCACGCCCGGCCGATGTCTTCAGGATATTTTTACAAGCTGGATTTTACAAGAAATTTTTATATCTTACACTATTAGCATCTTAACCTTGATTCATTAAAAGTGTTTGGGTGATGACTATTTGGTTGTGTTTCTCATAAGTGATTTATCTATGCTTTGCCTATATTCCCTACTGATTACATGATCACTCCTATTTGTACTATCAAGAATAGGAAATATAGCCGGGCGTGGTGGCGCACGCCTATAATCCCAGCACTCGGGAGGCAGAGGCAGGTGGATCGCTGTGAGTTCGAGGCCAGCCTGGTCTACAAGGCAAGTCCAGAACAGCCAGGGCTACACAGAGAAACCCTGTCTCGGAAAAAAAATAAAGAATAGGAAATATTCCATGCTGAATTTAGGAAAATATGAATGCTTCGTGTTCTTTTAAAGTGGGTATTTCCTATACTGCTGACTGCAGTTTTGGAGTTAATGGTCCTGGGAGGGATGGATCTTTTTTGTTTGTTTGCTTGCTTGTTTTTTGAGGCAGGGTTCCTCATGTAGTCCTAGCTGTCTTCCAATTTACTCTGTAGACCAGGCTGGCCCTGAACTCTCAGAAATTCACCTGCCTCTGTCTGAGGAGTGCTGGGATTAAAAGTGTGCACCATTACCTCCCAGCTTGGCAGGCTATTTCTAAAGAGGCCTAAGGTGCCCAAGTTGCCCAGCAGGTGGCATCAGAACATAGCTGGCTGAGGACCTTAACAAAGTCCAGAAATTAAAATACTAAAAATGGAAAAATGTCCTCTGAGCTCTACTTGTGTGCCATAGTGCAAGCAACCCTCATAATAAATGTAAATTTAACCATATAATAACGGCTTCTACATATCAAAAATATTATTTGTCCTAGCATGGCCCCTTTTGGAGACTTTGTTTGTTTGGGGGCTGTTTATTTGTTTATTTTTGTTTCTTTTGGTTTTTGTTTGTTTGTTTTTTAGACAGGGTTTCTCTGTGTAGCCTTGGCTTACTAGACTTGATTTGTAGACCAGGCTGGCCTCTGCCTCCCCCTCCCTGAGCTGGGGTCACAGGGGTGCACCACCTTGCCCTGCTTTGAGGAGGTTTTATATACCGGGAAACAGGATCATGAACTTTCTACTACTAGCATCATCCTTAAAGCTCTCCATCTTAGTTACTGGCTGAACAGTTCACCAAATTCATTTTTTTGTTGCAGGATATGTGATCTCATTGTGAACCCAGAGATTGTGAACTGTAAAAACCTGTTTCTTGAGTCCTAACACACACCTATAATCCAAGACCTTTTCCTACACCAGATTTAATAAAGTTAACCCTAGGTCAAGAGACAGAGCAAGAAGCCAGCTGACAGTGATTAAAGAGTAGGAGGGTTAATTTTAATGTAAAAAAAATCAGTAGAGATTAATTTTAATGTTAAAAAAGAGTAGGAGGGACTTAGAGTTGAATGGTATTTAAAACAACATGGATAAAAAGAAGGGGGCTGTTAGGCTTTTTGAGCTTTGAATTAGCAAGGCTTTGGCCTTGGGTATCTTGGCCTTTTCCTCCTGAGCTGTCAGCTGTGCTAGTGAGCTTTTGGAACCTTTCCTCTGGGATGTAAGCTGAGTAGGAAGGTCAGCTGGGAGCTTCTTCTGCCTCTCTGAGCTAGCAGGTTTTCATCCAGCATCTGGCTTCTGAGTCCTCTTTGATTTTATCCTCTTTGATAAAAGCAAATGAGTGGGATTTTTATTCTTTTAAAATACAATAGTTTGGCTGGGCATGGTGGCGCACGCCTTTAATCCCAGCACTCGGGAGGCAGAGGCAGGCAGATCGTTGTGAGTTCAAGGCCAGCCTGGTCTACAAAGTGAGTCCAGGACAGCCAAGGCTACACAGAGAAACCCTGTCTTGAAAAAACCAAAAAAAAGAAAAAACAAAAAACAAAAAACAAAAAACAACCAAAACAAAAACAAAAAAACTCAATAGTTTGGGCTGGAGAGATGACTCAGAGGTTAAGAGCACTGGCTGCTCTTCCAAAGGTCTTGAGTTCAATTCCCAGCAACCCATGGTGGGTCACAATCACCTATAATGAGATCTGGTCTGCATGTGTACATGCAGGCAAAACAAACACTGTATACATAATAAGTAAATAAAAAATTTAAATGCAATCGTTTGTTTGTTCTTGTTTTTTTGAAACAGGGTCTCTCTGTGTAGCCTTGGCTGTCCTGGACTCCTTTTGTAGACCAGGCTGGCCTGGAACTGACAGATCCACCTGCCTCTGCCTCCTGAGTATGGGGGAATAAAGGTGTGTGCTATCATGCCAGGCAAAACAACAGTTTTTTTCGTTGTTGTTGTAGTTTTAATTTACTATTTTATTTTATGTGCATTGGTGTGAGAGTGTCAGAGCCCTTAGAACTGGAGTTATAGACAGTTGTGAACTGCCATGTGGGTGCTGGGAATTGAACGCAGGTCCTTTGGAAGAGCAGACAGTGTTCTTAACCACTGAGTCACCTCTCCAGGCCCCAAAACAATAGTTTTTAAAGTTAGGAACCTGGCAGCATTCATTTGACCTGAGTCTCCCTTTCCTCATTTGAGAAATTTCAGCTTCTGTGATGACATATGTATTCTACTTCCTGTATTTCTTCTCTCTCCCTGCCTCTGAGAGCTGAAGATCTTGCTCTATCAACCAGATTGGCCCATTTTGTGTGATCCTCCTGCCTCTGCCTCCTGAATGAGGGGATTACAGGCATGCGTCACTGTGACCAGCCCGTTTGTTTTGGAGATAAGGTCTCGGTGTAGCTGAGCCTAGCTTGGAACTCACATGTCGCTCACGGTAGACTCACATTCATGGGAGTCTTGTCAGCCTTCTGAGGGCTAGGATTGCAGGTATGAGCCACTATGCCAGGCCTCCAGTTCTTCCTCTTGTATCTGTTTCTCTGTCTTTCTGTCTATCTAGAGGCAGGGTTTCATGTAGTAAGGCAAGCTGATCTGGAATTCACGGTGTTATACAGTTGTTTGTGAATTTCTGATCTGTCTGCAACCTCTCACGTGCTAGAATCATAGCCTGCCATCGTCCGCCTTGATGCCCACGCTGTCTAGTATCTTCTTGATGTCTTTGGCGCTAGGAGAGGTGTTGCTCCCTAGGGTGGCCAGCAGGTGCGGGGCGATGTAAGGCATGTAAGCAGCAGACAGGCCTCATGTGTGCGACCTCGGCGGTGTTGGGCAGTGAAAGGCTTATACTTTATTTGATTACTAGTGTTGGATATTTAGGTTGCTTTTCAGGCTTTGGTTTATTGTAAACAATGACACTGGATACTTTTGTATGTAAAGCTATATCTCATATCTACATGTATAGAACACACTCCTATAATTGAAACAATTGGGTTAAAGGTTATGTGTATTTTAAATTTTGTAGTTGTTGCTAAGCTGCTCTTATTGGAAGCTTGGCCAATTCGTTTCCACAGGTGATGAAAAGGATTTTTTTCTTTCTTTTTCCTTTTTTTTTTTCCTTCGAGACAGGATCTCTCTGTGTAGCCTGGGTTGTCCTGGACTCACTTTGTAGACCAGGCTGGCCTCGAACTAACTGAGATTTACCTGCCTCTGCCTCCCAAGTGCTGGGATTTAAGGTATAAACCATCCCGCCTGGCAAAAGGGCATGTTTTTCTCACAAATATGTCTGTGAAACATTTGATTGTCAATGTAAGAGGTAGACCAAATCTCATGAAAACATTGGTTTGTATTATTCTTTTCCTGGCAGTTTTATTTTCATATGTTTAGGAGCTACCTGTATTTATTGAGTGAATTGTTTCTTCATACACTTGGCTTCCTTATCTAATATCTATCTGACGTGCTACACTCTAAAGTCGTCTAGCCCGGTGCAGAGATACCTAACTTCCCTCCGAGCCTTCCCTCACCCATTCCTTCCTAGCCACGCCATCTGTGGCCGAGACTCCTGGAACTTTCCGACTTCACCGCCGCTGCCTTCCACTCGGAAACCTAACTAACTCCTTCCTGGCTGAAGTTCCTCCTTGTTGGGTCCCTGGCCATGACTTCCGGTTCAGGTGGTCGTCCGGGAAACAGTTGGCTTCCGGTCGCGCAGCGGTGGGAGGAGCCAAGATGGCTGAGGAGCCTCTTAGGATGGTAAGCGCCGGTCCTCGGAGGTGTCGTGGCCGCCTCAGGGCGGCGGGGCCGGGTCGGGGCCGGGCGGGGGTCTCTCCAGAGAGGCGGCGGCGCGGCTGGGTTCCGCTCCCCGCCTGGCTGGGCGTCTGCGAACCTGCGCGGTGCTCAGTGTGTTTTGGGACTGCGTCTCTTCCTGGGCAGAAGAGAGCGTTGTTTGGATGTTCTGTAGGACTCTTTGGGGGGGCGGGGAGGAGAGGGGGGACAGGGAGGGCACTGCACCCTCGCCAGTCAGTTTTTTGATAACTCATGGATTAGAAATAGGACGAAGCCTGGACGCTTTCAGCGGCCCTGCCCTCTTCTCTCTGCAGTGCGCCCATGTTTCCCCAGTTGCGATTGGATTTTTTGGATTAGTGCTGCTTCAGAATCCAGCCGGGTTAAATTCAGCGTTAGTTAATTCTTCAGAACAAGCTACGTGAATTCGGGCTGACCTAGTGGTACTTGACTTTTTGCGTCACTGTACGTCTCTCATGTCCTCGCTTGTTTGGGACTGTCTTGTATGTACGCAGTATTTGCTATGTAACTTTTTAGGCTGACTTCCGACTTGCCTCAATCCTCCAGCCTTAATCTTCCAAGTGTTGGGATTACAGGAATTGCGTCATCACGCTCAGATAAATTTGTAATTGGCTTATATTAATTGTGCGTTTAAGAGGTACAGTGTGATGGTACTTTGGTACAAGTGTACTGTGTATAATGGTCAAACCAGGGCAATTAGTATTTTCATCTTAGCGCTTATTCTTTGAGGTTTGAACCTTTAAGCTCTTCGCCCTAGTTCGTTCTTTTTTTTTTTTTTCTTTAATGTTTGTTAATGCTATGATCTTTATTATTTTATCTTTATATCCTCAAATGTTACCAGAATTCCTGGTTTGTGACAAACATTTGGTGAGGTCAAATTAGTGAAAGAAATGTCCTTTTGCTTCTCCGAGTCACATTTCCTTGCCACAGTCTGCCACTGGCTCAACAGGAGGATTTAAATACAGCCTTGCCTAAAGCGTGGTGTCAGGTAGGCTTGGCTGAAGCGGACTCCAGGAGAGAGGTGTGCTTTGCAAGGAGGACAGTGCCTTTCACTGCTGAGCCATCATTCTCTCCAGCCCCGGTGTCTTTTCCTTACATGGGCAAGTTCTTTGGGGGAAGACAGCTGAGCCTTAGTTGCGGGTCTTGAGAGGCCACAGTCAGGTCTATGGAAGCCGATAGAGCCTGTTTAAGATCTTGTCCCGTTTACACGACTTTCAGAGACTGTGATTTATTCACTAGTACATCAGTAAGCTGGAGAGATCTTCGTATGCACATGGTAGTGAACTTTATCAAGGAAGCCTGCCACCCTGTTGTCTGTGCTGTGTGCTGTACTGCATTCTGGGATTTCTCCCTAAGGAAATGTCAGTCTTAGATGATCAGATGTCGTATCACCCACTGTAGAGCTCATGCAACTGCCACTACAGTAAGGAGGTACACTAACTCAGAGATCTGCCTGCCGCTGCCTCCTGAGTGCTGGGATTAAAGGCGAGCGCCACCACTGCCAGCACTTTCTTGTTTTCTAATGTAATTTCTTTAGAAACTTTAAGAGTCTAAGCCGGGTGTGGTGTCACATGCCTTTAGTCTCAGTACTTGGAAGGCGGAGGCAGGTGGATCTCTCGAGTTCAAGGCTAGTCTAGTCTACAAAGCAAGTTCCAGGACAGCCAGAGATACTCTGTCCGGGAGGTGGAGGGGGCAAGAAAAGAAGAGAAAAAGAAAGTCTATAAAGCTGAATTCTGAGTCATCTTTATTTTTTATTTTTATATTTCTGAGTCTGAGTCTCTATTTGTCTTTTGTTGTTCTTATTACTGTCCTTATGTGTGCTGCTGACGTGTACCACACCCTTACATGTCACCCCAGCCCTTACTGTGCTGCTGGCATGTACCACACCTTTACATGTCACCCCAGCCCTTACTGTGCTGCTGGCATGTACCACACCCTTACATGTCACCCCAGCCCTTACTGTGCTGCTGGCATGTACTACACCCTTACATGTCACCCCAGCCCTTACGTGTAGTTCTGGCATGTACTATACACCCTTACATGTCACCCCAGCCCTATGTGTGCTGCTGGCATGTACTATACACCGTTACATGTCACCCCAGCCCTTTAGAATCTCCTGTGCTAGAGCTGCATCTCAGGAGGAATTACTTCCTGCTCTTGCAATACTCTTTTGTTGTTGATATTGTTTCATTTCTATTTATTTATTTATTTTTACAAAAGATTACATGTATGGATGTTTTATCTTAATACATGTAAGTGTACCATTTGCATGCCTAATGCCCACAGAGGGCAGAAGAGGGCAGTGGATTCCCTGGAACTGAAACTAGACTGCTGTGAGCCACCACATGGGTGCTGGGAATTGAACCTGGGTCCTCTATAAGAATAGGAGGTGCTTAGCAGCTGGGCCCTCTTCAGCTCCTGTTGTTTTGTTTTTTTGCAATAGGGTTTGCCTTGGTATCCCTGGTTAGCCTCAGACTGGAGATGATCTTTCTCAGCCTCCTAGGGTAATCATCACCATGTTTGGCTTGGTACCTTTCCTTATGATGTGAATTCAGCCTGAGCGGTCTACCTTCATTTTATCAGAGATCATGGCTGGTGATATGGCCTAGCAGATAAAAGGCCTTGCTACCAAGCTTGACAGGAGTTAGGTCCTTGTAACCCATATCTGTATGCATATACATGCCACATGTACATGCACATACACACACTACAAAGAAAAAAATCAAACATTTTCTGGTTTGACTGCTGAGAAGTAGAGCATTTAATATACTTTGAGTTATTTAGCAATTTAGTGTATTAATATGAGTATGTTATACATTGCAATTCAGGTACAATATAAATGCACATATAATGTGCATTATACACTATGAGCAAGTTGTCATATTCAGACTGTCCCTTTGTTGAATGAATTGAGAACATCGTCCTGACCAGCGGGGTTCGGCTAAAGCTTGGGAGGAAGGAATTACCTGAAGGACAAAACACAAGACACAAAGAAGGAGAGCAAGTCTGAAATATTGATCAAGCTCTCAAATTTTATTTGTCAGGCACCAGTATTTATAAGGCAGAAGGCAGGGAAGCATATTGCTACAACCCAGCTGCAGACTCCCAGAACACAGGGAATTCCAGGCAGGGCATGGCGTCCTACCACACAGAATATCTTGCTCCATCTTTATCTATCTTTAGTCTAACTGCCAAACCATAACAGGGTTGCTCCATCTCTATCTATCTTTAGCCTATCTGCCTATCCACAACAGGGTCAGCTAGTTTCTGGGGAAAGGCAAGCTCTGGGAAAAACAGACTTAAAGGTGCAGACTTGGACAAGATGGCTGAACATTGCTGTCCCCAACATCCCCTCCCTTTCTTTATTAAAAGAGGAAGTAGATGGATCCATTATATATGGGTGAACGTTGGTTCCCAGAGGGAGCGGGCATTAACCAGAGGGGGGAAGCATTGTCCTGATCCTCCTGGGGCCAGATTGGCCTGCCAAGATGTCTTTTTGAGGAGGAGAGGGAGGTCCTGATCTGCTGTCTGTGGGCATCCCCAACATACAGTGAACAAGACAGTTTTCGACATCAACCTCTATGCAATCAGGTTTACTTCTCAGGGGACTCAGAGTTGGATGATTGGGTCCTCCCCCTGCGGTACCTTGTCCCACACCCGTTGCAGGTGCCCGTGCCTTATGGCAGGCAATATCTGAGTATATGCCATTCTCACCACATTAGTGTTCAAGCTCATCATGGCCTTGGTCTGCCAAATCAAGTCTATGATAATGCACCTGTCTCTCTCGAGCATCTAGCTGTTGATTTACAAAGGTAGTGAGGCGTCTAAAAGCTCAAGAGCCAAAAGAGGTAAGGAGGAGAAATCCTATCTCGTGCCCAGAATGGAGGGCAACAAGGGAGTAAGCCGCGGGGAGGTGGAGAACCAGTTGTGGAACCAGCTCTGTGCCTGCTCTCGTCTTTTTCTCTTTTCTAAGCCTTCTCTAACCTTGGCCATGCTATCCGTAGCCACCCCAGAGTGGTCCATATAAAAGCAACATTCTTTGAGGGCAGCACAGAGTCCGCCTTGTTGGAGGAATAGCAGGTCTAGATCTTAGCAGCTTGTAATTTACAGGTGATCTCTGGATGGAGTCTGTTAGTCAGGTAAAAATCTGTTGAGACAAACACAGACTGGGGACAGAAGTTAAAATTGTGTCCATAAGGCAGCTAGAGTAGGCTTATGTCTTTGAAACCCAGTAAAAGCATAAAAACTTTTTTTTTGTCCAGAAGACTTGATATACAGATTTGACAGACTCGTTTTTAATAAATAGCCAGTACTTTACCAGTTTATTAAAACCACTACTCTTATTTTAAATCTGTAACTTGCACTTACCAACATTTAAACACTTTCTTAGACCCTCAAATATTAAACATTTTTTCAGACCTTTAAACATAGGAAGCCAGCCGGGCGTGGTGGCGCACGCCTATAATCCCAGCACTCGGGAGGCAGAGGCAGGTGGATCGCTGTGAGTTCGAGGCCAGCCTGGTCTACAAAGCGGGTCCAGGACAGCCAAGGCTACACAGAGAAACCCTGTCTCGAAAAACCAAAAAAAAAAAAAAGGAAGCCACTGCTAGGGTGTGGGAATCTCTGTCTTAATTAGTTTAAATATAATTAATGCCATATTCAGCAGATCTCTGATAAGCTTGAGGACCAGCATATCTGTGCTCAATCTTCCTCTGTCTTCAGTTGTTTGCTTTAACTTATATTTTATAATCATAAAACAACATTATACTCTGTAGTCTGTAGATAAGTGCTAGAGGACCACATCTGTTTAATTTTAGTATATCTGAACTGCTTGTTTCTAGCTATATACTGGCTGATTAGTTTTAGAAAACATCTGTGATTAACTGAGCTAGTACCTAACAAAACCATAAGTTTTAATTATTTTAAACAGTTTGTGATAGTAGCTCTTAACTTTACATACCAGTTATAGTTAAAGAACCAGTATGACTTAAGAATGTTTATTATTATGTCTATAGTTATTATTACTATTGTATTTTTTAACCCACTAGCAATCAATCAAGACATAGACACCTGTTATTACTATTTTTTTAATAGGCTTAGTTAACCTGGGGCACAGCAGATATTAATTAATTAAACTATTTTTTTTATAGTGGGGCAGGTATGGGATCCTGCCCCAATCCCATGTCATCTGTTTCTAATGATTTTTATTAAGTTACCTTTTATCTGTAATCTTAAATGCTTGTTAATGTTTTTTATCTGGGCTACTCTTGTATATAACTCACAGTTCTTTGCCCAGAGTTCGGCAATGATTTCCAGTATTTGTCCCAATCCTCCACTGGGTGGACTCTCTCAGAGAGCATCTATGTTGGGCTAATATCTACTTTTTTTTTTTTTCTTTTTTTTTTTGGTTTTTCAAGAGAGGGTCTCTCTGTGTATCCTTGGCTGTCCTTGACTCGCTTTGTAGACCAGGCTGGCTTCGAACTCACAGCGATCCGCCTGCCTCTGCCTCCCCAATGCTGGGATTAAAGGTGTGCGCCACCACGCCTGGCTGGGCTAATATCTACTTATAAGTGAATATATACCATTGTTTGCCAGAACATATATTTTTCTGTATTCTTAAATGTACCCATTCTTTTTTACTGGAACAGCTTTGCCCTTAATGTAGGGAAACAGTAACTCACCAGTTCTTGTTATGTAAATGTGCTTTCAGTTAGCAATATATGGGGCTGCTTTAACACAGATGACCTCCTTCATTTCAGAAAACTCAGGTTCCTGCATCTGTTGAATCTCAAAAGCCCAGGCCAAGAAAAGGTCTGTATGTGATTTTATTACATATATATATATGTACGTGTTTCCTTGTCTCATACATCCAGAGCTGTGCAAAGTATGTTAGGAAAAGCAGTAGTGAGCTAACTTTTTGTTTTGTTTTGTTTTGTTTTGTTTTGTTTTGTTTTCAAGACAGGGTCTTTCTGTGTAGCCATGACTGTCCGGACTGGCTTTGTAGACCAGGCTGGCCTCGAACTCACAGAGGTCCGGCTGCCTCTTCCTCCCTGAGTGCTGAGATTACAGGCATGCGCCACCATGCTTGGCACTGTCTAACTCTTATATAATACTGTTGTTGTTAATTTAAAGGTAGAGTGTAAAAAAAAAAAAAAAAGTAGAGTGTAATAAGGTTTATTACTATCCCTATAATTATTACAGCAGTATTTTCTTTATCTTTTTTCTTTTTTTGGTTTTTCGAGACAGGGTTTCTCTGTGTAGCTTTGGCTGTCCTGGACTCTCTTTGTAGACCAGACTGGCCTCGAACTCGAACAGAGATCCATCTGCCTCTGCCTCCTGAGTTCTGGGATTAAAGGCGTGTGCCACTACCACCTAACTTGGTGTGTTGGCTTTTGATTGGTCAAACAGGAATAAGTTTTTGGGCAAGGTTACAAACATCATTTTTGGGTAAGTGAGTGTCTGCTTGTATGGGCAGCAACCAGATCTTGGGGGCCAATAATTAGGATCAGAATACATAGCACCAGACCTATCCCCAACACACTACCTAGTTTTTATTTTATCCAATTAGATTCTATTAATGTATTTAAGTGGTTTTTGGTTATTATGCCAGTGTACACTAATTTCTATGTAATAAGCATTCAATTCTTGAACAAATCAGACTTCCACTAATTTTATGTGTATGTTAGGTAAGTGTTGCATTTAATTTTATTTAAAAACTTTTTTTGGGGGGGGCAGGGCTCTTCTATGTCAGTTTTCTGAGGGAAGAATCCATGCCTTATTTATATCTGTTTAAGTTGGGCCTGAATTCACTGTGTGAACTCAGGCTGTTGACTTGGAACATTCCCCACACTTAGTTCCCAGTCACTGGGATTGTAGTGTTTCATGCTTGGCTAGGGTGGATTTTATAAAAACTCATCCTAGGAAGCCTAGTGAGGACTTGCACTGTGAAGTGCTCCATTTTTGGTCTCAAAGAGATGATGCACCATTTACTTAGAGGAACAAGAATCCTTCATCTGCTAACCTTTTGTTTTGTTTTTTGAGACAGGGTTTCTCTGGGTAGCCTTGAGTGTCCTAGACTCGCTTTGTAGACCAGGCTGGCTTTGAACTCACAGTAATTTACCTGCCTCTGCCTCCCTGAGTGCTGGGATTAAGGGCCACCATGCTCGGCCTCATCTGCTAACCTGTAACATCTTGGGACGGCCTGCAGGGTGTAACTGTATTAGCGGGTCTTCCAGGTCCTTAGACATCAGACATTAGAGAAACGCCTGAACATTGTTAACAGAAAAGGCGTTAGCTCTGCCATCTGGAGAGCTGTTTGTTTTAATTAAATGTTTGTGGTAGTAGGAATTAACCCCAAGGCCTTGCACATGCTAGGCGAGTACTCTAAGTTGTATCTCCAGCCTCATCCTTTACTTGTTTCAAAACTTTTTTTTAAATTTATGTATGTGTGTGTGGGTTATAGAACAACTTCATGGAGTTGGTTTTCCCTCCTCCCATCTTTACGTGGGTCCAGGACTGATCTCAGGTTGCTTATCTTTATCTGACCTTCGTTTACTTTTACTTAAAGAGCCTCATTAGTTGCTCAGGGTAGCCTGGAACTCACCGTGTAGCCCAAGCTGGTCTTGAACTTAGAAGGCTAAGAAAGAAGTATTTTGAGCTGAGATTTATGAAATTCAACTGTAATTATGCAAGTATCTAATATAAGTACTAGTATTCTTATACCATTTCTGGATATGAGCATCATCTTCCCGCGATATCTGTTACCTCATAAATAACTAGGTGATTTAGCTAGTTAGGCAGGCTAGTATATGCTGTGACTGTCATTCCAGTGTGCACTTTGTCCTTTCTCTAGAGTCAGACTGTGTGGGGCAGTTGACCCTGGCCTGGAAGAGGACTGTACATCAACTAAGAACTAGTCCCAGGCCAGCCAGCCAGCTCATGGGCCGCGGCACCTGTTGCTGAGCCTGATGGTGCAAATCCAGTTCCCAGGGCCACATGGTAGAAGAGAACCGACCTCTCCAACTTTGTCCTTCGACTTCTGCATGTGTGCTGTGTTACACATGCACCCACGTACGGAAAGCCACAAAATAAATAAATACAACTGAGAAAACAAGATAGTCACATCAAGTATCAAATCCCACCAAGAATTTACTGTGCTGTTGTAATTGCTCATGGTTGGTTTAGGCATGAAGCCAGTTCTAAAGGCGCTGGTTCTAATGTTTGTTTTGCCAAAATGTGCTTTCTAGCTCCAGAGTTTCCTATTGTGGAGAAACAGAACTGGCTGATCCATCTCCACTATATCCGGAAGGATTATGAAGCGTGCAAGGTGAGAGGGACTGCAGCGATAGGGGAATGAGGGAGGGACAGGCGGGCTGGGTAGACAGCAGCAGCATCTGCAGCACTGTGTGTCGGTATCCTGAACTTGCACCCCCACCTTCCTGCTTTAAACTTGGTTATTTTAATTTAAATATAGTTTATCAACCTTGACTTTAACCTTGTCTCTTTTCCATGTGTTCCTGTGTCACAGACAGGACCAGGCTTCTTCTGTTTATTGTCAGGATTCTTCTCGCTGTACTTAGACCCTGTAGACATTCAGGCCTCATCTCTCCAATCCTCTTGTTTGTCTCAGCTTCTCCTCCACCCTTTGCCAGCGCACAGTTTGAAGCTCTTCACTTTGGGAAGTCTTCCTTAATTCTCTGAGGTGGAACCAGATGCTGCCTTTGAGCTAAAGTCCCTGGGCTAACGCTATCACAGTGTGAGCCCATGCTCACAGGAGAACCCCTAGCGTCTGTAATGGCGCTCAGAAGTCTTCTCATGTTTTTCTAGCTTGCCTAGTTAGAATTTATTTTATTTATTTATGTTTTTTTCCTGTTTTGTTTTTAATTATTTATTTTTATTTTATGTGCATTGATGCTTTGCCTGCATGTGTATCTGTGTGAAGGTGTAAGAGCAACAACAGACTTAGACAGTGGTGAGCTGCCATGGGGCTGCTGGGAAGTGAACCTGGGCCCTCAGGAAGAGCAGCAGCCAGTGCTCTTCACCGGCAAGCCATCTCTCCAGCCCTCTGGTTTTTTAGTTTTTTGATACAGGGTTTCTTTGTGTAGCCCTGGCGGTCCTGGATTCACATTATAGACTAGGCTGGCTTTGAACTCATAGAGATCTGCCTGTTCTGCCTCCCTGAGTGCTGAGATTACAGGTGTGCACCACCATACCCAGCCCTATTTAGATTTTAAATAGCGGTTGAGAAATTTTTTCTGTCATGGACCAGATAGTAGTTTACATTTTTGAGATAATAGGGTCTTGATCTGTATCCCTGGCTGAGCTGGAACTTGATAAGTAGGCCAGGCTAACTCACAGATATCCACCTCCTTCTGCCTCCTGAGTGCTGGGAATAAAGGTATGTGCCACTATTCCCAGCCCTGAAAGTATTCTAAATAAGAGATGAAATAACCTGAGATAGCCTGTTAACCTCATTCTAAAATAAGTGATCATAAGAGTTGACTTGAAAACAAAAATCCTAAAGAGGCTACCTTATTAACCATTGTCAGTGTCCTAGCGAGCTCGTGTATGCCCCTGTCTGTTTCTCCTGATTCCTTGGGAACACTTAGCCAACACTTAACTCTGCTTCTCTCTTTTAGGCTGTGATTCGAGAACAGCTTCAGGAGACTCAGGGGTTATGTGAATATGCTATCTATGTCCAAGGTAAGACACTGTTTCTTTACTTACTGGAAAATGTATTTAACCTAGGATCTTGGAAAACAAACCAACCAAACAACTTAGGGAATACTTAAATTTAAATAATGTCTCATAAAAGTCTTGTTCACTATCCTTTGAAATTTGAACACAGTTCTGTTTGTGTGTTGCACACACATCTGGAGGCAGAGGCAGGCGGATCTCTGTGAGTTCAAGGCCAGCCTGGTCTACAAAAGCATGTCCAGGATAGCCAGGACTGTTACAGAGAGAAACCTTGTCTCAAAAAACCTAAAAGAAAAGGAAAAATAAAAAGAAATAAATAAAAAATCTGGAGGCCAGTGTTTGCCACTGGGTGAATATATGGTTTTTTAAATATATTTCTAATTATTATTTTACACGTATGAATGTTTTGCCTGCATGTATTGTCTGTGTACTGTGTGTATGCATGGTGCCTATGGAAGCCAGTAGAGAGCATTAGATCCCCTAGAACTAGAGTTACAGATGGGTGTGAGCCACTATGTGGGTACTGGGAATTGAACCCCAGTCCCCTGCAAGAGCAGCAAGTGCCCTTAACAAATTGAGCCATGCCGGGCGCCTTTAATCCCAGTACTCGGGAGGCAGAGGTGGGCGGATCGCTGTGAGTTCGAGGCCAGCCTGGTCTACAAAGTGAGTCCAGGACAGCCAAGGCTAACACAGAGAGACCCTGTCTCGAAAAACCAAAAAAACAAAAAAATTTGAGCCACATCCAGCCCTTCAGAATATTATTCTTACGAAGAATTTCTGTGATCTGCAAAAGACCAGTTACCTGGGTCTAGATGCTGGGGGAGAATGGGAAGGTCGGAGTTAACTTATTGCAGGGTTTCCCTTCTAACACTTGGCTTGCTTCTACCCATTTGGTGATGACTGATTGGATTAAAGAGTTATCCAAAAGCTTTCTCTAATTTTACCTTCTTTTCCAGCTTTTCTGATGTCAGCCTCTACTTCTAAGACTATGCATAAGGATGATTATAATTATTATTGTATTTTCTATTACTTGGCAGCACTGATTTTCCGCCTGGAAGGAAATATCCAAGAATCCCTAGAACTCTTTCAGACATGTGCTGTTCTCAGCCCTCAGTGTGCTGATAATCTCAAGCAGGTGGCCAGATCTTTGTGAGTACTGGAGCAGGCACAGAAGACCATATAAAATGCTTTCTCTTGACGTACATTTTGGGGAGAGCCTGTTGCTGGCAGCTAGATGCCTGACAGGTAGGACAGTGAGTAATAAGTATAACGGGCTTCGTCTTGAAGACCATGGATAATCTGGAAGTCAGCTAGTATTAAGGAACTCAGGACCTTTGAGTTGGATGAGAACACTATTTGTCACAGTGTATTATACCATAATTCCTCCATACTCATGGTATTTAATTTGAATAGTTCTGATAGTATTTGAACTATTTGACATGTAGTAAGCTTGTGGTATTTTCTGTGAATGGCCTGTGAATCCCTAAATAGAAACACTTTTAAAGTCTTGATAAACTTTTTCATAGTCTAGAGTTCGTTCAGTACCACCTCATGTTCCCCTACATTGCCGTTTGTACTTGCATCATTTCTAGATAGAGCCCTGCTTTCTCCCTTTTCTTTACATTCATGACCAAGGAAAGAAACTTGGCTTTGATTCAGGGGGAAAAAGGATATGCCCTTATTGAACGGTGTTGATAAATGATGGCGGCTCATGCTTAATGGAATGTCATTTGACCCTTTTTGTATATTTTTATGGAACATTATAGGTAATAGTTATGGAAGAATGCCATCAAAATTGGTGTGTGATGAGTCTAAGACCTTAGAACAGCTGCTGAGGCAAGCTCTGCCTCAAGGACTTCTGCTTGGGGATGCAGTGGTGCCCCATGCATCTCCCACACAAGCAGCTTAACCGTTTTATAAAGCTTCTACAGTCTTTAGCTCTGTAGACTGTGTGTACATGTGAACTTGTTGAGTTAATCTTACAGGAGTTTAGGTTAGCTAGGCATGGCAGTGCACACTTGTAATCCTGGTATTTGAAGGTGGAGGCGTGAGGGTCAGAAGTTCAAGGTCATCCTTGGTTACACAGTGAGTTGGATGCTATCCTGATTTACATGAGAAACTGCCTTAAAAACAAACCAAAAGTAATGAAATTTTAAGTCATAATTGTGGAAAATGTATTTTTACAGATTTCTTCTGGGAAAACATAAAGCTGCCACTGAAGTGTATAATGAAGCAGCTAAACTTAACCAGAAAGATTGGGTAAGTAAGAAATGTCGTCATTTATTCTTATCAAGTGGCTTTTTCTTTCTTTCTTTTCTTTTTTTTTTTTTTTTTGAGACAAGGTCTCATTATGTTTGTAGCCCTGGCTGGCCTCGAATTCATTATGTAGAGCAGGATGGCCTCAAACTCAGAGGCCTTTACCTCCACAGTGCTAGGATTAAAGGTGTGTTCAGTCACTGCTCAGCACTTGGCTAGACTTCTTAGATGCTCAAACTGTCTTTCTGATTCTGTTTTTAGTATGGCATTTCTGCATAACTCTGCAGACCTTGTTTATAGTTTCCAGGTGTTAGTGTTGCTGATAGTTTTTTACTGGTCTTATTCTTTTTTTTTTTTTAAATTTTTATTTATTTATTTATTTATTTATTATTAATTTATTCTTGTTACATCTCAATGGTTATCCCATCCCTTGTATCCTCCCATTCTTCCCTCCCTCCCATTTTCCCCTTATTCCCCTCCCCTATGACTGTTCTGTTCCTGAGGGGGATTTCCTCCCCCTGTATATATATGCTCATAGCATATCGTGTCTCTTCTTGGCCTACAAGTAGAACATTATGATAGGCAGATTTGGGCCCAGGGGTCCCGCTCAAACTAAGGCACCAGCCAAGGGCAAGACAGGTGGTAAACTTTAAACCCCTACCCAGATCTAGCCAATGGACAGGACATTCTTCACACTTGAGTGGAGAGTGGGATATGACTTTCACACTTACTCTGGTGCCTCACATTTGACCATGTCCCCTGGAGGGGGAGGCCTGGTGGCACTCAGAGGAAGGACAGCAGGTCACCGAGAGGAGACTTGATACTGGTCTTATTCTTGCTGTGATCATCCCATCTCATTCCCAAGAGCTTTAGGAGTTGGGCTGTTTACCTTTGGAATTTGAAAGCACCAGCGGTAGATGTCTCCATTGTACTTTATGTATGTTGTCCCTGTCTGCCCGACAGTCAGCTGTTTTGCCTTTCTTTGGGTCATGAAAACTAAGTGCCTCTTTGATTATTTTCCCTCCATCATCTTCTCTGAAAAAAAAAAAAAAAAAACTTTTAAAGAAAGATTTATTTACTATGTTTACAGTATGCACCAAATCACATTATAGGTGGTTGTGAGCCACCATGTGGTTGCTGGGAATTGAACTCAGGACCTCTGGAAGAGCAGTCAGTGCTCTTAAGCGCTGAGCCATCTCTCCAGCCCCATCTTCTCTGAAATTTTCATAGTGTGGTTATAGTCTCCTTCCCTGTCTTCCTATTTCCATGATGTATTTATGTAAATTGGGGATTATATGATTATACACAATCAGACTAAACACTATCTTTACAAATTAAGGGTTGGGGGCTAGAGAAATGGTTCTACTCTTCCAGAGGACCTGGGATCAATTCCCACCACCCACATGTTGAGTCACAACCATATATAACCTCACTTCCAGGGGATCCAACACCCTCACACAGACATACATTCAGGCAAAACACTAATGTATATAAACAACAACAAAACAAAAACCACACACACACACACACACACACACACACACACACACACACACACACACACACACACAAAAAAAAAAAAAAAAAAAACCCAAAAGGGGCTGGGGAGATGGCTCAGAGGTTAAGAGCACCGACTGCTCTTCCAAAGGTCATGAGTTCAATTCCCAGCAACCACATGGTGGTTCACAACCATCTATAATAAGATCTGGTGTCCTCTTCTGGCCTGCAGGCAGGATATTGTATACATAATAAATAAAGAAATCTTTAAAAAAAAAAAAAACCCAAAACAAAAACAAATTAAGGGTTTCCCCCATGAAAACCTAAATCACTGGTTTTGGCGTTCTTTTGGCAGTCCTAGAATTTCAGAGCTGAGGCTCACTCACGGTTAGTTAAACAGTGACTGCTGTAGCTCAGAAGTATTCATTCTTAGATAAAGAGCCCACAGAAGCAAGGAAGAGCAAGACCCAACAGGGCCTGTGCTGCGTCTCATTAGCCACAGCCTCTGGAACGAAGGCGGGGAGGCACCACTTAAATCTGGAACTACTTAACTAGAGTAGAGCTCTGTAATAAAGGGAGACAGGGGGCAGCTTTGTCTGCTACGCTCATTGTCACTTCCTGTCAGACACAGCAGCTCTGTGGTTTTTACCTTGCCTTTCATTTTCTATTATTTTATTTATATCCAAGGACATTTGTTCAGTCTTATCTCCCAGATCACTATTTTTGCTTTTAGCTGTATATATTCTGCTCACCTATCCATTACCTTAATTTTAGTACTTGTATTCTGATTTCTAAGTACTTCATCGTCTCTCTTTGATTTTTTTTCTTATTTTTGTTGTTGGTGTTGTTTAGTTGTTTGAGACAGGGTCTCACTATGTAGCCCTTCCTGTCCTGCAACTCACTATGTAAATCAGGTTAGCTTCAAACTCAAAGAGATCTACCTGCCTCTGCCTCCTGGGTGCTGAGATTAAAGGCCTGTGCCACCATATGCTGTTGGCCGGTTCTTACAGAGACCTTCCTATGTCTGAGAGAAGTACATTTATTATAGTAGTGGGATAACATGATTTCCCTTAGAGCCAGCCCTATTTGTTAAAAGTTTACTAGTGTTTTCTTGTTGTGTGTTTATAGGGTGTAGGAAGGGGATGAGGAAATCTGTGGGAGCTTTTGTTCTTCCTCCATTGTGTGGGTCCCAAGTATTAGACTAGGTCATTGTACCTTTACCCAGGGAGCTATCTTGCCAGCATTATCATTTTTTGTTTGTTTTTGTTTTTCGAGACAGGGTTTCTTTGTGTAGCCTTGGCTGTCCTGGACTTGCTTTGTAGACCAGGCTGGCCTTGAACTCACAGCGATCCTCCTACCTCTGCCCTCCTGAGTGCTGGGATTAAAGGGGTGTGCCACCACGCCCGACTCTCATTATCATTTTTTAAGTTATTTCAATCTCAGTTATTTTTCCCCTCCAGTGTAAAGGTTATTAACTTGAAAAAAAATTTTAATTACATCTACTTATTTTGTATACGTGCTATATGTATTTGTATATATGTGAGGACACACATGCTGTGGTATCTTAGGGTTTCTATTGCTGTGAAGAGACACCGTGACTCTTACAATGGCAAACATCTAATTGGGACTAGCTTATAGTTTGAGAGATTTAGTCCATTATCTTTATGGTGAGAAGCATGTTGGCAGGCAGGCTGACATGTAGTTGCAGAAGGGCTGAGAATTCTACATCTTGATCCACAGGCAGCAAAAGGAGACTGTGAGCCAGCCACACTGGGCATAATTTGAGCATCTGAGACCTCAAAGCCCCGGCTCACAGTGACACACTTCCTCCAGTAAGACCAAACCTCCTAATCGTGCCACTCCCTTTAGGCCAAGCATTCAAACACATTAGTCTATGGGGCCATTTCTATTCAAACCACCACATTCACTGAGTGCACAGGCCAGAGGACAGCTTGCAGGAGTTGGTGCTTTCCATTGGTAGGTCATGATTGTTGTCATTTCCCCCATGTCTTTGAAGACGGAGTCACATTTAGCCCAGGCTGGCCTTGAGTTAATTGTGTATCAGAGGGTAGCTTTAGATTGCTGATCCCTATGCTTGCACCTCCCAAGAACTGAGCTGAGCGGAATCATTATAGGCCAAGGTGAAACTGCCCGTGCAGTTAGGCTAGATTGGAAGTAGCTCAGGAAGGCCCTGGGTACAGCCCTGCACGGGCACAGGAGTAAACACACACTCATTTTCTTTCTAACTTTTTTGTCTTTCAGAAAAATTTGCACAACGATATATTTTAGGTTCTGATAGTATGTCAAAATTTGAGATCTGTTCAGTAAATAGTTGGATATAGACTCATGAAGTTATGGGCTATATATGAACATTTTTGAGTCAGTAACAAAGTTAGCTGAAACCAAGAAACTGGTTGAGATAGTCAGCAGTGAGTTGAGGATGGAGCAAGGGGGAGATGAGGCATGTCTGCTGCGCCATGTAGTTGGAAGAGCTTACTCAGTGTCATGGCTCGCTTAGGATGATGACCGACCAGGCACTGTCTTATGTGATACCTGGTAAATGTCTATCGCAAACCTCTTACCTCTAGTTTCGTGTTCTCATCATGATATTCCACAATCTGATTCTAACAAGGAGATAGTAATCCTGCATGGCATTGTCTTGACTTCTGAAACAACTGGTGTGTCAGGAGAATTTCCACTAACGACAAGTGAGAAACCTGAGGCTTTGATGGAATGACATCCCAAAAGGCACAGGTTGAGGAAAAACAGAAGTAATTGCAGCCTGCAGTCTAGGATTGCCAACCTTAGCCTGAGAGATCTTTCTGCAGTGTCTGCTGCCTTAGCACGATGTCCCTGGATACTCCTCAAAAGAGATAGGATTTAACTCCAGTTTCCTGTGCTGTTAGATATTTAAGGCATATTGATGATATTTTCTTAAATACCTCCTACAGCAATGACTTACTAGGTTGGGGTTAGTAAGCAGAACATTAAAGGACAAGACAGTGTTGTTTCTCCCATCTGTCCATGTATTTCTTACAGCACGATGAGGTGGAATATACAAGTTTTGGAGACAGACTTGAATTGAAGGCACGGTTCTTGGTACTGTAGACATTATTTCAATTGCAGTTTAAGAGGAATGATTTTAAAATGTGAGACCTTTATGAGGCAGATACTTGTTTTTTGCTTTTGTATGTTTGGGTGCTCTGCCTGCATGTATGTCCGTGTGCCTACATGTGTGAGGTATTTGTGAGGCCAGAAGAGAATGTTGAATCTCATGGAAGTGAGGTCACATACGGTCGTGAGAAACCATGTGGGTGCTTTGAGTTGACCCCAGGCCTCTGGAAGAGCAGCCAGTGTTCTTAACTGCTGAGCTATCGCTCCAACCCTGATTTTTTTTCTTTTTAAAGACCACATCTCTGAAACACATGTACTGAAGTGTTTGTGAGTGAAATACTACACTATTTGTGCTTGGCTATGAAATAGTAGTAGCTAGAATAAGGGCTGCTTGGTTATCAGGAGCCTGTGCGGTTGCTGTTACATTTATGCATGTTTAGGATACAAAGCAAAGCAAGAAGAAGCAGCACCGAGCACGGATACTTTCTGTGTTAGGGAAACTACCTAACCTCTCCGAGCTTCGGTTTCTTATAAAACTGGAAAAACTATACTGATGTTGCGTATTTTTTTTGGAAAATTAAGTATTATACATGAGAACATCTGGCATTGAGCCTAGTGTGTAATAGATGTTCTCCCACTGATTTCTTTGTTGTTCTAGATATGAAACATATAAACTAGGTGCCCCTGAGCCCTGTGGTCTCTGCTTCTGAGACAGGGCTGCATCCCTACCACTTTATGGTGTTTGGCCCTGTTGCCTTCCAGGAACACTTTCCTTACTCCTGGATTCTTTCTAAAGCTGCTAAAGTTGGATTTATTACAAAGGAATTCCCAGAGATTTTACAACACTTAGGCCAGAAGGTACAGATTAGTCTTACAGTGAACTAGAATTAGAAAGTTGTTAGGGGCCAAGGTAGTCACTGTGGATTTTTGATTCATCTTTCTTTTCCTTCTCCCTCCCCCCACCCCCTGAAACAGGGTTTCTCTGTGTAGCCTTGGCTGTCCTGGATGAACTTTGTAGACCAGGCTGGCCTTGAACTTGCATTGAGTGCTGAGTGCTGAGATTAAAAGCACGTGCCACCACACTCACCTGCATCTTCTTTTTCTGTAGGTCAGTGGTTGGCAAACTCATTTTTGTGAAGGACTTTTAGCATGTAGATACTAAACATATTTATATAGTATTGCAGCTTTTTACACTGTTACAGCTACTCATCTCTAGTTCCGGTTCTTGTGTAGAGCCATAGGGAATAACTTTACAAATAGAAGAATGAATCTGACCTGCTGACCTCAGCTATAGCTGTCAACAGATTAGCTCCAGAGATACATAGTTATCACAGTGGCTCCAGGTGGCACCAATGGTCCCCAAGTCACATCTAGTAAAGAAGTACTTGTGACTGGCTAGAGCTCCTTCCAGGCCAGAGGCTCAGGTCTCCAGGAGTAGAGAGACAGGATTTCCTTAATAGTGGAGCTCACAGCTGGCAGTCCACTCAGCTGGGATCTGTAGGTTGCTGTGTTCTAGTGCTTACAGTGGACTAACACCTAACTACTCTCCTTTGTTTTGCATGTAGGAGATCTGTCATAACCTGGGAGTGTGCTACATTTACCTAAAGCAGTTCAACAAGGTAACTCACAGAAACGGTGATGGCGGTTGACTGGAATTCACTGTGGGTCACTGTCACAGAGGAGCCACTGTCCACTGTGTACTGGCTCTACTCTCTGCAGAGCTTGGAGAGTAAAAATTGCTTTTTATAGTTATGTTAATACTTGTCATTACTCATTTTTTCCTACTTTTGATTTAAAAAAATGGGGAGGAGAAATTCCAGAATGTAAGTGGCAGTACAGTTGTTCTGTAAGACATGTCAAAAATGGACCTTTAAGGTCACTGTGGCACACTCCTGTAATTTCATCAATCAAGATGCTCATGGAAGATGGATCTGAGTTTGAGACCAGCCTGGGGCTTGTGAGACATCCTTTCAAAGGAAAACACACACACACACACACAGCGCCTTAAGTGTCATCATGACCGTAAGAACCATCTTATGGGGCTGGAGAGATGGCTCAGCAGTTAAGAGCGCTATCTGCTCTTCCAGAGGTCATGAATTCAATTCTTGGAACCACATGGTGGTTCACAACTGTCTACAGTGTGATCTGATGCTCTCTTCTGGCCTTTGTGTGTATACATACAGAGGCTACAAAGTGTGTCCAGGACAGCCAGGACTACACAGAGAAACCCTGTCTCTAAAAAACAAACAAATTTTGTGTTCATTTGTTTTCATATTGGTGAGGGGAAAGGCCCAGCCTGGTGAAGGCTGTGCAGGTAAGTCAGACGTGTGGATGGGATCAAGTTTGGGGTGGTATTCTATACCTTACCATGATGTCCCTATACTGTACCATGATGTCCCTATACTGTACCATGATGCCCCTATACTGTACCATGATGCCCCTATACTCTACCATGATGCCCCTTTAGGGTTATGAGATTTAACTCATGTGTAAATGTCAAACAGAAAACATTCATAAAGTTGATCATATATAAACTCAGCTAGGCTATGCTTGGTCTTTAGATCATGAGACATGATGCTCCCACATAATTACATCAAAGCTCTGTCTTCACATTTGCCATAGAAAACCATTGTCTACAGTGGTATTGATTTGGTTATCTTTACTCCATTAAACTTCAATTAGGCAGAAGACCAACTGCACAGTGCCCTCCAGCTTAACAAGCATGACCTGACTTATGTAATGTTGGGGAAGATCCACTTACTGCAGGGAGACTTGGATAAAGCCATTGAGACCTACAAGAAAGCAGTGGAGTAAGTGTCTCTTTCCCTTAGACTTTAACCAGTGTGCCTACCTTTTAACATGGCAACATGAAGTTATCACCTATTGCACAATTGAATAGCAAAAACTTATACACACATACACACACACTCCCATGTTTTCTGTAAGTCTGCCATTTTGTGTTGGGACATGTTCACAGCTATGCTAGAATATGCAGCCCAGGGGCCACAGACTGACACACTTCCTGGAAGCAATGAGATAAGCAATGAACAGATCTGTAAACTCAAAGAACAAATGGTTTGTTTCTTCTATTGTAGACACTGCTATAGAAGTGTCTGTGTCTGTGAAGGGTAGCTGCTTAACAGGCCAACTGCTAGGGATTTAGGCTCCTTTGCTGGTTTTCTTTTGCCTGCATAATTAAAGCTGAGTAACTGTAACATGTGTTCCAGGCCATATTGAAGAAAGATACTGGACACTAAATATAGAGTAAGCATCTCTATTTTTAAATAACCCTAAAATGGTACACATACTTGCTGCTCATAGATTTACACAAATTTATGTCCTGAAATTAGGCGAACACAGCTGGAAGGGAAGAGCGAAGACATGCACTCAGCAAGAATCTGCCAGTGTGGTCTTCTAGTTTTTACCTTATAGCAAGCACGTCCTCTGTTCCTGGAGGTCATATTAGGAACAGAAATCTCCTAGTTCAGTAACAGGCATCTGGTTTTATTAGCCCAAGAGCAGTTATCTTTTGTTACTGTTACTTCAGTTTCTTATGCTGGGGTAGAACCTTGCCCACGCTTAACTGAGCACAAGTTACAACTGAGCTGCAACCCAGTCCCAAAATCTTGAGTTTTGTTGTTGCTGTTTGTTTAAAAAATATTAGTCTAACCTGTTGATATTGAGTGAATTTCCCATGATAATGCTTCCTTTCTAGGGACACAAGGGATTTTGTTTTTCCTCTGTAGCATCATCTTGTTTCACTTACTTTATTTTTTTAAAGATTTATTTATTTATTACATATACAATGTTCTGCTTACCTACACACCAGAAGGCGGCACCAGATCTCATTATAGATGGTTGTGAGCCACCATGTGGTTGCTGGGAATTGAACTCAGGACCTTTGGAAGAGCAGACAGTGCTCTTAACCGCTGAGCCATCTCTCCAGCCCCTACTTTATTATTTTAAGACAGAGCCTCAGTGTATAATCCTGAGTGGCTCGAACTCCCTATGTGGACCAGGTTGGCCAGGAACTTACAGAGATCCACCTGCCTCTGCACCTGGCTTGCTTCTTTTAAATAAGACAGCTGTAGTCAAATGCTCAGGTGTCTTGTTTGGCCATGGAGTAGAATATGCATGATTCATGGACTAAGATTCTGAACTGACATAGAGTGCTGGTCACTTCTTAGCTTCATCCACTACAGGGTGAACTTCCTGGCTGTATCTGTCACTACACTGTGTTCTGCATTTTCTTTAACCACATTTTGTGACAGAAAAATCTCATGGGTTTGGTAAGCTACAGCGACTTCCTTCATCAAAAAGTCAGGCTTATATGGACAGGAAGGAAGGAGCCATGGAACAGCCTGTAATGCTGGGGAGTAGGCTTGTTCCTGACACTTGTCCTGTACAAGGTGGCATCTGAGTTAGTGCACATGAACTCTGTGAGGGTGTGCTGACAGTGACGACTCAGACATGAGTTGCTCAGCTTCCCAAAGAGTATTTGAGAAGATAGGTTCGTGACCCACAGCTTTGGAGAGGAGTGTGGGCAGGGGAGCAGATGCTGATGGAAACACAAGAGTGGGAAGCACAAGGTCCCTGTGTGGTTTGGGGAGGGATGTGACCACAATGGATACTTACTATAGAAAAGTGAGAGGCAAATTCTCAGTTGCACTGACAAAGTTGTTCTCCAGCTCAGGCATGGGCTGAGCTTTGGCTCTGCAGGTCCTGGAGTGCCTACAGGTAACAAGCATCCTTCATTCCTTACAAGCAGGAGACAGCTCCTTGCTCTTTGATGCTTTACTGGTGAAACTGATGATCCTGTGTTCAGATGGTCTCACCTCTGTTGCTTTGGCTTTTTGACAAAGACAACTACCAGAGACTGAGAAGGCAGATAATACAAAGGCCAGTGTTTACTCCCAATACCTAGTATCTAAGTCTTTCCGAGAGCTGATATGTACCATCTTTCTTTTGTTTAAGTTGGCAGCTTAGTATGGAGCTTTCTTTAATTTGAAGAGCACAGCATCAGAGGGCCTTAGAGTCCTCAATGACACAGGAAGTAGGCTGCCTACCTTTGTAAGCACAGGGAAATAGGCAGTGAGAGCTCTCCATGGAGAGACTATCATAACAGTGTCCTGACTGACTTGGGTTAAAATTTTGTTATGTTTAGTGTGATGAATCATTCTACACAGTTCTTTTTTAAGTTTGCTGTTGATCCAAAAGAAAGGCTCTGAAACAGGAGTCTGGACTCTAAGCCCTATTTCCTTCTGCTGAGATCTTCCCTGTTGCCAAGATCAAAATGATTCAGTGTTGAAGGAAATTGCCAAACTCTGAAGTTCACATGGGAAAGAAGATTTAATAAAGGGTCCCAGGTGTTGGCAGTGGGGCAGATGGCTGTTAGTCTGTGTCTCGTTACTATGGTTTCCTTGTGAGTATCTCTATGTTACAGATTCTCGCCAGAAAATACAGACCTTCTTACAACTTTAGGATTACTCTACTTGCAGGTAATGGAAACTGTTTATTCACACATGGTATTAGAAATGCTTTAGGTTTGTATCTATGATGGTCTCTCTTTTCTTTGCTTCCTTCTTTTGTTTTTAGTTTTTCCAAGACAGGGTTTCTCTGTGTAGCCTTGGCTGTCCTAGACTCACTTTGTAGACCAGGCAGGCCTCAAATTCAGTGATCTGCCTGCCTCTGCCTCCCAAGTGCTGGGATTAAAGGCATGCGCCACCATGCCCATTTCTCTTTTTTGTTTTTTGGCTTTTTAGACAGGGTTTCTTTGTATAATAGCCTTGGGTGTAGAACTCTTTGTAGACCAGGCTGGCCTCGAACTCGCCTTGATCCACCTGCCTCTGTCTCTTAAGGGCTGGTATTAAAAGTGTATGCCACCATGCCTAGCTTTATGATGGTTTTCTTCATTTTTCTATTTGGCACATTTTACTAGCAGTCATAGTACGCACGTGAACCTTGGTTTGTTTTATATACTCACTGCTAAAGGAATTAACATTTGCACTCAAGTCGTAATTCTATTTCAGCCTTAGTGTAATAGCAATTCTTATGCAATAGGGAAAGAATATTAGAAACTACTGTATAGTTTGGGGGCTTTTAACTTATTGTTGGGGAAAAGGAGAAAAGCTGATACATTTTACCACTTTCTGGGGCTTTGAGGCCAAAACTGTTGGTTCATCTTGCTAGCCAAAGTCCTGTAGGAGGGAGGAGCAAGGGTTAGAGAGGAAACCTCTCCTTCCCTTCCCATTACTAAGTGTGGCAGGAATATTAAGTAGGCCACTTGTGTTCGTCTGAGTGCGTGAGGCTCCAGATCTCTGAGCTGTCTTACCCTGCTCACCCTACAGTCTCCCCACTCAGCTGTTGTGCCTCTGAAGTAGCTCTTATAACTATTGCTTTAAGAAGAACCAAGAGTTTAATTCTGGGTCCTCTGGGCTTTGGCTTGTGAGCGGGCCCAAAGGGACATGACGCTCACTACCTCAATCCGTCAGGAGGCTTTACCATTGATCAGCATGAGTGTTTCTGACATGGTTTTTGGCAGAAGATACTTTAACCTTATCAGGAGAAAAAAATGAGCAAAATAAGAAAATCACAGATACGGAGACTTATGTTTTATTTGGTATACCCACTTTATTTTTATTATTATTATTACTATTTTGGAGGTGGGTAGAGTGGGGTCAAGAGAACTTACAAATGACTGCATGTTTCCATTCAGGGTACAGTTGGCCAAACTCCTGAACTGACATCTCCCTGCTGAGGTAAATTCTTTGGTTTGCTTTCTTTCAAGCTTGGTGTTTACCAGAAGGCATTTGAACATCTTGGGAATGCACTGACTTACGACCCTGCCAACTACAAGGTATTGCAGGCTATGGAACTACAGGGCCTTCCTATAGATTATCCCATGACCCTAGAGGTGACTAGACCCTAGAGACAGGATAGCTTTCTCATTTTAAATACCCCAAAAGTTAACTTTGTATTTGTCTATTGGTGCTGGGGAACAAAACCAGAGCTTTGTGCATACTAGGAAAGTAATCTACCAATGAGGTACACCCCTGACTGAGAAATCACCTTTTATTTACAATTCTTACTTTTAAACATTCTTATTGAAACTGTTGTAAAGTGTTGATGCTCAGCGTCTTCAAAAGGAATACATTAATGGTAACAGGACTGTTAACTCTTTACTGAAGGCAAGTCAGAGTGCCCAGTTTATGTGTTACTTGCAAATTCAGTCAAGCTTCCACAACAATTGTTGAAGGATTCTTGGTGCTAATAAATTTGAAATTATAACTTCCAGGTGGAACTCTGGGGTAGGAAAACCCAATGAATGAACATTACTGAGGGAGACACAACCAGATAGGGCTGTTTAGACACAAACTTGGTCATTTCGGAAGTCAGTAGCCTGGCTCTGTTGTCTCCCCACCTTGGTACCCTTTCCTTAAAGAAATGATAGTACTGGACTGATAAAAACTAAAGCTAACTCACATTGCTCCTGAGCCAGGAAGAGCTAGGTATTAAGTAGCCAGGGACAGGTGTGTATGGGTGTCAGCAGTTAGTGTACAAAGTAGAGCAGACAAAGGCAGCAGTTATGGAATACTCAATTCCTTCGCTAGTTGGAGCCAGGGTGACATTTTACGTTTTTTATGCTGTGGGATCCCAGAGGCATTTCTTAGGAGTCCCTGACCTCGTAGTTTTGGTACAGTTACATGCCTGGAAGAAGTTTCTCATTCATGTTTGTGCTTATGGGTTACCTATGTCCACTCAGGAGACTGTCTCATGGCCTTGGGTTTCTTGGATGACTGAATTACTAACTTTACATGCATTGTGTTTTCAGGCCATCTTGGCAGCAGGCAGCATGATGCAGACCCATGGGGACTTTGATGTTGCCCTCACTAAATACAGAGTTGTAGCTTGTGCTATTCCAGAAAGTCCTCCACTTTGGAATAATATCGGAATGTGCTTCTTTGGCAAGAAGAAATACGTGGCAGTAAGTGTTTTTTATAGTTCTTGCTCATACTCATCCATATGGTTATTGGGTCTGCTGAGCTTGCCTTGCCCTGGGTTGAGTGCTCCTGTTTCTGCAGGCTATCAGCTGCCTAAAACGAGCCAATTATTTGGCACCCTTCGATTGGAAGATTCTGTACAATCTGGGCCTTGTCCATTTGACTATGCAGCAGTATGCATCAGCATTCCATTTTCTCAGTGCAGCCATCAACTTCCAGCCAAAGATGGGGGAACTCTACATGCTCTTGGCTGGTAAGGGACATTTATATAGAAACCCATTCTTATGAGTTATAATGATGGAAAAGCTAATTAGGATCATAGGTTAGTAGCTAAATGCCCTAAGGAGGGATTTGAACTCACAGTTTGAAGATCATCCATGTCCACAGTTCTTATTTATTTATTGGAGAATAAATCTTTTAAAAATAGAATTTAACATTTATCTTTAATTATGTATATATGTTTGTGTGTGGGTTTATGCCCATGTGAGTTCAGAAAAGGGCATTGGGTTCTTTGGAGCTAGAGTTAGAGACAGTTATGAGCTACCTGGTATGGATGTTCTTAGAACCAAACTTGGGTCTTCTTTAACCATTGTGCCATCTCTCCAGCCCCACATAGTTCCCTCATAACAGCTTTCTTTTGTTTTTTCCCCCCTTTTTTGGTGCTGGAGACTGATCCATGGCCCTGTTATTTACCACTGAGCTGCGCTAGCAGCCCCCATACTTACTGCACCCAGTTGACGTGAGTTCAGTAGCATAACTAAGGACCTGGGTATAAGGTGGAGTTCTGCCTCCACTACTCATTGTACGTACTCATGATTGATGTGACGGTTACGTGAGTAGTAAACATACTAGCTATTAAACCTTGGGGTTTTGTCATGGTTAGTAAATCATTTTTCCTCTTTTTGTTTGTTTATAAACATTTATACCACCATGCACATGGAGGTCAGAGGACAACTTGAGGGAGAAGTTTCTCTCTATTATGTGGGTTCCAGGGACCCAACTCAGGCCATCAGGCAACAAGCATCCTTACTCATTGACCCATTATTATTTTTGTTAATTGGCCGTTGGTAGTTCAAGTCAAATTAGATTATCACTTTCCCAAATTCCATTTATGCCAGACAAAATAAAATTAAGTAGGGCAGAAGTGGATCATAGCTATAATCCTAGCTCTTGAGGTAGACTAGGTAGGAAGATAATGAATTTGAGGCCAGCTACATTAGTGAGACTCTGACACTGTTTTTAAAAATACAGCAACAGAGCCGGGCGTGGTGGTGCACACCTGTAATTCCAGCACTCGGGAGGCAGAGGCAGTCAGATCTGAGTTCGAGTCCAGCCTGGTCTACAAAGAGCGTTCCAGGACAGCCTAGAGCTATTATACAGAGAAACTCTGACTCGAAAAGCAAAATAAAAACAACCAAAAGACACAGCAACAAAAATCTTTTTATTTTGGTTTTTCAAGACAGGGTCTCTCTGTGTAGCCCTGACTGTCCTGGACTCGCTTTGTAGACCAGGCTGGCCTCGAACTCACAGCAATCCACCTACCTCTGCCTCTGCCTCCCAAATGCTAGGATTAAAGGTGTGCGCTACCACGCCCCCGCCAAAATCATTTTAAAGTACCATTACTTTTAGGGAATATTTTCTCCACAAAATAAACTTAGCTGTTTCTGTGTCTTCATTGGTAGTGGCCTTCTTGTATTTTGCTCATTACTGTGCTGTTTTCAATTTATGAGAGAAAGGTCAAAGGCAGCTAAATGGTGGTTGTTTGGAAACCACCAGCATACAAAGCTAGCTCAAGTTTCTGGAGAGGCACAGAGCATGCTGTTTAGGTTAGGGCAGAACATCAGTTGTAATCTGACAAAGTAGAGCCAAGCCTCCTCCACTTGGTCCTGAAGGACAAACTAGACTTGAATGGGCATGGCTGTGGATTGGTACAAGGTCCTTCTGTATTCCTAGTTGTCATAGTGGCTTGTTTGGCTGCTGCGGAGGTGGAGTTGCTGTGACTCTCAGAGTAGCTATTTTTAGGTTTTATATATTAGGCTTTCAAGAAATACCAATTTTGAAAAGAAGAGGGGAATGTTCTGTGGCTAACTAAAAGTTTTAGAGGGCATGGTTATAAATGATGAGTAACAGGTGAGATTCTTGGGTAGACCAGTGATGTGCTCAGTTTGTAAGTAAGCGAGATCTTGTTAGCAGTGTGGGATGGAGGCAGGTGGGGACAGTGTCACTGAAGAAAATAGGAAACTTGGTCTGGGCTTGAACCAAGGGCAAACCAGAAAGGCGGTAGCAAAAGTTGGATACACGGCACTGCAGCGGATTGCTGTGGTGAGGCAGCTAAGCTGAAGGATGGAAGAGGCTTCATTTTGAGAGTGGGCTAAAATACTAGTTTTTGCTATCTAAAATGAGCTCTCATGATTTTCTCTGTGCCAGTGGCTTTGACCAACCTGGAAGATATAGAAAATGCCCAAAGAGCTTATGCAGAAGCTGTTCGTCTGGATAAGTAAGCATTCTAGTCTGTGGGAAAGGGCCGGGGAGTGTTACTACCAACATGTGCGTAGGATTAATGCTGTGGAGTCATCTGAGGCTCTGTGTGGCATAAATGCAGAAGCCTGGCAAGAATTAAAAGCCTGAGAAACACTTCCAGTTCTGAGCACAGTAATCAGAGAGCCAAAGAAAGTCAAGAGCTGGCAGCACGCCGCTTGGGTTGCTGATAAGGTGTGGCTAACTAGATTAGCATGGCTCATTTTAATCAAAGGTAAAAGAGATCCTTGGGGTGTGGGGGCAGGATTTCCTGTTCAGCCATTCCCTGGGTAGCTTTGTTGGTGCCAGCCTCTGTCCTTATCCTGCTTTGCTGCTTGGGCAGTTGGTTCCTTGATTCTGCTCCCTGGATCACACAGCATTTTACTTACTCAATTGTTTGGCTTTCATATAATGAGAAAGATCTTCAAATGACTATTGCAGAGCCCCAGTGCCACAGAGGCCCTGTCTCTCTGCACAGGTGTAACCCTTTGGTAAACCTGAACTACGCTGTGCTGCTGTATAACCAGGGCGAGAAGAAGGGTGCCCTGGCCCAGTACCAGGAGATGGAGAAGAAGGTCAACTTTTTCAAGGGCAGCAGTCCTTTGGAATTTGACTCTGAGGTATGTCTTTTATTAGCTCTGATGCATCATTAATCAAGCTGTTAAGAGATGAAAGGTACCATAAGCTCATGTTTCTCTGGCTTCGTGGGGACTGCCACATGAATTCACCAGTTAGAGTCTGACACAAACTTTTCTAGAAGAAAGTAACAAAATAATTCAGACTTATCGAGTTATTTTTTCAGTAATACAGCTTACCAGGGACAGGTAGAGTCTGGCCAGTGATGTATCAAACTTGAATTGCTGCATTTTGAAATCCTGTAAGGAAAGACTTTGGTATCCAGTAAGCAACATGTGCATTCTTGGTTAGAGAACGATTTTCTAAACCAAGCGTGAAAACACACTTGTAATCCCAGAGGCAGGCAGATTGCTGTGAGTTCAAGGCCAGCCTGGTTTACAAAGTGAGTCTAGGACAGCCAAGGCTACACAGAGAAACCCTGTCTCAAAAAAAAAAACAAGAAAAGAAAGTGACCTCCTTGTTTTAAGTACTTCCTCCTTCAACTGCTAGTACCCACAGGCACTAGTTCAGTTAGTGCCTTTGGTTAAAGGCCCAAGAAGGCTTGGCTCTTCTAGTCTTGTCTATAGCTTTTTTTTTTTTTTCTTCCTTTGTGGGCACAAGATGGTAGAGATGGCTCAGAAGTTGGGAGCTGCCCTCCAGGTTGGAGAAGCCCTGGTCTGGACCAAACCAGTCAAAGATCCCAAGTCAAAGCACCGAACCAATTCAGCAAGCAAATCTGCTGCTCTCCCGAAGCCTCTGGGCTCCAATCAAGCTCTAGGACAGGCGATGTCTTCGGCAGCTGCATACAGGAAGCTCCCTTCAGGTAGGAGACTATACAAAGCGCTGTGAAGACTCAGGGGATAAGCTACCTCTGCCATCAGAGATCCAGCTCTGAGCGAGGCTTGCACTCTTCAAATGCTTGAGTGCAAGGTGCACTCATGGTCAATTTAGTACTAGACAGACGAGAAAAGCCCAGAATGACCAAAGTGGCATTTGTTTCTGAACGGCAAGCTATGAGATAGATAATGGTAGAATGTGCTTATCAGAACGGTCAGTTTTTATGTTTAGAAATATATTACTAAGTGCATGCTATTGTACATTCTTGCTTTAATTTTCATAAACTTAATGTTTTATTCCTTTAGTTATGGGTGTCCCGCCTAGGTACAGGATGTACTACATTCTTTGGTTTTTCAAGACAGGGTCTCTTTGTGTTAGCCTTGCCTGTCCTGGGCTTGCTTTGTAGACCAGGCTAGCCTTGAACTCACAAAGATCTGCTTGCCTCTGCCTCCCTCTGCCTTCCTCTGCCTCCCAAGTTCTGGGATTAAAGATGTGTACCACCATGCCTGACTTACACTCTTGGTAGTTTCAGACAATACAGAGTTCCCTCTTAAGTAGTTTCTTCTGAAATGGAGTAACTGAGAATTCAAGTTTTGTTTCCTTACAAGGTGCTGTAGGATCCCAGCTCACAAAGCCACCATCACTTCCATTGGAGCCAGAGCCCACTGTGGAAGCAAGTCCAACAGAAGCATCAGAAGAAAAGAAAGAAAAATAGCAACAATACAGAAAGAAAAGCAAAACCAAAAATCCCAGGATGACCATGGAGTGGGGAGGTCTCTTAGGTGAGACCATATAGAAGGTGGTCATATGACAGGCAGATGGAGGCCAGCACTCTTCGTCCTTGGGTTGGCACTGCAAAATTAAAACAGAACCCAGGGTGTGTTGTATCAGGAGGAGTCTAAGGCCCATGCAGCCCTTGTCTGACCCCATCATCCAGGAATGAGAGAGAAGATATGCTAGATAGACTTGAGGTCCTGCATCTATAGCGCCAAGAGTCAGTAAAGCAAATGATCACAGACCATCACTCGATGAAGGGCTTTTATGTTGATAATGGGAAAAGGTCCTCTGCTTAGTAGCCTGTGGTAATGAAGCCCCATTCTGACTGGACTGTGGGAACACATCAGTCCCCACTGTAAACATAAACCTTGGATTAAGAACCTAGTTAAATAGCCCCACCCCTACACCCCCACCCCAGCTATATTTGCCCAAAGAGAATCTAAAACAATTCCTTATCTCCAGAGGTCAGAGTCTAGTGCCAGATCATGTCAGTGTAAGTAGGAGTCAAGGGCTGGTCTGGAATCGGCACCAAGGATTTAAAGGAAAAGGTGTGGGTAGAGTGACTAAGGACATGGCTCAGTGTTCGAGCTCTTGGGTAGCACGCACAAGGCCTTGGTTTCAATCCCCAGTACTGCTGACAAAGAGTAGATTTCTTAGCCAAAGAATTTAAACCAAGACAATCAATGGATGAAACACTGACAGATGCTCTCATGGCCTTTGTAAAGATTATGGATCACTAAGAGGTCACATTAAAGTCTTTAAAATAAAAAATGACCGCTGTCTATCTTTACTTATTTCGAAGTCTGGTTTGAAACTATAAACACCTCAGAGCTAAGTTGTGTTTGGTTGTAATGTGGCCTCAAAGCAGCATAGAAGGTTAACCGTGTCTGAGGCAGTCCCAGTTTTCACCATAACTGGCAGCTTGAAAACTGACACACTATCAAACCAGTGTGGAGTTTTGATACTATGGCGAGGTCTGACTTGGCCAACTGAGCAGAGGTCCTTTCTGCTGTCTATCCACTGGAGGCAAACAGAGTGCCAGAAGTAGCAGGTCTGTCTTGCGGCTGTGGAGAAAGGTCAGCTCTGGATCAGCATGGAGGGTGGTATAGAGTAAACTGATCCACTCAGAGGTCTTGGTGAGAAATAATAGGGACATAGTTTAGGAGAGGAGAAGGGAAATGGGAAGAAACCCAGGGGCTAAATCAGCAGACAGGATGGTGTGGTTGTAGGTGGTCAGTGAGAGGGGACTATGTATGGTAGGTAGATAGTCACTCTAGACTTAAGACTAGAAATACAGGTGACTAGGAGCAAGAACTTCTGTTTTTAGGCATGTCTGTCTTTGAGATAACCCAACGATACCTTAAACCTAAGTATCCTGAGTTGAGGAACAAAGTGTTTGTAGGTTCTGCTAGAGCTCTGGTTTTCAACCTGTGGGCTGAGACACCTTTGGGGGCCACATATCAGATATACACATGATTCGTAACATTAGCAAAATTACAGTTACGAAATAGCAACAAAAATAACTTTATGGCTGGGAGTCAGCACAGCATGGGGAGCTGTATTAAAGCATTGCTGCACTGAGAAGGCTGAGAGCCACTGTGCTAGAGGACTCTGGGTTTTTGTGATAGTTGAAGAGCACAGGCTTAGGAAGCCTCTTAGTTATGATGAAGGCAGAGACTGAAGAAGCAGAGTGTGGTGTTGTTATGGAAGGTAAAAGGAGAAGAGGGTTCAGGAAGCGAAGTCAATCTTGGGAGTTTGTCTACCACAAAGTTACTGTCAGAAAGAGCAAGTCTGTTGGGGAGAAACCTACAGATACGGAGAAAACCCATTTGAGAAAATACATGCCAAGCTGCTCTAGATTAGAACCTGGGACACAGCCCCTGAGCATACATCAGCACACATGGATGTGCCCTTGGAGCAGCAGCGGGGCAGCAGGAGCTATGCAGACAGTAAGCTACTCATTTTGTAAAGAGATCTCTGAGGATGGAACTGAATTCTATACTCTGAGATGACTCTAAATATTTTGTTTTGAGACAGGGTCTCATATAGCCCAGGCTAGCCTCACACTTACTATGTAGCTGAGAGACTAGCCTTTACTCCTGATCTTCCTGCCTTTACCTCTAAATGTTGTGGTTAACACCACACCTATCTTAAAATCTTAATATCTGCCAGGCGTGGTATCGCACACCTTTAGTCCCAGCACTTAGGAGAGAGTCAAGCCAGTCTCTCTGAGTTTGAAGCCAGTCTGGTCTACATAACCAAGTACCAGGACAGCCAGGGCTCTACACACACACACACACACACACACACACACACACACACAGAGAGAGACAGACAGACACACACACCCTGTCTTTAAAAAAAAAATGAATGAATGAATGAATGAATGAAAGAAAAAATTCCCAATTCTGTTTTCCAGGGTGGACAACTGTTAGGACATTAACAAGAGTATCAGGCAACAACTTGCGGAGAATAGACCTGACAAAGACCTTATCATATCTGAAAACATGAAGAACTCTTATAACTCAATGATAAGGAAACATCAGGCCAACCCAAACACCCAAGTAGGACAAAGTATTGTGCAGCTTTACAAAAGAAAGCACGGTAGTAGTTAACAAGCACTAAAAAGTTAAGGTACCTAGCATTCGTCACACGGGAAACAGAAAAACCAGTCATTACCCACTGAAATGGCTCAGACTGAACGATGAAAATTCCCACTGTTGGCAAGAACAAGATGGAATCAGAACAGTCTGAAGTCGTCATCAGGAGTGTAAAATGGTCTGGCCATCCAAGAGGGTCTTTGCCTGGCCATCCTGGTCTTAATAGGTTCTCATATGAGAAGAACCAATTCACACTCTCGGTGCGAGCTAATTCACCTGAAAGAAGCCTTTATGTACTTAAAGCCATAAAATATGGAGCTGCACGAAACACGAGGACACTCTGCAGCATGCTCAATGAGCAGCTTTGTATAGGGCCAGGCAGTGAAATTTCACCGATAAACGCCACAACAGGCAAAGCTTGTTTATAGAGGAAAAAAATAGCTGATTTGAGGTCAAGGTTAGGAACGGGATGACATGGAGGAGGCATGGAGGATTTAGCTGGTGATGGAAACACATTTACTCAGACTTACCGAGTGATACACTTAGCTGTGTACAGGTTCGCCACATAAATTTTTGACCTAAAACACAAGAAAGAGCTAGATTACTACAACAGCTGTCAAATGACTTAAAATGGTCTAGAGAATAAAACAGATTGAAGGCTGGAGAGATGGCTTGGGGGTTAAGAGCACTGCTGCTCTTCCAAGAGGTCCTGTGTTCAATTCCCAGCAACCACATGGTGGCTCATAACCATCTATTATGAGATCGGATGCCCTCTTCTGGCATACAGGCAGAATACTGTATGCATAATAAATAAATCTTAACAACAACAACAAACCACACAGACCGAATGTAAGGGCTACTCGCTTTTGGCTGCATCTTACCTCCCAGTGGTGGTGCGGCTTTTCTCAAGTTAAATCAATTTCAAGTGAGTGCAACAGGAAGTGGTGTAGTTTCCAAGAAGCCTCTGTTGCAGGCTAGGGGGTTTTTCAAACCCTTTGGCTCCTTATTAACCCTGTGTGGAACTTAGTCTAATGCCATCCACAGCCTAGGGTTGAGGAGCAGAGTCCCACGCTCAGTTCCACCCACTTCCGCACACTCATCCCATCTTTTTTCACACAAAAACAGGTGTATGCACTGTCAGGTCTATGTGCACTCATTTTCTACAATACAGTTATTACTTTTTTTTTTCCTTTGAGACAGGTCTTTTTGTATAAGTCCTGGAACTTCGCTCTGTAGATCAGGCTGGCCTCAAACTCACAAAGATCTGCTTGCCTCTGCCTCCCAGGTGCTGGGATTAAAGGCATGTACCACTACCGCCCAGCCCAGTTACTACCTTCCAACAGATTCTGGTACATTTTACTCATTACAAAATTGACCAACCTTTAAAAAAAGAAAAAAAAAAAAAACAAAAAAACAACAACCAAAAACTTACTTTGACAACATAAGTGCTAGGATCTGAACTTGCATTGGTCTTCATGACTGCAGTATGCACTCTCCAGTCTCCTGGACCCAGCAACTGTTAAAAATTCAGGGCCCATGTGATGATAAACACATGGAGGTGCCGGGCTGCACCTGGTGCCAAAGCTTGCTCTGCATATAATTCTCAAGGGAAAGCAAACATGAAGGCCGCTGGCCTACATAGGTGCTCACTCACTGCACTGCTCACCATAGCCTTCACTGGCATTACCAGCAACACCTGGACAGTATCTGAGACTATATTCATGGCAGGAGCTGAACAAATAATTTGAAGGAAAAGAACACATGAAAGTTTACAAAACCTTGGCTTTAAGAAAAGTCTCTCTTCTCACTTTGGCTTCTCTATTAGGCCAAAGCCATGGTGGTGCAAACCTGTAAGCTTGGCACTTAGGTGAGCCCACCTAAAACAGAAAAGCAAAAACAACAACAACAACAACAAAAAAAAAACAAAAAACAAGCAAACAAAAAACCAACCAACCAACTAACCAAAAAAACCCAAAAACCAAAAACCCAAAACAAACAAAAAAAACCCTGTTTTTTGAGATAGGGTCTCGCAGTGTAGTCCTAATGGCCCAGAATTCACTCTGTAGATCAGGCTGGCCCAAACTCCGAGGTTTGCCTGTTTCTGCCTCCCAGAAAACTGATTTTCACCAAGCTTGCTTAGAGGCAGAGGGTTAAGCAGTAGCCAACATCTTTGATGTTTGTTTTCAACTTCAAGAGGTGTAATTGTGTAGGTTTCAGTTTTCTTTGAAAAAAGAGTAAGACTTTCCTTCTTATCCAAATCAGAGAGGAGAGACCTGTCATTTCAGGAGCAGCTGCAAGGGCTGGTGTGAGTGGCCCTTGTCAGACATCTTTCACTTTGCATTAGAAAGACTTGGCTCTTTGAGATGGCTGTGCTTCTGAGACTGTAAGCCTGGCAGCCTACTGCTAGGGCTCAGCTCAAGGGATGACTAACTCAACAGCAGGAAACAAAGAACACATGCTTCAACAGCCAAGTAACAAGATCTGTCCAAAGTGAGGTGAGAACAAAATCAATTAGACTTAGGATCCCAGGAATGTAAGTTGTTTTAATATTTCTTAAAAGCACACAGAAATCTTGATTAAAAAAATAAATATACAACATGATACATTTATTCATGATCCTAGGGCTCTTATGAGGTCAAACTCTTTAATGGATGTGTCAAAGCAAAACACAAAACACATGATGTGTTCTACACAGAAGCACATTCCAGTTGTAAAGCATCTCTCTTCACGGCTCAGAAGGAATGAGGACCAGTCTTCTGCAGAAAGCACTTCCCAGGCTGACAACGAGGCAGAGCCCAGACTCCCAGCCAGGCCACATGTACGAGCTGGGGCAGAAAAGCATGGTCCTTCCAAGCAAGTGCAGATTGATCAGGTGGCTCGAGGATTGCAGCATCTCCAGTCTGAGACCATAAAGCACAGGACTTTTGTCCTTTCTTGGGGCTCTGGCCTGTATCTAAGAGCAGGAGGCTGAGAAGGTACACACACCAAATATTGTCACCGAAGCACTGAATGGCACTGATTCTGCCATGAGCATAAGCTGTCATGTGACTGCCTCCTCCAGGTCTCTCGAGTCGTCAGGCTCATGAGGAGGCACTGCCTTCTCTACTGGGCAAGGAGAGAAGTGCTTCTGCGGCTGGATGAGCTCTCCAGAGTCAAGCCTGTCACACGTGATACCTCACTGTACATCAACTGGGGACTCAGGAATGGAGGTGTTAGCCTTTGAAACACAACATAAAAAAACAAAAATCCAGTCTCATTAGTAGATAGCTAATTTTGAATTAAACCTGAAGTGATTTTATGTAACTGCCAACAGGCTGGAATGTATCTATACAGTTTAATCTGCTGTCATTTCTTTGGCTGTCTTCCAATTAGATGTAGGAACTGTTGTGACACCCGCAGTCTCTTTCCCAAGCTATGTTCTTCCTGGAGTTCTTAGGATGGGTGATTTTCATTCCTCACACAACCATCTACAGCCTTCTTAATCAAAGCGTGCTTCTGAATAAAACAGGCCTTCAGCTGAAATGGCGTCACCAAGACCCACAGTTCGAACGGGGTCTTTACATACCAATACGGGTGTGAAGTGGAAGGTTATTCCCTCCCTGTGCCACTCCACCACTGGTTTATTTGGGTTTAATACAACCCTGGAGCCAGACTCTGAGTGGGATGTCATAAACTCCTGAGGTGCTCTTAGAGATACTCGGCTGACATCTATGGTCTCAGTGGCGCAGGCTTGTGTCCCAGCCACTCGAGCTCCTGCAGCTACAGCTGCAAGCTGGTTGGCCCAGTGTCCGTCCACGGTTGCCAGGATGTGGTAGACCAGCGTGTGGAAATGGATCCTGGTGAGATCTGAAGATCTGCTTTTACTCCTCCCGTGTTCTTTCAAGATCCAGAAGAGGATATCACTGACCATGCCCACATCAGGAACACCGTCCCAGGAGGAGAGAGAAGCATGGGGCCCAGATGCTGACTGGCTGAGAAACAGCAGCTCCTGTTCATTCAGCCCGAGAGAAGTCACTGCGGGAAAGACCTGCTAACAAAAATAATGACAGGTCTCTTTTTGATGGACACTACCTGGCTTCTTGAGCATCAGGATACAGCCAATGACTAAAGGTCAGGCAGGCATCTTTCTTCCTTACCAGGGCTCCTGTCTCTGAAACCAGTTTCAGGTATTAAATCTTACTGTTTCCACCTCCATGAGCACTTGGGGACCTGCAGTTGCTCAACACCATCCAGACCTAGTCTTGTTAAATGTCACTGTAAAGGGCAGAAGATGACATACTGCAGAGGCTCTTCCCTGTGCCTTTTGCCGCTACACAGAGGGCTCATGGGTGGAAGCAGGCATCCTTCCTGGTGCATTTCCATGCTTTCTTACTCATGCACAAAATAACACTGGAGCTACACATGAAATTGATAAGATTCCTGAGGGCAAGTATGGGGAGGAAACAGAAGTGAATGAAGGAGCTCTCATCCTATATCTTTCACACTTTCTGGGTGTGGGTTCATGTATGATCTAAGCTCATAAAGCTAATGACAAGCCAGCCCAGGTGTGAAAAACCTATGTTAGGCCTGGCTCACTGGGACTTATCCAAATCATCTTGCTGTCTCAAGGGAGGTGATCTAAGATACTTAGGACTAGGGACCCATGCTTACTCAAAGCTTGTGTCTAAATGAAAGCAGCTGAGTTGGGCTATCAGGTTTTGCCTCTGAAATTTACAAAAAAAAAAAAAAAAAAAAGCCTCCCGCCCTTCACTCCAGAAGTAGAAACACAGCTCAGGCCTATCAGTTACACTGCCACAGACCTAACCTAGTAGGAAACATCCTGAACACGTCTGGATTCATTCTGGCTCTCCTGTACTCAGGTCTGAGTGACACAACATCCACATGCCAGTTAGTAAACTTGTTAAAGCCCAAACAGGTGTGGGAAAAAGGAACTTCTTTTTGAGACCGCAGGCCCAGAGGGGGCCTGTGAATGGCACATGTGGTTACCTGATGCACAATGCTGCTCATGAGCTCCTTGTTGGTCATACTGGCCAGCTCTAGGTGGACTGGAATACCAGTGGGGATGTCAGAAATGGAGGTCACAACCTACAGAGAGGACGACATATGTCATTAGGAAAGAAGTCAGACAGGAAGGAAGGCAGATTAGGTTCTGAGCAGCCCAGATGTATTCAAAACATCCTTTGCATCCTCAGTGCAAATCCCAACTTCCTCTGTGGCCAATAGCTGCTTTTCCCAATAGAAAAACTACTCTTAAGGGAACCACCAGGGCTACAGACTCAAAGGACACAGAACTGCCCCTGTATGTTCATGCTGTCTCCTATCCCTGGTACTTAAATTGAGTGGTTGGCCCCAGGGTATACAGACCTGCAGGAAGCACAGCGTAGCTGGTGTGAAGTGAGATGGAACAGAAAACACAGGACATAGCTACAAACCCTGCAGCTTGTAGCCACACTCAGTTAAACACAGGATGCAGAGGCTCAGGCAAGATGCCTTCAACTGCCCTACTGCTGCCACCTTCACAGAGCAGAGCCTAAGACAAGGCAGCATCAGCTGCCGGAGCCTGAAGGAAAACACCAGCTTAGACCTGTGGGTGTGTAGCAGAGCTATTACCTCCAAGAGCCTCTTCCTCTGGAACTCCTTGCTTTGTCCCTCCATCATGTGCAATCCAGAGAGGACCACCAGGTCAGGCTGGAACTCCTCCAGGCTAGACACAAACACCTCCAGCATATTCATGGCCCCGTTGGAGAGGTCGTGAGAGAAGATGAACCGGTTGGCATGGGGAGCTTTAAACGGGCCCCACTCCTCCCCTAGAAAAGCCCAATCAACACAATGGGAAGAAAAGGAAGAGGCTTTCAGTCTCCCAGCTGCAGGGTACTTGCAGGTACCTCACAGGAGCCTTGGCTCTGAGCAGGCTGGCCTGTGGCCAAGCAGACTCCTACAGTAGTGTATGGTCAGCAGGGTGCTGCATCCAGGGCAGGACTGCAGTAGATAAAAAAACAAACCAAAGCCTAAACTCAACTAATAAAGAAACAGAAACACAGGATGAGCCCTGTGACTTTGAAGGCCATCAGCTTCCAAGAAAGCTCTGCTGTCTGCTGAACTCAAGCACCGGTCATGACTACATTACAGAGCACATGACTGCCCCATACCAGCACACAAGAACATACCAGCATACACAGCATACCAGCACACACAACAGAAAGGCCAGGCTACCCTCGTAAAGGCTGCATCCTGAGTACTTTTTACTTAGTTGGAAGCTAAATAGGCTGAAAGCCTGAGTCTAGCTGACTGCACCTCTTCTCACTGGCCCCTGGAGGTTTTTGAGCTTGTGGTCAAAGAACTATTTAGCTATTTCAGCCATTTCTATGCAGAGCTGCTTTGGATTAGTTCAATTAAAGTGTTTTTCTTCCTTAAGTTTATTCTTGGCTCCACACATGATGGAATCATCACTTCCTTGGCAGAATCTCTCATGTGCCCTATTGTAGAACCTAGTAAGGTACTGCGCTGACCTATCAGGTATCCATCTCCTACAGCCCCTGAGCTGAGGGGTAGGCAGGCCTGTGTTTCCCTCATCACATTCCACTGCCTCACAACACATTTGACATAGTCACAAGAATGAATTAGCAAAGAACAAGGGAATAAGAAAGCAGACAGATGACCTAAATGACCATGAGGACCAAAAAAAAAACCACTTCTGCAATCAAGATTACAGTGGTAGAGCTCGGTGTGGTGGCGCACGGCTTTAATCTCAGCACTCAAAAGGCAGATGCAGGTGGATTGCTTTGAGTTTGAGGCCAGCCTGGTCTACAAAGCAAGTCTAGGACAGCCAAGGCTACACAGAGAAACCCTGTCTTGACCAAAAAAGAGAGAGAGAGAGAGAGAGAGAGAGAGAGAGAGAGAGAGAGAGAGAGAGAGAGAGACTACATCATACTTTGCATAGGACAGTGCTAGGAAGCACTACCGACCTTAGCCTAGGGAAAAAGAGGCCATGCAGGTTTCAAAACCAACTGAATTCTTCAGGAGTGATTAAGGTAAAGTAAACAAGCTCCTACAAGTCAAGATGAGAGAGGACGTAGAGAACTGCTATTCCCATAGACACAGGACTGATGGAGTGGCCTGAGGCGATGGAGCTCAGCCAATAATAAAGCTAATGTTCCTTTCATGACGAAACTCTGCATTAACTTCTGCAAGCAATTTCTTCTCTCAATTATCAACTAAGTGAAACCTCTGCTTGATTACCAAACCAAAGCTGAAAGAAAGCTTTTCTGGGGTGCTCTGGTAAGAGAGAGAAGAGAAAAAATAAAAAGTTGACAGACACTCTTGGAATGTACCAATCTAGGCTACAGAGACGCCAGGAACCGCTTCTGTTGGAGCTGCCCCAAGGGCCACTGCCATCAGACTGTCTCTTCCTGGAGTCTGTGGCAATGCAGCTTCGTGTTGAGGTTAGAAGGCTGCTGCTCTGTCCAAGAAAAAAACCTAGGCATCCAAAAGAGTAGAACTGTGAGGCTTATCAAGCCAAGGACAGAGACTCTCCTTTCGAGACAGCTGAATGGGCCCCTACCACAACAGTCAGAGCTCTGACACAGTATTGTCTCCACTCCCAAGTCACCATGAGAATTTAACTGTCAAATGCCCAGGCAAGTGGGAGTGCCTACAGAAGTGGCAGGAACAGGGCCTCAGCCATACACCTCAGCTGTCCAGAACTGTTCAGGGCAATGGTCCTGAAGCAGCTCAGAAGCTTTAAGCCTGCTCCCAAGTTCATCCTCACCACCATGTTTCGTGATTAAAAAGTGTCACACCCATCTGGGGGAACTGAACTCAGCAGCTCAAAGCTTGTGTATGATCAAATGTCAATTTCCTAGTAAAACATTCTTATTCTAATTTTAGATCTGCCCTCCACAAGTCCCGAGCTGTTTTTAGTATGTACCACAGAGAAATTGAAAACAAGCAATCGCCTTCTGCATTCTTGCAGACAGGGGTACTTTTCAGGAAGCATATATTGCACCTCACATGACAGCTGATCGCTCTACGTGAGGGTACTGCATTAAGTACTGCAGCTTTGGACCAACTGGACCACAAAGAACCTAGAGAATAAGTAACATCAAGTCAGCCTCTGAGGAGATCAGTTAGTTCCCATCCCTGGAGCTGACTTGGAAGTGACTCACTGAAGGGCAGTAAGTACTGTGTAAGGACGCAGTGACTGTGTGGATGCCCAGCCCTTTAACATGAATGATACGTTGACTCAGAGACTAAAAAGTTCTTGAGCACAGAAAGGATCCACCAGGAAATTGTGTCCAGGTCCTAAAGATTTGTTCAGGAAGCAGACCTCCTTTCCTGTAACATAAAATCCACTGGGATGGTTACTTCGGATTCATAAACACTGGGATATTATGTAACAGGAAGAAACATAAACAATGCTACATTTCACCTCCAGGAAAAAATGAAGTGCTTTTATGAAAGTTTGCCAGAGGCCTGGCTGCAATGTCAAGCAGCCTGGAAGGGCTGAGCCTGAAAAATCCCGAGCAGAATCCACGGGCGCCGAGCAAGTGTTTGCTGCCCTTCTTAGCTCTTGGTAATAAAAGAAAACTATTACAATAAGAAGCACGTGCTGAACACAGTTGCAGCCGTGTTCCCTGGTTTCCACTAGTGCTGTCCTCAGATGGGGCAAGGCCTTCAGTGTTGTGATGCTTTATCATCCTACGTGGAGACACCGGCTACTATCAGCTCCTTACACTAGTGGGATGGGAAACCTTTGGTATAGGAGCCAAAACAGGTGACTGCTAATTGACAAGGACCGGCACAGTCACACCCTGCACTGCAGACATCTAGCCGTCCTCCCCCTACCCACACACCCCCGCCTTCCTTACCTGCCAGGTACTCTAAAATAAGGTGGAACTCATCCACTTCCTGCAGTGACTCTGGTGGAACAAACACACTGTCATCAAGAAGTTCATGCAGCTTTGGACCAATTGGACCACAAAGAAGAACCTAGATAATAAGTAACATCAAGTCAGTCTCCCAGGAGATCAGTCCCTAACCCCAGAATCCAAACAGTAACCACCGAGGTGTTTGAGCCAATTCTACTCATTTTAGCAAGGTATCAGAATCCAACTGATCTCAAAAGCTCTTGTTTTGGAGGTTTGTAGCGTAAGAGCTCTTCATTACCAGGGCTGAGGCCTCTAAGAGTATGAACACACGGTACCTACTTTTGCAGAATGACAAAGTCTTAATTGTTGAATATTTCTGCAATTTCTGTGGCCCACACTTAGTTACTGAGTGGCTGTGTCTCCCTCAAATTCAGATACTGAAGGCCTAACCCTGATGTGGCCCTGTTTGAGCTACAGCCTTTGTGGGGATGCTGATTAACATGGTCTTAGTCAGATGGACCTAGGAGAGAAAAATCTACATACACACAAGGCCAAACTGGAACATGGTGAGCCACCCATAATCACTTATAAGGGCCTATAATACCTCCATGAAACCTTCATTTTGGACCTTTAAGTCTCCAAAACTGTGAGAAAATAAATTTTTGTTTTGACACAGGTTATAGTATTTTTTTATATGGCAGCCAAGGCAGACACTCTCTCTGTTATCAGGGGTTGGGTGGGCCTGTTTCTTTCTTTTCCTGAGATGGTAGGCCAGCTATGTAGTCCAGGCTGGCCTCAAACTCATCCTCTGCCTGCCTTAGCCTCGTGGGTGGGCTAGGATGGCAAGAATGCATTCCATGTGAAGCTACACAGTCATTTAAAAAACTACCTTGTATTCTGTGTAGGCAAAAAAACCGCGGAGTGTTGGCTCAAAGCTTCCAGATAAAAATACTTGTTTGGAATTTTTACACAGTACAGGAAAAGAGGGCCACTTTTCACCAGATTTCAATGGCCAGTGACCATGTGTGAGGTCACACACTCTCACTATGCCTAACTGTTTTATGACCACACAACCGTCCAAGCTTAGGGGACATGCTCTGCAACTTTTCTAAGCCCTTTGTCCTTAACCTGAACCTGGGCTTCCTCCCTGGCTGTTATCTAATGTTGGTTCGTACTGAGACACCTTATTCGGATACTTTAAAGTCATCTACACCGGGAAATGAACTCCTTATTTCTCTGTTTTTTTGTATAGAGATTTTTTTTTTGCTTCTGAGTGAAAATACAACCCCCTCCCTGCTCTCCACTTTGATATGAGCCTCTTGTGAGTTCTGAAAATCCTGGGTCCCGTCACTCTATTTCCTTCCCTGAGTTCTTGCCTAGAGTCTCATTTCTGAGCTGAGGAGCTGCATGCGTAACACAACAACAACAGGACAAGCACAGGAGGTGGCACTCTCAGGGCACTTGGCCGTGAGGCAGAGGATGGTGATCTGTACAAACACAACTGACCTATTGAGCCCCACGGATATATCTTTCCACGAAAGGACTCAAAAGATGTTCAAGTCTGGACAAATTTATGACTCACTAGCAAACCTGCATCAGAGGAAATGTTAATAGAAGGAAGTCCTTCAGTGGAACAGGAACAAGAGGTGGAGGAAATATGAATCAAGAATATGAACGAAGGGGCTGGAGAGATGGCTCAGAGGTTAAGAGCACTGGCTGCTCTTCCAGAGGTCCTGAGTTCAATTCCCAGCAACCACATGGTGGCTCACAACCATCTGTAATGAGATCTGATGCCCTCTTCTGGCCTGCAGGTGTACACGTATACATAATAAATAAATAAATCTTAAAAAAAAAAAAAAAGGAACAAAGAGCAATGGAAATGTAACTTACTCTAGAGGCGTAGCTGCTTAAAAGATAAAGATTAAAGGAAGACACAAACAACACAGTGGAGTATTCATAACACATGTAAAACAGGTGTGGCAGTAACAGTAAACCCTGAGATGGCTCGGTGGTTAAAAGCACTTGCCACCAAGCCTTATGACCTGATCCCGGGGTATGATGGAATGAGAGGAATGACTTCCTCAATTTGTCCCCTGACTTCAATAAGCATCCATGTATCATGCTGTGACACATGCACACCCAGACACAAACACAAATGAATTACAAAAACTGGGCATGGTGGTGCACACTTTTAATTCCAGCAGTCCAGAGGCAGAGGCAGGTGAATCTCTGCGTTCAAGGTCAGCATGGTCTTTCTAATGAGTTCCAGGCCAGCCAAGGGCTACACAAACAAACAAAATAAATCTACATATATAAATAAATAAAATATAAAAAAGAAGAAAAAAATCCCCCTATTTTTTTTAAAGGAAATAATTACTAAAATCTAGCATATTACAAGACATAGCATTAAGGGGAGGGAAACAGCACTTTAAAGTTTTTCTAGGACATGTTAGAGCATGGACACTCACAACAGAGGACTCACAGGCCCCTGCTGAGACTGGTGGAACATGCCCGTCTCAGCAGAGAAAGCAAGCCGAGCTCCTGCTCCTGCAGCTACAACAAAAGTTCCAGTTTTACCTAGTGCCTAGCTCCTAGGCAGACTAAACCACACAGTCTGGAACTGCCTGCGACTCCCCTAAAAAGCTTTGAGTCAGTCAGAAATCCAGATTTCTGAGAAATCTGAAGGCCTTCAATCCCCTGTGCCCATCATGAAAGCAAGGCAGCTATCTCTCCTAACGTAGCTGCTATTTCCCGCCCAGCTGCTAATAAGGTCTTCTGAAGGTAATCTTGTGTCAGCCTCTTCCCAGAAACCTCTCATTCTGTACTTTTCTTACTATTACTAACACATGGTTGTAATAAATTGTGAAATATGGTTTTCCAGGGATGACTCAAACTCTAAGCAGCTATGATCACCTATACGAATGCTGTGCTCATTAAAGTCCTTCACTAGGGATGACTGAGTCATTAGGCCCCAAACTCAAAAGGCAGTTAATGTTCCCTAGGAGAAAGATGGTTTGTGTGTGTTTCCTCGGTGGTGTAATCAGCTCCATGTTATAAATATAAATAAAAAATAAATATTATATAATATATTAAATGCCCCACCCTGGCTCTTAAAAGCAATACTAATTAAACTCATTGCTTTTTCAGGCCAGATGTGAGTGGATTCCTCAGGTCAGATAGGTGGTGCCCTATCTGCAGCGAACAAACATTTGTTTGTCTCCCTGGGAAAGACTGACACAACCATGATAATCTAAAGATAGTCAATATAGGGCTAGAGATGGCATGATAGTTAGGAGCACTGGCGGCTGTTCTTCCAGAGGACCTGGGTCTAATTTCCAGCATCTACATGGCAGCTATCAACCATCTACAAAAGATGTGGTCTACAGAGCGAGTTCCAGGACAGCCAAGGCTACACAGAGAAACCCCGTCTGGAAAAACCAAAACCAAAAAATATGTTTGATAATAACCTTAAATCAACTGCTGAAATAGCAAAACCAAAAATTATAGTTAACAAGTCAGTGAATATAAAATTAAATGGAACAGAATAAAAAAGAATACAAAAAAAGTGAAAGAGCCAGGGGAGGTGGCACACGCCTAAACCCCAGCACTTGGGGAGGCAGAGGCAGGCAGATCACTGTGAAGGCAACCTGGTCTACAAAGCGAGTCCAGGACAACCAAGGCTACACAGAGAAACCTTGTCTCAAAAAATAGAAACAAAAAAGTAGAAGAGGAAGATTAAAAAGTAGGAGAAGCAGAAACAAATGGCAAGATGTCAGATTTAAATCTAAACCAGTTTGCCAATAACAACATTAAATGTAAATGATCTAAATACCTCACTGAGAGCTTTATGTCCTGATCCATAGGCAGCAGGCAGAGAGACTGGGCCAAGTGTTGGCTTTTGAAATCTCAAAACCCACTCCCAGTGACATACCTCCTCAAAAAGGCCACACCTCCTAATCCTGCCCAAACACTTCCATTCCATGGTAACTAAGTATTTGCATAAATGAGCCTATGGGGGCCATTTCACTCAAACCACCATAATCACCTAAAGACAGAGATTATAAAACTAGAAAAAAAAGCAAGTCCCACTATATATTATCTACAAGAAACTCATTAAATATGAATATGCAAATAGGCTATAAACACAAGGATGAAAAATGATATAAGCCATATTAATACATTAAATGAGCAAAGGCTGGAGAACAAATAGAGGTGACTTTAGCTTTGTGCAGCTTTGAGAATTGAATATCAATACCAGAGTCAATAGCAGATGTTCAAAGCTTGGTTGATGAAGAAATAGACCAAGACAGGAAGTGACAGAGAGCACGGGCATCTCTACTTGTTTCTAAGATCTTAGACACAGACAGAACAGCCCAGAAAACAACATTTCATAATCCTTTGCATTGTTCCAATGGCCATTCACCAAAGGACCATGTGTTAAAAGGAAAGATATATGTGTAATAATACAAATGTGTATGTAAAAAGTATTTTAAAACATGAAAGAAAGAAAGCCTGGCTTACCCAAGAGTAGCAATAAGTAGCAAGAGATAGCAGAAAGAGATTTCTCCTGGATCATCACCAGGAAGGCCAACAGAATAGGAAAAACATAGAAATTAGTAAGAGAATGACATGTAGAAAACTCTCAAGTATTTAGGAATCAACCAACACACCTCTAGTCTATCAATGGGCTATTAAAGGGCACATCTTAAAAAATCAAAGAGATGGGCTGGGTCTGGTGGCGCATGCCTTTAATCCTAGCCCTCAGAAGGCAGAGGCAGGCAGATCGTTGTGAGTTCAAGGCCAGCTTGGTCTACAAAGTGAGTCCAGGACAGCTAACGCTACACAGAAAAATCCTGTCTCAAAAAAACCAAAATAATAATGATGATGATAGTTTTAAACCTAATAATAGCAATATTCCCATATTGAAATTTTGAGGCCCAGGACATAGTGAATTATACAAACACTTAGGAGGGTATAATAAATATCAAAATTCATATAAATTCTTTTTAAAAACTTGATGTGAGGCAGGCAAAATGGTTTTGCAGTTACGGTACTTGTTGCCAAGCCTGACAGCCTAATTTGTCCCCAGCAACCACCTGATGAATGGAGACACCCAGTTCTGAGGACTCATTTTCTGACCACCAGAAGTAAATTGTGACATGAGGTATGTGCGCAATCTCCACCAATGTAAAAGACATGAAATCCAGCAGTGGTGGTGCATGCCTTTAATCTCAACACTTGGAAGTCAGAGGCAAGCAGATCTCTTGAGTTTGAGACCAACCTGGCCTACAGAGCGAGTTCCAGGACAGCCAGGGCTACACAGAGAAACCCTGTCTTGAAAAACAAACAAACAACAAACACTCTCAAGGAGTAGGAAATGTCTCTCAACTAAGTCTACTACACAATGCCATAATTACACTCAAAGAGACACAGAAAAACAGACACACATACATAGAAAGAGAGTGAGAGTGTCTTAGCTTTTATCGCCATGTCTGGAAAATCTGGTTCTTAGTTTCTGGTAGTTCTCAGGGAATGTTTAGTCCATGCTGGGATACATTTGGACAAATTAAACGGGTCCCTGAGACAACATACAGAAAGGCAGTCACTCCAAAGTGCAGCGTTTGAATTGTAGCTCTGCCATTTTCTAGCTTAGGTGACACTGGACACCCCACCTAGACTCTCTGGACTAAATTACAAAAATCACAAAGCTATTAGACTGTTTTCAGGACAGAGCAAGAGATATGCCTTTTCTCTTCTCACAGCCAGCTTTATTATAATGTCTTCCAGTCAGACTGGTCCTAAGCCTCTCCAAAGACAGAATAAATGCTAACCCCAGGAGAGGGAACAGGAAAGGTTAAAAATGGCATCTGAGTAAGTAGTTTTCTTTTGTAATGAGTAGAATGGGGAAGCCAGTTGGAGGTTATTGATATTACACCAAATCATCTTCAGTAAATCTCTGTGTACTATTTTTGGTTTGTTTGTTTGTTTGTTTGTTTTTGGAGACAGGGTTTCTCTGTGTAGTCTTGGCTGTCCTAAACTCACTTTGTAGACCAGGCTGGCCTCGAACTCAGAGTGATCCACCTGCCTCTGCCTCCCGGGTGCTGGGATTAAAGGCGTGCGCCACCACGCCTGGCATTTATTTTGGTTTTGAATACATGTATTTCTCCTCTTTTGTAAGCTCTACTTCAAGCTTTGTTTTACAGTACAAGAGTAACTACCTCCATGCTGGCTCCCTACATCTATCCCACTACTTACCCACATTGTACTTTACACATATGCAAACAAACAATACTCATTTACTTGGAAGGCTGGTTTGAGTCAGAATCTTGCTATGTATTCCAAGCTGGTCCAGAGCATGTGACTTTCCTGCCTCTTAGGATTACAGATGTGCACGACCACACTTGGCTATATGGATCTTTTGAACGTCTACTTAGATCGAAAGGTTTAAGACTTGAAGATAGACCTCTCCGTAGTTGCCTGTCTTTGGAGTCAGCACACGTGACAGCTTCCATGTTTTAGTGCTTTGGATCCAGGTGCACTAACATAGCTAACTCCATTTTCTCTTACCACTCATATTAATCGCCCACCTCAGCCTGACTCCAGAGTTCACAAGCTTTTCCAGGCATACATATTCACCAGAACATGGGCTCTTAGGTCAGGCTGTCTGTGTGGAATCTGAGCTCCAGTCTGTATTAGTGTGAACATCTTTGGGCCTTCTATTTCCTTATGCAGAAAGCAAGGACAGTCCTATCACCAACAGTACTGCTGAAGAATCAATCCACATGGTAAATACCCAAACAGCAATAGTTACTACTATGGTCCACTAAAATGACAGTGTGTTCTAACCAGATGCCCAGGTGACCCACAGACTGAATTAAGGAACCAAGATCCACTCTTGCTCTTAACATCAAAGAAACACTAGTTGAAAGGTACATTTTAATTTGGAAATGTGACCTACCTTTAAGTCTGTGTTGGCCGCAAACCTCTGTCCAATTAAAGCTGCATTTCCTCCTACGTAGTGCTGTAAGACAGTTCAAAGTTATCAGTATTCAAACAAGTGTACATCCCAAGCGTAATCATTCTAAGGTTAAAAATATAGCTCATTTCTACCCCCTCTCAATTTTTGCTTTTCTTTTTTGAGATTTGTTTTTATTCTATGTTTATGGGTGTTTTGCCTGTGTGTATGTTTGTGCACCAAATGTTCATAGTACCTGAGGAGGGCAGAAGAGGGCACTGGATCCCCTGGAACTGTGAGCCTCCATGAGGTGCCGGGAAGTGAACAATGGTTCTCTGAAAGAGTTGTCAGTGCTCTTAACCACTGAGTCATCTGAAGCCCCACCCTTACCATATTTTGATTTTTGTTTTTCTCTGATACAGCTCAGACTAGCCTGCAGCTCACTATGTAGCTAAGGTTGCCCTGAACTTCTGGTCTTCCTGTCTCTACTTCCCATGGGCAGGGATCACAGGTGTCTACTACCCAGCTAGCTCTACCAAAATGCTTTGAGGTGACTTGACAACAAAGGTTAATGAAACAGAAACAAAGCCAGGTGTGGTGGTTCATGCCTTCAATCTAAGCCTCTGGGAGGCAGAAGGCAGCTTATCTATGTGAGTTCAAGGCCAGTCTAATCTACGAAGCCAGGCTCTCTCTGTTTAGCCAGAGCTACATAGAGAGACCCTGTCTCAAACAAAGCAAAAACCAAAAATAGACAAGGAATAATAAGGAAAGGTGGAGAAAATAAATGTGAAAATTAGTATGGTTGTTTGAACTAGATAAAATTTGGCCCTGAGCTTCCAGGCAGCTAAAACAGACAACAGAAAACACAAAAGGTATGACTGGACCTTATCCCACACACTAGGATTCCTTAAAGGAACATGTATCTACGCCAGTCCCTAAACATCGTTCAATACATGAATATATTCTTTTCTCAGTGTTGGGGTTTGAGCCTAGGACCTAAGAATGCTAGGTAAGTGCTTTCAGCTGTATCCTCAGTCCTAAAATGTAACTAGGAAAATTTTTCTCATCTAATTTGTTTGTTTTTTCCTCTTCCTCTTAAGTGTTGAGATTAGGAGCATGCATCACACTGGCTCTAAAACGTTCTTTCTTGAGGGGGTTTGGGGGTGAAGAAATGACTGACATAGTGTCTTGCTATGAAGCTTAGGGTGGCTTTGAGCTCATATTACTATGCATCAGCCTCCCAAAGTGCTGGGATTAAAGGCACGAACCAACATGGCTAGTATAAAATGTAACTTTAAAAAATCTTGTATTTTATTTAATGCAGTGTTCATAATACAGGTAAACTTTGCTTTGCTTCATTCCAATATGCATGCATAAATTCCAGTTATGACCATTTAATTAAATAATACTAGTTTCTACAACAACACAGCTTACATTCCAGCTTCTATGGTAAGTATAATTACTTGCATAAAGTAGAAACTTTGCCTTAGACTTTTCAGTTTTACCTCATCAACAATATCAATGATGAATCACACCATCTCTTTGTATTCTATCACTGCTGCCTGTTCCCACTGTCAAACCCATGTGAGATTTACTATAAGGAATGAGGAAACGCCAACAAAGAGGAAAGTATAATAAAGGACAAAAAGTGGCACTGTCTGAAATGGACACAGGTGTGACTGGAAGCAGCATCACTGAGGGATGCTGAACAGCACTGAGGGATGCTGACACTGACACTGTTCCTGAGGGCATAAGCGAACTATTCAGATCCTTTCTTCCTTTCAGCCCATGCTTTCTCTTCCACCTCTATCCTGCCACCTCCTGATCTTTTCCCCTTGCTTACAGCTCTCCAAGTCAGCCTTGCCCTGGGTCCCTGGGCCTCTGACTGGGACACCCTCCCCGTCTATATTAGATATGTACCTGAACCCTTTCCAACAATAAACGATCCTGTCTCTGCTCCCCTCACCACTGGCCACTGGCATCTTAGCCTACAAAACGGTCCTCCCTAGACAGGATTATATATCTCTTTCAACTTGAACAACCTCTAATGCAGCTCCAACTCTTGGGTGATAAACATCTGAGACACAGCTAGCTCCTCAGGACAGTGATCATCTTGTTCTTAGAGTATAGCTAAGTAAATGTTTGTTGCTGTTTTGAGAAAGGATAAAAGCACCACACTGATTTGTTTGGAAATACCCTGGTAGTAAATACTGTGGCAGCTGACTCTCAAAGACAAAGACCTTCACACACGACACTTAGTGTTCTCTCCTTACTGCAGCTCTCATCTAGAAGGCAGACAATTCCAAAATTACTCCATCTTGCTAAGCATGGATTCGTGTGCCTCGGAAACCCAAGCAACAGCTGGCTGCTGCTCTATTCTGAATTCAGGGTAAGAAGCCCAAGAAGTTTCCTGTAGCTGACTTTGCTAATACGTGGGCTCTTCTTTTTTCCTGCCCTTTATTCCCCTCCCCCAACACTAAATAGGAGAGAAGAAACAAGGATAGAGGGGAGAGGAATTAGAAAAATCCCGAATCTCATTTATTTCCTTTTGTTTCTTCTTTGACCATGGCAAATGGTCAAATGGCAGCCAACCAACTGACCCTGCCTCTCAGGGCCCTCGAATTTATGTACCCTCTGAAAAGTTCCCAAAATTCCAAACATCACACAATTACAAAAATTATCAGCGGCTGGCAAAACCATGGTTTTGCTAGAGCACCAGGCAAATCATAGTCAGCTGCTGCCGACAGTCCAAAGCAGCCCCACATTCCTGCACCTGGGATTAAAATGAAAACACATTCTTATAATTTTTGCCCCCAAGACAGGATTTCGTGGGGGCTGGAGAGATGGCTCAGTGGTTAAGAGCACTGCCTGCTCTTCCAAAGGTCTGGAGTTCAATTCCCAGCACCCACATGGTGTATCACAACCATCTATAATGTAATCTGATGCCCTCTTCTGGCCTGTAGGTGTACATGCAGACAGAACACTGTATACATAATAAATAAATAAATATTAAAAAAAAAAAAAAAAAAAAAAAAAGACAGGATTTCGCTGTCCTGGACTCACTTTGTAGACCAGGCTGGCCTCGAACTTACAGCGATCCGCCTGCCTCTGCTTCCTGAGTGCTGGGATTATAGGCATGTGCCACCACGCCCAGCTATTTTCGTGGTTTTTAAAGAAAGCAAAATTCGGGGACTGGAGAGATGGCTCAGTGGTTAAGAGCACTGACTGTTCTTCCAGAGGTCCTGGGTTCAATTTCCAGCACTCACACAGCAGCTCACAACTGTCTGTAACTCCAACTGACACCCTCACACAGACATACAAGCAGGCAAAATACCAATGCACACAAAATAAAAATAAGTTATTAAAAATCAAAACAAAACAAAACCAAAATTCCAGAATTCTCACTACAGTTCTCCGTGAGCACCACTGCACCTTCTTTGTCCCTAACCCATGCAGAGACTAACCAAGGCACCCTAGACCCTGGCTGCCATTCTCATCCTCTGGGTCTGGGCAGAGTAGGAATGGCTTTCTTCATAAAAATGTAGAACCTTCTGCAATATGTAGCTCACATTTGGCCTACATATCAGATTTATTGTTTTACTTAACTACATACAATGAATAGAGGGATTTGCTAAGAAATATAGGAGAAATGTTATCTAAAAATAACCAGTTTTCATAGGATGGCTTATATGTTGGTTATCAGGTTACAGCTAATGGTAATTTGAAAAGGTACCAAACTGAGGCACCAATAGAAGGTAAGCAAGACATTTTTATGTTTAGAAAAAATCTGGACAACCAAAAAGCAAAATTAAGTTTCTGTAGGATTCTCTCCCTTTTATCAAAGCAGAAGACACAGAAAGCAAACTGCTTTAAATACCAGGACCGTAAAGACTTGTGAGCTGGAGTCTTACAACACAGCACAACTCAGGTCTCCTGAGAGGAGCCTTGCTGTTGGGCGTAGCCGTCAAGATGAGCATGACACCCTTTGTCTCCTTTAGAAACTTGGCTGGCTAATGCCTGGCTCATTTCTAATGTTCAAGCTGGCCACTTCAAAGGACAAAAGAGATTTAAATTTCAAAAGTCATCAGAATCAAAGTGGTCATCAAGGTATGGCTGTGATTGGTATCAACTGAAAATGTATTAACAACTTCCCTAGCCAGAACTACAGGCTCTAACTTACTCGAGACCTTTGTTTTGTATAAAAGGAAGGTCCTACAGGAAGAGAAGGAATTACCTGGGGCCTAGTGATGCTGATGAGGGAAATCAGAACCAAACCTCATGCCGGGATTGAGGGCATGTCTGCTGGTGAGATGGCAGGAGCCAGTTCTCCAACTCTAGTACTGACTCTTCTGTCACGTTGGCTAACATGCAGGTTCCAGGGTTTTGCTTATAATTACAGGTGAGGTCTCTAATAATGTTCTGCTCTATAAACAAGTGGTTCTAAAGACAAGGTCCTGTGTCAGCCACGAAACTTGCTAGAATAGGGAAGCTCTAGGTTTCTACAGACTGAAGAATAACTTAGAGCAGCAAAGGCAGTCTCTTTACAGCATCCGCTCTCCCACTCCAACACATGCCCCAGCCCGAGATCACCAACCGAGGCCAGCAGATTCCAACCAGGATGATTCAGCCACCCTCCTCTCCATGACAGGAAACACAGGAGGACATGTGAGATACTTTGGCTATCATGAGTGGGGAATAGAGCCTTGCACTCAGTGGGCGAAGTGAGAGGCAGCTAACGATTTCTAACACGCAGGACAGCCCTTCGTGCACAGCATTAGCCACTCTAAATTAAAGTCCCTACCCCCTGAAACACCCTGATCTGAACAAATAAAACAAAGGGGAAGACACTCCATCCCCCTTTCCTTTTTGGGGATTTAAATCGAGATCTTTAAGTTTACTTTTTTTTCTGTTTCTTAGAGAGGACTCAGCCATATTGCCGCAAACAACCTGGAATGGTGGTGCACACCTTTAAACCCAGCACTCAGGAGGCAGAGGCAGGAGGATCTGTGAGTTCGAGGCCAGCACGGTCTACAAAGAGAGTTCCAGGACAGCCAGGGCTGTTACACAGAGAAATTCTATCTCTAAAAACCAAACCCCAGAATTGGATCACCATCTTGGTGTACACTGAAGAGAGAGCTTCATCTAATAATCCTGTAAAATGGCTCTCTACTACCTACCACCGACTCAGTACTTTTTTATTTTGTCTTTCGAGACAGGGTTTCTCTGTGTAACCTTGGCTGTTCTGGACTCTAGACCAGGCTGGCCCTGAACTCACAGAGATCTGCCTGCTTCTGCCTCCCGAGTGCTGGGATTAAAGGCATATGCCACTATGCCTAGCTCACTCTATACGCTTTTTTTTTTTTTTAGTTTTTCGAGACAAGGTCTCTCTGTGTAGCCGTGACTGTCCTGGACTCACTTTGTCAACCAGGCTGGCCTCGAACTCACAGCGATCCGCCTGCCTCTGCCTCCTGAGTGCTGGGATTAAAGACGCGCGCCACCACTGCCCGGCTCACTCTATACTCTTAACAGAGCTTGTAGCACCGGTGAGTGGGACAGACCTGGGCTTCTGGGAAGTCTGATGCAGCCTGGGCGATGTCATGGAAGGTCTCCTTATCACTGAAGAAGCGCTCAGCAGCAGCCCCCTTCTGCATGAAGTGGACAAAGGCTTCTTCCAGGTCACTTCTTGAGTGTAGAACAGCATGATCTCTTCCACTCCCAGGGCTGAGGCCGAGTGCCTGCAGGAGCTTCACGCCAGACAGCACCACATCCACACAAGCATTGACTCTGGAAGGTCAGAGAAGACAAAAGGAAGCTGAAATACAGGGGTAGCAACTCTGAGTAGAGACCAGCTTCGGAGAACTGCATTCACACAGCAATTAGTAGGCCTGACACCAGAGCAATAAAGCAAAAATCATACAGCTGAAGAACAATTTTATCTGGACATACATACAGAACTCTTCAAGAGTCTGCCAAACATTCATTGCCAGCCACAAACTGAGAAGACAGGTACTCAGCACCCAGAACAGTATCACGGTAAGGAAATGCATTATGAGAAGATGCTGGTAGAGCTATGCTGTTTGGATGCAAGTCATTTTAATTTCTGAATCTCAGTTTCCTTGTCTATACAATGGCAACAATATAAGTTAACTTAACAGTAACGCTTTAATGAGGCAATGTATGTTTTAAGGTGCAAAAGAAAGTTCTTGTCAAAAGGCAGCTATTAAGACACCTTCCCTCCAAAGACAAGAGAGGACACTGATCAGAAGGAACTAACTACTGAATACTCCAATCTGAAGCTGCATCTGAGAACTGAGCGTGGCTCTGAAGGCTTGGGCATGCCTGTGGCCTTGTAGTAGCTCAGTACTTGGCAGGTGTTCATAGAACTGGTCCATGCAGTTCAAAGGACTGGTGAGAAACCACCAGTACAGTATCATTTGTTGGTTGTATGAATTTATAAAGTATCATAGCAAAACCTTGTTTAGTAATAATAATAAATCAGCAAGTGGGTTGGCTCATGCCTATAATTCCAAGACTTGGGAGGCTGAGACAGAATTGCTATGAGTTCCAGGCCACCCCAGATAAGACTACAGTGCAAACCTCTCATCTAAACCACAAACAAAACAGAAAAAAATGTTAAGTCACTTATGGGCAGATACCAAACTAATTACGTGTACTCGTCATACCCTTTCACCAAAGACTCTCTTTCCTCTGAACCTAACAGCATTGCTCAGCATCAACAAGCACCTTGCCTAAGCTTCACTGCAAAGAGGACACGGAAGGAAAGAAACCAACAAAGTAGAGCACAAATCATGGCATTTGACAGGAGAGCAGAATTTCAAAATGTGTAAATGCTTGGTAATATGGAGAAAAGACACATGAGCGATTAGGGAGCAAACAAGTCAAAGATAACCAATGTCTTCCTGAGGGAGGGCTCAGGGAAGGCCCTGGAAGCCCTAGCCTACTGGTCTATTAGCAGGGACTGGGGGTGGGAGCAGAGTTCTTCCCGCTAAGCTTAAGCACCGCAAAGGACAGTGTTTCTTATCAGCTCTCCCACTGTATCCTCTGGTTTTAACATTCTCTTCCTCACATATCACAAGAACTAATCATAATCACAAGATACTTAGCTGAAGCGAGCCAAGGGCTGAGGGAAGCTATGTTCTGGATGGTGCCTCTTTCTGAGGCTCCAAAGTCAGGACAGGCATATTCAGCGAAGGAACAGTTCCTAACCTTAAGCCTGAGTTAGAAAGTGCTAAGAGATCAGTAATTAGCCATCAGAGCTCCAGCTGAGAAAAACTACAGTAGAGATTAACTAACATTCCAAAAGCCACAAACTGGAGCAGCTTAATGCAAACCTAGATTCATCGGATAGAAAATTCCTGGTAGGCTGCAGACCGATCACTTCAGTATCATTGCTCAGCATGGATTCTTGCCAAGTTGTGAACTTCCCCATATTCAGTTCTTGCGTAGATGCATCTGTTGCCTTGACCTGAAGAAATCCTTTTGTTCCCTCTAGAACTATCATACAAGTTACCGTGGAACATATTTTCTATAACAATCTCAACAAGATGTCTAATCCACACAGTTTTGTTAATCTGTAATTTTGCTATTCCGTCCACCAATGAGTGATCCATTTCCCCTCCCCTTAAAACCTAGTAGACTACACTCCGGGAAATCTGATCCTATGGTTAAGCCATGAGACATTAAGCAATCTTTGGACAATTCCCCTAGCCTAGTTGTCCTGCTGTGAGAAACTGAACAGCTAGAAGCCTGTAGGTGGAAAACCTGTTTTCCAGCCACCATCCTACTATGACTGTACACAGCTCCAATCTAGAACTGCTCAGTTGAGCCCAATCATATCTTAGACTAAGAAAGACCATGAAGTATGGTTGTTTTAAGTTACTAAGTTTTGAAGCAATTTATTACTACATTAACAATAGGAAATAGAACACTGTTTTCCTGGAGCCTTTTCTACTATCCCATCCTGGGAGGAGTTGGTAATCTTTGGAGTAGCTGAACATAACACTGTTCTCAACTGCTATGGACAATGGTATCCCTACCCCACCTCAAATTCCTATCTGGAAGCCTTGAGGTGGTGTGACTAAAAATGCTCCCCATTGGCTCATGTATTTGAATGTTTGGTCCCCAGTTTGTGGAACTGTTTGTGAAGGATTAAGTGGTGTGTCCTTGTTGGAAAAGGTGCATCACTGTGGGCTTTGATGTTTCAAAAGTCCGTGCTCTTCCCAGTTACCTCTCTGCCTCTTTGTTGTTATTATTGTTTTCACACAGAGACAGGGTTTCTCTGGCTGTCCTGGAACTCGCTTTGTAGATCAGGCTGGCCTCAAACTCACAGAGATCCACCTGCTTCTACTTCCTGAGTGCTGGGACTAAAGGTGTTTGCCATTAACCCAGCTAGTCTGCCTCCTACTTTTGAATAAAGATATAAACTCTCAGGTACTGCTTCAGCATCAATCACACCTGCCTGCTGCCTTGTTCCCTGCCATGATGATCATAGGCTCATCCTCTGAAACCATAAGGCTCCCATAAACGCAATCTTCTATAAGTTGCTTTAGTTGTGTTTTGTTATGGCAATAAAAAAGTAACTAAGACAATCCCCAATCCCCAGTGTGACTGTATTTGAACTTAGGGCCTTTCAGGAAGCAATTAAGGGTGGCAGAGGTGGTCCCTAATGCCAACAGGAATGGTTTCCATTTAAGAAGAAGAGACATACATCACTCTGGAGGACTATACAGTAAAAGCCATGTGAGAACACAAGAAGCTGGCTAGCTGCAAGACAGGAAGAAAGACACCCGCAGGTGTCAGCTTCCCTAGAAACCACTCTGACACTTTAATTTAGGACTATCAGTCTCCAGAGCCACCAGAAACTTTGTTGTTTAAGCAGTTGGTCTGAGTTACTCTGTTCTCAGCCCAAGCTGGTTAGTACATTAACAAATCTACCTGCTTCCAACACGTGCAGCTTCCTCCATATGCACACCCTCAGAACCCAGCATGCACTTGACATAGCTGAAAGAGAGACTAGTAAGAATTTGATAAGAGCCTGCTGGTGGCTGTGGCTGCAGCGGTGGTGGTGGTGGTAGCAGCACACGCCTTCAATCTCAGCACTTGGGAGGCAGAGGCAGGTGGATCTCTTTGAGTTCGAGGCCACCTGATCTACAGTGTGAGTTCCCAGTCAGTCAGGGCTAGATAGAGAGAGCCTGTCTTAAAAAACAAATAGAATCTTATAAGGCTAGGCCGACGCAGGTAGATCCCTGAATTTGATGCCAGCCTAGTCTACAGAGTGAGTTCCAGGAGAGCCTGGGCTAAAGAAACAAACTCTGTCTTGCAGGGAAAAAAAAAAAGTAAAATTAACTATTAAAAAAAAGACCAAACAACAAAATAAGATAAGAAGAGCTGGAGATGCCTCAGCAGTTAAAAACATGGGCTGCTCTTCTAGAGGTCAGAGTTCATTTCTCGCACCAGTTTGGGTAATTCACAACCACATGTAACTCGACTCTAGGGGACTCAACACACTTTTCTGGCCTTCAAGGGACCTGGACTTACATGTGCGCACCCACCCCCAACACAAATAAATTAAACATTTTAAAATCTCAACATAAGACTCTGATAAAGAAGGCTGAAGAAATGGCTCAGTGGTTAAGAGCACTTGCAGAGGACCCAGGTTTGAATCCCAACACCCATGTGTCGGCTCACAACTGTCCATAATTCCAGTCCTAAGGGATCGGAGGCCATCGGTAGGCACTGCATGGACAAACACCATGGTAAAACACATACACATAGAAGAAAAGAAGAAGAAAAAAGAATCTGCTAAGGAGGTGGGTGAAGAGATAAGCGGTAAGAAATACACAGTAAAAAAAACCAGTGTTTGGATATAAAACTAACTAGTTAACATGGGAATAGTCTCAAAAGCTAACATAATATTGGGTAAATAACATGATTATTTCACTGATTCAGGTCAACTTTACTTTACTTCAGCTACCCGCTACATTCTAAGAGGGTACCTGACAGGCTTGTTTTTGCACAGGTCTCTTGTGAGTGTAACACCAGCACAGAAGGGAGGAGCAGGTAGGCCTGAGGCCCACTCGTGATCTACATATATTCCAGACCAGCCAAGGATGCCCTAGTTCAACAAGAAAACAAAAAACCCCCAACAAATCCAACCTAAAGAAAAACATAACAAAAACTTGTGCCCTTGACACGATGACAAGAAAATCAAGCCAAATTGGGAGGAGGACTAAAGTTCGTGTAAAACAATCATTACATTTCTGTGAGTTTTAAAAAGGAGGTACTGTGGTTTGAAAGGACCTTAAAAACATGGCGTGTCACTTAGATTGGGGAAGAAAGTAGTTTCGAGAAGGGCGTGCTAAACAGGAAAGGCGCAGAGAGCTGACAATGAAAACCTCAACCAAAAAATGCCGAATTTGATAATGAGCAGTTTTTAGTAGAGTGGTCCTCAGGCAAGATGACATAAAGAAATGTCAACAGCTAGAGACAGCTTCAAGTTCATCTGGAAGAGTGGTAGAAAAACTGGAAAGCCCAAAGCATGACCGCCAGAGAACAGTTGGCTGAGAAGGGCTGTTAGTCGGGACGATGAAGTAACCTCAAAAAATACAGGTAAGAGGCTGAGCTGGATTTAGAAAGAGGCTCTAAGAGCTGGCTTTACACGGACAAGCGACGAGCAGAGCCAGCCGAAAGGAAAACATTGTGCTGAGTGTCCCTGCAGCGATGACGAAAAAGGCTCGCCTCACACGTCCGACACTTTTGCCAAGAGGGCGACGCGGACACCACCGAGTCCCGGGCGGACCCCGGAGAGCGCGCGCGCTTGCGCTTCCCCGGGGAGGCCCAGAGCCGCAGGCCCCGCAGGCACTCACCCCACAGCCACGCGGCGCCAGCGCCGGGCGGGCTGCACGATGAGGGCGTCCCAGGCGGCCGCCAGCCGGCCCTCGGGGGACAGAGGTCCCGGGGGCACGGGCGCGGGCCCCAGCCGCAGCGAGCTCCAGAGCGAGCGCAGCGCCGAGCCCGGCAGCTCCGGCTCCAGCAGGAAGACGCAGCCCAAGGCCAACGCCAGGAAGCCGGCGCACGCAGAGCCGCGCCACAGCGCCATGTGGACACACCGCCGCACTAGTGGCGACAGGGCTTCCACGGCTCGCGCCTCCTTCCAGCTGGGCGCGTGCTGACGTAGACGCGCGTTGGCGTCACACCCGCGCGCCGCTGGCTCCTCCCCCAGACGGGCGGAGCTATTGCTGAACTGCAGCCCCCCCCCGCTATGGGTGGAGCTATGAGTGGACTGGGGGCGGGGATATAGGCGGAGCTACAATGGCACCGCCCTTGGGGAATTCTCTCTGTTAGCATCCTGGCGCTGGACGGCGCTGTTGTGTAGTCCTGACCCTAGATGAACAAAGGCAGTAGTGTAGCACGTCTTCCCGAAATAGGGGCGGGGGTGTGGGGGTGTGGGGGTGTGGGTCGGAATACATTTACTTCCCTAGAAAGATGAGACCAGCAGATAACGAAGAAGCAGGCAAACCTTGCGATAACCTAAGAGTCAATCGGTCTCTCAGTGATACAAGCCTCCCTGTTCTCTTAATCCGTCCCTCTCAATGTCCGCCCTCCTTGGTTTACTACGCCGATTTGTTTCTGGTTCTTTTGCAGTGGAGTGTGTTGCGGAGGGGGTGGGGGCGGTGGGGTGGCTGGGACGGGGGAGGGGTCGGAGTAGGGAACTCCCGTGAGAAGAATCAGCTCAGACCGCAGGGATGCTGCGCAAGGGGATTTCAACTGCTCTGGGGCTTTGGCTGAGATTGAAGTAAACCCTTAGAGATCTTGTTCAATCTAGAGATCAGAGTCAACACCGAGACCCCTCACATAGCCCTTTCGGGGGTGCTGTTCCTTTTAAGAACATCAGAATAATCCACAAAGGCATGAGCTCTTGGGTACAATATGGAGAGACTATAGACTCGAGCTAAGAAATCCTGGTTTAGTTGTTCTCGGTAATACTACGGAAATCCAACCCTGTCTTTCAGGGTGTGACGCTTCTATATAACTCAGTCTCATCTTCTACCCTGGCTTGTTTTTATGCTCCTAGCTCTGCTAGCTCCTGACCAATTTTCTACTCTATGACTTTTGGACTTGTTAATGTAAATGTATTTCCCAAGCTTTGATCATGGACATTATCTTTTTTATTTTTTTATTTTGCACGCCAAGCTGTTCCAGAGAAACTGTTCTGTCACGGCCCTCAGCTGTTGAGTTTCCTTGTCACCAGAAGTGACTGCACCATCATCTATTTCCAAAACAGTACGTTCACTGACTTGGCCAGAGACTGTTTACTGGTTTGTTTATTCACTTACATATTTATTAAATGGGGGGTCTCATGTAGCCTAGACTAGCCTCAAACTCAATATATTGTCAAGGGTGACTTTGAACTTCTGATCCTCCTGCCTCCACCTCCTTGGTTCTGGCATTACTGACGAGTATCCCTGTGCCTGGTGCTCAAGAGGGAACCCTAGGTATTGTGCCTTCTAGACAAGCACTCTGCCAACTGAAAAAAGCCTTTTTAGCCTTTGTTTACTGAAAACCAATACCAGGTTCTGTGACTAATTGTTTTGGGTGGTGGTGGATGTTTTGGGTGGTGGCCTGGCAAAGTCACACGTGGTTGAAAGTTGGACAGAGCCCATTAAATAAGTTCCCAGGATCAGCTTTGGGCGGAGCAGAGGAAGCCAAACCATGAACTAAGACCACAGGCTGAGAAGATGAGGGGAGGGCTCCCCATCACTGTGGCCGTTCCCTTTGAACCCTGCTGAACTTCCAGCACTCAGCACCTGACTCTTCTGCTTCTTTCTAGGCTTGCAAAAACCTTTTGTTGTTTAGTCTCAGAGGCCAACTAACAAGAACTGGAGCAAAGTCGAAGATTTCTCACATAAAAGTCGAGATGTGGTGTGGGTGATACTGTGGGCTGTGCTAGCAAACTGGATCTCATCTCATAGGTTTTTGGGGATGATCTGGGCCTCTTCCTGATTGGGACAGTCAGTGTCGGTTTGTACTAAGGAAGACAAGGCGATGAGAGTGGACCTCAATTCCAACTGCAAATTAAGATGTTTGGAGCCAGACATGGTGGCACATGCCTTTAATCTCTGCACTCTGGTCTACAGAATGAGTTCCAGGACAGCCAGGACTACAAGAGAAAACCTGTCTCGAAACAAAACAAAAAACAAAATTTCACAATGCCAGGAGGTAAAGGACAGACACCAGCAACAGTTCCTGGAGCCCTGTGTGACTTCTGGCCATGTTCAAAATCACAGCAGCCTTGATTCCCTCTCCCACTTTACCAGGGCTCAGGGAACTATAGTCCCTCTTGAAATATTTCCTTAATGAATGAAAGTCACTGCAGATGATCTGTTTGGCATCTGGAATGCTTTGCTAGCCAGTTGTTCTTCTAGGGGACGTGCAGGCAAGGCTCCATTGTCTGAGCTGAACAACAACAAAGAGAAAAGGCTTGGGAAAGCCTCATGACTCCTCCCCCAACCCAAACCACTTCCAGAAGTGGCCTTTGCTATTGGTCCTCTCTCCTAGGACCTTAAAATGAGGAGGGTGTGGGGTGGAGGATGGGGTGGGGCAGGGGGGTGGGTGGGCGGGGGGGGGGGGGGGGAGCAAATTCATCCCAGAAAATTCAGAGACCAGCACAGGCTCCAGGTGTTCCACCCAAGATCCTGACCTGGAAAGCTGTCAAGTACATCTAGGATTTAAACAGGAAAGAGCACAGCCTGTCAGAACACCAGTCCACATCACCCCCATGACCTGAAAGGTTTCGAGGGGCAAGTTTGCTCCCACCTTGGAGCAAAGGGCCTCTGGGCAGGGCTAGCCAGCATTCCCAGAGCTCAGGATCTCTGGAGCTTCGTCCACGCTGCTTTCTGAATACTATCTTCTACCAGGTGTTTGTTGATGCCAGGAGCACTGCCAGCCACAGGTCAGAACAGAACTTTAAAGGTTATAAAGGAAAATCTCCAAAGAGACAAGATGGGGAAGAAAGGATCTCAAACCCCAGAGGAAAAGGTCTGTATCCTGGGCAACAGGTATCCTCCTCCCTGTCTGGCATTATTAGAACCCCCCCCCCCCCCCCCCCCCCCGAAGGGCTCAGAAGACGGGCTGAGGCAGAGGCATGACCAGAATGTCTGCAGCAGAGTCGTGAGAAGGGGACCAATGTTCCGTGATGGCAACCCAGACTGGGAGTGGCATCTTCTCATCTTGGGGGGGGGGTTGTGTGACAAGGCCCAGGCCCAGGGCCTCCTCCTCCTTGGGATGAACTACATTGGATGTGGAAGTGCTGGGTTTGGGATACCAGGAGTGTAGTGGAAAGTTTTGGTGTCTTTAGAAACTCAGTTATAAAAAACAAAACAAGCCGTGCTCAGAGGGAGGGTGGCACACGCCTTTAGTCCCCAGCACTTGGGAGGCAGAGGCAGGTGGATCGCTGTTGAGTTCAAGACCAGCCTGGTCTACATAAGCGAGTCTAGGACAACCAGGCTACACAGAAACCTTGTCTCAAAAACCAAAAACCTCACTGAGAAGAGACTTGATACCCTATGAGCATATACAGAGGGAGGTAATCCCTCTGAGGAACAGTCATAGGGGAGGGGAATAAGGGGAAAATGGGAGGGAGGGGAGAATGGGAGGATACAAGGGATGGGATAACCATAGAAATGTAACAAGAATAAATTAATTAAAAAAATAAATAAAGAAAAAAATAAAAAATTAAAAAAAAAATCCTACTTATCTGAAAAAAAAACAAAAACAAAAACAAAAAAAAAAACCCAAAAACCAAAAACAAAACCAAACCTCAGTTATGTTATGTAAACATGTTTTTGCTTTAATCCCAGATGTGGGCCATGCTTCAGATTGTCCACAGCAGCAGACTGTTTGCCTTGTGCAGGCTCTGAGCGGGGCTCTTTGCCAGCTCCAGATAATTTAAATCTGAGGACTCTGGAGAGGGAATAAATGCCAGAGCCAGGTGATGGGAGGGGAAGGCGGGGCGGGGGAGGACTCCGAGAAAGAAGGCTGCTGCTGCTCCTGGTTGCTGTTAATGCAGTTTGAAAAGAAGTTGGAGATATCCTGAAACAAAGCTTGGACTTGCCCCAAGGAACTCAACAACCCTAACTAGTAGGAAGTAGCTAAGGAAAACTATGTCCCCCTTTCCCCACTAACCTTTCATTCCTTCCAACGGTCTAGGGGTGGAGAAGGAAGGTAGAGTCATTAAGAACCCAAATAAAATAGAAGAAAAAGTACAGTTAAACACAGGAGGCGGGGGCTGTCGGGATATGTGTCTTTTGAGACCCCCAGGACCTTTGCAGGACCAATGAAGCATGGGCTTCCCCACGGTGTTCTCTTGACGTCTTGACTTCACCATCAGACTGCAGCCACAGTCCTTCAAGCTCACAGACTCTGCCCTCCGTAGGTGTGGAAACCAGCCCTGCTGCCATCCAGACAGCAGATGTTGCAGGGCTGCGGTTTGCTTTTTTTGTAATACGGTGGTTTGGAAAGAAATGGAGAGTTAGCCCAAGTCTATTGGCTTCTTTTTCCTTTCAGCATGCAGTCTGGTTCTCAGCCCCGATGTTGAGTGGCTCACAACTGCCTGTAAATCTACCTTTGGAGGGGGATCCTACACCTTTGGCCTCCTAGAGTACTCGCACTCACATGTAGATACCCCTGCACCGCCCCCCCAACATATACATAAATAATTTTTAAGTGAACTGGGCATAGTGGCACACACCTTTAATCCCAGCACTCAGAAGGCAAAGGCAGGTGGGCCATGGTGAGTTAAAAAGGAAAAAGAAAAAAGAAAAAAGAGAAATAAAAAGAGGAGAAAACAGAAAGAGGAGGACCCCAGCACTCGGGAGGCCAAAGCAAGTGGATCTCTGTGAGTTCGAGGCCAGCCTGGTAAACAGAGTGAGTTCTAGGACCGCCAGGGCTACACAGAGAAACCCTGTCTCAAAAAAAAAAAAAAAAAAAAAAAAGGCATTTGAGGTTGCTGGAGATTATGGTAAGCCAGGTTGAGACACAGTAGCCCTGAAACCTAATAGTCTGGTACACCATGTAACACACTTGCAAGAATGGAAACAAAGTAACAGGGAATAAGAAAAAGAATACGCTACAGGTAAACTGCTGCTGCAGCTGTGCAGAGTTGGACTGTGACGTTCTCAGACCGGTTTAGCTCTAGAAGTTTCCATGTGGTGGTGCTGGATAGGTGTAGGGGCCAGTGAGAGCCACTGGTCTCTGAGGGTTCCATGTTCCCTGGAGTGTTCCCTCATATGGGGGGGGGGGGGAGGGAGGGGTAGAGAGGCTCTAGGACCTTTCCTGGAGGTTCTCATAGACCGGTGTAGTCTGTGGTGGCCTCCTCTGGGCCTGTAGGTCTGTGAGTGTGAGGAGCAACCTTATAGCTGAAGTACTTTGCACACTAGCTGAAGTTTTGCTAACTGCAAAGGGCTCCAGTTGGCCTATGACGCCTCACTTTCTTGCCTGCTGCACTGTAGAGCTCTCTCCTGGCTCAGTGGGCTTGCTTACAGACCTTGTCTCTTTGCAAAGAGCTTACTGTGTGTCACCTTCGCTGTTGACTTTCTTTGAGTTTCAGGGGTTTGCTTCAACATCTTAGGGAAGTCTGTCTGCATTTTCTTGCCAGCCGTACAGGATGAGGGTCATTCCCAATGACCTCATTTAACCAATGAGTTTGGTGGTTGTTTTTTTTTTTTTTTAAGACAGAGTTTCTCTTCTTGGACAGGACGTCTCTCCAGGACAGCTCTTGCAGTCCTGGAACTTGCTCTGTAGACCAGGCTGGCCTTGAGCTCAGAGATCCACCTGCCTCTGCCTCCCAGGTGCTGGGATTAAAGGCGTGCACCACCACTGCCTGGCAATTTTTTTAAAGGCCTTCTATCAAAACAGAGTCACATTCTGAGGTTCTGGAAGTTAGGATTTTGACTCTGTATACTCGTGTGTGTGTGTGTGTGTGTGTGTGTGTGTGTGTGTAGGTGTGCACAGCAGAATGTATGTGCATGAATGCCAAAGAAGGATAGTAAATATCCTGCTGCCTGTCATTTTATTCCCTTGAGACAAGGTCTTTCACTGAGGCTGGGGCTAGCCATGTGACTGGCAGGCTTTAGCAATCCTCCGGTCCCTGCCCTATCCAGCTCTGAGATTATAGGTGCTTACCGTCACACCCTGCTTTTTATGTGAGTGCTGTGATCCAAACTCGGTTCCTCATGCTGCACCTCAAGCGTGCTTACCCATGGAGCCATTTCTCTAACCCCGAGATTTCAGCTTTTGAATTGTCCATTTTGAGAATGGAGAACCACAACTCAGGCCATGCTTTCCTTAGTAACGTCTGTGGCCACGTTGGCATGTTATCCTGTTGTTTGTTAATTTTTGCCTATGATATGTTAGAAAAACCAAGAGTCTTTCTCCCATGTCTCTTGCAACCCTCTCTTCAAGCAGTGAAGTCTCCCGTTTCCCATGGTAGGCTATGGCAGAAGTGATGTTCTAGTTCCACCGAGCCAGAGCGTTAAGCAACGTGCTTACCTTCTTCTGAAGCCCCGCATTAACACACGACCAGCCCACTAGATGTGCAGGGCACATAGCCTAGCTACTCCCAGCTCCCCAGCCCATAGCCAGCCAGTCCTAGAAAGAGCAAAGCTACCCAGCCCATTGGTGAACCCAGCCCGGCTCACGGGCTTCCTCTAGCAGGGGTCTGTGAGATGCTGCCAAGCCTGACAACCCGAGTTTGATTCCCAGGACCCGCATGACAGAAGAAGAGAACAGACTCCCAAAAGTTGTCCTCTGACATTCACACACATGCTATGGCACATAGCAAACAAACAAACAAACAAACAAATGCAGTAAAATGTGTTTTAAGGAAAAGAGCCCCCCAGCAGTCCCACTATTTTTCTCATCACGTGGATGAGAAACGGAGCTACTAAAGAGAAGCAGTTGTTCCAAATGGCAGTTTAGGGTGGTGCTACTGCAGAGAGAGGGTGCCGCAGAAGACTGACAGTTTCAGCGTTGTCTCTGTGCATAGGAGAATCTGGGGGACCCGCTACAGTGCAACAGTTTGATTCATCACCACAGACTCCATTAGTCTTTACTAGTCTTACGTCTTTAAATAGCCCAGAGCTGCCAGTCTAGAGTGAAGGGAAGAAATCCTGCCGCCTCTTCACTAGGATTCCACCCACTAGGATTCCGGTTTGCATGGAGCTAGAATAAGAAACCACATCTTAGTACATGAGTGCAAACATTTTTCAACAAAGACTTGGCACATGTATCTATGACTCAACTCATTACAACAGAGTAGGTGCATATTGAACTTTAGTCCTTCCCCCCCCCCCCCCCCCCCCCCTCTCCCCCCCCCCCTCTCCCTCCCTCCCCCCCCTCCTCCCCCCCCCTCCCTCCCTCCCTCCCTCTTTCTCTCTCACCCCCTCTCCCCCTCCCTCCCCTCTCTCCTGTACTAGGTACAGATTGAACCTAAGGCCCTGTCCATGCTAGTCAAGCAACCTATTATGATTGCTTATTTTGAGTCAGGGTCTCCCTGAGTTGCCCAGTCAGGTCTTGAACTTTGTTTTCCAAAACAGGGTTTCTCTGTGTAGCCTTGGCTGTCCTGGACTCACCTTGTAGACCAGACTGGCCTCGGATTCACAAAGATCTGCCTGCTTCTGCCTCCAGAGTGCTGGGATTACAAACATGCACCACCATAGGTCTTGAACTTTCTTTCTTTTAAAAAAAGATGTATTTATTATTATGTATACAGAGCTCTGCCTGCATTTAGCTCTGTAGGCCAGAGGATAGTATCAGATCTCATTATAGATGGTTGTGAGCCACCATGTGGTTGCTGGGAACTGAACTCATAACCTCTGGAAGAACAGTCAGTGCTCTTAACCGCTGAGCCATCTCTCCAGCCCGGTCTTGAACTTTCAATACTATTTCAGCCTTATGAGGAGCTGAGACTCCAAACCTGCACCACTGGGGTTGGTATTTGAAGTGTGTTTTAATCTACGAAACAGCAGTCTGGTCATGCTACAAACCCTGCTAACATCAACACTGAAAAATGTACTGTCACCACGGCATCTTCAGGAGGAGTTTCTCTTTCTGATTTTTTATGGCTGTACTGGGAGTCAGGAAAAGGAAATGCCTCACTAATTCCTATCCTTTACTTTCTCATCCAACTCTTTAGGGCTCTTGGGGTGGGGGTTTTCTGCTTAAAAGCAAGCCAGCAACAACATCACACACACACACACACACACACACATACACACACACACACACACACGTATTGCTTAGAAATGTACATTAAAAAGAAAATTTAAAAATGTATTTATTCACCTTCCATTCCAATTGTAGCCCCTCCCTTCTCTCCTCCTAGGCTCACCCTCCCTCCTACTCCCCCCTCCCCTGTCTCCTACCCCTCAGAAAAGGGGAGCCCCTCCCCACCAACTCACCTGACACATCAATTTGCATATAGATTGAGCATATCATTTTCCATGGTAGAAGAAATTATTTTCTTTCTGAGACAGAGTCTTACTGTGTAGCCCCAGCTGGCCTGCCTCTGCCTCTCCAAAGCTTGGATTAGAAGTGTGTGCCATTATGCCCAGCTTACAAAGAAAGTTTTAAATCACCCCCAAACTAGTACCCAATTTTTTTTTTTTTTTTTTTTTTTTTTTGAGACAGAGAGTTTCTCTGCATAGCCTTGGCTGTCCTGGACTCAATTTGTAGACCAGGCTGGCCTCGAACTCACAGTGATTCTCTTCCCCTGAGTGCTGGGATTACAGAAGTGGGCCACTGCGCCCAGCTTTATTGTTCAATTTATTTAGTTCATATTTTGAAGAGTTAAAGTATTTACCTAATGAATAAAATTATTTTAATGTGTACACCCTTGCATCTTCATAGAGAGATAGAATTTTTCCTTATTTCCTACTTTTTTGGGCGCTTGAGATCAACCCAGGGCCTGGCACATGCAAGGCGAGTATTTTATCACCAAGCTACACTCCCAGCCCAGTTTTACTATATATATTGCATTGTGACGTGTTTACTTAATCACAGGGTGAGCATATTATTGAATGAGATTTTTCTTGTTGGTATAGGCTATTATTTAAAGTACAAGCAGAGGATTTGACTGTGCACAAGTGTGGGCTGTTTCAGACACTGTCTAAGCATTCCTAGAGCAAAATTCTTGTTGAATTTGTTTCTTTTTTTTGAAACAGGGTCTCTATGTAGCCCTGGCTACACTGGAACTCACTATATAGACCAGGTAGGCCTCGAACTCACAGAGATCTGCCTGCCTTGTTGAGTTTCTTTATTGTCTACTTATAGACACACAGAAGAATGTGCTAATCCCGAGGGTGCACCTCTTGCTGCTGTCAAATGTTTTTCTGAGTGAAATAGTTACCCACATCTCCTTTAGAAGTAGATAAAGGCAAACCCACCTCACACTCAAATCTATCTCTCTGCTTTGTGGAATTTCTAGATCAAAACAGCCACACCAGAACTCTGAAGGGATGGAGGGGTGTAGTCAGAAAATGAGGAAGTCATGGTCCCCTAGTGGATGCATTGGGTTGGATCTTTGGCCTGAGGTTTCTCCAATAGGTATGGGATTCCAAACTGATGAAACTGTGCGGACACAACGCCTTCGGGTACAAAGAATGGAGCCTGGGTAGCTGGAGGCACAGGTAGAGTGAGCCAGACGGTTCCAAGCCCCCCTTACTTCCTATAAACGGGCGGCTCCTGGAGGACGCCTTCTTACCAGCAGGGGGCGCTGCGAGCACACCACCGGAGCCTCCATGAACGCGCAGCTCCGGACCTTGCATTCTCTTTTACAGAAATACACACACACACACACACACACACACACACACACACACACACACACA
>OU015749.1:114205009-114217551 GCA_907169655.1 Acomys percivali | reverse complement strand
CACACACACACACACACACACACACACACACACACACACACACACACGCACATTCTGTTTCATAGAAGAAAACGCGCACACACATTCTCACACACCCTCGAGCTTTATTATGGATCCATACTTAGAGGCCTTGAATTTGGCTTTCTGCCCTTTCACAGAAACACCAGACGTTGCTGTCCGGCTCCAGGGGGTGAAACCTTGATGGCAAAGTCGCCATCTGCGGCAGCCTTCTTTAAGTCCTCCAGGACCCTTCCTCTCTTTGCCTCCAGCCGCAATGGAGAGTCCTTCGCTACTATAAATGGAATCGCTTCTATTTCAGCAAGCGCAGGGGAGGGCCCGCAAGGAGCACTGCTCCACCTCAAACCTTCAGAGAGATGAGAAAGAATGCGCCCTGGGCAGACTAGGAACTGGTAAGGTACCAGTGTCCCACACGAGGGGGAGGGGAGCCAGCCTCGGAGGGAGATTGTGCTTCCCAGCGATAGGGGCTCGTGCGTGCGTGCGTGCGTGCGTGCGTGTGTGTGTGTGTGTGTGTGTGTGTGTGCGCGCGTGCGTGCGTATGTGTGTGCCCCACGTGGTTTCTTCTCCTGGTCTGGAAACTCCACAGAGCAGGTGGGTGTGCATGTGGAAGCCAGAGAACAGTCTTGGTGTCATCCTTATGAATGTAGCCCACCTCCTTCGAGATAGGGTGGCCTAAAGCTCACCATTTAGAATAGATAAGACAGCTGAGCCTTCGGGATCCTCCTGCCTCTGCCTCCCACGGCTGGGATTTTACGTGTGCCAGCACCCCCAGCATTGTTGTGGGTTTTAGGGATGGATTCCAAGTCCTCCTAGCTAACTGTCTTAGGGTTTCTATTGTTGGAAGAGACATCATGACCACAATAACTTTTTCTTTTCTTTTCTTTTTTCTTTTTTGTTTTTTCGAAACAGGGTTTCTCTGTTTATCCTTGGCTGTCCTAGACTCGCTGTGTAGACCAGGCCTCGAACTCACAGCAATCCACCTGCCTCTGCCTCCTGAGTGCTGGGATTAAAGGCGTGGGCCACCAAGCCTGGCTTTTACGACAACTTTTTTTTTTTTCACAACTCTTATAAAGGAAAAACATTTCATTGGGGCAGGCTTAAAGTTTCAGAGGTTCAGCCCGTTATTGTCATGTAGAAAAGTGTGGCAGCATGCAGCACACATGGCACTGGAGCAGGAGCCGAGAGAGTTCTACATCTCAATCCAAAGGCAGTGTGTTACTTGAGCATAGGAGACCTCAAAGCCCGCCCCCACAGTGACACACTTCCTCCAACAAGGCCACACCTCCTCATAATGGCAATCCCTGTTGTGGCATTCAAACACATGAGTCTTTGGGGGCCATTCCTACTTAAGCCATCTCTGTCCCTCCCTCTCTCCCTTCCCTTCCTCCCTCCCTCTCTCCATATATGTCACCATGTAGCCCTAGCTGCCCAGGAACTTACTCTGTGGACCAGGCTGACCTTGACCCCACGGAGATCGTAATTGATATAAAATTGGCTCCTTTCACAGTTGGGCAGGAATGGGGTGGGAGTCATTTATGACTCTACTGTACAACAGTCACTGGCATTGCCTTGGTCAAGGGTAGTTTGTATTATTTTCAGTTTTCTAGGACATTGAGTCAAAGAGTATGAAAAAAAGAAATGGAACCATCTAAATGCAACCAGGTCACCTGGAAGTGCACGCTAGTCTGGTACCCCTGAGCTGTGTTTTAATCCCTATTATAAACGTCTGTCCAAACTTTTCCTGCCTGCTCAGACAACAGCTTTGGCATGTAGAAAAGTTTCCAAAACAGCTTAATAGGAGTGGGATTCATTTTTCTAAGTGAACTCTCACAGGAAACCCTTATATATTTTGTAAAAATCTCAACATTGAAATGATTTGTTACAGTTAATTACATATCACTGAAGAAAGTCAAACTGTGCAAAAAAAAAAAAAAAAAAACAAAAAAAAAACCAAACAAGCAAACAAACAAAAACCCCGTTTAAGTAAAAGAGCAGACTGCCAGCATGTCCTCTTTTGTGTGTACCAGGGTCTTACACAGCTCATGAGTACTTTGCACTTCTATGCAGACAGACACATGGAAGATTTTTTTTTTTTCTTGGCATGTATGTGCATGTGTGAACCAATGCCTGCATGGAGGATGTTGGGTGTTCTGCTCTGCGTTATTCCCCGCAGACAGGGCCTCTCCTGAACCTGGAGCTAGCCCAGCAGCCAGCAACCCCAACAGTTCTTGTGTCCTGTTCCCCAGAGCGCTTGGGTTACTGAGACACATGCAACCACGCCTGCTCGAGTGCTGGGAATCCAAACTGAGGTTCTCATGTGAGCAACAAGCACCCTTACCCACGTGCCTATCTCCCCAGCCCACAAATACACATTTAAAAAAACATATCTACAGCAAAAACAGCGTTTTTTTCCGTGTCTTTTTTTTTTTAACCAAAGACTATATTGTGGATGTCTTTCCATATCAAAATATAGAGCATGTCATTTTTTTATATTTATTTTTTCACTTTGTTGGCAGTACAAGGGAATGAATAGGAGGCCTTGCACTTACATCCTAACACTGAACTATTTCTCCAACCTTACCTCAGTATTTTCACATCCCATGCTTTATTAGTTACTTGGGGCGGTTGTGACTGAAACCTCTTGACATAAATAACTTAAGACAGGAAAGGCCTGCATTGGCTCCTGGTTTTGGGGGGGGGTCACTCAGTTCACGGATGCTCAGCCCCAATATCTGAACAGAATGTGGCATCGAGGTCATGTGGAGGACAGAATCCTGTGGTGAACAGGAAGTGGGGTAGGTAGAGTGTAACGCTTAAAGCAAGCCATCCCCCAGTGACCTTCTTCTTTCAGCTGATTTCCAGAACCTCCGAAATGAGCATCACTATCTGGGGACCAAGCATCCAACAAAGAGCCTGTAGGGAACATCTCAGATCCAAACCAAAACATTCGGTGTGATGTTCTCAATTTGCTTAGAATTCTATTAGTAGATGCTTTTTAATGCTTGCAATCATATATTATCAACAAATGTGGCAATGACCTTCCTTAATTTTTAAAAAAGATTTATTTATTTATTACATATATAGTGCTCTGCCTGCATGTATATCTGCATACCAGAAGAGGGCCTTAGATCACATTATATATCGCTGTGAGCCACCATGTGGGTCCTGGGAATTGAACTCAGGACCTTTGGAAGAGCATCCAGTGCTCTTAACCTCTGAGCCATCTCCGCAGCCCCCCTTCATTTTTTATAATAACAATTTTAAATTTATTTCTGTGTGTACCTACTTATCTTTATGCATATGACATATGTGCACTGGCCCAAGGATGTCACAAGAGGGCGACAGATGTCCTGGAGCTGGAGTTACAGGTAGTTGGGTGCCACCTCATGAGGGTGCTGGGAACAGAACTGGGGTCCTCTGGAAAGCAGCCAGTGCTCCGAACTGCTGAGGCACCTCTCTAGCTTCCGAGCTTCATAATAATAATAAAAAAATTGTTTTGGATTTTGTTTCTTTTCTTATATACGTGTATGTGTGTGAGCCTGCATGAGTTATGCATACTACACACATGCAGGAACCCACAGAAGATTGAAGGAAGAGGGTGTTAGGTTCACTAGAACTGTAGTTAGAGACAGTTGTGAGCTGCTTTGTGGGTGCTGGACACTTAAGCAGAGTCCCCTAGAAGAGCTCTAAGTATTCTTTACCACTAATGCATCTTTCTAGTCTCTAAAATCTAAAAATTCCAAGACAAGGTCTATAGTAATCCAGGCTGACCTTGAACTCTCTGTATTGTAGACGATGGCTTTGAACTTATGACCCTCTGCCGTTACCTCTGGAGAGCTGGGGTTACAGACGTGCATCTTCACACCTGGTTTAACATGGTGCTAGGTATGGAGCCCATGGTCTTCCTGTATGCTAGACACCCACTCTACCAACTGAGCTACAGCCCAGCCCTGATTTTGATTTTGCAGTCAGGGTTTCACTATTACAACTTATTATCAACCTGCTTTAACCTACTGGGTGCTAGGATTATAGATGTGTGTGTGTGTGTGTGTGTGTGTGTGTGTGTGTGTGTGTGTACTTTGTGGTAGTGGAGTTCTTGGGCTTAAGGGTATCTCCCCGCAACACTTTTTGTTTTGTTTTGGTTTTTGGTTTTTGGTTTTGTCAAGACAGGGTTTCTCTGTGTAGCCTTGGCTGTCCTGGACTTGCTGTGTAGACCAGGCTGGCCTCGAACTCACAGAGATCTGCCTGCTTCTGCCTCCTTAGAGCTAGGATTAGAGACGTGGGCCACCACGCCGAGCATCCATCTAACACTTTGACATATACCGGAAGTTGGAATAATTTACTTTATTTTCTGACAAATGGCCTCTTTTACATACTGCCTGCCTTGGGTAGTATCAAGCCGTTAAACCCTTGCCAATCTGATAGAGAGAAACAGTGCCTTGTAATTTCAGCACACTTTTCTACAATTATCTCTAGCAGCTAAAATGCTCTCTTTGGGGGTGAGAAATTGCTTTGGTGAGAGCTCTCCACAGAAGAGCCTCTTGCGCTGTGATTTGGAGGACCCTGGGGTGCTGCAGATGCTCTGGGTTCTCAGATCCTGGGAGGCAGGCTCCCACTGTGGTACATTTTCTTTTTCTTTTCTTTTCTTTTTTGTCACTGTGGAGCTGTGTGCTGTCCCAGGGTGTCTGTGTCTCAGTGCTGGTCTGTTCATGTCTCCCTTCTACAAGGAACAGACCCACTCATGAGAGAGTAGAGCATAAGGAGACTTATCATGGGATGCAGAGATGGCTCCCTATTGGAGGAAGGCCAGTACCCAGACTCTCAGTAATCAAGAACATTGCTTACGAAAGGATGGAGCAGAGAGTCATTGTCACTCACGACCCTGCTCCTCCCAGGAACCTGCTCCCTTTTCTGCTTGGTCTATTTGTTCCTGGACCCAAAGAAGCCATCCCAACCTAACGCTGCTTTTCTTTCAGCAAAAAGGGTCATTGCTGCCTAGAAGAATAGCTCAAATTCCCAAGAAATCAACTACCCTGTCTCACTGGGGAAGAGGAAGCAGACAGCAGTGGGCTCCTTCAGAGGGGCTGATACAAGGATCACAAATCCCCAGTCCACCCTGCCTGCCATTCTTGGTAAAGTGGCTGTTTGGCTGTTTGAATCATTGTCCACGGACAGTATATGTGGAGAAAGGGAGGAAACTCTGGAGGGAGACAGACCTGGGTTTTAGTTTCAGCTGGACCACTTACTGGCTATGTGTCTGAAGGTCTTGATTTGTCCTGGCCTTATGGTTTCATCTTCAGGTAAATGGTATCCACCTCATGGACCATGGCGAGGATCAAATGACATAATATTTAATGGACTTTCATAAGTCAGCATCAGTCAACATAGATGCTCTCTCTTTCTCTCTCTCTCTCTCTTACAAGTGACATTTTGATGATCACACTTTTCAAAGTGGTAGTTTCACAGAGCACCAGGGAGCATCACACATTAGAAGCAGAGAGAATCCATTCCTCTGCTGTGCCCATCTGATGGCAGCCTCAGCCCTGGGCAGGACTGTGGGAGTGGCAAGGTCTGTCCCAACTTGCCCTCCTGTGACACTAAGTTGCAGTGTGCTAGCAAATTGCAGCCACACCTGTGTGAGTGGCTGCATCCAGCATGCTGGTTCATGCTCAGACCTTTGCTTTGTCATGTATTGTCTCCCATCCAAGTGTTCCCACTGAAAATGCCTCCTTATGGGTGCTATGGAGACTCTGGCAGTAAAGTACCCGCCATGAAAACACAGAGACCTGAGTTCAAATCCTGAGCACCCCCACAGAAATCCAGGTACAGTGGTGTGTGTCTGCATTCTTGGCAATGAAAGGCAGAAACAGGAGAGTACCTAGTAAAATCTGTGAGTTTCAGGTTCAGTGAGAGACTCAGTGCCAATATACATACATACATACATATACATGCATGCATGTATGCATACATGTGTACATACATACACACAGACAGACAGGGTGAGCAGATCAGTTGTACTGGTACATGCTTTTGATCTCAGCATTCAGGAGACAGAGGCAGGCAGATCTCTGTGAGTTCGAGGCCAGCCTGGTCTAGATAGTGAGTTCCAGGACAGCCAGAGCTACCTAATGAGACCCTGTCTTAAAAACAAAGAAAGAAACAAACAAAAAAAGTTGAACAGCAACTGAGGAAGACACCTGACATTGACCTCTGGCCTTTACACTCACACCCCACAAAAGAAAATGCTTACTTAGACTTTAAGCTATATCTGTTAAAGTCGTTGTTATAAAATTGTGTTTGCTTCTCAGTTTCTCTCAATATCTGGATATCACCCAAATAATTGAGACTCTATTATATTATTTTAACAAGCTTCATGGCATAATACCTATTCTTAACCCTCTAAGCTAATCTGGTTTCCTCCCACCGTACATCCCAGAGATACTTACACTTTATGGCTTTCCAGCTCCAGCTCCTCTCTACTGATCCCTGATCCCTGTTGCACCTCTGCCTGTGGCTGAATCCCCTACTTCCTCTTCTAACTCCTCCTCCCCTGGCTGTCAGGAAGTCCAGCCCTATTCTCTCCCCTGCTCATCGGTTGGCTGTAAACTGCTTTATTGACATATTAGAGGACAATTGGGGAGCAGTGTTTACACAACAATGAGACAGGAGATTCTCATAACAGGATAACAACCAGATTATGAGGGCTGGGGGTACGGAAATCAGCATTTGAATTACACAATAGTCTTCATATCTGAACACAAATCCTACCATTTCATCTAGCATATCTGGCTATTTGTCTGGAAGAGAACCAAAGCAGAGGCAGGGGTGGATCTCTGTGAGTTCAAAGCCAGCCTGGTCTACAGAGTGAGTCCAGGACAGCCAAGGCTACACAGAGAAACCCTGTTGTTGTCTTTTTAAAAAAAGAGTTGAAAACACAAAAATTATTAGAGACATTATTAGTAAGACAATTATTAGCAAGACAAACTACCATATAATACCATCCTCTCTTAGAATGGCTAAGTGAAAAAGTCAAATGATGTCAGGTGTTCGGGTGGCTGTAGAGCAATGTTGGGGGCCTCAGTAGCACAACCTAGCTGGACAACTGGTGGGATCTAAGGAAGCTGAACATACATAATTCCCACCACGCAGAAAATACAGCAGAAATGCAACTGTGTCTCCTGTAAGAACATTCGTGAGGAACCTCAGAGCAGCACTGTTGGGGAGAGCCCCAAAACAGAAAGTGACGCAAATGGATTTCAAACCTAAAACAGATAAAGGGGGTTAATTTTCAGAATAGTGTGTGGCAGTGAGACTGGGGAGGGAATCTCAGTCATGATGGTGAATTAAGACAGCTAGAAGGAAGTGAGCAAGCAAGGATGCTTAAAGTTCAAGCGTAAGCTGTGGTGTGCACATAGGATGTAGGTTCACTGGAGTGGCACGTGCTGGAGGGGATAGGAAGGGCATTGTGTATTGGTAAGAGTCTCCCTCCTTCCTTCTTTCAAAAATTATTCTTAGTGGTCTGGAGAAATGGCTCAGAGGTTAAGAGCACTGTCTGTTCTCCCAGAGGTCCTGAGTTCAATTCCCAGCAACCACATGGTGGCTCACAACCATCTATAATGTGATCTGATGCCCTTTTGTGGCATACATGTGTACATACAGGCAGAGCACTGTATACATAATAAATAAATGAAAACATCTTTAAAAATTATTCTTAGGGCCAGACGAGGTGGTGGTACACACCTTTAATCCCAGCACTCTGGGAGGCAGAGGCAGGCAGATCTCTGTGAGTTCGAGGCCAGCCTGGTCTACAAGGTGAGTCTAGGACAACCAAGGCTACACAGAGAAACCCTGTCTTGAAAAACCAAAAACTGAAAACAAAACAAAACCTAGATCTAAAAGATAGATATTTTTGCCTTTAAGTATGCATTTTTAATGCATTTTATGGCAAGATGTTGTAAGCAAAGTCAAAAGACAAACAGGATTTGGAAAATATATTTGCAATGCAGATGATAGACAAAGGTTAATCACTACAATATGCAAAGAGCTCTTATAAATTGATTAAAAAAAAAAAAAGACAAAATTCCAAAAGGAGAAAACAGGCAATGAATAGGTTGTTCAGAGGGGGAAAAAAATCAAGCTGTATGGAAAGATGCTCACGTTCATTAGAATGCAGGGGAATGCAAATTAAAGTAATAAAAGATACTCATTTACACCCTTCAGGCTGACAAAATTAAAAAGAGCTTCTACGACGATTGCAAGTTGGGGGTGGGGGGCTCCCTGGCTCTCAATCATTGCTGGTGGAGATGTAAATTATTATAGCATTTTTTGAAATCAACCTGGAAAAATCCATCAGAATTAAGAAGTACATATGCCCTTTGACCTAGCACTTTCACTCCTGGGAATCTTGTCCTGGGAAATAAAAGCACCTAAGGGTCTATGTGTGGAGGTGTCTGTGGCACCCATGGTGGTTGTTCTTATGTTTCTGGTGTGTGCCTGTGCCCCTGTGTATACACACACACACACACACACACACAGTGGAAAACAAAGCAAATTGCGTACGCAGAGGTAAGAACAGCATGCTGTCCTGTAGAGCTCAAAGCAAGAGGCCTGGGTGCTTGTCCATCTTCTTAGCCCACAGAAGTCCTTCCCCTGGTGCAGACGTGGACAGTGGGTAGCAGCCTTCTGTGCCTGACTTGGTCACAGCATTGACACCAGAGTAGGGCATGGGGGCGTGGTTTTCTAGTATGGAACACCTCTCAATGGGACTTAGATTCTGCCACTCCAGACTCAAAGAAAGAACAACAAAAGCAGGCTACAAAGGTGGCTCTTGCGGGGACGTCTGCTGTGCCATCTACACTGGCTTTCCCAGGCCAAAGCTAGGCAAGCATCTCCATGATGAGACAGAATCAACAGCAAAAAAACTGCATCTCCCTTCTGCTAGGAAGGCAGCCTCAACAGGATTGTTACTGTAAAAGACAACACGATATGTGTAGAACTGCTTGAAATTATAACCAAGCTACTAAACCACATTAAAATGTGGTGTCTTTCTACAATGACAAATACACACTCATAAGATAGAAAGTAGATCTTTTTATTTCTTCTTTATTTCTATGGTTTTAGGGACTGAGCCCTTATGAGTGTTAAGCTTCCACTGAGCTTTACTGTTCTGTGTAGCCCGGGACTAGGCTGAAGATGGCATTGGCTTGCCATCTTCTTGCCTCAGCCTCCTAAGTGCTAGGATTACAGGCACATGACGCCATACATGTAGTTACGTCTGGGATATGGTTCACTGGTAGACTGCGTGCCTATTATGTCCTTGGCTGAGTCAACAACAACAACAACAACAACAACAACAACAACACACACACAGTCACACTCACACATACACACACTCACATTTTGTAACATATCTTCTCATCCAATTTAACTTTCTTGCTTTCCTTATTGCAAGATTAGCAATTATGTCGTTACAATCAAGATTTTTCACACAATTTATATTCTCTTGACAGTGATGGGAAATTGGTCTCTCTTTTTGGAGTCACTGTAACTCTGAGATAATTTTTTTAAAAAAAGTATTTTTGATCTAGAGAATGCTTTAGTAATACGAGGGATTGCCATGAAAGTTGTAAAACAATCTTTAAATTTGGAAATTGAATTGTAAATTTTACTTAACTTATTTGAATATTTTAGTGACATCACTGAGAAGATATAATCACGAAGGGGCTGGAAAGATGGCTCAGGGGCTGGGCGTGCTCCTTGCTTGGACAGATGATCTGAGCTTAGTTTCCAGCATCATTTTGGGACATTCACAACTGCCTGTAACTCTAACCCCAGGGACTCATCACCACTACAGAAAACTCTACACATTATCTTAATTTCACTGTAGAAATGTCTATCTTTCACATTACAATTGCATGTTGGATGCATGGGGACTCATGTAGCAATATGCAGAGCTAGTCAGCTCGTGTGAAACAAGTCTGGAGGTAAACAGAAATGATACTTTGGCTGAAATAATCCTTGGCTACCATGAGCAGCTGCCAATATGACGCTAATGTGTGAGTCCCTCCTGCACTGGGGCACAAAGAGCAATGTGAGATGGACGTGTGGCCCTACTGGGAAATGGGTTGTGCTGTGTGAGAAACCATTGCAGTCTCACTATTTGAGCAAAAGGATTTGACAAGTTAATTAATTTGTCTTTTTCTTGCCTAAGTGCTCCTGCCACTCAAACCCTCCTTGAAATCTGAAGAGGTTTCTGTCTTGGCGTTGGCAGAGGCACAACCCAGGAACCTCTGTGACATCCAGATGCGGCTGACTTTTGCATTGGGGGGGGGGGAGGGACACAGGGCAGAAGGTTGGGGAGCTGTGTTTCCCTGGGGCCTGAACAACGTTGTCACTAGAATGGTTGTTTTGGCTGTTGTCTGTTAGGATGCTGGTGCTGAGTGCAGATTTCTTGTATTTGTGGCAGGTGAGGCCTTCTTGAATGTGGTTTCTTCACATTTACATTCAACAAGATCTGATGTTAATTTCCCAATCTAATAGAGCCATTCTTCTATAAAACTCCAAAAAAAATTAAGAAAAATCTATAAGTGGCAGCACTTTTTTTTTCCCTTTCCCTCATATCACTTCAAATTTCTTCCTTACCTGATTGAATAGTCATTGTAACTAGAACTTAGAGGTTGCTTTTGCTTAAAAAACAAAACAAACAAAAAAAACAAACAAAAAACCAAAACACACACACACACACACACACAGGGCTGGAGAGATGGCTCAGTGGTTAAGAGCACTGGCTGCTCTTTCAGGAGATCCAGGTTCAATTCCCAGCACTTACATGGCAGCTCACACATGTCTGTAATTTCAGTTCATGGCCTTCTGACACCCACACACAGATATACATACAGGCAAAACTATACATTTGAATGTCAGGTGGTGGTGACACAGCTCTACACAGAGAAACCCTGTTTCAGTAAAAAAAAGAAAAACAAAACCGACCAACCAAACAAATAAACAAAAAGGAGATGGCCCAGTGGTTAAGAGCGCGCACTGCTCTTGTAGGGGACTTGAGTTTGATTCCCACAACCCGTGTTGGGCAGCTTATAGTTACCTGTAACTCCAGTTCCAGGTTTGATGCCCCCTTGTGGTTTCCATAAGCATTTGCACTCACATGCACATACTCCTTCCCATACACCTAATTAAAATTAATCCTTCTTTAAAAAAAAAAAAAAAAGAATGTTCATGTAATACTAGTAATCCTTGATCTTCATGGATGAAGGCAGCAGGCTTTCAGGAACAGGGATCTACAGGAAGATCACCCCATGAGGGGGCCGCTCCTAAGCCAGGGGATCTGGATGACCCTTCAAGCTGTGAAGCATCTTGGGCTAGGATGACAGCGCGGTCAAGGAAGTGCTTGAAAACATGAGGATCTGAGTTTGATTCTGCTTGTAATCCCAGATCTGGGAAGTTGGAGGCAAACAGATCCCTGGGGTTCACTGGCCAGTCAGCTTAGCTCAGCTAGTGAGTTCCAGGTAATGAGAGACTATATCTCAAAAATCAAGGTAGACAGTGCCTGAGGAATGACAGCTAAGGTTTTCTTTTTGTCTCCAAATGTGTACTCCCCACATACACCTGAATACACAGACACACAGATACACACACACACAGACACACACACATACACCTCTCTGTATATAACTTTTTCTGAGCCCACGTGACTCACAGACTCAGACCTGAAATTATATAGGCCCATCTCAGTCTGACAGATTTCTTGACTATGCATACACACCTCACTTGTTCCTTGCTCCAATTCTTTCCCTATACACTTCTGGGGATTAAAGACGGGTCTGAGGACATTTAGTTCCCTTGTCTTTCCAGCATGTCTCTACTGACTAAATCCCTTTCCTGTTTCATTATTATCTTTCCTTTTTATTTCTGGGGAAAATGGCTGGACCTGGTTTTGAGGGACTCTTTAAAGTCAGACCTTAGAACTCCAGGGACAGTAACAGGGTTGGGTGTTGTAGCTTTAAGTGCCGGACACAAGATTATTCCCCAGGAAAAAACTGAGGCTGGGATTTTGGAATTCCTATGGACCTGAAGGGTGGGTATGCTCCTCATCTCCATCTGGCAAACTTGAGGTTAACAAACTTGAGTGCATGCTGCTGCACTGCTTTGTAGTGAAACTAGGCTACCCCTTCTGTGCATTACCTCACCCTATCCAAATGACAGGCTGGACAGAGGCTGACCTCAGACCTTCCATATACTGCTGCTCTGAACAAATCAGGTCACATCCCCTGCAGGCTCTCTACCCTTACACCTGCTGGGAGGCGGTCCTGATAAGCAAGCTGCTGTGACCCTGCAGCCTTTGGGCTGCTTATTAAACATGCTTGCTGCTTCTTGATGGGATCTTCCCCCGTCCCCTGAAACCAAAGGAAGGGAACATGAGGTGTGGCAGAACTGAAGGTGCTCTCTCTCACACACACATATTCTCTCTCTCTCTCTCTCTCTCTCTCTCTCTCTCTCTCTCTCTCTCT
>OU015749.1:114186973-114204999 GCA_907169655.1 Acomys percivali | reverse complement strand
TCTCTCTCTCTCTCTCTCTCTCTCTCTCTCTCTCTCTCTCTCTCTCCCTTTCTCTCTCCTTGCCTTTTCTCTGCCATGCTGTCTACAATGTTAATAACATTCCAAATAAACCCCACACCCTCAAGGGCAATTCAACTCTCAAGTCAAACCATCTCTCTCCTCTTTCTCTAAACACTTGGTACAACTGCAGAGAAGGGAGCGCAGTAGCTCAGGGTAAAGGGCCAAATAATGGGTTACAAATTGAAACTCAATAGCACATTAGTCTAAATGAGGCCCAGAGCAGGCAAGGATATTGGGGCTTAGCTCAATTCTACCAGGTGTCTGAAAGGGGGAAGCTCTATGTTTGCGGCGACCACTCCTGTCTTTGGAAGCTGACAAGATCAGAGAGAAAACTATGACCCTGAGTGGCCTTGCCTGGGAGACACAGCCCTACATGACGGACCACACTGGTTGTTAATATTGAATGGGGTTCTATCCATGCTCTTGTATCTTTTGGAACATATGAAATGTTGATTTGGTTTTGTGGGTATTCTAGCAAAGGACTCCTAAAATCCTCAGATTCTCCAGACCAGTAGGTTTTTTTTTTTTAATTAATTTTTTATGCTAATACATTGAGCAGGGCTGGTAGCTTCAGAGTCGGGGCTGGTCACTGGAAACACTGAGGTAGGATTAGAGGGATGAGGAGGAAGGCTGAAGGCTGCTAGTTGGCTCCCAGTGACCAATGATGTATCACGCATGTCCGGGCAGCGGACCTGCCACATAAAAACACCAGGGAGCTCCCCCACCAACCTCACTCTATGTATGCTTCCATCTATACCCAATGTAATGTCCTTTATAAAAACTGGCAAGCTTAAAATCATAAAAATACAATCTCCTAATATGTGTGTATAAGAGAAGGAGTGTATGTGCACATGTGTGCAGTTTTGCATGTGAAGGCTAGAAGACATTGGGTAAACTGGTCTATCACTGTCTACCTTAGCCCCTGGAGATAGGGTCTCTCTCTCTCTCTCTCTTTCTCTCTCTCTCTCAAAAAAAGATGTGTTTATTTATTTATTTATTTATTTATTTATTTATTTATTTATTTATTTATTATGTATTCAGTGTCCTGCCTGCATGTAATACCTGCAGGCCAGAAGAGGGCACCAGATTTCATTGTAGATGGTTTTGAGCCATTGTGTGGTTGCTGAGAATTGAACTCAGGACCTTTAAGAAGAGCAGTCAGTGCTCTTAACCTCTGAGCCATCTCTCCAGCCTGAGATAGGGTCTCTTCCTGAAACTGGATCTAGGCTGGCAGGCAGCAGACCTCAGCAATCCTGTCTCTATCCCTTGCAGCACTGGGGCTATTGGAGCTTGTAGCCATACCTGTGGCTACTTGAACTGTGAGAACTTGAACTCAGGTCCTCACGCTTGTGCAGGTGTGACCACATACTATCTCCCCAGCCTCAAACCAAACTCCAACTTAGAGAGAGAGAGAGGGAGAGAGAGAGAGAGAGAGAGAGAGAGAGAGAGAGAGAGAGAGAGAGAGAGAGAAAGAGACAGACAGACAGACAGAGAGAGACAGACAGAGAGACAGACAGAGAGAGACAGACAGACAGACAGAGAGAGAGAGAGACAGAGAGAGAGAGAGAGAGAGAGAGACAGACAGAGAGAGAGAGAGAGAGAGAGAGAAAATAAACAATTATCTCCATTTCTGTGTGTACACACTAAGGACTGCCAAGGGAGTGGGTGGGATGGCACACACCTGTAATCCCAGAACTCAGAAAGTGAAGGCAGGCAGGAGGGTCTCCAGTTCTAGGGCAGTCTGGGTGGTAGAATGAGTTCAAGGTCAACCTGGGCTACACAGCAAGACCCAGTCTTACTTCCATCATTCCCAAAGAACTGAGAACAGTGTGAGGACTGGCACAGACCATACACTTGGGAACACTGCTCTGATCCCTGGATGGGGCTTTTCTTGCCTCTCCCTAAAGGTGGCATCAATGATCCCAGAGGTGTGGCAGGCAGCTTAAGAGGCTCCTTTGGGCCTGGAGCTGCCAGAACACACCACCTTTCTGGAACAGCCACCTGCAGAGAGCAGACACTTTCTTAAAGTTAAGGGTGGCATTTCTTTCTTTCTTTCATTCTTTTTTCTTTTTTGCTTTTTCGAGACAGGGTTTCTCTGTGTGTAGCCTTTGCTGTCCTGGACTCACTTTGTAGACCAGGCTGGCCTCGAACTCACAGAGATCTACCTGCCTCTGCCTCCCTGAGTGCTGGGATTAAAGACATATGCCACCACTCTCAGCTCACGGATACATTTTTGCCATGAACATGATTCCTGTATATTCATTTAAGCTTCAACCTAAAAAAACAAAAGTGTGTGTGTGTGCATGCACATATGGGTTTGTCTAGTGTCTTCCTCTGTGGCTTTCCATTTTATTCTCTTGAGACAGTCTCTCATTGAGCCTGGAGCTTGAAGTTTCTCTGCCTATGCTGGCCAGCGAGCCCCATGACCATTCTGCCTCTTCTCCCTCAGCGCCGTTACAGGTGTGCGTGTGGTATGTACCACAGCACATACGTAGATGTCAGAGGGCAGCTTACAGGAATGGGTTCTCTCTTTCTACCATGTGGGTCCCAGGGATTGAACTCAGATCATCTGGCTTATCTGCAAGTGTCTTTACCCACTGAGCCACCTCGGCAGACCGGGGCCATGCACGTGTGACTCAACTGAGATCTTCTTGCTTGTCCCCAGAATGCTCTTAGCCGAAAGCCACCTCCCAGGCCCCTAAGTGTCCACTGTAAATGTCTAAAATTACCAAACTGCATACTACAGAAGTCGGCCTTTACCGTCTCCATAGCTGTGATCTTCTCAGCCCACTCCCAAGAGCTGAAGGCTTTCACAGCTCCTGACAGTGTGTCCTGACCAGTTCTCGCTCTGTGCTTATAAACACCTGTCTCTCTCATCATCCATCTGGGGGTGGCAATGTCCTGAGCAGCCCCAGAGGTCGGCTGAGTGGAGAGGAACTGACGCCTCTGGCCAAGAACTTTTGAGTAGGTTTGAAGGCAGCTCCCACGGCTGCCGGGGCTTCCAGTAGCTACATTCTGACTGCGGCCTCTGAGCCAGGACCACCCTCAGGAGTTCCTGTCACTGTGTAGTGAACAACATAAATTTAAGCTGCCGATTCAGGGCTACTGTGCTATGTAGACAATGCAATTTTCATTTCTCTTCAACGTCTGATCATTTTGTTATTTTTAAAGCTCCTCTCTATAGCAAAGCTCTATAAAAGAGCCATTCCTTCTCACCTGCTTCCTTCACCCAGTCCCATCTGCTCTAACCTACCAGCAACACTAAATTCTAACCAGTTGAAAATTTCTTTTTTCTCTCTCTTAGTTGCACGCTGCATGTCCCCAGAGGAGGATTCCTACGTAGATGGCTTGTTAAGAAAGTGCTCTCCAGAGACACAGCAAAGAATTGAGGAGTGGGCTGGAGAAGGTGTGGGAGGTCGAGCGGGGGAGTTTTAGGGGTCTATGTCTCAGACGGATCCTGATGGCTCGGATGGAAATCCCATCTTAGGGTTTGCTCTGCCCCCACACAGATGAACAGGCTACAACCCCCCACCCACCCACTCTAGCTAGACACTGTGCTGGTCATGCTGGGGCTATAAGTCAATTCCCAGATGCATCTGGGATAACACACAGGCAGCTCAGGAAAGAAGCATGAACACGGGGGTGGGGGGAAGTGGGGGGCCGAGGGGGATGAACTCATCCACCAGGACAGACGCCAAGGGAGTCGGGCAGATGTAGGCAGGGTTGCCATGTCAATGCCTATTCTTCCGTGTGGTACTGTTCCTTAGGACCGCTCATTAAAATGAAGACTCTTACCTAGCGTGATGCAGTTTGGGACCTGTGTATGTGTGTGCACGTGCTCACGCATGTGTGTTCATGTATGTACAAGTTTGTGTGTGTGTGTGTGTAGGCAAGCATACACATGCTTGGGAATGGATATGAAGGCCAGTGGTCTGTTCAAACATTGTATTCCTCAGAAGCCATCCATACTGATTTGCTTATTTGTTTATTTACTTGTTGTGTGTGTAAGAAACACACGTGTGTGTGTGTGTGTGTGTGTGTGTGAATATGTGTGTCAGTGTGTGGAGGTCCCCTGGAAGAGCAAACAAGTGCTCTTCAGCCCTGAGTCATCTCTCCAGCTCCATGTCATGTGTTTTGAGACAATGTCTGTCCTTGGGACTTGGGGCTCATAGGTTAGGCTAGGCTGGTTGGATTCGGAGCCCTAGGGATCCATTGGTCACTCCCTCCCCCAGGGTGGGGATTATAAGTGTGTGCCACTGAGTTCCGCTGTGGCTGTTGGAGACTGAACTCTCTTCTGCTCGCATTGCAAACACGTTGCCGACTGGACTGCCCTCTGCCTGCCGAACGCTGCGTTTCTAGCATGGCCTTTGTTGTCGCCCGCGCTTTACTCTTTGCCCTGCAGTTAGGTGCCGCACGACCACTCACGGGGATCTCTCCTTGAAGGAGCGTACTCCAGAGTGAGACGCTATGGCTCAGGGAAACACCGTTGTGCACGCTTTGGCCATCTGCTCCCCAGGCCATAATGATTCAGACAGCAAGTCATGTTTGTGTGGTTGACTGGGCTCCGTTAGTTATTCCTCTCACAAGTCTCTAGGGTAACAGCAGTGAGGGGTTGTTTATCCACCTAGGGTGTCTGTAAGGATGTCCAAGGGTCTGTTGGAGAGGCTGCCGGCTGCCATGTTTTCATGTGACCTCTCCCATGGTTTGGCCTTCTGACGGCATGGTAGCTATTCTGAGGTCCACGCAGGATTTATTTTAATCAGGTGTGGTGGGATGTGCAGATGTGGAAATTGTTGCCACAGAAGCGGAATCCATCCTGCAGAGCCACACTGGGACATCAGGCAGCCCCTCTAGGATCAAGGTTCCCCAGTGCTAGAGCATCAGGGATACAGAATATAGTCGGCCCAGTGGCGGGGTTCAGAGAGAACCCCAAGAGTGAGCAGTACGAGGGCAGAAACTGACAAGGTGACTCCTGCTGTGTTCAGGTGCTTGAACAGACCTGGACTACTCAGACACAGAAGGGGAGTAAAATCCGCTTCCGGGGGAGAAGGTGGCACAGCTGCCAAAAGGCAGATGGCATTGGTTGGTATTGCCGAGGCCATCTTGCAAAAAGTCCAATCGGTCATATTCACGTTGTGTGTTTCAAGCAACTATGTGAGTGCTCAAGGTGGGTGGATTCTGCTGGTAAAATTTCCTACATAAAAAGTTCTTCCTGGCTCTGGACAGTCATCTATTTGAACCGAAGGAAGGTTCCCTTCCGTCTTCACTGTTCTAGAGTTAAATAGACCCGTCAAGTCTCGGTTCTTGCTCATTGCTGCCCTCTACTGGAAGAGTACAGACTCAGCTACTCCCAACTGTGTGGACCCCAGCCTTCCACCTCTGTCCAGCTCCTAGCCTTTCTATTCTCCGAATCTAGTCCTGGTGTGAGGATTAGCGGAGCTTTGGTTGGGGGTGAAGGCCTTGGGTTAACTGGAATTTTCGTTTAAAAACAAAAAAACAAAAAACAAAAACAAAACAAAACAACAGAGAAATGTCTTAATAATATGTTTTCATTTTAATCCCAGGTGTGGGGCTATGAGGGCTGCGTCTCAGCAGCTGACTATGATTTGCCCCGTGCTCTAGCAGAAGCATGGTTTTGCCAGCTGCAGATAGTTTCTGCGATTGTGTGGCGTTTGGAATTCTGGGAATTTTCAGAGGGCATTTAAATGCTAGATCCCCGAGAGCCAAAGTTAGTAGCTGTTGGTCGTTCAGGGTTGCTAGTTGTGCTCAAAGAAGAAACAAAAAGAAAGAAATTAGATTCAAGTGGTGGTGGTGGCGGCGGCAGCGGCGGCGGCAGCGGCGGCGGCAGCAGCGCATGCCTTTAATCCCAGCACTCAGAGGAGGCAGAGACAGGTGGATCTTCGTGAGTTTCAGGGCAGCCTAGTCTACAGAGTGAGTTCCAGGACAGCCAGGGCTATACAAAGAAACCCTGTCTTGAAAAATAAAAACAAATAAACCCAAAAAGAATCGCTCCTCTCTTTCTTTCTCTCCTATCGAGATAGGGGTGGAAGGGTGGGGGACAAACGGTAGGACAGGGACGAACCTGGCCAGCTATGGTGTCCCGTTGTGACAGGGAATACTTTGGGCTCCTAACTGCCTCTCTCTATGTTCTTCCAAAGGTCCCCACGGATCTTCCTGGCAAAGACATTTCACACATTTTAACTGCTTGGCAAGCAGTTTACAAATCCTCCTAAATACAGCAGATTAGACAGTGGAAATCCAAAATTTTAGGAAAAAAAAAAATTAATTGAAAGAGCTATTGAATCGAGGAGAGTTCGCTTGAGCAAATATTTTCTCTATGGGATTCTGATCTATTCATTTAATAATCCTAATTATGGTTTTGTTAATTTGGGGGTCGTTGTAGAGAAAGTGCTTTATTCCCTCAGGACCGTGCCTGGGTTAAGAGGCTTTTGTTTTTCATTTGTGCTGTTCAACGTTAACAAGAAAACGTGTGGTCTCTGTCCCTGAGCATCCCCCTCCCCCTAGTGGCTACCTTCTATAGCTTCTGGAGATTCATTCTAGACAGTGGGGATCCCTTCTCCTTTTTGGGGGGGCTTCAAAAGAGTAGCCAGGCCGGGTGTTGTGGCACATGCTTTTAATCCCAGCCCTCGGGAGGCAGAGGCAGGTGAATCGCTATGAGCTTGAGGCCAGCCTGGTCTACAAAGTGAGTCCAGGACAGCCAAGGTTACACAGAGAAATCCTGTCTCAAAAAACAAACAAACAAACAAACAAAAAACAAAACCAACCAACCAAAACAAACAAAAATAAATAAAAAATAAGAAAGAAAGCTGTCTCTCAGTTCTGTTTTTTTTCCTACAGGTTCTCTTTGTGTAATGGCAAGAGAACTACCTTCGGATCTAGAATGTTCCACTCTCATATGATCAAATTCAGCATCCTTGTCTGTCCTAGTTAGTTTTATTTGTCAACTTGATATCATCTAGAGTCTTCTGAGAGGAAAAGCCTTGACAGAGAAATTACTTAGACTAGGTTGGCCCGTGGGCATGTCTGTGGTTAGACTGTTTTAATTATTCACTGACATGGGAGGGCCAGCCCACTGTGGGCAGCTCCATCCCCTGGGCACGTGATCCTGGCCTATTTAAGGAAGCTAGTTAAGCCTGAGTCTAGCAGTGAGTGAGCAAGCCACATTCTCCCATGGCTTCTGCTCCCGTCCCTGCCCTGACTTCCCAGAGCTCTGGATGCCCCTTCTTGCGCTGCCCGATGCTCCCTCTGCTTTCAGCAGCGGTGCAGCTGTAGGTAGCACACCCTTGGGTTGCCGTGGGTTTCTGTCTTTCAGACTGTGAGCTCCTTGACAGCAGGGCACCCCTTTGTAGTTTGGTCTTCCCTGTACCTGGTTCATCAGGCCTTGGCCTGGAGTGGGGGGACCTGTTACATGTAAGATGAGGGATGGGAGACGCTATTAGGGGAATGCAGATGTCCTCAGGGGTCTTTAATCACAGCTGTCATCAAGGTAGGAAGAATAGCCAGGATCGTGGATAACAGAATTGGACCAACTACACAAAGATAAAATGCGAAGAATCATATGTGGAGAGGTTAGGTCTGGGAAAAAACAACACAACAACAGACAATTGGCTTGGGCATAGGGTGAAAGTAGCAGAAGTATCTGGAAAGGTGCCTGGTGGTCTTCATGAAGCTACTTTAAAATGCTGACATGATTGTGGGTCGCATTCATGATCACTTTGTTACTCAGCCCCACACGCTGATGCAGAAGCTGCTGGAAGCCTCATATTAGAGTCCCTGCAAATAGGGCTCTGTGTGCTTAAGTGTGGCGGCCTTCAGGATCGTGGCCTCATGTCAGATTCCATATATCCAAAGACCTGTGAAAATTTCATTTTTGGCAGTGAAGGGCACAAGGAAAAAAAAAAAAACCCTGTCATAAAAGGAGGGCACAGGGCCGGTGAGAAGGCTCAGTGGTTAAAAACATGACTGCTGCTGCTGAGACTGGCTGGTTCTCAGGACCCACGACAGGTGGCTCGCAAACCAGCTGTACGGGATCTGAAGCATCTGGCCTCTGAGGCAGTGCATGAATATGCACCTCCCCCCATTAAAAATAAAACAAATATATTTTATTTTATTTTTTATTTATTGTATTATTTTTTATTTTTGGTTTTTTGAGACAGAGGTTCTCTGTGTAATAGCCCCGGCTGTCCTGCAACTTTCTTTGTAGACCAGGCTGGCCTCGAACTCACAGCGATCTACCTGCCTCTGCCTCTGGAGTGCTGGGATTAAAGGCGTGTGCCACCACGCCCTGCGTATTTTATAAAAGAAGGGTATATTCTAAGGTGAAGAACACACTCAGAGCCGGGCGTGGTGGTGCACGCCTTTAATCCCAGCACTTGTGAGGCAGAGGCTGGTGGATCTCTGTGGGATCTCTGTGAGCTCGAGGCCAGCCTGGTCTACAAAGAGAGTTCAGGACTGCCAGGGCTGTTATACAGAGAATCCCTGTCTAAAAAAAACAAACAAACAAAAAACAAAAAAAGAAAAAAAGAAAAAAAAGAAAAAACAAAACAAAACAAAACCGCACTTAGGTTTATGTGGAGCCCAGATGTGACTAAGTCTGCTGTTTCTTGCATGCATACTGAAGTGAATCTTAGCGGTTTGTCACAGCCCACACAGACAGCTAGGACCTTACAAGTCATCAGCAAGTGATGCAGATTTTACTGATAATTCGGTGACAAGATGGGAGAGCAAATAAGCTTGCTAGCCAAGTAGAGTGAAGCCCTTGCTCCTGAGTCTCCGCCATTGCCAGCTGCCATGCTGTTCCCTGTGCTACCTTCCAGAGTGGGGGAGGGGGGCAGCATTGTCATAAAAATTCATAGACTGAGGCGGTGAAACAGGTGGAAGTTGTAATACTTTCAGCTCAGCATCCTAGCCTCCCGAGGGGGGCCCTGAGGGAAATGACGCCCACGTGCTGTGGGAAAGCCTAAGGCATTCCTCAGCAGAAGGACTCAGGTGGGGAAGGGAGCCTGCTCCTTTAGCAGGCATTTTTCTTGGGTCGCCGGCTTTTTTTTTTTTTTTTTCTTGGTAGAGCCCCTTTTCCAAGGTTACCTCCTGGGATAGCTCCAAAATTTCCTGACTGTATTAAGCAGTGCAATTTAGCTTCCTGATTCGCATCTTCTAGGCTGGAGCAGCCCTGGGGCTTCTCTTTGCATAATTAAAAGATCCATTAAGGTGTTTTCCCAAACAAAAGAGCAGTTTCTCTCCCTCAGAGGATTCTGTCATCCTCTTAGGACAACCATCTCAGCTGCAGTCAGATTTTAAAATAATACAGACTCAAATCTCTCTCTCTCTCTCTCTCTCTCTCTCTCTCTCTCTCTCTCACACACACACACACACACACACACACACACACACACACACACACACATGCTCGCCTACCCATGCACGCACAATAAGCATTCTCTAATGTCTTTTCTCTGTATTCAGAGAGGTGGCAGACATCTTTTTCTGTGTTGGATGCATAGGGGAAACAAGTTGTCAGCGGAGATGATGGGGTGCATTGCCAGCATGTGTGACTTCAGGGCCTCACACACAGAGACACACTGAGAGGCAGGCACCTTACCCCTGTCTGCAAGCACAAAGGGAGTGTGGAGCTGGTGAGCAGAGAACTGGGCACCTTCTCCTCTGAATTACAGATGGCTGCCCTTCAGGTCCCAAGATATCCTGGCCTGCTGCTATCAGCTGGAGTCCATATTTATGTACAAATCTCCGCAAGCCCACAGCCCAGTGACTTTCTTCCTGCTCTCACTGCCCTCCATCCTCCTCCTCTTTCCTAGTTCCCCTTTTTTGGGACTTCACCTTTTGAATAAAACTCCTGCACTAAGGGTGGCAAAAGACCAGACTAACCTGAAATGGAGTCACTTATGTTAAGCGCCACATAAGCAAGCTGAATCACGAAGAAAGGTGGTAGATCCACAACAGACTGATTTTTCCTGAAAACAGGAGATTCCGGGTTATGAACCTCAGTGCTATAGAAAGTCCCCTCTGCTGTTACCACAGAAAAAGTAACAGGATGCCAGAACTGTGGCTGAATACGCCTCTTTCCTTCATAAAGTACACAGCCTTAGATATCTTGTTACTGTAATAACCAGAGAACGGATACAGAAGGTCACAGCTGCAAACGTCATTTCCTCTGTGAGTGAGAACTCCTGGGAAGAGGCTGTGCCTGAGACTGATTGGAAGTGCAGTACTGTGGAGAGACTGGAACATTGCAGGTCCAGAGGCTAATTACCTTATCTCGGGCCAGCTCTAGGCCTCCAGAACAACCTTTCCGTGGCTGCCTCTGTGTCAGAGCTAACATCTTGTGGAGAGTAGACAGGAAGCTTTTAGAATCTATGAATGCAGCTGAACACTAGTTTCCACCAATCTAAAAGCTACAAATGTCATCAGATGGCATTTTGAGCCAATAGAAAAGCCTCTCCCATCTTTCCCTGTAACTGCCGCTCTCAGGTATCCACCAATGGGTTCTAAACTCGCCCGGATTTATGATTTTCTTTGTTCTATAAAACTATACAACTTCATGAAACTGCTTCCACACTGGAACATGGAATTTGGGGTAACCTAAATCTGTGTCTCCAGGCCATCGGTCTCTCAAAATGGCTCCAGAATAAACTATCTCTTATCCACTTGAAGATGAGAGCTGTGGCTTTTGAATTATGAGGCAGAGAGTAGGCCCCAAGCAGGCCTGTTCCCTATGCCTGCCTTTGACATGGTAACAGGTTGGAGGCAAGTCTCCTTCATTTTTGCACGCCTGTGGGAGAAGCTTCCGTTGGGGAGGTTGGCTCCCCAGAGGTGCCCGAAGGATCCAGTGGGATCCCTCCAGGGACCCAAAAAAAAAAAAAAAAAAAAAAAAAAAAAAAGACACACACACACACACACACACACACACACACATACACACACGTAGGCAGTGGGTCCTACCCACGCTAGAGAACCAGTGCCCACTGTCTCCTCCATTTTTAGATCTTTCCAGCATTCTTTGGGAGTCAAAAGCTATCAGGTTTTCTGTAGAAGATACAATTTCGCCTTTGCCTGTAGCCAGATCTGTTCTTCAAGCAGTTGCTCCTTGGACAGGGCAGAGCTGGCAGAGCTTTCAGATCTGTGCCTGATGCATGCCTTGGAGACGAGAGGTTGCCTGGCAGGGCTGTTGGTGGCTGAGGTTGAGGCTGTGGGGGCCTCGGGGCTGGGATATGACTCCAGACTACACAGACAGCGTCTGCCGCCAGCACCTGCCATTCCTCAAGGTGAATGCTCTCTCCAGCGGGTCATCTGGCCGCGTCTGAGTGGTTTTCTGCTGGCAGAATCATTTATTTCTGGTGTCAGGGAGGCCCAGACGGCTTTTTCCCACTGGCTGTAAATGCTCTGAGCATCATCGATTCCGCCCATCCCTGGAAATCTGCTGGAGCAGCAAGTCTGGGATTCCTAGCCAAAGAGGGTGGCTTTGTTCCCTCCCTCTCAGTGGGGGTGGGGTAGGATGTTAAGGCCTCCTTGGCTCCCCTGGGAGCTGCTACACTGCTCACTGTGTTGCAGTTTTCCCTCAGCCTGCCTGTCTGTACAATCCTAGGCTTACAACGTTAACAGAGACTGGCTTGGGAACAGCCCTGTCACAGGCCAGGAGCGTGGCCAATGCATCTTCCTCCCTTGTCAGATGTCCCAGAGCCCAACAACCCTAGTCCTGTCACAGTCCATGGCCCACCAGACAGTGGCTACTGCCAACTACCAGGCTGTAAGGGAGGGGTGCCTCAAGCTTCAGGGTGATCTGGTGTGACCCAGCATGATACAGGTGTCTCCTATGGTAAACATGTAAACACGCCTGCAGGAGTGTCTGTGGGTTTGGCGGCAGCTTGTATGTGCCTCCATGTCCTCTTTGTGTTTGTATGTGTTCCTGTGTGGTGGCACGAGCACCCCATGGGCTCCTAATAATAAGGTGTGTACTTATGTATGCATGCTTACTTGGATATGATGCTGTGAGCATTTGTGGTATCTGTGTCTGCATGTGTGCTACTGTTATCTGTGGTTGCGTGCATGCTTGTTGTATGTGTGTTGGCATGTGAGTGTGAGGTGTGGGTATACATGTCATGGTGGTTTGAATGAGAATGGCTCTCTTAGGCTCATATGTGTTAGCAATCAGGCACCTCCACAGCCAGCTCCAGGGACTTGGTGACAACAGGCACATCATCACCAACCTTCAAGATGCAACCCGCTTTCATTGTCACTCTAGTTGCACGTCCTCTTCCTGTGCATGCGCTGCATCACCTTATAAAAGGACCTGCCCAGCCCCCTTTCCTGCCCCCCTCCTTTCCTGCCACCCCTCATGCAGAGACACTCTCTATAACGCCACCCTTCATAAACCTGTCACGTGAGACCTGTTGCATGGTGTGATTTTATGGATTCTGTTTTATAGCTCCCCCACATAAAGTACAGTTGGTGCTGAAAAACCAGGGAGAGACCAGGAGAGAGAGAGAGAGTGAGAGGGGACTGTGGGTGGGTCCTTTTGCTGATGACATCAGAGGTTGCCAGGTCCCTGAATGACAGGCTAGTGGAACTAGCCCATGAACTAACAATGTTTGAATACCTGAGGTAGGGGATGTTCCATGAATTCTATCCCTCTGAAACTGTAAATCCCAAATAAACTTTCCTTTATAAGGTTGCTTGGTCATGGTATCTTATCACGGCAACAGAAAAATAAGTAATACAGAAGTTGGTATCAGGAGTGGGGCATTGTGACAGACCCAACCATGTGGCTTTTTTTTTTTTTTTTTTGAATGACTTTGTGACTTTAGGCTAGACAAGTAGCTGAACAGGTCTTTGTAGAGCTTAACCTGGGAGATAGTAGTGCTGAGAGTTACGTAGATGTGGAGGGCCAGAGGCTAGAGAGGCTTCAGAGGAAAGCAAAGGCTTTATGAGCCATTGGGATGGGGCCATGCCTGTGATATCCTGCCAAAGAATCTGGTTGTTTTGCCCTGTCCTAAGAATTTGCCTGAGGCTAAACTGAAAAGTAATTTTACATTTCTTTGGAGGAGAAGATTTCAAGACAGCCTAATATTGACTCTGTCACATGGTTTTTAGTGATCGCTCACGTGCAGGTCTACAATGAAACAGAACAGTGGGGCAAAAAGAAACACAAAACGTATAGTTTGAAGAGAAAAAGGAAACGAGGAAATTTAATATTAGAGCCAAGGTTTGTGCTAAAAGAGATAGGAGATCAAGGTGAGACCTGACCAGAAATGGAATGGAGGGAGAGGTGCCCTCAGGGCAGAACCCCACCCAGCTAAGCTTCCAACTTGTGAAAGGCCTTCTACAAAGCAACACAAGGAAAGCTGCTACTGCAAGTGTGATTCGAAGGGTCCAGGCTCCATCCCAGTCAGGCAATGTCCTCCTTGTCTGGCTTTAGGATTCATGAGGGACATATAAAAAAATGGGCTGTGGAATCTTCCTCTTTGGCTAAGAAAAGCTGTTGAGATCAGGCAATGTGTGGCTGGGCAGTCTCTAAATGAAGGCCCTCTGAGGGTAAGAGGCCTTGAGAGGCCATTGCACGAAGTTGTGTGAAAGTGAAATCTGTGTTGTGTTGGAGACCCCGAGATGTTGGAGATGCCAGAACTGTGAGAGATCTGCCAAGGAGAGATGCAGAAAGTGAGTGGAGCCAGCCCAAGAGAGAGAAGAATGTTTCAGTCAGCAGAACTGGAAGGTCAGAGCCTCTAAGCCCTCTGACATCAGGCCTGCAGCTACAGGCTTGCAGTTTTCCTGCTGGATTTGGTCTTGCTTTGATCCAGTATGTCCTTACCGCGCCCTTATTCCTCCCTTTTGGAATGGTTAATGTATATTCTGCGCATTAAATGCTGAAAGCAAGTAACTTGCCTTTTGATTTGTACAGGGGTTTATACTTAAGAGATTGCCTTGAGCCTCAGAGGAGGTTTTGAACTTCAGACTTTTGAACAGGGTTGCGACTGAAAGGCCATGAGGACTTTTGAAATCGGACTAAATGCATTCTGCATTTTGATAGGGCAACAAGCCTATGGGGGCCAAGGAGTGGAATGGTTTGAATAAGAATGGCCTATATAGGTTCGTGTGTTTGGATGCTTGGTCTCCAGTTGGTGGAACTGCTTAGGAAGGATTGGGAGGTGTGGCTTCATTAAAAGAGGTGTGTCAGTGGGGCGTGGGCTTTGAGGTTTCAAAAGGTTTGTGCCATTCCCAGTGTGTTCTCCGCCTCCTTCTTGTGGCTCAATATGTGAGCTCTCAGCTGTTGCTCCAGAGACCTGTTGCTACCTTGCTACCTCCTTCTGCCATGAACTCTACCACTGCTCTGAAACTGTAAGTCCCAAATAATTGCTTTCTTTTATAGATTGCCTTCCTCATGGTGTCTTATCACAGCAATAGAGAAGTAACTAACATACGCGTTCATATGTGTGTCTCTCTGTGTGTGTGCTTATGGTGTATATCTGCATGTGAGTGCGGGACATGAGCACAAATGCTCGTGTGTGTGTGTGTGTGTGTGTGTGTGTGTGTGTGTGTGTGTGTGTGTGCGCGCGCGCACGCGCGCGCTCACATGCTTACAGCTGGTATGTATTGTAGTTACCACTCATGACATGTGGGAGCCTGTGTGGGGCACAAGGATGCTCCTGTGTGTGCACCACTATCTGGTCATCCCTCTCTCTGTTCTTTCCTTCCTGTCACCCAAGGATTTATAGAAAATTCTAGGGAGGAGGTGGTGGTTGGAGAGGGAGACCTCAGATACAGTGTCCCTGCCCTCAGAGCTGCTCAGGAGTCAGAGGGGACAGGATTTCCCAGGCTTTAAGAGCCTTTCCTGAGAGACCAACACCCATCGGCTTGTCAGAGGGAAATGGCCTTTTGTCCAGATCTTTAAGGACCCAAGGGCAGGGCTGGGCGTAAGTCTTCTGCTTGGTCTTCGCTCAGAGGACGTGACTGTGAATGACTCTATATGTCGGGGCTGGCTCGGTGCAGGGCTGGGTGTGGGTGAGAGGGAGGAGCTGAGGGAAGGTAGCCTGGATAAGGCTGTGCCTGGGATGCCTCAGTTGCCAGTTGCGGCAAGAGGCTGGGGAAATGAGATAGGCTTGGGAGCCAGAGGCACTCCCAATGCTGACACTAAAGCAGAGGCCCTGCTGAGGGCAGGTCAGGAAGGAAGGCCCTGTTTAGACTTTCTCTTGGGGAAAGGTCAACGTCCCTATTTTCCTACCCTCTGCTCTGTACCCTTTCATCAGTGTATGGGACATCAGCCCTGAACTGTTGGTCTCTAAAGGTGAATGCCAGGCCCCAGGCACCCTCTGGGCCTACTTTCCCACCTTGGTGAGGATAGGACCCTCCTACTCTGCCTACTCATGACTGTGGGGAAGACCTTTTGGGAGCAGGAGATCATACTATGGTGGGAAAATCTGGCACACTGCCTTGTCCCCTTAACTTTCCTTTTTTGTTTTTTTGTTTTTGAGGCAGGGTCTCTCTGTATAGCCTTGGCTGTCCTGGACTTACTCTGTAGACCAGGCTGGCCTTAAACGCACAGAGATCCACCTGCCTCTGCCTCCCAAGTGCTGGGATTACAGGTGTGCACCATGATGACCGGTGCCCAGCCGTCTGTCTCGGCTCCATGGGGAAAACTATTGTGCTACTGGGCTTCATAACAGCCCCTTCCTGTCAGGGACACTTGAGATGTTCACTGTGGCTGCTCAGATGGCTTCTCCGGGCCTGTTCCATGTCCAGGATTATGGGTAACACACACATGCTGGGGCCTAAGGCAAGGGTAGGGGATGATACGAAGAGCTGTCTGATTTCTCTTTCTAGGTGTGAGTGGCTCTTCAGTTGGTGAGGAAGGTACACAGTCATTTGCTTGTTTGCCATATATCCACCGAGCCTTCTCCCAGAGCCTCTCCTTTGCCCGGAGCATCCCATATCCCCCGGTCACTTAGGACCCTGATATATAAAAAGAAATGAAGGTCTTCAATTCCCACTCTTCTATAGCTTTCCTCTGTGTTATAACCTGCTCAGTGTGCGAGTTTTGAGTCTGATCTTTAGGGAACCTTGCCACCTCTGCTTTTTCCTTCCCACAGGAGCTACGCAGCTTCCTAGAAAGAGAACAAACCCTGTGCAGAGCTAGTCAGGCCCAGCCCACCCCAGCTCTGTCAGTATTCCAGGCCTGGTCATGTCAGTGAGGCCTATCTTAGTTCCTCCATTCCCAGCTGAGGTGGCAGCTGGCTGGGAGTCCATGAGTGACTCAGCAGAAGCCCTGTGTGGCAGGGACAAAAGGCCCAGTGGAGCACGTCCTGGATCCCTGAGTTCAGAGCTCTAAGGCGCTTTTTTTTTTTTTTTTTTTATGTAATCAAGGCTAACTGAAAGAGAAAATTGTATATAGGCCTCATGTGGACAAACTTTGGGACTGAGTGATGGCTCAAGGCTGGAAGGATTTTGTGCAGAGATTGTTAGTGGTTATTAGAAGGGGTGGGGGATGGGGAAAGGGATGGCAGAAAGGGCAGCCTGCGTTATCTTGTTATCTTGTGGTGGGACAACTAGTGCTATTTGGAGAGGAGAGAATGCAGACCTGGCTGAGGCGATTCCCATAGCCAATGGTGAATGTGTCTGTTGGCTACTTTTATCAGTACAAGATATGCACTGCAAGAGAGGTCCAGGAGTTACTGAGTTTGCAGGCAGAAGGTGGACGCCATAGACCGAGTCTAGGGCAGTCTTCCAAACAACAACAACAACAACAACAACAACAACAACAACAACAACCAAACAAACAAAAAACTCAAACAACAGTCTCTGAGCAAAAAAAAAAAAAATGGATGCACATTGAAGCTGTGAGCATCTTCTTGCATTCCAGAAAGACTGAAGCAGAACTCTGTAGGTCCTTTCAGATGGACAGATGGACAGATGGACTTGTAACATGGTCCCCTGGAAATGCCCTCAAAGCAGACAAGGCCATAGCTGGGAAAGCATGGCGAGTTGTGGCTTTTAGAGCTGTGGGCCGGCTCCAAATCAGATGTGTGCGAAACTCACAGAAGGCTAAAGGGAAATTGCCTAACAACAACTCAACCCCAAGCACTTTGGTTTCAAACGGGCTGTAAACAGTAAAATAAAAAGAGGTCCCGGGGCCTCCAGGTTTCTGTAGATAGGAAGTACTCAGAGATTGAGCTAACCACCGAAAATATGATCCACTAATCTTCAGAAAGAGGGATGCCTCAGAGGGCGGATCCCACAGAGTGCAGAGTGTGGAACCAAGGATCAAGAGCAATGGAAGTCAGACGTGGTGCCTCCCCCCCAACATGCCCCATGTGCCCCCCATCACCCCCCCACCCCGTCTATACGCAGCACTCAGAAGGCAGAAGAATCACGGTTTCAAGGCCAACCTGGGCTACATATTGGGTTCCATGCCCACTCAGAGTGAGCTTGTCTCATAAACAAAACAACAAAACAACAAAACAAAACAAAAACCTAGACAGGAACAAAGGGCCAGGAAAGCCCTCCTAGTGAGGGAAGAATGGGTCTAATCAAGGGATGGTCAGATAGCCTTTTCTTTTTAATTCATCATTCTCTGGACCAACATGGACTCAACTCAAGAAGCTCCAGTAACCTCTGTTTCTGGGTTATGTGAGACAATAAGGATTGCTCCTCAGAAACTCTGGCCTTCGAGGTTACCACTTTTTTTTCTCTCTCTTTTTGAGACAGGGTTTCTCTGTGTAGCCCTGGCTGTCCTGGAACTCTCTTAATAGACTAGACTGGCTTTGAACTCTCACAGCGATCCACCTGTCTCTGCTTCCCATAAAGGCGTGCCCCACCATGCCTGGCCTGGTTACTACTTTCTTTATGTGAAGCACAGGCAGCCTCAATGCTTTCTCTGATACTTTCAGAATCATCCTCCCCTTTCTCCTCTCTCTCTCTCTCTCTCTCTCTCTCTCTCTCTC
>OU015749.1:114138091-114155572 GCA_907169655.1 Acomys percivali | reverse complement strand
AGAGAGAGAGAGAGAGAGAGAGAGAGAGAGAGAGAGAGAGAGAGAGAAAGGGAGATGCACCAAAGAAAAACCAGAGGCAGAGTGTTTGTCTCCTGGGCAGGGGCGGGGCTGGGGGCATGGAGAAAGGCTGATGGGCAGGAAGGCTAAAGCACAGGGGTGGTATTACATATCATATACAACAATATTATGTAATGCCGCTGTTCTCCAATATACAAGGGAAGATTGACATTTCTCTTTCCTTTTGATTGCAAGTGTTCATGCCACTGAGAAGGGCCACAGGCCCAGTGTGAGAACCCAAGAGCCAGGGCAGAAAGCCTTTCAAAACGCTGGAAGGGATCACACATTCCTCCCCTGTTTCCACAGATACAGTTAAAGCAAAGCCCTCTGCTTCACTCAGGGAACGAGGACCAATGTCTGTGAAGACAGGGGACATAACGATGAATAACGTGCAGACATCCTGGCAAGGCCAATGTCCCGTGTCCTCTGACCTTGACCTGCACCAGACACACATGACCTCTTCCAGGTCCTTGAACTTGATAGGCCTCCTCTCACCAGCAGGCCACCGCCTAGGCTAGGTCTCAGCACGGGAACCCTTTCCCTTCCACTCTCCGGTTAATTTCTCTGACCCTTAGCTCAGCAGACACGCATCCCCAGGGAGACAAGCTCCTCCAGAACTGGGGGAGACTAGGGCCCCGTTCTGTGGTCTGTTCACAGACTTCTCTCCTTAGCTGCGCTACGTGTCCAGTGCATGGCAGGCTCTCTGTAGATGCTGGTAGAATATGAATATCTAATAGCCAAGGATGGGGATATTTGTCTTCTCTACGGTTTAAAAAATGTTATATTTATCTTTCCATAATTCCCCTTCAATTTAGTTACATTTCCTTCTTAAAATTAAATACTATCTTATGTACTATGTAGCCAAGTAGAAACTGTTTATTGTTTTATAATATTATTTGGAATGCAACTCAATTGTATTCGGAGGGGTTTATTGTAAAATATGTACTTCTTTTCTCATTTTAAAGTTAATTTAATTTCTCTTACAGGTATACACCATATGTTGAGCACACTCCCTCCAGACCATCCCCCTCTCTTACCGCTTCCCTTGTGACATCATAGACAGTGTTGCTTCTTTTATTCAAGTTACATGTACATGAGGTCATGTGATGGTATGGAGTCCGGGAACTACAAACAAGAGAAAATACTTATGTGTCTTTCTGAGACCAGCTTAATTAACTTAATATGACAGAGCCCAGCCTGAACTCTTAGGTTTTTCATGACCCTTAGGAGAACAGACCTTGGAATGAGATCCATCACGGGCACTAGGTTGACAGAACGTACAGGCTTCCTGGAGGAGCACAGCACAGAAGTGGGAAACTTAGGGTGTTGGGCCAGAGACGACCTGACAAAGACTGAGGTGCTCCTGGTGGCCTTTGAAAGGCAGCTAGAAGTTGTCCAGGCAGAAGAGAAGGCATTGCTTGTTGGATTAGAAAAGGCTATGTACCCTCACAATGGGCTAGAATGTGGGGACACTGTAAAGGGCCTTGCATAGTGCACTGCACCTATGGGGGTGCGTATGGGTTCCTGGGAGGACCCTATCAAGTGCTCTTTGGGCACCAGATATCAACTGTGCGTTAAAATGTGGTCATTCCCTGCCACCCACCAAGCTCACTATGTTTAAACATGGCCTCATTTTGAGAAAGTACTGCAGGTGTCACTGAGTTGATGTCTCAAGATGGGAGCAATCTGAATTTTGCTGAGAGAATCCTAAATCTAATGACAAATGTCCTCCTTAGGGGTGGTAAAGACACACACACAAGAGGAGCCACAGTGGAGGAAGCCCTGTAAAGATGGCAGCAGAGTGGTTCTCAATCTTCCTAACACTGCGACCCTTTATTTACTGTAGTTCCTCATGTTGTGGTGACACCCCCTGCCCCTCACCCAACCATAAAATTATTTCCATTGTTACTTCATAACCATAATTTTGCTACTGTTATGAGTTGTAATATATAAATATCTGATATGCAGGAGATCTGATATGTGACCCCCAAAAGGATCACAACCCACAGATTGAGAACCACTAGACTAAAGCAATATGTTCCTATAAGCCAAGGAATGAATGTTAAGGGATGTAACAGATCCAAATGGCAGGGAGAGGCAGGGAGAGGCAGGGAGAGGCAGGGAGAGGCAGGGAGAGGCTTCTTCCTGGAGCCTCCAGGTGAAACTAGCTCTGTTAACATTGTGAGTTTTAGACTCCTGGCTTTCAGAACTCTGAGAAAAAAAACCCGGACTTTTTGTTTTAATTTTTCTGTAAGACAGTAAATTGAAAATGTTGATTTTTTTCATAATTTCTATTGATTCTTTGTGAATTTCACATCATGCACCTCAATCCTCTTTTTCCAGCCCTTTTGTATTTGCCCTCCACCCTTGTAACCTGCCCCCAAAAGAAAATAAAAAATAATAATTAAACAGCAAACATCTTGCTATGGAAGCTCTGGTATGTCTGTCACACAGTATACCCGTTTGCCCAAACGGTGCTACTTGCAAATGTTCATTGCAATGAGTCCAGTCCGGTTCAATGCCTACAGCTTCTGCTACACCATCAATACTGGCTCCTCTCAGAGACCTCTCTAGGATACCCTGCTGTTGCCCCGTGTCTCGGACATCCTGCAGCTTTGATTCTGCAGGACTGGCTCCTTCACATGCCCCAGCAGCTCACAGTGGTGCAGATGTTAGGATAGGCCAGCTCAAAGTCCTGGATCCAGGCCTGGGTGATAGCTGAGTTGGTCAGCCCACCAGCTCTCCTGCGCCTACACTACCAGGGCCCGGCTCTCCCGGGCTGCCCAGGTGAGGAGCGGGACCAGCTCTCCCATGCAAACCTGTGTACTCACAGGTCTGTGTGGAGGCTGGGGGCAACCTTGGTACCATTCTTCAGAGCTGTCCATCTTATTCTACTCTGACAGAGACTTGAGCTTTGCTGACCAGGGATCCACCTGTCTCCAATTTCCAGTTCCTGGGTTATGTGCATGCACCACTGTGCACCAGCTTTTAAACAGAGGTCCGGCGATTGAATTCAGGCTGTCGTGCTGTGCAGCACTTTATCAACTGAATTATGACTGTGGCTCCCACAGAATTCATTTGTCTGTAACTCCTCATACTATCTGACTGGGTGGGACCCCAGGGATTTGGTTTCCTTCCCTTCTCAGCAAAAATGCTTGTGAGCACCTTTCTAAAGGTAAACATTTACCTGGTGGCTTCCAAGATCATTTTGACAGGGAGAAGGAAACGGGTGACACTGGTGATGTCTTTATGTCAGATCACCAGGGCTTTTTGATTAAATTTGAAGACACTTCCGTGGTGCCACCTTTAAAAAGAAAGGAACCATTGCAGTGTCTTCTGAACATGTCACAGCCACAGCATTCTTGAAGTCAAAGCAGCCAGGGCTGCCTGCGCGAGACCTACACAAGATCAAGTCTGTCAGTGTGCCAGCATGGATGACATGCTGGGATGACGCCTGGCTGAGAGCTATTGCCAGTTGATGGCTGCTGGAGGGGGAGTGATCAGTTTTCCTCAGTGGTGTCGTCTCTTGTAGATTTCTATGCCCTAGTCACTAGCATCTGGCAGATGCCCTAACACACCCATGCATATCTGGACAGCACCAACTGGACTTAGTGAGTTATTAAAAAAAAAAGGTATGGAGTTGGGAGGGGCATAGGAGGAAGGTATCTGGGAGAATTGGAGTGCGTAGTAGTTGAGGTGGAAACAATCAAAATGCTTTGTAAACATGCATGAAATTCTCAAAGGATAAAAATAGTATTAAAAAAAATAGCTTCTTGTGAACATAAGGCTTGTCTGAGTCTTAAAAAAAAAAACCCAACATTTTATGTGTGTGGGTATTTTGCCTGCTTGTATGTATGTGTACCACATTTGTGCTAGGTGCACGTGGAAGCCAGGAGAGGGTATCTCGTCCCTTAATGACTGTGAGTCACCGTGTGGGTGCCGGGAACCTAACCTGGGCCCTCTGGAAGAGCAGTAAGTGCTCTTAACTGCTTAGCTGTCTCTCCAGCCCCCTGTCTGATTCCTTTCATTGATGGATTCTTTGGTACAGAGCTGTGGCAGGAAGATCCATTGTTCTTAGTCTCCCGTAGGTGTCTAGTCCTAGTCTCTAGAACGTGAGAGTGTGTTGGACCAGATGGTGGGAGGAATGGCTGTTAGGGGTGGAGGTAAAGTTGCTAAGCAGCTAACTTTAAAATAGAGAGAGGGTCATGGATCTCCCAGGTGGTCCCTAAGTAACCACAAGGGTCTTTGTAAAAGAAAGGGGGCGGGATGAGATGAGAAAGGCCTTCCAACTGGACATCCTAGGGAGGGAAGCAGGCAGCACTAGAAACTTGGAAAACCCAGGAAGGGGCCTTGTTCTTGGAGTTTCTAGAAAAGGAGGCAGCCTGTTTAGAATTCTTGGCTTCCGACCTTAGAATTGTAAGGAAGTGCGTATGTGGGTTTAAGGCCCAGTGTGTGTGGTGATTGTTATGGCAGTGACTGGAAACATAACATGTAGGGGGGAAGTTCCAGTGAGGGTACCTCAAAGGAGCTGCTTGGTGAAGTGCAGGCCAGAGCTGCCATCTGCAGCAGCAGAGAAGGTGACGTGGTGGTCATAAGCGCCTAAATACATTCTACTCTGAGCACAGGGAAGGTATCCTGTCTTCCCCTCTCCTCCGGGAGTGAGGCATCTCCACAGAGTCCATAGGGTTCTAGCTAGAAACGGTCATGTCCTACCTGGTGGCCGTACAGTAACATGTGGGATTCTCCTCTCACTGTGAGGACAGCTGCTACAGAGAACAGGATTGCACCATCCACACTGACCTGATGAAACCCTTAGCCTCCCTAGGGTGTCTTGTTCCCCTGACAAAGTGCCCTGGAAGCTTCTGTGTTCTGGTTCTTCCAGGCCTTCCTGGCCTAATGAGATACCTCAGAGCACCTGTCATGACTAGGCCACATGTTCCGCCCCCCTCCCTTCCCCCCCCAAGATTTGGAGAAGCAACTGATCCTCAATATATTCCAAACATGCTCCCATGAGTCACTTTTCCCGACAGCTTCCATCTACACGTTCTCAGATGTCTCTTGGGTTTCTGGCTCGCAGCGCCTTGGCTTGGGATCCAGGAGACCAGGGCTGTCAGAGCCTTAGCTTAGTGGTGGCTTTCCCTGCCTGGCCTCAGAGCATCAGCAGCAGGACAGAAAGGAGAAGAACTTGTGGAGGCCAGTGTGTGTGTGTGTGTGTGTGTGTGTGTGTGTGTGTGTGTGTAAGGGGAATAAGGAGTGTCTGGTGAGCCCTACAGCTGGCCTTGCATCAACACCTCCCCAAAGTTTCAGGAAAGCTAGGGCTCTGGGTGATCAGGCTGTGAGGATCACGGCCCCGTTCCACCATTCACATGATCTTGAGAAGGCAGTTGAGCTTCTCACTAAGCTCTGTTTCCCTTTGTGAGAAGTGATAAAATACTAAGAAGTGACTGTGAGCCTTAAGGATAACCATTATTATCTGTTATTACCAACTATATCCCTCATCTTGGAGGGTCCTAACTCTCTAAATATTCTCCAGTGACATCCCCCAAACATCTCTGGACTTCCACTTCTTGTTCGTCTGTTTCTGTCTTGTTGAAATATGACTGACATACAGGACATTGCCTATTAAAGTTTGATATAGCTTGACATATGTACATACTCAAGAAATTATCACAACCATCAAAATAACAGAAAGATCCATCATGCCCCAGGCTTTCCTTTGTGATCCCTCCCTCTCGTTCCTTCCTGCCTGACCCCTCTGCTCCCAGTAATTTTTTTCTTCATTACAAATTCATTTCCTTTATATTATTTTATCGCAATAGAACCGTACACTATACATGTGGGGAAATCAGTTAGCCTAGTGACTTACTCATGTTGACGGGTCTAAGGGTCCTTTCCTTTTTATTGATTGGAATTATTCTGAAGTAGAAATGTATCACACCTTGCTTACTCCTTCGCCTGCTGGTTGGCATTTGGGTTGTTTCTAGTTTGAGATAGTTTGAATAAAGCTGTGAATAAATACCCCTAATATCATCGTGAACATAAACTTTCACCTCTTTTGAACAAACATTTGGGAGTGTAGGTAAGTGTAAGTTTAATGCCTGAAGGAATGGCTGGATTGCTTACTTTCTTTCTTTCTTTCTTTTCTTTCTTTTATTATTTATTTATTTATTATGTATACAGTGTTCTGTCTGCCTGTACCAAATCTCATTACAGATAGTTGTGAGCCACCATGTGGTTTCTAGGAATTGAACTCAGGACCTTTGGATGAATAGTCAGTGCTCTTAATCTCTGAGCCATCTCTCTAGCCCCCTGGGTTGCTTTCTTAAGGATGTGTGTGGCATGTGCTCGTACCAACAGCATCAGAGCCTCGCCACTCCATCTCTCTTTGCTAAAACTTGTTATGACTTATCTGTTTGATTTTATATTTCAGTGGGAGGCACTGGTTTGAATTTGTGTTTTCTCAATAGTTAATGATCTTGAACATGTTTCCCTGTGCCATCTACGTATAATCTTTGATAAAGCATCTTCAAAATCTTTTTGCCTATTCTGAAAATTGAGTTAAATGTGGCACTGTATGGTGCTTCCCTCAGGGGACTAAGCAGAGGGTTGATGAGGTCTAGGCCAGCCTGGGGTACACATTAAGACTGTGTTTCGGGAACTACAGCAAAATACCCCTTAAAGCAAGCTGTACACTCTCTGATCACTAAGCTTTCAGAGGTTATTAGGTACTGAAGATATAAGTTCTAATTGGGAATCTTTTGTTGAAAATGTTATCTTCATGGCTGTGGCATGCCTTTTCAGTCTCTTAACAATTCCACCAAAGAACAGAAGTTCCTAACTTTGGTAATGTACAGTTTATCAAATATTATCTATCATTTTATGGATTGCAGTATTTGTGTGGACTCTGAGACCTCAATGCACATACAAAGACTTTACTCTGGGTGTTTTATACCTTTATGCTCACAGTCAGCTTTGTGGCCTGTTCTGAGTTGAGCGCTTTCTTCTAGGTAATTGGGAGTAAGTTTTGAAGAGGTTTTATTGTTGTTTTGGTACTTGACAACAGATGTTTACAAGATTATCATTTCCACACTGGATTATCTTTGCATCTTTTGGTTACTGTTGTCTTGAGACAAGGTCTCATTCTGTTGCCCAGGCTGACCTTGAACTCTGAATAATCTTCTTTCTTTAGGCCCCAGAGTGCTGGGATTATGGGCATGAGTCATCATATCCAGTGACCTTTGCATCTTTTTTCTTTTTTTAACCATCACTTTATTGACCTTATGTGTTAACAGGTCTGTGTCTGGATTCTATTTTGTTGTTTCCCTGTGTTTGTCTATTGTCATCCTATTGGCATATCTTGACTATTGTAGCTTTAATTTTTTTATTGCATTTATGTATGTTGTGTGTGCATGTCTGAATGTGTGTGGTGTTTATGTGTGTATGTGTGTGTGTGTGTGTGTGTGTCTAGGTCTGAGGTTGTCAGGTTGTCTTCTTGGATTGCTCTCTATCTTATGTATTGAGGCAAGGTGAGGCAGGGTCTCTCACTTGTTAAACCTGAAAGTTATGAGGAGAAAGATCAACTCCAGGATGATCTAATTAAAGCAAGCATTATTTTAATACTGGCTAGAATGACGGATACTGACCAGGTCCCTAGCTGGGATTCCCAGAGAATGGTGCTGAATTAGCTTAGTCAGGTGCTCATAGGTAAAACCCACAAGGCTATGTCCTTCACACCTTCATCCAGTTGGGGCAAGCATACATCCGGGCACACTCTGTAACTCTCGACTACATATGATCAAGAACACCTTATGTAGTTGGGGCAACCAAGCTTGTTTACTGAAGTGAATCCACATGGCTTATTAGCTTACATGAACAGCAGCCCCAAGCCTTTCAGAAAGCTTTCTGTCCTTGGACAAGTGGGGCTTCCAGGTTGACTTCAGCCATCACATTAGAGCTCACTGTTTCAGAGAGTGAGCCAGCTTCCTGCAGGGGTGCTCTGTCTCTTCCTCCGGTCTGACTCCTGCCTGCCATGCCAACTCGGCCTTCATGTGGGCACTGAGGATCTGAACTTTGGTCCTCACACTTGCACTGTGAGCTCTGTACTCTCTAGATGGTCTTTCCAGCTCCTCTGTAGTTTCAAAAGACTCAAGTTGATAGATATGTCCTCCAATTCTGGCCTTCCTTTCCAAAGTTGGCTTAGTTACTCTAGTTGCTTTATTCTAGGTCCCTAAAAATCTTTGAAAAGCACACCAACTCTACTGAAGTCCTTTTAGATTTGTGCTTGGCCCGTTTGGGGAGGAAGGATATCCTCACAATGTTATATTTCTGAAACCACGAGCAGAGCACAAACATCTACTTAGGCAATGTTTAATTGCTTTTATTGACATTTTATAATTTCCAATATGCAATCCTTACACATTTTAAACATCTTATGAGATGCTAGATATACTGGCATATGCTTTTTAATCCCAGAAGTCATGAGGCAAAACAATTTTTTTTATGTGTATGGGTATTTTGGCTGCATATATGCATGTGCACCATGTGTGTACCTGGTGCCCAAGGAGGACAGAAGAAGGTGTTGAATCTCCTGGGATGGAGTTACATATGGTTGTGTGATACCATACGGATACTGGGAATCAAACCTGTGTTTTTTTTTTTTGGGAAAGCAGCCAGTGCTCTTGTCTGCTGAGCCATCTCTCCAGCCCCTGAACATTAAGAACAAAACAAAACCAACCCCCAAACCCAACAGATTATGCGCCAGCTATTTTTGTGCCTGATGATGCTATCCGGCAAGGGCATTTTTTTTTTAAGAATTAAAATTTTTTTTAATTTTATTAATTCATTCATATTACATCTCAATGGTTATCCCCTCCCTTGTATCCTCCCATTCCTCCCTCTCTCCCATTTTCCCCTTACTTCCCTCCCCTATGACTGTGACTGAGGGCGACTTACTCTCCCTGTATATGCTCATAGGGTATCAAGTCTCTTCTTGGTAGCCTGCTATCCTTCCTCTGAGTGCCACCAGGCCTCCCCATCCAGGGGACGTGGTCAAATATGAGGTTTTTACACTTAAACTTCAGATTCTTTGGTGCTGACGTGAAGAAATGGCTAAATTTTGTCACTACATTGACTGGCTTTTTGTAGTAGCTTTTGTAGATTGCATATAACTTCCTAAAATCATGGTAACTCAGCAGCAAAAAAGGGACAGTGTTATCTCTTCCTTTTCAATTTGTGGGTCATTTGTTTCTTTTCGTATCTCTAGTGCAATGAGAGAAGCATGAGAAAGGACAACATAGGCTTTTCCTTCTGATTTTAAAAGTCATCTATTCTATTGTTCACCAGTAAATATGATGTTATCTGTAGTTTTTGCTAATATTATTTATAGGGCTGAGAAACTTCTGTTGCTAGTTTTATGGAAAGTTTTATCAAGGATAGAAGCTGAATTTTGACAAATGATTTTTCTACCTTTTAGAATGAATTCTTTTAGTACTGTGAACTTGGGCAAGAGTTGTGGCTGGGGAGGTCATGGCCCTAGCAGGAACCCTACTACTGCTGTTTTGATAAATTGACGTACTGCCAAACTGCCATCTAAGCAGTAACGTTTCTACCCATAGACTAATGCTGCTCTCAGCCTTCATCAGAGAAGCTTCTTCCTCAGCAGGCAGTATTGATGCAGGGACTCGTAACTTGCCAATCACCAAGAGCAACTGATGGTGCAGTGCTCAGGCTTAAACATGACATCATGTTTAACATGTGCTCAGGGAACACAGCAGAAGTGGATGGGGAAGAATGTTAAAATACAAAGGATAGCTGGGTGTGTGGCACACGCCTTTAATCCCAACACTTGGGAGACAGAGGCAGGCATATCTCTGTGAGTTCGAGGCCAACCTGGTCTACAAAGAAAGTCCAGGATAGCCAAGGCTACACACAGGAAAACAAACAAACAAACAAACAAACAAACAAAACAACAAACAAACAAAACAGAGGTTGGGGAGATGTGCAACAAAAAGAGGTTTGCTGGGTATGACATCACCACTGTACTTGTCAATCTGCAGCCGTGGTTACCTGTGCAGTTGAGGTCAGTCAACACTTCCTCACGCATGGAGGATGGGTTCATGAGGCTCCACCCCTCTCTGAGGCACTGTTGGTAGTTAATGGTTCCCGGGGAGATATCTCATTTTCTTCAGTGGTGTAGCCACTGTAAATAACCTTGTACCCACAGTTTAACGAAGTGTGTGGGTCAAATGCAAAAAAGAACATGAAAGTAGGAGGGGGAATGTTCCGGAAAGAAGGATTCCTGCCAGGATTGAGGGTGGAATGAGCAAGGGTAATGGAGGGTGAGAACAGCTGAAATTCATTATATATATATATATATATATATATATATATATATGAAACGGTCAAAGAATAAAAAAGAAATAAATGAAAAATTAGAAATGAGCATATTTTATTTAGTGATTTTTTAATGCTCAACTAGTATTGTATTACTGAGCTAAACCTTATTTTGTTATGATATATACCATACCTTGGGTGGCATATAAATAACAGAAGTTTATTTCCTATACTTCTGGATACTGGGAGGTCCAAGACCAAGGCAGCTTCAGATGCATTCTCTGTAGAGGGGTCACTTTTCATTCCACAGCATCTTCTCCCTCTAGCCTCACACAGAAGGGACAGAGGCTTCACACTCATGGCCTCACCCCTGACTCCAACTCTCTATCTTGATTTCAACAACAGATGAATTTTAAAGGGACATTGTCATTTAAACCATAGTGATTCTTGTAATGCGTTGCTTGATTCAATTTCCTATAATTCTGTTCCTTGTTGATACACTCAGGGGGTGCTGTTCTCTTTCCTCCTCATGTCTGTCTGTGTGTGACTTTAGTGTTTGCTGTCATGCCTGCCTCACTGGATGCCCTGGAAAGTGTTCTGGTCTCCCTAATGTGTTCGAAGACTCGTTTCTAAGGCTTCATAACATTCATCAGTAAAGCCACCTGTGTCTCGGATTTGTCTTATGCTGTGGGAATATTTTCAACCATAAACTTAATTTCTTAGCAGACGTATAGGGCCACCGGGCTGGACCAATAGTTCAGTGGTCTACCGCACTTTCCTTGAATGTACCAAAAAGCACCTTCATGTCCCTCTTCAGGACCTGTAGTGATACCTCTTTTACTTCCTGATGTTTGCATCTGCAACGTCTATTTTTTTCTCTGACTTATCAATGTTATTGATCTTTTCAATAAGTATCATGTTTTTAAAATATTAATTTTTGTGTGTGTGTGTTTATGTGAGTTTATGTGCACCTTGTGTGAATCTGGTGTCCACTGAGGTCAGGAGAGGGTGTCAGGTCCCCTGGAACTAGAGTTACAGATGGTTGTGAGCCACCTGGTGTGGGCTCTGGGTCCTTTCTGGAGGAACCGCTAAGCCATCTCTCAAGTCCCCAGTTTTGGAGTGTTTATTTCACTGACTTTTCTCTGTTGTTTTTTCTACCATTGGTTTCATTGATTTCTGTTTTCTTTGTATTTAATTCACTCTATTCGGTTTCTTTCTTTCTTTCTTTTTCTTTTTTTTTCTTTCTGTTTTTTGAGACAGGGTTTCTCTGTATAACTCTGGCTGTCCTGGACTCACTCTGTACACCAGGATGGCTTTGAACTTACAGAGATCCCCTCTGCCTCCCGAGTGCTGGGATTAAAGGTGTGTGCCACCACTGCCTGGCTCTCTTCTGTTTTTTAAAGTGGAGGCTCACATCACTGAGTAACTTCTTTCTAACAGAGGAATTTTCAGTTGTCAATTTCCCAATAAGTATTCCTTTAATTGAATTTGCACATTTTGAAATGCCGTGTTTTTTATTTGAATTTACTTCAATATAATTTATTTTGGAGGAGTCCAAACTAATATTTTATTTAGTCTATTACTTGTGTATATTTATGAGCTATAATATGATAACTTAATAAATATATGATGTTTAAGGAGATCAAAATACTTTCTAGTTCCTTTAGATTGTAGGCTATCTGGAAATGTGTTAGTTTCTAAGTGCTTGAAGTTTGATATTTGCTAGTGATTTCTATTTAATTTCATTGTGGCCTGCAAATATACCTTTTATGAAATAATTACTTTCATATTTATTGAAGTATAAGGCCCTGGCTTCAATTCCCAGGGATCTGCACCCCGAAAGCAACTTTTTAAAAGCCAAGCATGATGGTACACATCTGTAATCCAGTACTCAGGGGCTGAGGGAGGACGAGCATGAATTTGAGGCCATATTGGGATACATGATAAGTTTGGGCAGGAGGCGCTGGAGACACGGCTCAGTGGTCAAGAGTTCTTCCTGGTCTTCAAGAGGACCAACCTCAGTTCCTGATCCTGCTTCTGGAAGTTTACAATCATCTGCAACTCCAGCTTTAGTGGACTTGATGCCTTCTTCTGGCCTCTGCAGGCACTCACACATGGGAGTGTACTAGCATGTGTACATGCATGCATGCACACACGCACGCATACACACACACAGACACACACACACAAATAAAAAAAATTTTTTTTTTTAAAAAGAATGAGGGTCAGAAATTCAAGGCCATATCTGGGTGGTGGTGGTGCACACCTTTAATCCCAGCACTCAGGAGGCAGAGGCAGGTAGATTGCTGTGAGTCCGAGGCTGGCCTGGTCTACAATGCGAGTCCAGGACAGCCAAGGCTACACGGAGAAACCCTATCTCAAAAAACCAAAAAAAAAAAAAAAAAAAAAAAAAAAAAAAAAAAAAAAAAAAGAAAAAGAAAAAGAAAAAGAAAAGGGGCTGGAGGGATGGCTCAGTGGTTAAGAGCACTGTTTGCTCTTCCAAAGGACCAGGGTTCAATTCCCAGCAACCACATGGCAGCTCACAACTGTCTGTAATTCCAGTTCCAAGGGATCTGACACCTTCACACTAATGCACATGAAATAAAACTAAATAAATTAAAAAAAGAAAAAGAAAAAAAGAAAAAGAAAAAGAAAAAAAGAAATTCAAGGCCATCCTGGACAAACAAAAGCAACAGTAATGTTACTGAGCCTAGTTTCACGGCTAGAACACAGGCTTTCTCCACAAATGTTCCAAGTTCAGCCGAGAACTATGCACATGCTAACCATGTTGCCTGATCTCTTCTGGAAATCCCAGTGGAGCCAAGCTGCTTTCCAGCTCCGTACAGATTCCTGTAGGTTATCTCTCTCTCTTGTTCTACCAATTACTGAGATGGAAGTGTTGACATTTGTCTACTCTTTAATTCTCTCAGCTTTTGAATTTCTGTTATTATATGTCTACATGTTTAGAAATGTTGTCTCTTGATCAACATGAAATTATGTTGTTGACTACCAGAAATATTTCTTGTTCTAAGATCTAGCTTATCAATTATCCACAGAGCTATCCCTAGTCTTTTTCCAATGAGTGTTTGAATGTGTAGTTCTTTGAATAGTGTCTCCCCCGCCCCTTTTTTTTTTAAAGAATGTAACCTTACTTGGGAATAGGGTCTTTGTAGATATGAAGACAAGTATTGAAAAGTGAATATAGGCTTGGCCTAGAATCCACTGAGAATGCCCCATAAAAGACAAAATGTGACAGTGGAGGCACAGGAGGGCATGGAATGATGGAGGCACAGACTGAAGCCACACAGCTACCAGCCACAGAAGCCAGGAAAGATGACAACTACTTCCTCAGAGCCTTTTGAGAAGTCATGGCCCCAGGCATACCTCAATTTCAGGCTTATAGCTACAGAAAAAAAATTTCAAGACAGGACTTCGCTGTGTAGCACCGGCTGTCCTGGAACTCGCTCTGTAGACCAGGCTAGACTCAAACTCACAGAGATCTGCCTGGCCTCTACCACCCAGGTGCTGAGATTAAAGGCAACACACCCAGCTAGCTACCAGAATTTTGAGATTAAAAAAAAAAAAAAACAACTAATGTTTTAAAATTCAAAGTATTTTGTTATGGCAGCCTTGGAAATCTATATCGGACAGCCCTAATGTACTTTTTACTATCTGTATTGACATTCTGTAAGATAAAGACAAAAGGGTATATAAAATAATGCATTGCTTAGTGACAGGGACACGTTCTGAGAAATGTATGGCTAGGTAATTTTGTTGTGTAAACATCATCAGGTATAAGTATACTTCTACAGACCTAGATGGTAGCTGTCAGTCACCAAAGTGGCTGCTGGGTATCATCAATACACAGTAAACACTGGATGTAGGAGGCCAGTGCACACTGGTGTGTGTGTGTGTGTGTGTGTGTGTAGGCGTATACTCTAGAACAACAGTGAAAAGCCTAGCTTAATAAACACATGAGCCAGTGCCATAATAGTCTATTATCATCATTAAATGTAATGTGTTGTACATAATTGTGAGTGTGGGGCTTTTATGAGAGCAGAGAAGTAGGTGTGATTACAGCAGGATCACCTCAAACATGGAAGTAGTGTGCTGTGCTAAGACAATATGGTGTCTTAGGGTACCCTGAGATGCTAAGAGTTTTCAGCTCCATTCTGAATCTTATGAGACCACTGTTATATATGTGGTTTATTATTGACGATTATGCCATTTTTTTATTACATGAGTGGGTTGATAGATGGGTAGTTAGATGATAGGTAATGATATGATGATAATGATAATAGATAAATAGAAATAATAGATAGATAGATAGATAGATAGATAGATAGATGATAGATGGATACATGATGTGGTAGTTTGAAAAGCAATGGCCCCTATTAGGAGGTGTGGCCTTGTTGGAGCAGGTAGTTAAGTCCTTGTTGGAGGAAGTGTGTTACTGTAGGATGGGCTTTCAGATACTTAAACCCAGTCTTAGTGGCTCACAGGTCTTTTCCTGCTTCCTGCGGGTCAAGTTGTAGACTCTCAGCTCCTGCTGCAGCGCTATGCTTACACGCTGTCATGCTTCCCACCACGGTGAAATGAGCTAGACCTCTGAACTGTAAAGGCAGCCCCAATGAAATGCTTTCCTTTATAAGAGTTGCTGTGGTCATGGTGTCTCTTCACAGCAATGGAAACCCTAACTAAGACACATGATAGATGGATGGATGGATGGATAGATGATAGATAGATAGATAGGTAGGTAGATAGATTTAATGGGAAACTTGACTTATGAACAAATGATTACTGAGAAGCCCCATGTAGACCGTCTGCACACTGGAGAATCAGTGAAGCTGTCAGTGTAGCTCCATTTAAGTTCAGGGGCCAGAAGACCGGGGAAGTGATGGTGTAATACCAACCACAGGACCAAAGGCCCAAGATTTGTAAAGTGGGGGTGGGAGGCAGGTCCTGGTCTCTGTCTTGAATTCTAAAGACCAAAGACCTTTGAGTTTTGATCTACAAGGGCAGGAGAAGAAAGATGCTGGAGCCTGAGGAAAGGTAGGGAGTAAATTCACTCTTTCTTTGCTTTTTTTTTTTTTTTTTTCAAGACAAGGTTTCTCTGTGTATCCTAAGCTGTCCTAGACTTGCTTTGTAGATCAGGCTGGCCTCGAACTCACAGTGATCTGCCTGCCTCTGGCTCCCAAGTGCTGGGGTTAAAGGCGTGCGCCACCATGCCTGGATTTCTTTGCTTTTTTATGCCGACCAAGTCTCAACTCATTGGAGAATTCCTGCTCACATTAGGGGAAGGCAGATCTTCCTTTTCTCAGTGAAGTGATTCAAATGTCAGGTTCTTCAAAAAAAACGGCCTTCCAAAAGACACACCAGGGAACAGTGACAGACTTTATCTGTCACTTCATTCAATCAAGCTGACACCTAAAAGTAACCACACATCAGCCTTTCCATATTTGTGTCTTCATATTTATTTATTTATTTATTTATTTATCTATTTTTAATTTTTTTGTGCCTTCATATTTAAAATGGGTTTCTTGCTGACAACCTGCAGTTGTAGGTTGATTTACCCAGTGTGACAATTGCTGCCTTTTGTGGGAGAAGTCAGGCCATATACATTTACCCTGACTGTTCTTATGATTAGACTTAAATTGATGGTGTTTCCTGTGCTTCTGTTTTCTGCCTTCTATTGAATAAATTGTGTCTTTTAATGACATTTGTAATTATTGGGTGTATTATCATCTTAGTGTCTGTGAAGGGGCATGCAGTACATATTTTATAACATTTTAGAGACTTCTATTTTATTTATGTATATGTGTGTATGTATTTGTGTTCAAGTGACAAAGAGGCCAGAGGAGGTGTCAGATCCCCTGGGACTGGAATTACAGACAGTCATTAATTGCCTGGTGTGGGCACTAGGGACTGAACTCAGATCGTCTGCGAGAGCAGCCAGTTCTCTTAAACAGTGAGCCATTTTCCTAGCCCCTACTGTATACATTTTTAACTTTCGCATTCTCCCTTCGAATGAGATCATGCTATTCTGTGTGTATATATAAGAATCTATAGTATGCTTTCATTTTTCCCTTCTCAATACATTATCATTACATTTGCTCTAAACTCAAAGCTGAGCCGGGTGCACTAGGCCTGTAATTCTAACTTCTCATGAGGCTGATTACGAGATTAAAGTTCAAAGCCTGTGTGGGCTGGAGAAATGGTTGAAGGCCAATTAGATAACTTAGTGGGACACTGTTTTAAAAAATAGAAAACAGCTGGTGGCACATGCCTTCAATCCCAGCACTTGGGGTGGGGTGGGGGCAGGCAGAGGCAGGTGTATCTCTGTGAGTTTGAGGGCAGCCTGGTCTACAAAGTGAGTGCAGGACAGCCAAGGCTACCCAGAAAAACCTTGTCTTGAAAAAAAAAACCAAAACAAAGGGAAAAAAAAGTAGAAAACAGCCTGGAGTTACAGATGGAGTGCTTGCTTTGCATGTATGGAGCTCTTGGTTTAATCCTCATAATGGAAAAAAAAAGAAAAAGAAAATCCATATATAACTATCATTTCTAATGTTTTGGGTATATTTACATTCCTGTTGCCTGTGTGTGATACATTACTTTTTAAAAAAAATCATCATAATTTTATTATTTATGTGTATACATGTGTGTGTGTGCGCACATGTATGTGTGTGTGTGTGCATGCGTGCGTGCGTGTGTGTGTGTGTGTGTGTGTGTGTGTGTGTGTGTGTATGTGTGTGTGTGTGTGTGCTCATGCCATGGCACATATGTGGATGTCAGAGGACAACTTTCAGGTTCACTCTTTCCATCATGTGGGTCCTGGGGAATGCAAATGATCAGCTTGGCAGTAAGACTTTTACCCACTGAGCCATTTTATAACACGCGCCTTTTAAAAAAAATCTTTTAGTTTCTATGTGTTGTACAAAGTCTTTACTCCTCTCTGTCTCTGTCTCTGTCTCTGTCTCTGTCTCTGTCTCTGTCTCTGTCTCTCTCTCTCTCTCTCTCTCTCTCTCTCTCTCTCTCTCTCTCTCTCGTGTGTGTGTGTGTGTGTGTGTGTGTGTGTGTGTGTGTGTGTGTGTG
>OU015749.1:114106552-114138081 GCA_907169655.1 Acomys percivali | reverse complement strand
TGTGTGTGTGTGTGTGTGTGTGTGTGTGTGTGTGTGTGTGTGTGTGTTGCACTGTGCATGCCTGCATGCACAGATGAAGGTCTACATTAGATATCTTCTTGTGTTGCTTTCCACTTTACTTTTTGGAGACAGGGCCACTCACTTAAATCAGGGACCACTGTCCGGATAGACTGGCCTGGGAGCTCCCAGGACTGGCCTGTTGTAGACTCCTTCCAGCGCCATGGTTACAGATACATGCTTTCACCCTTGGCTTTATATGTGAGTTCTGGGGATAAAAACTCAGGGTCTCATGTTTGCACAGGAAGCACTTTGCCCACTGAGCTGTGTCCATCGCCCTCATCTCCATGAAAACAAACAAACAAACAAACAAACAAACAAACAAACATTTTTGCTGGGCATCAAAGTTTTGATTTAGCTGAATGTGGTGATGCATATTTAATTTTAGAAGCTGGAGGCTGAGGCAAGAAGAAGAGAAGTTCCATGCCAGGTCAGCCTCTCTCTCTCTCTCTCTCTCTCTCTCTCTCTCTCTCTCTCCCTCCCTCTCTTTCCCTCTCTCTCTCTGCCCCCCTTTGTTGTTGTTGTTAAATGTTATTATTAGTCCTTTGAGAGTTTTATGCGATAGGTTTTGATAATATTCACTACCTCCCCAACTCTTACCAGATCCTCTCCCCCTTTTACCACCCAACAAGGCCAATTTGTGCTGCCCAAATATGCTCAGATGTGTAGTCTTCCAGTAGAGTGTGGTCCAACCACCAGGGGCTCAACCCTTAGAGAAAACTGTTTCTCTCTCCCACAACAACTAACAGTTGCTAACAGTTACATGGCTAGGGGTGGAGTTTCATGTCCAGCCCCCATCTCCATGCTGGGATTTGGCCTGATTAGGGCTTACACAGGTCTTATGCTTACTGTGGAAACCTCTGTGAGTTCATATCTGCAGCTTCCCTTTTGTGTCCAGAACATACTGTTTCCTTGAAGTTATCCACCAACTCTTTCCGCCCCTCTTCTGCAATGATGCTTCAGCCTTGGGAGCAGGGTGTGCAGTTAGGGCTGAACACTCTTCAGTCTCTTATTCTCTGCACCTTGGTCAGATGTGGGTCTCTGTGCCAATTACCATCTACTGCACATAGAAGCCTCTGTAATGAGGGTCAAGAGATAAGTTGGTCCATGGATATAGCAATATGCCATTAAAAGTTGATTTTAAATTGGCAGCACAGACCTTTAGGACATGAAACATCCTACAGGTTCCCAGAGACCTGGTTTTATTTAGCAGCTGATAAATGACATTCTTACGGCCAGAAGGTGGATGTTCACCGGATGGGAAAGGCCTTCAGTATTAGCCTAAACATTTCTTCCAGGTGCGGAGCCTGTTCAGCTCCTTGGCTGCCCTGCCCAGCCCAGCCCTAAGTGTGAATAGTTCTTGGCATATATAAATGACAAAGGAGATTTAAACAACTTTTTTTTTCTTCTAAGTGCTTGATGGTAACACTAAATAGAATCTGGTTTTAACTCCTAATGCAACACATTGCTGTACACATTTACAGAACGTTTGCAGAATCTCTCTTATTTTTTTTCATGCTATTCATGACCTGAAGGAAATTTCTCAGCATGAATATTGTGTCAGATGTCTTGAACTTGATCATGGTCAGCCCTGAGGTGCAACTTTCTTGTCCCATGCTGCACACACCTGTGGCTACTCTGGGGTATGCACCCTTCATCTTGCTGTTAGAACTCTTGTGGTACAAGTTCCGAATAAACTTTATTGATGCTATGTCCATTTAGCAGAATGATAGTGGCAGGTTCTCCCCTAGGACATTAGGACCTGTCTAGACATAGGTTCTTGGCTCAACAATGGTGCCAGATATAGGTTTCATCCTGTGGAGCAGATTTCAATCCAACTAGAGAGTGGCTGGCTTACTCCCGTGATGTTCACGCCACTCGCTACTGGACCGGTAAGCAGGCCTTGCTAGACCAGTCATTAGTGTAGCTGGAAGGGGTCACTGCTGAGTCTGACTGAGGATTACTGTTCTCCTCTGGTCATGTGCATAGACCCTTTCAGCACACAAAGCTAACCAGTAGGGATGACGCATCAAGGTCAGCACCGGCTTGGTCTCCCTGCCTTGTATGGCTCAGCAACAGGGTCCCAGCCCCATGTTCTGGAGCATAACCAAGAGTACTGGCAACACCCTGTAGTGTTTGGAGATCTTTTAGTTTCTTGAACATACCATTTTGGACTTCAGGCATTCTAACGGCTTTAATGTTCTTGTCCACAAATTCAGTTAACTCTATCATTTCTGAGTCAGTTTCAACCGATGGTTTTTCTCCTCCAACTTTCCTTGCATAACTACTTGTTTATTTTTATTTACTTATTTTGGGTTTTTTTGAGACAGGGTTTCTCTGTGTAGTCCTGTCTGTCCTTGAGCTCACTTGAAGGCCAGGCTGGGCTCAAACTCACAGAGGTCCACCTCTGCTTCCCAAATGCTGGGATTAAGGATGTGCACTACCACAACTGGCTGAATAACTACTTTAAAAAAAAGATTTATTTATTATGTATACAGTATGCATCAGATCACATTATAGATGGTTGTGAGCCACCATGTGGTTGCTGGGAATTGAACTCAGGACCTCTGGAAGAGCAGTCAGTGTTCTTAACCACTGAACCATCTCTCCAGCCCCAGAATAACTATTTTTTAAATGTCAAATATTGTTTATTTTTTTCTTATCTTCCAGTTTTTCACTAGATAATTTTTACTCATATAGGAGTCTAGAAAATTATCCCAGCTGTGATAGAAATTGGTGTTTAGGTTCCTCAGCAAAACTAAAGTAGATCTACCAGGTGCCCATGTGTACAACTCCTGGGGACTCACTGGATGCTAAGGCCAGAGAGTACAAATACTTGCATATTGCTATTTATTGTACCACTCTGCCCAATGGCTAAGTTGTGGAAGTAGCGTGGGCATCCATCAGCAGAGAAATGGATAAAGAAAGTAAGACATATATACACAAAAAAGAATTAAATATGTACACATTAAAAATAATTTCAGGCTGGGTATAGTGGCGCACACCTATGATCCAGCATTTGGGAGGCAGGCGGATCTCTGAGTTCGAGGCCAGCCTGGTCTACAGAGTGAGGCCAGGATAGCCAGAGCTGTTACACAGAGAGACCCCACCTTGAAAAACCAAAAAATAATTTTTGGTCAGGTGGTGATGGCATGGCACATGCCTTTAGTCCCAGCACTTGGGAGGCAGAGGCAGGTTGATCTCTATGAGTTCGAGGCCAGCTTGGCCTACAAATCAAGTTCCAGGACAGTCAAGGCTACACAAAAAAACCCTATCTTGAAAAACAAACAAACAGAAAAAGAATTTCCTGCATATATCGTGGTGTGTGTGTGTGTGTGTGTGTGTGTGTGTGTGTGTGTGTGTGTGTGTGTGTGTGCTCACATGTGCATGGACACATGTGATGATGCAATTTTATTCAGCTATAAAGAATAAGATGACCCCTTTTCAAGATAATTAAGTCAGTCTCAGACAAACACCACATTTTCTATCCTTTGTGGATCCTAGGCTTTACGTAGACACATAAATCTATGCATGCATATAGACATGAAAGTAGAAGCGAAACTCAGGGAACAAAGGACGGGAAGGCTGGGCGTGTGTGGAACACGGTCAAAGCACATTGTGTGCTTATCTGAAAGTGTCCTTATGAAACCCAGGACTGTGTGTGATACACATGCACCAAAAAAGATTCTGGAGACTTGAGACTTATTCTGGGATAGTAACTTGGAAATAGTTTGATGTTTTCAACTCTTGCTTTTAAACTTTGTCAGATTTAATGAGAACAGACTTTATTCTGGGGCTAATTTTGCCCCACAGATTTTGTGAAGCCATTCTGGGTACTTTACCCTGTGGCTCATAAATTTTGACTTTTTTTTTCCAAATCTGCCTGTGGAAAACAAAAACCAGTCACAGCTTCGTGTGAGCACTGTGAATCTCCTCCCCCCACACCTTGCCCCGGCCCGCCGGGGTTCGACTAATGCTTGGGAGGAGAATTTTTCTGTATGGAGACAGAACACTAGACACGAAGAAGGGGGCAAGTTTGCATTCTGATCAAACCCCATTTATTGAAAAATTTCACAGAGTTTATATAGGCACAGAGGCATGGGTATTTGCGTAAGCAAGGATTGCTGTGGATACCTAACTCTGGAATGCACCATCAGGTAGGTATCTACCTTTACAGCTGCTATAATTGCAGGAGAGAAATTCCAGGAAAGTCATGAAGGATCTGGTTAGTCAGGAAAAAGCTCCCGGAACTGCTGCTCGCAGGCAGCTGGCCCTTAATCTAATCTTATCGGTAGTCCCACCGGAAAAGGAGTAGCTCGGGGGTCTGGAATGACCAGCCCCCACAATAAACCACAACAGGTGTCTTACTGCCGACCTACGACAAGGTCACCAGTTTCTGGTGAATGGCAGACTTCTGGAGAAATAGGAACCTAGGTTCTGACAAGATGGTTGAACATTGGCCATGTAGCCCGTCCCCAACACCACCTCACTCTTTCGTGGCCTTCCTCTGTCTCCTTCTGTGCACATATGTTCTGACTGGAAGGGTATTTGTCTGAGTGTTCCTTCACCTTTTCAGGCTAGAGAGTAGCCAACAGCTCACCTTGGACCCTGTTGTGTCAGCTTTTTGTCACTGTGATGCCAACAGTTCATTTGTAAAGAGAAATATGCTACTTTGGCTCACAGTTTTAAAGAGCCTAGTCTACAGTCAATGGAATCTGATTCTTTGGGGGCCTGTGGTGAGTGAAGGCAGATGCCATGTCCCAGAGCAGAACCTTTACCTCAATGCCAGGAAGCAAAAGGAGAGCACTAGGAAGAGACTGGAGCCCTACAATGTTCTTCCTGGGCGTGCCTCGGTGACCTAACTTCCTCCCAGCAGGCCACACCTCTTAAGGCCCCACCATCTCCCACTGGAGCTGCTAGATGCATTTGAGCATTGAGCATTTGTGAATATTTAAGACTTAAACAGTAGCACCTCCCCCTCCCCATTTGTCTACTCTTCCTCACCCCCTCCCCTTTCTGTGTTTTCCAACAAAAGTCAACTACTTAGTCCCTTTCTCTAGTTCAGGAGGGGGCCATGTGGACTGTTACAGGGAGTTAGTTACGCTCTTGGAGTCTACCATCCCAGGGCTCACCTCCAGCCCCTGCGTGGCCTCGAGCAAGTTATTTCTTCACTTTGAGCCTCAGTTTCCTTATTATTCAAACAAGAGGGGTTAATGAAGGCTTACTACAGGTAGTGTTCATGGAGGAACTTATTAGCACCAGCTAACGGGATCCACACTGTAATTCAATGGCTGCGTGGCCAAATGAGTACTAGTGGGACTATGATTTTAAAATTGCCTCAAATGCATCCTCTGCTCCTGCTTTGTTCCTGGGGGGCGAGCCCACCGTTACTTTTGAGCTCTGTGGGAGGGAGGGATGGCCAGTTCTGCATTTCTCTCACCAACCAAGGGGAGCAGTCATGTGGAGAATGTCCAATAGCACAGACTAGAAACATCATGGACATTTGGCTGCACGAAGCATTATAATGATCTTTTCTTTGCGGCAGATTGACTTTACTAATTAGGTTGGGTTGGAGCCAATGTTAAATACAGTTTGCGTGTACAGACGCAAACCAATTGGCAGGAGCGGGGGGAGCTCAGACATTTTAGGTGTTGGAATGAGCCAGCTATGATTAAAGCTTCGCCTCAGATAATCCTTCCTCTCTCCTCAGCCTCCACATTCACAAGCTCTTTAAATATTGAGGGTATTAACCCTTCATCGCTCTTGCCACAGATATCCCCCCCCCCCCCCCTGTTCAGTTCTGTTTGGAAATTCAATTGCTGTAGACAGAATTTTGGATTTTGTGGGTAAACTATGGATCATTCCATTTATAATTTTTTTTCCACTGCTTCAAGGCCTGGCAAAACCCTATCCAGCAATGGGATAAATATTCACTTTCATCTTATTCATGTTTTCAACATTGAATTTCTGACTTGATTTGGATTTCTATATGTTGTATAAGGTGGAAGAGGGTGGAAATGTGTGTGCATGTGCACGTGCGTGTGTTGTGGTGTATGTGTCCACATACATTCATCCATGCATGCACCCCTGTCAGTCAGAGGAGGACTTGGGTCCCCTTCTATTACTGTCCACCTTACTTTTGGAGTGAGAACTCTCAACTGACCTGAGCTCACTCTGTCAGTCAGACTAGCTGTCCAGCAAGCCTTGGGCTCTGCCGGCCTCCATCCCTCAGCGCTGGAGTTACACTAACCAGGGGGGCTGGAGAGATGGCTCAGAGGTTAGCGTAGAGACTGTTCTATAAGAGGACCCAAGTTCAATTCCCGGTCTAGGTTAAGAAATTTCTAGTAACTTAAGGCCATGCAACTAATGAGGAGCAGATTTAAGCCTGAGACAGTGGACTTCAAACTTCAATGAGGCAGAGTCCCGTCTACCTCATTATGCTTTTCATACCTCCTTCTAAAAACAGTAGGGAGACCCAGAATGTTTAAAATATGACCAGAATGGCAAACTGTCTTGAAAATTTTTTAGTAGTTGTATTTTGGGGCAGGGGAAAGGGAAAGATGGTTTGTGTGTTTGTTGTTGCTATAACAAAACACCCGGGGCTGGTATGTTACAGGAGATTTATTTGGATCAGTAAGCAGACTGTGTGGCTAGACAGTACCAACGGTGTATGACATGCTGTCTTGTAAAGGCTCCCTTTGGTCAAATCGAACAGTGGAAAAGCAGAAAGGAAAATGGCAGCGTACAGAGAGGCCAGGTATGGCACCTGGCCTTGAAACGCTCTGCTCCCGTAAGAACTAACTACTCCCGCAAGACCAAACCTGGTCCATGGGGCTGGCAGGACCCCTTTCACAAGAGTGGAGTTCAAAATATTGCTCTGTGGCCACGGCAAAGATGAACAATCTAGGTGGAAAACCAGGAACCCATTGCCCAGAACAACCCAAACTGAGGATTCAGACACCAGACAACTGCTTAATATTTGGCCTTTCCCTCAACAGACAAAGCAACTACCACACGAGGTGATAGTTAATGGCCACCCTGTCTCACATACACCTCAGATGACCAGGTAAGAGCGTTATCGAAGAAATAGAGGCCCGAGCAGAGAGCAGCTAGGCATCGGTATCACCGACGGTGGATAAGAAGTAGAAAGAGTTTTCCTTCACAATGGCAGCTTCAGAGTGTTCGGCATTTTAGTACAGAAAAGCAGCCATCCTGTTGGCCTGTGATGGCCAGGATTCTTTTTGCCTGAGGACTCATGAATTCTGAGGCCGAGGACATGGCTCAGGCCACGAAGTGCTTGCCATACAAACATGAGGATCAAAGTCTGGGTCTCTGGCACCCACATGAAAGTAGGGAACTGTGCTGCAGGTGGGGTGGGTAGAGACAGGAGGGTCCCAGTTAGTCTTACTGAACAGGCGAGCTCCTGGGTCATCGAGACCCTGTCTCAGAAGATAAACTCAAGAGTGATGGAGGAAGACACCCAATGTCAACCACTGTAGCCTCCTCCATCTCCCACACCTTCCACCACACATATACCTAACACACATACACATGGCTGTGCAAACACGTGGATACACGCATGCACACACACACACACACACACACACACACACACACACACACACACGCGCGCGCGCGCGCGCGCGCGTGTGCACAGAACTGTTGAAATTTTTAGTGAGTGATTCTGATAGGTTTTAACCAGGAAGACGAAGAAATACTTTTTTACTGATGTGCATACAGCAGGAGGAATGCTTGGGAGACAGTGCAGAATGGGGTGACCCGGCCACAGTCCCTTTGGTGTTCTTTGGCAGGAACCTAAGTCACTCACATGGTTAAGAGGAGCCTCAGACAGAAGGGAAAATACTTTGGTACTTGGAGTTCGGTGAACGCAGGACAATTTCCTCAGTGTTGAGGGCATGAGAAACCCGTTTGCATTTTGCCCCGAGAGCTGTTCCCTCCGTGATTATATCCATGTGTGCCTCAGAACCCCCTCTTCTGCTCCCTATTCATGTACTCTCTACACTTCAAAAGGCTGTTTGTAAGAGCCGCCCAGCGCACAAGACGTCTCGGGAGTTTTTCTCCTAAATGAGCCAGCGACTTTCCAAGAACCAGGAAGCCGAGAGTTGCCAAGAATAAATAAATCAACTCCAGAAGGTTCAAGTTTGGTTTTAAAACTCTGTAAGGTTTTTAAGTAGGTTCTATATCTGGCTTAACTCCGTGTCCTTATCTCAGGCATCAAAACCAGGGTGGAATATCACTCCTGCCACGCAGCTTTCTTTGTAAGCGTTCGACTTAACAAACTTTTTATTTTTGTTTTTAAAGCTCTTCTGCCATCGCATAAGCAGAAGTAGATGTATAGCAGGCTGCTTTTCCCTCAGAGTCAGGTGGTGTTGGCTTCTTCTGTTAGAGGGTGTGCTAGACAGACAAATCTTTGTGTGCCTCGGTTTCCTCCCCTAGTAAATGAAGAACTAGCCCCAGGAATTCTGTGATAAAAATTCCCCAAAACCAAGGACGCAAGGGACTTGAGAATCTAGTGCTGCCCGTCAAGACTTAATTAAAATGTGTTCGTGTTCAACAGTGAATGGTTTTTTAAAAAGGTGAATGTAGGTTAGTGACAGACACATCAGAAGAACACATGGGGCTGGTGAGATGGCTCTGTGGGTAAAGGTGCTGGTCACCAAGCTTGACAACCTACGTTTGACCCTTGGGACTCACATAGTGGAAGGAGAGAACCAACTCTCACAAACTATCCTCTGACCGCCACACACATGCCCTGGCACATGCTTTTACATACACATGTATGCAGGTATATACACACATACACTCTAAACAAACAAATGTAATACAAAAACAAATCAACTAAAATTTTAGGAAAGAAAGAATGAATATACGCGTGGTTGAGAAAAGTCAGGGGTGAATGTCGTAGAAGTTGTTGAAATCTTTTATCCAGATGTGTTTTACCGACCATAGTCCCATCTCCCCACTACTGAGGGAATCGGCTTCTGGCAGCTCACACCTGTTCTCTTCCTAGATGTTTGCCCTTAGCTGATGGAAACTGCAGGTGTTGGGACATTGTAAAGTCAACTTCTCGCCTCTGACGGCATTGTGTCAACGGTTGCCAGGCGATGGTCCACCAGCCCAGTCCTCTCTTCTCTTAGCGGCAAGAGCTCAGGGCTCCACAAAGGGTCAGATTGTGGCTAGAATTCTCCTTAAACCCTCTCTGAGCTTCCTAAGTGTTCTAGTTTTCTCCAACGAGCACTCCCCAACACATTGCTTGCCTGAGAACCCCACTTGAGTCTCTGCTTTCCTTTTAAGAGAGGAGGATGAGAAACAAGTTGTGTGAGAAGCTCATTGGGGCTCTGAGCAGCATCTTAGCTGGGCTCACGAGTTCCACGGGTCCTGGGTGGTCTCCACTATGAATTGATGGAGCCTGCTGGGATACAGGAAACAGGGCCACTGGGGACACAGAGCCCTACTGCTTGGGTAGAAATTTTCTTCTTTCACTCGTTCAGCAGTGATCCAAAGACCATTAATTACTGTGACAGCACTGGGACGGACAGCAACCTTGCTGAGCCCGGTTAGTTCATGCCTAACGGAGCTGGACCCGGCAGGCGCCGAGGCTTCAGGAACAGGCTGACAAGAGGTGTGGGCATGGGGCAGGGGATGAGCAGCTTATTTTCCTCCTGGGAGGCACGAGTATCCAGGATTTGAAGTGAGAAACAACCACACTCACCCGCCATCGCAGAAGACATGCCGAAAGGAGAGAGCCCGGATTCCAAACCCTGCTAGACTTGGTCTCATTATAAAATGGGGAGACACTGGGGGAAGCATCCAGACGGGAGAAGAGCTAATTTAAATAATCATGCTCTTTTTATGGTGTTGGTGGTTGTTCTTTCCCCCATAAAATGATACCAAAGTAAAATTTCAACCTGGAGCACAACTCACAGGTTTGAAGCTCCATATGGGAAACTGAAACTAAGTCCCCTGGGACCTGGGGCCAGGATCTGGTTTCCTCCCACTTGAAGCTGCGGGTCTCCTGTGAGCTCACTCAAACACTTTCAGAGATAGACTTCCTTTTCCGGGGTCTTTTGTTGGCATATATGACCAGAGGGGACTCCCTCAGGGGAAGGTGACAGATCTGTCCTCAGGGGGAAACCCAGGGAAAGCTGAGTGAAGGGGGGAGATTCTGAGAGCCCTGGGAAAGATAAGAATCCAGGCTGAGCAAGGGCAGGAGAGAGTTCCACATGCCTGCAAGTTGGGATTCTCAGGAGAGACGCAGAGTAAAGGACGAGACAGCAGCTGGTGGTAGGCCCAGCAGATGGCCGATCTCGCTGCTGGAGACCAACAGCGATCCCAGACAAAGATGCCATCCTGGAGAGAGCAGGCAGGCTGCGCTGGCTCTTCTGTAGGAGGCCTGGGCCAAGCTAGGAAGAGCTACCTCCTGCCTTCTGCCAGGAAGTTGGGTAACGGAAGGAGGGATGGATAGTGACTTTCAACAGCTTTCATCCTTCTGTTAGACTTAAAAAGAAAAAAAAATTTTTTTTTTTTAAAAATTAAAGTGCTGAGGATTGAACCCAGAGCCTGTACATGCTTAGGAAAGCACTGAGCTACAGGGCAGCCTTAGGGCAGCCAGGAAGCAGAGACAGATGGAGGTTGGAATTGTAACCACACCTGTCACTGTCTGGAGTGCCCGCTGTATCGGGACCTCTCAGGTTGTCTTATAGGAGTAAAAAGAAAGGAAGGAGCTGAAAGGGATCAAGGGAAGGAAGGGTGGGCAGGCACAAGAGCCCCACCACCACCACCCCCCAGGCAAGGGGCCTGAAGGGGTGAGGTTGAAAGGGCTCAGTTAAAGCACCATAGGTCAGAACTTCTTTCAAACTGTAAAGTTCCATTCTTAGGGCGTGAGACGCCGCCCTGACTTAATGGCATCGCATAACTTATACGCAGTGCGTCTTCTGTTTGTAATTCTCTTAGTATCGTAAGAGTAGAAAATCACCCCTTCAAGGGGTCTATTATTTAATATAAATTTGATTAATACCTCTTAAGTTGCTATCATTTGAAAATATAACTCTCTAAAACTATTGAGATTAATTTAAGTGCATGGAGCGAGGTGAGGACCTCATTTTAAAAATAACCTGCAGCTCTCTGGTTGGTTAAGAAAAAAAAAAAAATGGAAAAACAACCGTTGTAAGCGTTAAAGCAGTAATTAGGACAACACAGAAGCACTGACAGAAGAGAAAAACAGCAGGTTTTCACACCAGCCATGGCTGCTCTTGAAAGTACATCGCTTTTTATTCTTTTGTTGTCTATAATTTTTCATGATTGTGATCATATGATACATGCAAAATTATATGGGCCAATTTTTTAAATTGCATCTATTTTGGTAATAAATGTAATATATTCTGATTAGAGAAAGTTTGGAAAATACATGTTGCTGTTGTTTTTTTAATTTAAAGCAAAAAAAAAAAAAAAACCAGCTTCAATTTTATATATCTCCTTGTAGGAATAATGCATAATGCTGGATAATTTTGTAACTGTGTTTCTTGTAAAACAACCGAAGACAAAGCATATGCTGAGCTTTAAGCGTGTGAGTGCATGGTCACAGATTCTAGGTAAAAGCAAATATAAAGAGCAACATGGTGGGGGTGGGGAGGTGGTGGCTGTTGGACTCTGCTGATATGGTTGAAGTCTGGCATTACCACCCGACAGCCTCTGAACTTGCTGCTAAAGGGACAGACTCCCTTCCTCAACTGGGTTCCTTCCTCTCTGCCTGATCTGGGAAAACCCTAGATCCTTTAAGGAGTGTCATATAGCCCTCAGGGAGATTACAGGCCCAACCCTTTCGCAATAAGAAGCCCATTCAGTGTGTACCTGGGGATTCCTGAAAGTACCCTCCTCCATGCTAATGAGATAGATGTCTTGACACCTTAACTTTCAACCAATGACCTTTTCCCATACCTAGAGACCCGTACTTGGAGCTCCCCCCCTCCCACCAGCATACTCATAGGATAATTAAGCACTTCATTCCTCTTCTTATGATAGGACTGTGCTGCTTTTGCCTGTAAATGAAGTATCCCTGGCACTCCTAGCCCCAGGGACTCAAACACATCCCCTCCCCAAGCCCCTCCCACTGCCCAAGATTTATAAGTCCCTGCTTTATGCGAAATAAAGGGGGCCGCCGCCGTCTATTTCATCAAAGATTGTCTGAGACCCCGGCCCTTTATTCTGCGGAAGGAAGGGCTCCCCTCCTCCCTGAAGGATTCACCGCTGGATCCTTGAGCTTGGTTGGACCCGTGTCCTGGACGTGAACCCACCAGGCAGAGCCGTTTGCTTTCACGCTCTGCCATTAGCACAGCAGCTGAACTGAAGGGCGGTAATACTGTGGTATCACCACCGGCCTTGGAACTCCCGAGCTCCTGCCGTTCACCAGCGGGTACACCCAAGCATAGCAGCCACTATCTTTCACGTGCATATCTGCAAAGGTGAGCATCTGGCTGTTCTCCAAGCAGCCATTCCGTTCTACTGAACCAAACTGGGCTCCTGCCACTGCCTCTGGATTTTGGAGCTGTTCTCCAAGCAGCCACTGACTCGACGGCAGGGCTCCTCTTTGGCAGCCCAGCTAAAACAATAGTAACATTTTGTTTTTCTTCTTTCTTTCTTTCTTTCTTTCTTTCTTTCTTTCTTTCTCTCTCTCTCTCTCTCTCTCTCTCTCTCTCTCTCTCTCTCTCTCTTTCTTTCTTTCAGACATGGTTTCTCTGTGTAGCCTTGCCTGTCCTGGATTCGCTTTGTAGACCAGGCTGGTCTTGAACTCACAGAGATCTACTTGCCTCTGCCTCCCAAGCACTGGGATTAAAGGCATGCGCCACCACTGCCTGGAGTAGTAACACTTGCTGTGGAAAAATCTTTCCTCCTGCATCTCTGGCTGAACTGGAGATCTTTCAGCTTGATCTCGGCTTAACGTTGCACCCTTCTCCTCCTGGACACCGGTATCCTTGTGATAGGTAAAACCTTTGACCCTGTGCTTCACCCTTTTCCACTCAGAAGCTGGGGGCCTTCCAGAGGGAGAAAGGCACACCTCAGACCGGGTGGCGCCTGAGCCTCCCGGGAAACAGGGAATGACAGCCAGGCTTCTGTGAGATGGCTCGGTGGGTAGAGGTGCTTGCCACCAAGCCTGAAAAACAGTTTGATCCCTGTGACCCACATGGTAGAAAGTGAGACCTGATTACCTTCATATGTTCACATGTGACATGCATGTGACTAAACACACACACACACACACAGAGTAAATAAATATGATTTTAAAAAAACATTTATTTATTTATTTATTTATTATTATGTATACAGTGCTCTGCCTCCATATACACCTGAAGGCCAGAAGAGGGTATCAGATCAAATTACATGTAGTTGCTGGGAATTGAACTCAGACCTTTAGAATAGCAGACAGCACTCTTAACCTCTGAGCCATCTCTCCAGCCCCCATAAATATGATTTTTTTAAAGTGACCATGGAGGCTAGTCAGTGGTGGTTTGGGCCTTTAATCCCAATATTCAGGAGGCAGAAGCAGATGGATCTCTGGGTTCAAAGAAAGCTTGGTTTACAGAGTGAGTTCCAGGACAGCCAGGGATAGCTTTTCTTAATTTAAAAAAAAAAAAAAATCAAAAGAAAAAAGGGAAGAAAAAAATACATTTGCTTCTGCATGCATACCTAACTTGCCTATCTCTGTAAAACCTGTGATCTGTTTATCTTTCCCAAATACCATATTGTGTAGGTACATTGCCCATTGTGATTTTTTTTCAATGACAATGGTGATATATCTTTTAAATACATACACAGTTTCTTGGTGTCTTTTGTCATGTTGTAGATTGAGCCTATGATCTCACAGTTAATAAGGAAGTGCTCCACTGAGCCACACTCCCAGCCTAGTACTGTTTTTAAAATTAAAATTGGTGATCAGCGATCAGCTAAGCAGTATAGTGGTTGTCTAGCAAGGCAAGGCCTGAGCTTAGTTGCCAGTATCACAGGATAGGAAAATAGATCTTAAATATAAAAATGGGGGTGTCAAAATATGCTCAACTTTTCTTATTTATTTATTTTTATTATTTTTTGTTTGTTTATGCTTTCTTGAGACAAGGTTTCTCTATGTATCCTGGCTGTCCTGGAACTTGTTCTGTAGACCAGTCTGGCCTCAAACTTAGATATTTGCCTGCCTCTGCCTCCCATGTGCTGGGACTAAAGATGTGCACCACCACCACATGGTTTGCTCAACTTCTCTAAACACTTTTTTCCCTGTCAATAGCTATAACGCTTTAAAGGTAAAAATAAAGTAAGATATTCTTACTATGTCTATATTTATTTATTATGTGTGTTTGTATATGTATGTGTGCATGCATGCACGTATGTGCATTGGAGTGGTATGTGCATGTGAGTGCAGGAGCCTGTGGAGTCCGGAAGAGGGCGTTAGAGCCCCTGGAGCTTGAGTTATAGTGGCTGTAAACCACCCAGCATAGGTACTGGGAACTGAACTTGGCCCTCTGCAAGAACAATACACAGACGCGTAAGCACTGAGCGTGTCTCTAGTCCTTCTCTTTGTTTTTCGAGACAGGGTCTCTCACTGAACCTGGGACTTGATGGTGCAGCTAGACCGCTTGGCCGGTGAGTCTGGGACCTGCTTGTCTGCCCCTCCCAGTAACGCTTTGGTTACTATGTCGTCCCCCATGGCTTTCTCATGGGTGCTGCAGATCCACAGCAGATCCACAGATCTTGGTTTACCCACTTTACCCACCAAGTCCATCAGCCCCAGCTTTGTTTATTGTTAACATGTTAAGCCTGTTTTCCTAAACATGTTCTTTCTTCTTTCTCTCCCTTTCTCTCTGCCACTCTCTCACACATACACACACGTAGGGAAAGAAAGAGAGCAGACGCTTTTCTTATTGTGTGCACGTGGATGTATGTATACAGTGTATAGTGTATATAGATGGTTTTGGCAGCAAGCGCTTTTACCCACCGAGCCATCCCACCTGCCGGCACTGGGCTGTTTGGCATGGTTCCTTGGGATCGAACTCAAGCTTTCAAAGCAAGCACTTTGTGGGCTCAGCTATCTCCCTAGCTCCTTAATCGCTCCTTTCACTCTTTTCAGATCCAAATCCCAGAGCATGTGCTGTGCCAGACCCTGAGCCTTTAGAGCCCTGTGCCCTGACATTTAATGAGTGTTGTGTTCCCCGATTCTGAGGAGCCATGTCGCTTTGCTCAGCTCCCCTGCTGCAGGGGCAGCGATGAGGCGTGTGGGCAGCAGTGCTTTCTGTGCAAGACATCAGCAGCACAAAGGACAGTGCCTCCTCACAATCTTCTCCCTTCTCAGGCAAGGGCCAGACAGAAGAAGAACCCTGATCACTCAGCAGCCAGAAAACCGTTGTTCAGATGAAGGAACAGCTTGAAGAAAACTGCAGAACCCACCCAGGGCAGCCCTTTGGAGTTCAGCTTGGCCTCAGCTGAAGACTGCCCCCGGGTACATGCAGTTTAACAGAATCAAACAAACTAAATAAAGGAAAACTTAATAACCATCTAGCACCATTTATTTATACTTAAAATCTCCCCCTCCCCCCACTCTCTCTTGTTGGGGGGAGTAGTTTTAGCTACAGAAAACTCAAGCAGAAAATAGAAATTACCTTCAAATATCCATTCCCTCCCCACCTCCCCCCAATTCACTCTATTATTAGCATCTTGCATTAGTGTAGGACGTTTGTTCCAATAGTGATTCATTTTTATTAATTAACACCTGTGACTTACAGTAGTGTTTACTCTCTGTGTTGTACATCCAATAAGTTTTGATAAATGCGTAAGTTCATGCAGCCATCATATTAATCTAATATAAGAAGTTTTACTGCCTTAAACTTCTTCTGGGTACCACCAATTTATCCTTCTCTCCTTCCTCCCCAGTAAGCCCTGGTCAACGACTGTCTTCATAGTTTTTCCAGAATGTTCTATGGTTGAAAGTCATACAGTACTTTGTTTTTTTAGGTTGGTATCTCTTTTGTGGCTTGGTGGCTTATTGATTTATTTTAGTGTATTTTATTTATTTATTTATTTATTTATATTTATTTAATGTATATGTGTGCTCTATCTGCATGTACGCATGCCTCCCAGAAGAGAGCCAGAAGAGGGCATTAGATTCTGGTATAGATGGTTGTGAGCCACCATGTGGTTTCTGGGAATTGAACTCGGGTCCTCGGGAAGAGCAGGCAGTGCTCTTAACTGCTGAGCCATCTCTCCAGCCCTCATCTATTTATTTTTTAATCATTAGTATCCTATTATCTGGATGTTTGACAGCTTAGTTAACTATTGACACTTTGGTTGCTTCCAAGTTTGGGAAATTATGAATAAAGCAACTATAAGCATTCATACGCAAGTGTGTGTGTGTGTGTGTGTGTGTGTGTGTGTGTGTGTGTGTGTGTGTACATACACACAAATTCTCAACTCACTAAGGTAAACAACAGTGATTACTAGATTTATGTTTAGTCTTGGAAACATGGCCACATTGTCTTTCTTCATAGATCGTTGAGGTCTTGGCTTGTTCTTTCTGTAATCTGCAGAGTAGTTTGCAGGTCATTTCTCAAAGAGGGGTACATAGAAAACATGCAAAGAAACATGCTTTTCTAAGAATGTACGTCTTTCTATGGACTTTAGATTACAGAAATTGGCAATAGCCATATGGAATGATGGTGTGTGTCTGTGTGTGTGTGTGTTTGTGTGTGTGTACACATGCATACAATGTATATGTGTATGTGCTGAGGCCAAAGGACGTACTCAGGTATTGTTCCTCAGGAGCTGTCCACCTTGCTGTTGAAAAAAAAGTCTCTCACTGGCCTGGAATTCACCAAGTAGGCTGGTCTTGCTGTCCACTAGCCCCAGGTTATCTGTGGTCTTTAAGCTTTGCTGACTGTGGTGGTCACCATGAGAGGACCCCATAGGCTTATATATTTAGATGCTTGGTCCTCCCTAGTTAGTGGAACTGTTCTGAGAAGAACTAGGAGGTGTGGCCTTGTTGGAGCAGGTGTGTCACTCTAGGTGGGATTTCAGGTTTCAAGAGCCCATGCTAAGCCCACCTTCCCACTTCTCTCTCTGCCTCCAACTTGTGGATCAGATGGAAGCTCCCAGCTGCTGCTCCAGTGCCATGCCTGCCTGCTTACCTGCTGTCACATTCCCCACCATGACAGCCATAAGCAAGCCTCCTAATCAGATGCTTGCTTTTATAAGTTGCCTTGGCCATGGTGTCTTTTCACAGCAATAGGACAGTAACTAAAACAGCTCCAAATGAGATTATCTTGAATCACAAATCTTTCCCCTCAAATGTTTGTAGACACCATGCTAGTGTGCTCTGGCATTTAGTGTTATTGAGTCACAAATGAGACTAACCTACTTTTGTCTTTGTAGATACCTGAGCACATGTGCCTCTATCCTTAAAGGTTGGCTTCCCATCAGTACCAGCGCTCAGGAACTAGCTGGGGATATGCGGGGGTCCTGATTTCTGTTGCCCTTGGAGCATAATGAAACGTCTCAGAAAGCATACTCCAGATTTTCAGCCACTTGGGGAATTTATTTTCATGCCTCTTCAACTATCCTTGTCCCAAATACTCCGGTTTCCCCTGACTACTTCAGTTTAATCCCATCTCCACCGTCTTCCTACCTGCCTCCTACTCTTTTGAAAAGTTTCTCAACTTTGCCTTTGACATCACTATTTTGGCTTCTGAAGGTTAGTTTTCTCGCTACTGCCAATGTGAATTTTAACACACATCTTTGCTCATTTATTTTGTTTTGTTTCTAAGGTGCTTTTTGCTTATAGCTTTCTGCTTAATTTTAGAGCTCATGTTCCCTACACCCATGATTGAGGACATCATGTGATATTCCAATATTCTTCTGATTCTTCTAATAAATAGTATTTTACTTTATAATTTCTAAGTCTTAGTAGGCCCGACTCTATAGCCTGTTTGGTTTCAGATGACCTCAGATGGACATGCAGAGTTCACCCAGGTCCAGCCTGGTCCTATAAGCTATAGCTCCTAAATCTTCTATCAAGGAGGACATGAAAATCTAGTTCCCAGTCTGCATTGTTATCATGATTGCACCCATTTCCAGCTGTGCCCTATAGGAGCCGCTTGCTACACAGCGGAAGTTCCAATGACAGCATTGTCCCACCTCCACCTATTCTGTACCAGACAGGTTGCAGGAGGTGGGGAGGTCAGCACCTCAGCTAGCTCAGTCTGGGAGAGTATGTCCCCAGACTGAATGTGTCTCCTCCAAGCCCACCAGGATGATGTCAGGGTCAGCTTACCCCACAGGGAGCCCCAGGCCCACCTGCTTTCCACATTGAGGATGGGGTGAAAGGCTTCTGTTTCCACCTTTAGTTTCTGGGAGGTGAAGGAAAAATGGACAAAGCTGGGAAAGCCCCATGTTCACCTCTCTCTGCTCCTGTGACCTGAGAAACAGTCACCCCTACCTCATCAATCTGAGTGTATCTGCTCTGAGACTTAGGGGGAAAAAATCTCCCTGCAAAGTCCTACCGCCCCAGAACAAAGGGAACAGAAGACTCACTGCAGCCGTGGCTGCAAATCATTGATTCTGATAAGCATTTGTGTTGATAGGGCCAGCGCAGCTCATTCATTCAACAAACACTGTTTTTGTTTTTCATTTCTTCTTTTGGTGTGTGTGTGTGTGTGCGTGGAGGCTCAGTTTTCTTAACCAATATATTTTATTAACAATTTAGTGACTGAGCATACGTCACTTATAACCCGACTAACCAAAACAATAGGAAATGAGGATTAATGGACACAATAACAAAACCTTAAGGATATCAGTTCCGAGGAACGATTCTCCGGGCATGAGCCGTAAGATTTCTTCCACTGGAACCTGGGGTAACTAGAACCCAGAGTCTCAGCAGTAGCTGGAGCCCCGAAGCCTTCCCTCGAACAGTTTTCTCTAGGAGCATCTTGAAGTGCAGCAATGAACAGCCAAATCTATCCCAAGTCTCCAAAAAGCCCCGCCTCCAGTTCTGGGCTCATTTATATATCTCCTCCCAGAGTCAAGTCACGGGATCTTTTCAGCTGGCAACAATTAAGCTCCTGCACAAGGCAGTTGCTCTTCTAGTGAATTAACCTCACCTGTTCTCTCACGTGATCGTTCCAACCCCGCACTTGGGATCCTAAAAAACAGGTTTATCTCTCCTTCATGTGCGCGCGTGTGCGTGCTCGTGCATATGGAAGTGGGAGGTCGATGACAGATATCTTCCTTGGTTACCCTTCACCTTATTTTTTGAGACATGGTCTCCTATTAACCCTGGAGCTTACTGATTCAGCTAGACTGCTTGGCCTTCTGTCTCTGCCTCCCCAGTGCTGGGATTAAAGGCACTCACTGCCACACCCAGTTTTAAAGAGGTGAGGGATTTGAATTCAGATCCTCACGCCTGTGTGGCAAGCACTTTGCTGGTTAGCCATCTCCCCAGCCCTTCAACAAATGGTGTGTGTGTGTGTGTGTGTGTGTGTGTGTGTGTGTGTGTGTGCCTTCACTGAGCAGTATACACAGGCTGGCATCTCTTTGGATGCTGAGAAATGCCCTGCCCAGCACCATTTAGGATGAGAAATAACCTGGAGAGCAGCCTTCAAGAAAATGTGACTTCTCTGAGCATCCAGAGGCCTCTGACAAGGAGGAGAGGCTGCTGGGAGGGAGAAAGAGGCTACTTTGGAGACCAAGCATCCACAAGGCTGTGGCTCCCCAGAATCAGGCAGAATTGCACAAACTCCAATGAATTAAGAGTGTAAATTGAGCAGATCGACTTGGCTTGTGCAGCACAATAAAGATCTGCAAACACTCGGCTCCGTATTGAACCTGAGGCAGGGTGATTAATTCATTATTCACTTCCTAGGCTGGAAGTGAAAGTGTGTACACCCGGGGGCCAGCGCAGATGAGCATGGTCATAAATCACGCTATTTAGAAGTCTAGCGATGAGAAAATCAGCTGGCTGCAAGGGGGTGTTCTGTAGGCAGCAACAGAGGCTGCAGAGCCAAGGCAGGCCAGTTCACTCTCTGGAACCGCCCCAGTTGGCCAGGCATTTGGCTTCCAAGCCAAGGCAGCTAGCCTCTCCGCCACCCGCCTTGGCGCTTCCTGGCTTTACCACAAGCAAACAAACTCCATTCTGCCCAGCAGAAGTGTGCTTGTGACCTGATATGGCCTCTCCCATAAGTGGATCAAGCCCTAGGAATAGCATTAAACGCCCCCAAAGGGCCGCTATGGTTTACTGGCGTAAACTAGTTCCTATCTCTTTCCTGCCTCTGTTCTGGGTTCCAGGTCTTTCTGGCCAGGCTTAAGTGTCTCAGCATCCTTCAGTCAGAGTCCCTGGCTGTCTCCAGGTGCCAACACTGAGCTACTGTCTTTACCCTCCAATCTCTGCTGCCTTTGTACAAGAGTTCTTTGGAAGACTTGAATTTCATTTAGAGAGTAACAACACAATGAGTCTTTTTTGCATAGACGTCTAACTTAATCTTCATTTATAGTGAGAGAGGTTTCTTTTCTATAGTTTATAGCAGAGGAAACTTGAGGCTTAACCCAGTGAAGCGGCCTGCTAGGATGCCACCTTTGGTTGGTCTATCTGCAGAGAATGGCTTTCTACTGTTTGTAACAGGCCATCTCACTTAGCCAGAACATTGTGGTACTTTGCCAAAATGCTACCGACATGTTTCAGGGCCTGCCACACTTGACTCTCTTCCCTGGAGCCAGGGTGAGCCCTGAGAGACTGGCCAGGGCTTTACTTGCTACCAAATTTAGCATGAAAAAAAAAATGAAGTAAAATAAATGACTAAAAGCATTACCCACAGTGTTTGCCATTCTCCTCCTGAGCACAGCAGCTCTCCTTAAAAAAGGGAAAAGCGTCCTGACTCCTCTCATCCCTCCTCCGATGACAGATGCTATGGGCGGCATGCAGTCTGTCTACAGCGCTCTTTGCCTCACTGTGCACAAAGAAATGTGGCTCTCTTCAATCTGCTTATGGAGCAAGAGAGCAAACAGCAGAATCCCTTAGCAAAAGGTCTCTCATCGAGGGATTACTGGGCGATACTCAGTCATTCTCCTCTGTGTTATGACTCATGCTGCCTTTCCCAAGAACAGGCATACTCTTCTAAGACTATCCCTTCTGCCAGGCAGGGAGGGACCGCTGGTGACCAGAACTGAGGCCTCAGCTTCAGGTGGGGCATCTGCTGTTGGCTTCCCTTAGTCCCGCTGACGTTGTGTTGATCAAACCCCATGTGAATGTCCCCAGGACAGCCAGTCTTAACCTGGAGAATGGCGCGCGCGTGCGTGCGTGCGTGCGTGCGTGCGTGCGTGCGTGCGTGCGTGCGTGCGTGTGTGTGTGTGTGTGTGTGACCGGAATGGATCACCAGATAGGCCTCGAAGAGCCTGCTTCCTGCTCACATTAAGCAGGTAGCGACTCAAGGCTGTTAGAGAGAGAGAGAGACAGAGGGGTTCAACAGCCACATTTTCTCTGTCTACTTGCAGAGTTGTTTGCTCACAGTGCCTGTAGTGGGGTGGGGTCGCTCCAAGTGAGCAGGGATATGGACACAGGCAGTGCCTGCCGGCATCCCTGATTGGGATGTGATGTGAACTGAGGCTCTGAAGACTGAGGAAAACCTGGGGAAAGTTGCATTTGGTTTAAGCCAAGATATAAGCATCCACAGTGATCAGGACATGGTGTCTGGATGCAGCGGGCTGTAGTTTCCTCATTCCACACCAACCTGCCAACAGAAGCTGTGAACTTTTACCTCATTATTTGATGAAATGAACTTTCTAAGCAGGTACAACCCAAATACCTAACCAAGTACCCCTAAAACTACATCGTGCCAAAAAAATACGTGAAACTGAACTGCAAACCAGAGTGGAAATATGCTCAATTGGTGTGTGTGTGTGTGTGTGTCTGTGTGTGTCTGTGTGTGTCTGTGTGTGTGTCTGTGTGTGTGTCTGTGTGAGAGTGAGTGTGTGTGTGTCTGTGTGAGAGTGAGTGTGTGTATATGCGTGAATGTGTGTTTGTGTGTGTTTGAGAGTGAGTGTATGTTTTGTGTGTGTGTCAGTGAGTGTGCGTGTCTGTGAGAGTGAGTGTGTGTTTGTGTGTGTGTGTGTCTGTGTGTGTATGTTAGTGAGTTTGTGTCTGTGTGAGAGTGAGTGTGTGTGTTTGTGTGTATGTATATGTGTTTCTGTGTGACTGTGTGTGTGTCACAGTGGTAGGGATAGAACCCATGACCTCACAGATGTAGGTTGGAGCTCTACACCTGAGCCCCAGCCCCAGCCCCAGCCCCAGCCCCAGCCTGGCGTGTTTTTGAGTGAGTGCATGATGAAATAATGACTTTTAAATGACAATCTGGAGCAGGGAGATGATTTGGTCAGTCAAATGTTTGTCCTGCAAGCATGGGAACCCGGATTTGATCCCTGGAACTCATATTTGAAAAACAGTCCAGACTTGGGGATTCACACTTCTAATGCCAGTGTTTGGAAGGTGGAGACTGACAGAGCCCTGGGACTTGCTGGCCAGAAAGCCAAGCCTCATGAGTTCCAAGCTACTGATACATCTTGTCTCCAAACAAAAAGAAAAGCAGATGGCACCTGAGATCATCTTCTGGGCTATGCACACACATGCACACGCGTGTGCACACACACACACACACACACAAATGTACATTTGCAAAAGCACAGGCACCTGAGACGGTCCTCTGGCCTACACACATGCACATGTACTTGTATGTACATGAACACATGCACTCACACACATGCACAATCATAATTATTCCAGGGAATCTTTATTTACATGTAGTAAGATGCACAGGTCCTCAGAGGACAGCTCGGGACTTTTGGTGTATGTGTGTGTGTGTGCTCTTTTGTATGGTCGCCACCGCCTCATGAAACAGAATATGCCTAACTCCAGCCAGTTCCCCACGGCTTCTCCCTAGTCAGTCCCCAACCCTCCTGGGTGAGAACTGTACTAATTTGTTCACTGAACTTTAATTTGCTGCTGCCTTTGAACTGCACATAACTGGAACCAGACCTGTGCATTCTCTGGCTTCTTTAGCTTAGTGTAATGTGTTTGAGATTAATTCGTGCTGCTGATGGTATCAGCAGTGAGTTCCATACTACTGTTGAATCGTCAGTTCATACGGTGAAGACGGACAAATCTGCTGATCCACTTGCCTGCTGACGGACAGTTGTTTTCTTTCTAGTGTTTGAAGAATACAACTGGATATAGCCTTTTTGTTCACCCTTGTTACAGAAGGCGTTGTATAAAAGTACAAATCCTCTATGTTAAATAGCACTTTATTAGAAACTGCCAGGCTATATGCAGTAGGTTTAAAAATAACTCGCAGAAATGTGGACTAAGGTAGAGCACCACTAAACTTACATAATAACTCATATGTTAAATGATTTGTTTTTATTTATGTGTATGAGTGTTTGATTGTATGTATGTATGTATGTATGTATGTATGTATGTGTGTGTGTGATATAATATGATGTAAGTGTACCACATATGTGCCTGGTGCCCACAGACACCAAAAGAAATCATTGGATACCTTGGAACTGGAGTTAAAGATGATTTGAGCCACTACGTGGGTGCCAGGAAGTAAACCCAAATCCTGTGCAAGAGCAGTAAGTACTCTTAACCACCCAGCCATATCTCCAGCTCTGAATTTATATATACATATATGTATAGATAATTTTTTATTATTGATTATGTGCACATGTGTGCTTTACATGTGGGTATGTATGTGCACACAAGTGCAGGTTGCCTGTGGAGGCCAGAGTTACCAGATCAGAGTGACAGTCACTTGCGGTTGTGAGCTGTCTTATGTGGGTTTGAGCTATCCTAGGTATGTGTGAGCTAGCTGCCTTACATGAGTGTGAGCTGCCCTGTGTGGAAGTGTGGTGCCCTACATGGGTGTGAGATGCTCTGCATGGGTGTGAGCTGTCCTAGGTGGGTGTGAGCTGCCCTGTGTGGCTGTGAGCTGTCTTAGGTGGGTGTGAGCTGCCCTATGTGGGTGTGAGCTGCCCTGCATGGGTATGAGCTGCCCTGCGTGCCTGTGAGCTGCCTTACATGGGTGTTGGGAATCAAACTTGGCTCCTTTGCAAGAACAATATGTGCTTTTAATCACTGAATCGTCTCTGAGAGCTCCCTCCCATATATTTTTTAAAAATTGGTCAATTAGGAAAAACCATTCAACATTCAAAAATACTTATAAAGATAATTTCATCCTATATAAAATTTAACAATATACTCTTAGGATATACATTTTCAGTATCTAGGCACTTTAAGCAAATCTACGCTGAGTAAATAGGTTAAACAAAGGCTCTTATAGTCTTGTTAGGCCTACCCAACCCTACCTAGTACTGATTCAATTCAGTTTTTAAACAATGCAGACTGGATATTATGCATAGAGATATATGGCACTGGGATGCAGGAACAAGTGGACACTTGGTACAGAGCTCCAGGGAGCCTAGTAATGGGCCAGGAATTAGTGTGATGCCCAGGGCATTAAAGCCTAGTGGAACCACACAGGGGCCTCTGCAGTGGTGTGGCAGAGGAGTGAGATTCTCTGGGGAGCCCAAGTGATTCACAAGATCTGGCCCAGCAAGATTGGGAGCAATTTGTGTAGAGGAGCTGGTGTGTCATTACCATGAATAGAGACAGAAGCATCTCGGTGACAGTGGGCTCAGAACCATGGGACCAGAGAGCCACCTCGTCACTGGACTGTGCAAATTCAACACAGTGTCAACCAACTCAGGGCAGATATTTCCATTTTCAATGTCAAAATGTGTTCACATATAGGATTACAAGGTAGAAAAAAAAAAAGAGTTATCATCAAATGTGTTCACTATCTCTTCTGTCTTAGTGTCTTGCATATATTTGATAAAACCAGCTCCCTGTCACCTTCCACGTTATCCATAAAAAACCTTCCTGGTAAGGTGACTCTAGACAATGACAGTGAGCTTTGCATTTCACAGAAGCCAGGAGGATGTTGAATGTTTTCATCTGAAAGGAATGATAAACACCTGAGATGTACTTGCTTAGGTGTTGTACAAGGCATTTCATAAGTAAATGTAACCATTTCATTGACTCATTGGAAAATATAATTATTAGCTTGGTCAGAATCTGAACAAAGTCCATGGGAACGCCACCAGACTCCCTTCCAGGGTGCTGCGACACCACAAGAACTCTATCAAGGGATTAAAAATCCACCTCTTGTCCCTGCTCACGCCCACATGTGCAGAAGAAAGCAGGAAGAGGAAAAGGCCTCAGAGAAATTGAGATGTAGGATTTATGAATAAGCCCTTACCCACTAACCGGGGCCCAGAGAGGGAGGGAGGGAGGAAGAGGGAGAGGGAGGGGGAGAGGGAGGGGAAGGGGGAGGGGAGGGGGGAGGGAAGGGGAGGGGGGGAGGGAGACACACGCGGACGCACACCACGAAGAGAGAGAGGGAGAGAGAGAGAGAGGGAGAGGGAGGGAGGGAGGGATGGAGGGAGAGGGGAGAGGGAGGGAGAGGGAGAGAGCAGTTCCTAGTGAGTCCACACTAGTTCCTGGCAAACACTGCTTTCTTGTTGAAGAACTCAGAAGTCCATCTGTTCAGTAATCTCGTCTAGATTTTGGTTGGCACTGGTAACACTCGTCAATCAAACTGTGAATTTCATTTATTAACTCTGATTCAAAAATCAGTCTTTTATGATTATGAGTATGTACACATGTATGTATGTATGTATGTATGTATGTATGCACTGGAGAGAGAGAGAGAGAGAGAGAGAGAGAAGATGCATGCACGTGCTTGCAAGTAAATGAAGGAAAGATGTGGACTAGAGGTAAACCTTAGGTATTGTTCCTCAGAAGCTATCCACCTTGCATTTTTGAGACAGAATCCCAAAGCAGCTAGGACAGCTAGCCTGGCTCCTAGGGAGCCCCAGAAACCTGCCTGTGCCTGTTTCCAAATCACCAGTGACCATAAGCCACTATAAACACAGCCACCACACGTGGCTTTTTACGTGTGTAGGGACTGAACTCAGGTTCTCATGATTGCATGCAGAGTATTTATCTGACTGAGCCATTTCCCCAGCCCTAGCCCGTTTTTCACGGATGTCCTTTCTGTGCCTTCCCTCTGGTTTCCTGGGTTAGATTTTTGCTGTTCTCTGGGCAGTCGGCTCCCTGGACAGGGTGAGCTAAGTTATTTAAATATGTACTACACAGAGGCGTAGACCTGCTGGGGTCTGGGTAGAAAGCAACAGGTGACATTTTGGTCATAACACTTGTGATAAATAAAAAGTTCTGCAGTCTTTTTAAGACACCAATACAAACCGGCATGGTGGTGTGCGCCTTTAATCCCAGTACTCAGGAGGCAGAGGCAGGAGGATCTCTGTGAGTTGGAGGCCAACCTGCAGCCTAGTCTACAAAGTGAGTTCAGGACAGCCAGGGCTACACAGAGAAACTCTCTATCTCAATAAAACACACACACACACACACACACACACACACACACACAGAGAGAGAGAGAGAGAGAGAGAGAGAGATACAGAGACAGAGACACAAAGAGAGACAGAGACAGAGAGACAGAGACAGAGAGACAGAGAGACACACATGGGGGGGATGGAGGGAGAGAATGCAATATAGTCTTGGTTTAGATGGGAATTTCACTACTTTGTAACAAGAAATCTGGAAAGCTGTTTAAGCTTAAATCTTTCTCATCTGCCTGGGCTTGCTTCCAGCAGGGGCTGGCATGCATCTGGCTTCTGTTACTGTAAACCGGGAACTCTGGTTCCTTCTAGGGTGGGCTGTGCTAGCAGCTGGGAGCAGGAATCCTTTGACAGGTACCTCCGTAGAAAGGCTCTTCACTCGCTGGCCTTTGCACGTGCCGTAAGCCTTCTTGTTCCTATTAGCGCTTCCAGACAAGAACAGGAGCCCACTTACCAAGTCCGAGCCTTGTCCTCTACATGGCTGCTCTCTTTAAAGCCATGCACTATCTCTCAGTGAAGCCACCGGGGCCCGTTCTCTTCAGGGGACTCTTCCAAGCCCGCTCCCATCTCCACTGCTCTGACCCTACAGCCTCATTGTGTCTGAAGAGGCTTAAGAGTATTGGAAACCAGTTCAAAAACACTTACGAAATACTTGAACAGTGGCCACATATGGAATGTGACTTTTCTTTCCACGAGGCAGCCAAGAGGAAGGCAGAGTTCCATTTCTATGTTCAGTTAAAGTATCTTTCCACTATCTGGTCTAATCTTGACTTTCAACTTCCTCCATTCAGGCTTGAGGGTATTTCTATTACATCATCATCATCAAGTGTGTGTGTGTGTGTGCACACACACACGCACATGCCATGTCACACATGTAGAGGTCAGAGAGCAGCTTTTTTTTTTTTTTTTAACCCCTTGGTGTAACATCATAATGTAACCATTACCCACAAATCTCTGAATTTTGAGTGTGGACTTTGAAAGGTTATCAACACAAATTGTTATATCACCTTCTATAAATGCCTAACACAGGCCAAACTTATTAGTCTAAAACCCCATCCCCAGACGGGGCCTGACCCAGACACCAAGAGCTTCTGTTCAGGTGGCCCATGTCATCCTCTACTCTGGGCAGTTGTCAGAGACCCAGGAAAACACTGGGTTTTTGGCTACAGAGACCATAATCTCAAAGCTGGGTGTCCATTTCAAAGGAGGAGAAGGAGGTGATGCATATGGTCATGTTTGCATAGCCAGGGTTGTCCCAGAAGGGCAGCTGCGTTCTCTGCTGATCCAGTCTGTGTTCATTGCCTGGCAAGCAAGCCCTGCTTCTGCCATAAAGCATCCAGCAGGGCAGGGCAGCTTTGTTTATGCTCAGTCACAGCCCAGTCGCCTTCCTGCATACATGGAGACAGAGCATCCTCCAGGCATCTTGAGCAACACCTGACGGTCACATCCCTTAGGTGGGTTTGTTCGGCATCTATTTGGGTTGAATTGTCCTACTTTTATTTAGAAGTGATTATTTTTATGCGGACTCTTCCCAGATCCCAAGACAGAATCCCGTGCCACACAGGACCTCTCTTACTATATACTTCTACCGTGAGGCAGCTACTTAAAGTCCACCCTTTAGAGGACTTATTTTAATGACTTGTTTCTGATTTGTAGAAGAAGAGACGGTTGCAGAGCAGCCAGCGTGGATGGTGGTCTACTTGGCAGATGGGGAGTCTGCCATATCTCAGGGGATGTCAGTGTGGGGTTGGCTGGGATTATGTTCAGCACAGCAGATGTCGGGAGACACAGAGTAGAAATGAAGGACCAGTGAGACGTCTCCTGCTTGACACCGTCCAAGTCCCAGAGATCTAGCTTCAACCCCAGGGAGAAGGGTAGGAAAAACTCTGAACCTGCTATGATAAAAACTGTCACGTGGGGAAAGGTCACATGGGGTAAGGGGCACTTGACTCAGAAATAAAACTTCATTTGTAAAAAAGTGAAGACCACTAGTATGATTTGAGTATTAAATGTCCTCCATAGGCAAATGTATTTGAACCCCTGGTCCTCAGCTTGGAGGTGTTTTCGGAGGAGGTTAAAGGCCCTTAAGAGGTAGGGCTTTGCTGGAGGAAGTAGGTCACTGAGGGAGGAGGGGGGAGGGGGAAGAGGGAAGGGGGGGGAAGGTTGAGGTTTTATACCCAGCTCCGTTATCTTACTTTCTGGGCTTCCTGACTGTAGTTGCAATGTGACGAGCTGACTTTGCTGCCACACCTTCCCCACCATGATGGAAAGCATCCCCCAGAACTGTACGACAGAATGAGCTCTTTCTTCCTTGAACTGCTTCTTGTCAGGTCTTCTGTTACAACAGTGAGAAAAATAACTAATATAAACAGTCTAGTTTGTGTTGCTTTTCCAGTTCCTGTGGCTTCTGATCTCAAACTACAAGTCCTGTTGAAGTTCAGCTACTAACTTCTTTGCCGGTGGACCAGCTTGGTTCTGTTCTTGGGTGGGAGAGGACAGAGTGCAGGGACAGACTCCAAGGATCCAGAGAGAGAGGTCTGAGGGATGGACTAAGAATCTTCGGACATCCTGTAGTCATGAGAGTAAAGACACTGTAAGCTAGACTCAGGGACTGTTCTCAGGGAAGGCTGGAGAACCTATTCCCATAATGAGGTAACTCCACCAATGGTCCTCAGCAGTGAGGATTTTTCCCCCTTACTTCACCTTGATGGAAACTGGAGGTTAAATCTCACAAAGCAGCAGAAATATATAAAAATCACAAAAACAAACAAACAAATCAAATCAAATCCAAGAAGGCCATGATTCTTCACAGGAATGAACCAGAAAAAAAGGATTCTGGGAGATTGAAAAAAAATGCAGACTACCAAGGCATTGCTCATTACTCCAGTTCTGATCTGCTCCTGTACCAGGGCTCCAGTCAAGCTTGTGTCTCCCTCCCTCCTGAGTAGACCAGAGGCCCCATCTAAACAGCCTTCCTGCAGCAGCTCCCCTCTCCAGGTGGCCAGACGGGAATTCCGGACCACGGGACATTGACACAGCAGCCAGGTTTATTGGTGCTGGGGTCGCCACCGTTGGTGTGGCTGGATCAGGGGCTAGCATTGGAACAGTGTTTGGTAGCTTGATTTTTGACTATGCCAGGAGCATGTCTCTTAAGCAACTCTTCTGTGCCATTCTGGGATTCACCCTGTCTGAGCCATGGGGCTGTTGTGTTTGATGGTTGCCTTCCTCATCCTCTTCACCACGTGAGGCTCCATGGGGTCACCCAGCTGCCCCTGCTGCTCTGACTCCGTGCCAGTCCTGGTGCTGGGGTGTGCTAAGCTTTACCACAAAATGACAGTGATGTGAGAGCAGGACCTCTTTCTTCTCCCCAGGACACTGACAGACACCTGGCACATTCTTACTGTCAAGACAAGAAAGCTTCAGATGGGTCACCAAGGCAGCCCTGGAGTTCCCAGAGACTCAGAACTTGTGTTCACACGATGTCTACAGTGACAGACAATCCAAACCTCCTAGAATGTTGAGCCACAGGGCAGCACTTAACACACATTAAGGGTTACTTATACCCAGGAATGCTACATGGTAATTACAAAATACAAAGGCTTATAGAGATTAGGTACATATGATTCTGCCTAGATTTTAAGCTGAAAAGACTTAATATGTAGGACACAATGTTATTTTTAAATACAATGCCATCCATTTAGATCAATTATATAGAAAACCTCTAATGGAATAACAGCGGTCTTTATCTTTCTTTTTTATATTTTTCTATGCGTTTAAAGTAATTATGACATAGACACATTGTTCTATTTGTTTTTTTTTAAGTATACGGCTTGTAAGTGAAAATGTTAAATCCTGTTGTAGCATCTATGGAGTAATGACATCTGCATCCCCTTCCAAGAAGAAATGTGACATTTTCTACAGGGAGTGGGGCAATGGTCAGGCTTTGGCTGCAGTATGCTTCCACTTTTAAACTGGCCCCATCTCTTTCTGGACAGTCAACAGCCAGTGCCAGCATGGAAGGGGACTACCCCCACTTTTCTGCCCTACTTGGAAGTCTTGGTGCTTCTTTGGGCCCCAGACCTTCCCAAGGGCTGGCAGGGGCTTTCTGAAGGCTGCACAGAGCCTGGGTCTCTTTGTACCAACCCTTCCTCCTCCTTTCTACCAACACTGGACTGCATGGTCCTTTTTATGACTCCTCCCTGCTTTGCAGTGCTCCATCTCCTCCTGAACCTCCCCAGGGATCAGTCTAACAGTCTCTTCTCAGCTTTGCCCTCCTGTATTAGGAGAGGTCTGGACTTAGCTGTTACAAATTCTTTACATAGGAACCCCCTGAATCCTGCCAAGGAATTGTTATCCCAGAGGATCCCCAGTTGGCATCGGAAAACTAAACAAAACCCCCTTTTCTACCAGGACTTTTATCGTCTGATTGCTGTTCCCTGGGATTTCTTTTCCTTAAGCCTGGCTCCCATCACCTCAGGGTGCTTTACATTGGTTCTAGAATGAGGGAAGCTTGCTAATAAAATTGAAGATCTGACAACTATGGATCTTGGGTACCCCAAGCAACACAGAGATGGTGTGCTAGCTAGTTTTATATCAACTTGAAATAAGTTAGAGTCATTTTGGAAGAGGAAGCCTCAGTTGAGAAAATGTCCCCACAAGATTGGCCCGCAGGCAAGACTGTGTTGTATTTTCTTGATTTATGATTGACATGGGAGAGCCCAACCTACTGTGGGCAGTGTCACCCCTGGGCTGGTGGTCCTGGATTCTCTAAGAATGCAGAGGGAGAAAGCTACAGGGAGCAAGCACTCCTCCATGGCCTCTGCTTTAATTTTTGTGTTCAGGTTCCTGCCTTGATTTCCCTGATTGGTGGAAGATGAAATAAACCCTTTTATCCCCAAGTATTGATTTTGGTCATGGTGTTTTATTACAGCAACAGAAAGCCCTAACCAGTG
>OU015749.1:114082845-114101552 GCA_907169655.1 Acomys percivali | reverse complement strand
GCGTCTATGAAAGGAAACAGATATCTTCCGTGTTGACCATTCTCTTCTCACTGGCAGACCCCCTTCCCAGCCCGTCCCTGGGTTCCAAGGGCTCTCAGGGTCATTTCCATCTCCCCAAGCCTCCCACCCCCTGCTCCGTCAAGACACATTCTGCTTTCCATCTTGTCAGACAACAAAGACACTGGAGGAATTTATTTATACCTCCAGACAGCTAATGAGACAATTCAATGAAAAGCAGTCCCAGCTTGCTGGAGCCTCCCTGGGCCTTTGATTGCCTTTTCTGTCTTCCAATTCCCAGGCATTTATTCTACATATAAATTTTCCACGGTGAATAGACACCATTCTTCTGAGAAACCCATTTGTTCCCTTGGCCATTTTATTTCAATCTCTTGTTTTGCTTTTTATTATTATTGTTAAACTGTAATTAATTCTCCTTCCATCAGCTCCTCTTTAGTGCTCTCTGCCTAATGTAGCATGAAGTGTCTTTGCTCACCCCCAACTGCACCCCTATTCTTGAGAAGAATGAAGCCTCTGGCAACCCCAAACCCCACAGGCTGCTAAATCTTTTCTTCCCTGGAATGAGGTGGGGAGGAGGCAGGCAGGGAGGGTGGGAGAGAGGAAGGTCTGGGCAGGCAGGGTTGAAATGATTTCACAGTAAATGACCATGGATTGCAACCTCAGTGAAATGGTTCTTAGTCTACTTCACAGACACACTCTAAAGACACTTTAAAAGCTACTCAAGAGAGGTCTAGAGAGATGGCTTAGTGGTTAAGGACACTGCCCGCCCTTCCAGAGGACATGGGTTCAGTTCCCTGTATCCACATGGTAGCTCACAATGGTCTGAAACTTTAGTTACTGATGAGCTGATGTCCTCTTTTGGCCTCCACAGGAACCAGGCACATAATAGATGTACATTCTGGCAAAGCACCCAAACACATAAAAATAAAATTAAAAAAAAAATTTTTTTTAAAGTTATTTACGAAGGGGCTGGAAAGATGGCTCAATAGGTAAGATGCTCAGTTGCATAAGTGTGGGAATCTGAATTTGGATTCCCCGAGTTTGGGTCTCATTCCCACATGAAAAAGCTGTGTGTGGTGGCGAATATTGATTGTCATATGTTTGTGAGTCCAGCCCTGCGGACAGAGGCAAGCCAGGCTAGACTGATTGGTGAGCTACTGTTTCAATGAGAGACTGTTTCAAGGATGATGGCAGGCAGTGCTTGAGGAAGACACACGATGTTGACTTCCGGCTGCCACATTTAGGACAGACACACAGAGGCGGAGACTGGATGGGTCTACAAGCCAAAAGCAACTGCTGGACAATACCAGAGACTCCAAAAGAGCGGAATGGATTTCCTCCTGGTTCTAGGGGGCGTGGGGCCCTGCTGACAGCTTATTAGGGTGAGCCATTAGATTTATGGTCATTTGTTACAGCAGCCACCTGCAACTAATGCAGTTTCCATAGTTTGTCTATTTATTTATTTATTTATTTATTTATTTATTTATTTATTTATTTATTTATTTTTAGTGTTTTGAGACAAGGTTTCTCAGTGTAGCAGCCCTGGCTGTCCTGGACTCACTCTGTGGACCACGCTGGCTTTGAAATCACAGAGGTGCACCTGCCTCTGCCTCCCAAGTGCTGGTATTAAAGGTGTGAGCCACCACACCCAGAAGTTTGTCAATTCATTAGGAGCAGAGAACACAGAAGAGACTGGATGATAGACCCAGAAAGTTTCAGAGTGTGGATGGCAAAACTGTCAATCAGTGGAGGCTGTCCACAGAACTCAAGCCTGAAGTGTGCTTTGGATGCAGGGTGTGAATTATTGCTGGACTGGTTTCCATGGCTTTATTTTTCATGAATATTTTCTCTTATGTAATGAAGCACGATGCATGGTTGGCTAGCTCTGACTTTGTTTCAGTTTCCCATTCAAGTGATATTTTAAGAAAAGACAAGATCTTACTATGTAGCCTTGGCTGGCCTAGAACTCAGACAGATCCGCTTGCTCTGCCTCCCAAATGCTGGGATTAAAGGTGTGCGCTAACATACTGGGCTCCATCGGAATGACTTCTAAGTTCAGGGTTGTTTTTTTTCTGCCCCTCCTCAAATTTTCTCTCTCTACTTTTTATTTTTAACACCTGGAAAGAGTTCATTTCTAAGTAGTTAGAGAAGTTTCCTGCTGACATGAACCTCCTTCTGAGAAGTCGTATCGTTTCTCTCAAGGACTGGCATATTCCAGCATGTCTCACCCCACCATCAGGATTGTGGATCCTCATTCATTCATTCATTCATTCATTCAAAAACACTATAATAATAATAATAACAACAACAATAATAATAATAATAATAATAATAATAATTATTATTATTATTATTATTATTATTATTATTGGACTCGTGTAGTCCAGGCTGGTCTCAAATTTACCATGTAGCTGAGAATGACTTTGAACTACTGATTCTTCCTGAATTCTGGGGTTACAAGCACTCTACCAACTGAGCCACATCCCAACCCTACTCTAATTCTTTCTTTCATCAATTGATGACACTTTTTTTTTTTTTAACAACTCGGTTTTTTTCGTTGTTTATTCTCCCTGTAAACTCAGCTCATTTTTTTTCTCCTGCTGTCAACCTCTTAGGTAATATCTAATGCATGGCCTTTCCTGGCCCTCAGGATTTCACTCTAGCTACTTTGGGTCCATACAATTTTTGGTTTTTTTTTTTTTTTTCTGTTTTTTTGGGTTTTTTTACAATTTTTTTTTTACTGCTCTGTAGAAATAGTGCCTAATGGTGTAAATAGTGGGTCCCGTAAGTGACCCATGGAATAAAAGGCTAAGTTTCCAGATGTTTTAATATACTTTGATATTATCCTGTGAGGAAACACTCAAGAATATGTAAATTGTTACTTTTTCTATAATTTTAAATAGTATTTTCTTATAGCTTATAAAGTGACTTTTTTCCCCAAATGGCATCCTGCTATTTGATGTGCTGTGGTTGTATATGTGTTTACACCTGTGTGTATATGCACATGTGTGTGTGAGTGTGCATGTGCCTGTGTGTGTGTGTGTGGTGTGTATGTGTGTTTGCACACAAACATCCCTTGGGTAACAGAAAGTTTATTTCTTTCTTTTCCCATAACTCAAAAGTCCAACAAATGAATTTAATTAAAATTATTACTCCCGACCAAAATAAACGAATAAATAAAATACCAAAGGATAAATTATGTCCTAATTGTTACTTCTTATTTTTAAAAATTGGAAAAGTAAGCATGATTAAATTTGTTGTTCAAATCACAGGCCTGATTCCTGTCAACAGTACCCTCAAACAACTTCCCAGCTCAGCCCTGCAGCCCGAGCCTGCTGGCAGGAGCCCCAGCCTCTGTGCTGATGAAGGCTTTTCATTTCTGTCAGAGCCTGCAATGACTTGAGCCCCACAGCAGCAAAAGAAGAGGCAATATAGAATTTACAAAGCTGGGGTGGGGGTGTGTGGCAATCACCACAAATTTACCCGGCTCAACATCGTCTTCTGGTTTGAGTGCAGGTCTCCAACGAGAAACCGATCCTTCATTCTCAGAAAGAAGCCTCCAACATTGCCTAGAAATGGGGCTCCCCAGGAAAGCAAGGCCTGGGGACCCTGCAGAGAAAGACTGTAATTCCCTTCCATCAGCAGAGGCTATCAGCATTCCTGGGGGGGGCATTTCTGGTGCCTTCTAGCCACCCCTGCCATGCCTTGTAGTTTAGTGACCCCAAGAAGGCAGGGGGTGGGCACCTGTGGAGGACACTGATTGAGAATATTTCTTCTTTCTGTTTCTGCTTGCTTGGATCTGGTGACTGTTTAAAAACAATCCCAGGAGTCTAAGGGAAATGCCCAAGCCCCCCCCCCTCCCCGCCCGCCTACTTGAAGGTCCCAGATGGGGCTGGCCTCACTAGTGCCAATGTCATTCATGGGGAGGTATGAAAAACAGTATAAATTCTGGTTGGAGAATTCAGCCCATTTCCTTTCCCAGCCTGCCCACTTTGGGTTAGCTGATCACCTGCAGGTCTGGCTAAGAGACAGACTCCTTCATGGGGGTGGTCCTGGTCAGGATCTTCCCAGAACCCAGTGGTGAGAGTTGATCCCTGTTCTAGGTATTGGGGTGAGCATGAATTCATTGTCCTCTTTCTTTGTCACACAAATTTTCCCACAAAAGTTTTCACCCACACAGAATATGCCAGACACTGGGGTTATAAGAGAAAAAAAGACCAGAGAAGAAGAGTCTGTCCCCCTGAGAGATGGCTCTGAGGCCACACTGTGGACATCAGTCAATCACTGTAGGTAGCTTTAGGTAACATGGTGCGATGGTGCGATGGTTAATACTGACAGCCCATGTGACAGAATCTAGAATCGTGAAGGATTTTCTACATTAGGTGGAGGTGGCCACCTAAAATGTGGGTGGCACCACCCCATGGGCTGGGGTCCTGGAGTGAACAGAAAGGAGAGAGTGACCAGAGCACCAGCATTTCGCGGCTCCCTGCTTCCCGACTGTGGCTGCCATGTGACCAGCTGCCTCCTGCTCCTCCTGCCATGCTTTCCCTGCAATGGTAGATGGTACTTTCAAACTCTGAGACAGAGCAAACCCTCCTGTCTTTAAGTTGCTCTTGTCAGCTATTTTGTCAGGGCAACAAAAAAAAGGGTAACATACATGGAAAACGTAAAACAGGCCAAAATAATGGAGTCACTGGGGGTGGACTTGGTGGGAGGGGAGGTGTTAGGTAGTTAGGATTGCTTCAGAAAAGTGGCACTCTGGAGCCTCTGGTGGAATTAACTTAAGTTAATGCGTAGCCAGGCTTGAGAGGTCATAGGTCAGGCTTAAAGTCAGATTGTAGTCAGATGTTGAATTTGTTGATGACCAATGAGAAATGCTCGTCATGGGGGGGGGGTCCAGGCCTGCACGACCCAAGCATCCTAAAATTCTACTGTACACTGCTCTTCTGCTTTATCCTATAGTAACCCTCCAATCTTTAGGAAGATTTGAGCCTTAGAAAATAAAGAATGAGCTGGGCGTTGTGGGGCATGCATTTAATCCCAGCACTTGAGAGGCAGAGGCAGGCGGATCGCTGTGAGTTTGAGGCCAGCCTGGTCTACAAAGCAAGTCCAAGACAGACAAGGCTACACAGAGAAACCCTGTCTCGAAAGACAAAAAAAAAGAAAGAAAAAAAAAAAGAAAGAAAGAAAGAAAAGAAAAGAAATGAAAGAATGGGCAATGTTTACTCCTAAGGACAGAAGACAATAGAAAAATGAAGAAATCTAAGGAGTCAGACATTTGAAGTGAGCCAACCAGGCAAGATATAAAGGCCCTTGGGATACCTCAGAATTCCTGAGTAAAGCAGTAAATTTTCCACGGCACATGGGATGGAAGCTGGAGCAAGGTTAATTGGCCCCTGGAGGAGAAGGATTCCAAAAGACCAAAGATTTTAGGGGTACGTAGGGTTAATACAACTAAAAACATGCTAATTGATTTTTAAAAATCAGAAACCTATAAAGAAATAAAAACTGCTGGCGTAGCATTCCCATCCATTTGGCGTAATACATTCACGCATTAAAAAGTAAACTCACACGCTGCCCTCTCCAACTTCCCTCTCTGCAGCTCCCTTCGATGGTCCAGCTTTTAGAGTAATGCAGTCCAGAGTCAGCAGCATGGAGATCCATAAACCATTTTGACATCTAATAGAGCTTTCAAAGGGGCCCTGAACACTGGAGGGTAAGTGGCCAGTAATGGCTGATCTGGGTACCAGAGTGGGAGGAGAGAGGGCCCAGGGCTTCAGGAGAAAGTGGAATAGCCCCTGTAAGGAGAAATTTTACAGTGGCTATAAAAGCAAGCCGTGTGTGTGTGTGTGTGTGTGTGTGTGTGTGTGTGTGTGTGTGTGGTGTGCGTGCACACACAGCAAGATTCTGTGTTGGCCAAATACACCAGGGACTCCCACGGTTCATGTTGCCAGGCCTGGCTTGGGTTCTGGCAGCTTCTATTTTAGAGACCCAGTGAAAAGACTTCAAGAAAGAGGCACCAACCAAGGTATTGTGGAGCCAGGACAAGGATGCCTCCCAGAAGGATCTCCCTGTTACCAGGAGCTACAGGCAGCAGGCGGTCCTCCCTGTCAATGGGCTCCTGGCAGGTGATGATTACTATTCAGCGCTAGCTTTTGGCTCCTGGGAACCAAACAATGGTGTAAGCTTAGGAGTGAGACATGGGAAGGAAGGCCTGTGCTTGGCAAAAAATGCTGCCATTTAGGGATGTGGCTCTGCAGCCCATTGTCATGGGGCTCGGGGTGGAAGTGCTCACCCATCCATACACCCTAAACTCTCAGGGAGAAGTTATTACACACCAGCATCCCCATGACGCCCAGGGTAGACAGACAGTCTGGAGAAGGCAGGCTGGTCACACGCAGGCTGACAAATGTGACAAAAGCCCTGATTTGTGACGTTTACTGATTTCCACTGGAATCAGGGTTCTCACCAAGTCACAGGGCTGGGAAGATGGGTGTACCATCTCATAATAGATGGAGGCTCAAGGACAGAGATCACAGTCAAGCATAGCAAGAAAAATAAAGAAGTGGGGAGTGCTTTGTGAATTTGTCACCTTTGACTTTTCTCCAATTTTAAATGTATATAACTTAAAGTTTAATAATCCTTGTGTTCTCACACTGGCTCGTAAAATGACTGAGAATTTAGCAACTGACACTTGTGAACTGGTAAGCTAACCTGTTCCAGGCCACGGCTGGCCAACCCCTGGGAATCTTCTTTCAGAGAAAGGGTTTACTCTAGAACCCACGCCAGCCTCCAGCTCACAATAATCCTCGTCCCAGCTTCTTAAGTGCTGAGATGAAAGGAATGGGCCGCCATGTCCAGCCTTCTAACGCTTTGCATTAGATCTCCGTTTCTTTCTGTAAATTTCTCCTATGCCTTTATCTTCTTTCTCCTTCTCTTCTTTGTTTTTCCCTCCTGTGTGTGTGTGTGTGTGTGTGTGTGTGTGTGTGTGTGTGTTTTCTCTCTCCACATCCTCACTCTTCCCTGCTGAGCCTGTCATGTGGAATAGGCTAGCCCTTTGTTGGAGGTGGGGGGTGGGGTGAGTGTGTGGGGGTGTGTGGGGGAAACTAACAGCGCTCACCCACACCCATTTACACTCTTCTTTGGGCACAGCAGGGTGTGCTTTTTTCCCCTGTCCTCCAGCAGTTAGGCAGAACTGTAGGACCAGCTCTGGTCACTGGGCTGTGAATGAATGTGACACGCTTCGCTTGTAGACTGCAACATTAAATGATGATGTGAAGGGTTTTAATGTCCTCTTTTCCCGTGGTGGCAGTCTTGGAAATGCCTTGTGTTAATGGCAGGGCCAAGAGATCCAAGGAACTCAGGGCACTGGGTCATTGCACAGGGGATGGCTGCCCGGAGGAGTCACCTGAACCCACAGTCTGTTTTGCATAGGAAGTAAGTGTCTCCACGGTGAACTGCAAAAATTCTGCTACTTGTTAAAACAACAGAATTTGATTTGTCCAAATGTGAGGGTCCGAAAATCGCTGAAGGAAGACCCCCAGACTCAAATACTATGTAAAAACAAAGAGTATTTATTCTGCAGAAACAGCCTGTGTGCAAGGATCAACCAACCATACAAAATGGCCGTGACCTGACCAAAGGCATGCAGGCCTTTTTATAGGGAGCTAGGGGCACTTCTAAGAAGGTGTGCTATGTTCTAATCTGATTGGGTGAGCTAAGGAGCAATCACACGGGGAGTAAACTGATAGGCTGGGCCTGAATGGCCAGTTACCTGAGTTACAGTCCAGAGGCATTCGGCCATATATGGTCACATTAGCGGCTGACTGGTTCAGATCTTTCCATGTGGTCTTTCTGGGACCAGGAACATCCTGTTACATGACTCAAACTGGCATTGGCTGGCGCCATCCAGTGTCTGTGGGGGCTACCTGTCTTCCGCCATGGCACCATGAGCCCGGGTATCCATGGCGTGAGCCATGTTCCTTTTAACAATGTCTGACCCTCTCACAAGTAGCCAGAGACCAACTGTATGCTTTATTACCAGGAACCCCGGTATTTCTGTCTCTCTACAGCCGGTCTTCCTCCACCAAAATGTTTATCTAGGAATCTCCATGTGCTATAAGTATTTTGGGTTTATTTCCTGAGGCACTGGGCATTTTAGTTAGCTCTTACTGAGCAAAGGGCCAGGTGTCTTGCTTGCGGCATAGAATGGCTGCCTGAAGTAGAGGTGATTCTGGCTTCTGCTTTATCCAGTACTGTGTGTGGTTCCACTCTCACTGGTCCAGATCCTTACACTTAGTGATACTCAACGTCTCAGAGTGTATTGCAGTGAGATGTTAAGCCTACAAATGCGAGGAGGAAAACCACCAACCTAAATCATGACCAAAGTAATTAAAGCAAGCTTTTAAAATTCATATACACAGGCTGTCTCTCCTTAAGGTGAGGCTCAAGAGATCAGCATTGGACAGGGGGGGTGATAAGGGTTTTTATAGCTCGAAAGTAAGGGGTTTCCAAGTTGGGGATTTGGTAGACCAATAGTGGGGTTATAGAAGCAGAACATAACAAGGTGGCCATAACAATCTCCTGAAACAAAGACATAGTTGCAAGGTGCTTATAACAAGGTAGTCATAGCAACCTTTTTTTTTTTTGTTTTTTTTGGTTTTTTGTTTTTTTCAAGACAGGGTCTCTCTGTGTATCCTTGGCTGTTCTAGACTTACTTTGTAGACCAGGCTGGCCTCAAACTCACAGCCATTTGCCTGCCCCTGCCTCCCAAGTGCTGGGATTAAAGGCGTGCACCACCACGTCCGGCCCCATCACAACTTTTTGAAACAAAAGTATGTTTGCATTTTTATGGAACAGGCAGTAAGGGAGCCATTTGTAGTTAAGGTTCTAGGTGGGGCATAGCCCGATCATTGAGAAATAGCTTTAATCATAAACAAGAGTGAATCTAGTTTGTTTTTACTGTAGGATGGCTTTCAAGCCCAAGAAGGGGGCAGGCTGGTTTATCCCACCAGGGAGGGGCACAGATGGATGGCAAGAAGCTTTTCAGACTGTCTATAGGGTGATGGCTGAGAGTATTGCAGAGTATAAAGCCTGGAGTCTTGACCAAAGCACAAAATCTCAATTCAGGTTTGTGATCTATAAATTAGGGATTAAAAACGGTGCCAATCTTATGGGATGGTGGGGTTATTAAAGGAGACATCAGTGCAAATGTGTTTTATATTCTGCCTTGATAACCATTGGTGGGGCCGGGCAGATGGTTCGGTCAGTAAAATGCTTGCCACACAATCATAGAGATGTGAGTTCAGATCCTCAGTTAAAGCTGGGTCTGGCAGCCTGTCTGTAGTGTGTCTGTAACTCTACTATTGCTGGGGGCAGAGACAGGAGGTAGATTCTCAGAGCTCATTGGCCAGCTATCTCTACCACTTAGATGGGTCTGGGATCAGCGAGAGAGCACTCTGTCTCAAAAAATAAGGAGAACAACAGAGGAAGACACCCAACTACCTCCCCCCACCTCTCTCTCTCTCTCTCTCTCTCTCTCTGTGTGTGTGTCTCTGTCTCTCTCTCTCTCTCTGTCTCTCTCTCTCTCTCTGTGTGTGTGTGTGTGTGTGTGTGTGTGTGTGTCTGTCTGTCTCTCTCTCTCTCTCTCACACACACACACACCATTTAGCAATCATTGTTACTTCTACTGCTACTGTGGCCAGCACTATAGCTGGAAAGACATGTTCTTACCCATACAGCTAACTACAGCAAGAGGGGATTTTTCACTTCAACCTGGACACAACAGGTTCCTGCCTGTCTCGTGTCTTAAACCTAGAACAGTTCTTTCTTTATGGTTCTGTATAGGGCATCCTGCTGATCCCTTTCTAGTCTTATGGTACCTTCACTTCAGGATTCTTCTTGAGGGGAAAAAAAAAAAACAGATTTGAGAGGGAAAAAGCTAGGCTCTCAGATCATTCTTCACAGTCTCTGATCAGTACTCAAATAATGCCAAGGAGCACGTGTGTATGAGGTGCTGCTGCTGTTGTTTTTGGAGGTGGTACTGGAAGGGTAGAAGTGGCATGGCCAAAGTGGCGGATATTAGGGTAGGTGGAAGACGGGGATGGAGAGGTGGAGAGGTTTGGTGGGGTCTGTGTCATCTGGCTTTGCACAGCCGACTTAAGGCTGTCATTCCCTTTTCCCAGGGCAAAGTAGTCTGCAGGCCTGGCAATCTGCATAGCTAAGGATAGCACAAGGTGTTTCCTGTCCCATACGGACTGAGATGCAGCAGGCAGCTTTCCTTAACAGTAAATTAATTAATTTTAAAAATATAGCAGAAGCAGCACATGGAATCTTTGTAAGACAGTCTGTCAGAGTGTTCCCCCTGCGCACACACACACACATACACACACACACACACACACACACACACACACACACACACACACAGAGTTTTATTATGCGTTCCTCACAGCAAGCTTTTGAGATTTATGTATGGAGACAACTCTATTTAAGGTTGAAATATGGCCCTTTCTGGTCATCAAATTGTTTACACCAATGTTTTCAGGCAGAACTGATAAAAGGGAAAAAAAAAAGAAAATCTTACATCCATAGGACCCTCTTTTTAAGATTTTGAAAAATATTCTAATAAAGGCTAGGCTTCTCATAGATGCAAATGGCAAACTCACTTCATACCAGATTATACAAAACCTGCAACAGACAGATCTGCCTTTGCTCAGATGCTGCCCACCTCCACCCCATTGGGCCTTTTCAGCAGCTCTCTCTCTCTCTCTCTCTCTCTCTCTCTCTCTCTCTCTCTCTCTCTGTGTGTGTGTGTGTGTGTGTGTGTGTGTTTGGTTAGCTCCCAGGCCTAGCTTCTCCCCATGGAGACCTCAGAAGCTCCAGGTCCTTAGGGTGCCAGACCCAGACCAGGAAAGAGGAGGCTATTCCTTCCTGGGCACTTCCGACCAAGTCTTATGATCAACACTCTACCAAAAAACCTCTTTTTGACCAAACCCTATGCAGGTCTGGCCTTGTGGTCAACCCCGAATTGTTCAATTCAAATAGAATAATAAGAATCCTACTGAGTCAGAATGCCCATCGGCTGTGTCTGGTCAGTTTGCTAATCCTCCCAGCTCGTGACTGACAAGAATCCTTCTTGGTCAGTGCAGCTAGAGTCTTTCTTATGCTTGGTGTTTCCTTTTGGTAACTCGTCACCTACTGACCCCCATATTATTTCTTTGTTATTCATTCCCACTTTTCCCGGCATTCAGAGTGGAGTCAAATCTTCTCCTACAGCCAGATCCACTTGCAGAAGTAGTTCCTATGCCCACCTGATGGTTCTTTATAGAGTCTGCCTACTTCACAGCTCATGAAAGCATGTTTTCTCACAAAACTCATTGACTCTACTCAGCCTTGCTTTGGGCCGAGTACTGACCTGCGATGCTGTCACAGTCCTGAGAGTTAACCATCCTGAGTCCCACCACTTTGAATCCTGAAAACTAAAATTCCCATGAAACCAAAAAGTTATATAAAAGATACCAAAAGCTGAATTCTAGGAGATTGACCATGTGCTATGGCAAAAAAAAAATCATCTCTGTCTTTTTTAGGGTATTTACATGGTAGTGTCTCTGTGTGTTTCCATGTACACATACATGTGGAGGCCAGAGGCTGGCATTGGTGGTGTCCTCTATTACCCTCCACCTTATTTTTAGATATAGCATCTTCTCGGGGAACCTAGATTCACCAATTTGACAAGCCTAGTTGGCTAGAGAGAGCCCCGGAGATCCTTCTGTCTGCTTCCCAGAGCTGAGGTTAGAGATGTGGGCGGCTGCATCTGGCGTTTCTGTGGGTGTTGGCAATCTGAACTCAGAGCCTCATTGTTTGTGCAACAAACACTTCACCCGCAGACCCTCCTCTTCAGCCCCTACAACACTGTTCCTTAGAGTGCATTATTTGTGTGCACTGTTGTTGCCTACTGCCAACATTCCAGGTGCTGGAACCAAATCAGAGCCATGCTTGTCTGAGGAAGCCAAGGACGTCACTGACTGCTTTGAAAATAATTACATGCACAACGGGAATGCTGCTGATGCGGAAATATTGGGACGTCTTTGAGAACAGTAGAGCTTCTCAGAAAACTAAAGCCCCAGAAACTCCATGGCCACCAAAACCAGCCTGAGCCAGGGGTCTCGGGTTCTTGTTTTGGAAATTTGGAGAATGAAATTCACAAACCAAAGAGGATCAGTTTTAGAGAGAAGTTTATTCTAGAATAAACTGAAGAAGGAGAAGGAGAGGAGGTGTGGGGTATCACAGGAAGTTGGGTACTATCGAGCTGGGGCCTTTTAGAACTTATGGCATCAACTGGGGTGAGCCATGAGGAAGGAGTGAGCTGTTCAGTACAGGTGGCCTAGCCAGGTGTCCAAGTGGCTTATCCAAGCTCCAGTCACAGAGTCACTGGACGCTCTAGACGGGTGCTTATCTAGAAGGTAACAGAGAACCCAGAGCTCTCTCCTGGGTCCTAGCCTCCAGCAAGGACATTCTAGGAACAGGTGTGTCTGGTTCCTGCCGAATCTGACCAGCCTCTACCTCCTCTTAACATCTCTGCTTCATTACCAGCCTTGATGTTGACAACTCTGTGGCCTGTGTCTGAGTGAGTGAACGAAGAATAAATTGATGATCAGTTCCCAGAAGCACGCGTATGCATGCTGGAGAAGATGAAGAGAGGTGTGGGTAATGTCTCTTTCCTATTGTACCTGGAATCACAGACAAACTGCAGAAAACAGAAACACCAAGCAGAAATCAAGTATGATTTCAAGTATGAAGTCAAGGACTCTGAAGAGAGTCCTTCCCTAAAAGAAAAATAAATAAATAAATAATTAAAAAGAAAGCAGCTGTTCATCACAATGCAGTTCTTAATAAACATAGTTACTAAGTGAGATGTGGTGGTGCATGTTGTTAATCCAACATTGGAGGCAGAAGCAGGCCAGTGTCTGAGTCTGAGGCCCTGGTCTACAAAGCTGGGCCAGCCAGGACTACACAGTATAGTGATGCCCTGTCTAAACAAATAAAAACAGAAAACCTAAACCAACGAAACCAAACCCCGTAGTTAATGATAGTGAGTGCTAGACAGTTCTCACAGAGCCCCTCTGCTGTAACACACTTCTTCATAGGCTCACTTAGCCTCCTAGATTTTAACTTTATTCTCCATTAATCTACATTATTAGCATTATTTTCATAATTTTCTATGCCATATGTGTCCAATACTAAAGGTGTAAATTATATAAAGACTTCTACAGTTCTAACTCATTTTATACACTTTGTTTTTGCAAATTAGTCTCTGTACGAGTGCATTATCATGGCACTGACTTTGTGTGGACATGTGCATAAAGGTGTCGAGATGGACTTCATACATGGTGGTAGAATACTTGCTATCCAGGCACTTGGGCAGGAAAGGGTCAGGGGCTCAAAGCCAGTTTCAACTACTGGTTGAGGTCAGCCTGGGCTGCACAAGATCCTATCTCACAAACAAACAAAGGATATTGAGATGCTCTCAATAAGTGAAGATTAAGTCCTTTTTGTAGACTGCATTTGTGAAAGAGAAAAGTTTGCCAGGCTGAGCTGCTGAGACAGCTCTGCAGGTCATGGCACTTGGCACTTGGCAAAACTGATGACCTGATTTCTATCTCCAGCATGTGTGGAGGTCAGAGGACAACTTTCTAGAGTTCTTTTTCTCTTTCCATTGAGTGAGCCATGACATGCAAGTAAGTGACCCAGCAAGTAAATAAATGTAGTATCAAAATATTTTGGAGCCAGGATTTTACCATGTAGATCTGGATGTATTGGAACTCATTGTGTAGACCAGGTGAGCCTTGCACTCACAGCGATTGGCCTTTCTCTGCTGCTTGAGTGCCGGGGTTAAAAGCATGCACCAGCATGTGTAGCATCATCATCATTGTCGTCGTCGTCATCATAACATAACAATTTTAAGACCTTTAAAAAGTTTTCCAGATCTTGGCATTTTGGGCAACTGTACTTGTAATAGCTCTTTTGGTCAATATCACCAAAAGACAGGCTTTCTGTCATAGTATTTCAGATAAAAATTATAAACCTAGGTGCATATAAATACTATTGTGATATATATTTGTACACTTTAATTTTTGAACTATGTTTTATTAATATAAATTTTACACTCATAATATGCTCATATGACCATGAATAAGTCTGAATGTTAATGCTTTGTAAAGAACATATGTTACAGTGGAGTTTTATTCAGCCATGGCAAATGAAATTATGTCCTTTGCAGGAAAATGAATGGAACTGGAGATCATCATGGTGAGCAAAGTAAGCCAGACTTAGAAAGATAAATGCTGCATGCGTACTTTCACACATGGCTCTAGACTCAAATATGTGTAGTGGTGGAGGTTTGAGTGGGAAAGTCTTCCATAGCCATGGGAACATTCAACACTTGGTCCCAGTTGGTGGCAGTGTGTGGCCTTGCTGGAGGAACATCACTGGAGGTGGGCAGTGATAGTTCACAGTCTATCCCATTTCCAGTCCACTCTGTTTCGCACTTGTGGTAAGAAATGTGATCTTTCAGCTTCTTGATCCAGCCTCCTGTTGCCACATTTCCCCTACCATTATGGTCTTGACTTCTCAAACAGTGAGCGTGGACAAACTCTAACTGAGCCATGGTGTTCTATCACAGCAATAGAGTGCTCTCTCAATCTCTCTCTCAATCTCTCTCTCTCTCTCTCTCTCTCTCTCTCTCTCTCTCTCTCTCTCTCTCTCTCACACACACACACACACACACACACACACTCACACACATTGAAAGCAGAAGAAGGACTACTCTGCTCACAGGGAAGAAGAGTCTAGCTTAAGGTGCTATGAGGGATGAGGGGTGGGGGATGGGGGAAGCCAGATATGAACAAGTCACCATGCTATGTATGTATACAAATACAATGATGGAACCTCTTCTTTTGTATGTTAACTAAAATTTAATTAAAAACAATGCTATGTATTATTATTGCCTATCTATTGCATAAAGTAGCTTATGAAATAATCTGTGATTTAGTTTTTCAAATGAATTTCCTTCAAAAAAATGTTCGCAGGTATTCCTAAATTAATTAAACGACTTTTTTTTTTTTTTTGTCATTTTCTTTTCCAGAATTACCTATTCAAGATTTTGATCTTCAGGGATTTCAGTATTTCAATATTCTGGTGACATTGCTTGGAGTTATGGCTCAGATGCACTTATACTAGAATCAGGGAAAAGGGGTGTTGCCCAGAGTACCCAGAGAGTAAAGTAAAACCACCTTGTGCCCATAGATGTTGAGGGCTACAGCTGTGCTGAAAGGGACCCTGGCCTGCGAGCCTCTTGGTGTCATCTCCTGTCCTGGATTGTTTCGTCACTTGCAGGGACTGCAATGGTCCAGGGCCTTTGCCAGGGGCCGGATGCTCGGCCTTAGCACAGAACAGGTGATCTGGAGCTCAGGTGCACCCCGTGGTAACCCAGCTCACAGCAGCATTCAGAAGAGCTGTGCTGGAACAAGTTTTGATGTTAAAGACCAGGAAATTGGAAGGTGGCTTCCTACCTTTTAACTTTGGCTGCACAATATAATCTCCAGGAGGTAGTTTTGTTGTTGCTGTTGCTTTCCTGATGCCTAGGGCTTGGAGAGATGGCTCTGCTGTTCAGAGCACTGGCTCGCTCTTTCTCTGCCTCCAACTTATGAATCACGATCTAAGCTTTCAGTTACTGCTCCAGTGTCATTCCTGCCTGTCTGCTGTCGTGAGCGTCATGGACTCTCACCCTCTGAATCTGTAAGCAACAGAGCCGTATTGAAGTGACCCCATATCACTCACTGAAGTAGAAGTTTCTGGTTTCTTTGAAGACTCAGTTGTGTCACGTGGAGTTTTGCTGAAAGCTGTCTTGTGAGAGGGCGTGTGATGTTTTTCTGGGAGCAGACACGTGAGAGGGCATGTGATGGTTGGAAGGAGTATTAAAAAATCACGGGCGGTGGGATGGGGGTTTTGGCATTTCTACGCTGTGCAACACTTTGTTGTTGGTCTTCGCCTAGAAGGGGGAAATGTTCCAGAGAACTTCTCGGGGTACTCTGGCTGATTCTGGCCACTTTCACTGATTGGTGCTGATTCACTGGAGCCTTGCTGTTTCTGCCGGATTGTGCCACCCCTACGGATTCATGTGGTGTTTGGCGTTGGCTATTGGCCTGGACTGCTGGTACCCGGGGAACACAAAGTGGAATTGGCCCAAGGAACTATGTCTAAACAGGTCCACAACCCCCTTTTCCTATTAGCATTCTTTCTTCCTTTCCTCTGGTTGATGGGTTAGAAGTGAGGCTGAAGTGTTTAAGAACCCTCAATGAAGTAGGTTTTGAAAATTCTAAGCCTACAACTCATGCCATTTTTGCACCCATGGACATATCTTGGTTTGACAGCCATAATTGTAGTTCACAGGGTTCATATCTGGTTTAGACTGTTGGTGACCTTTCTCTCCCAGCAGCCTTCTGATACCGTGAAGGCTAGACATCAGGGAGAGGCTTCCTGATCAATACCAACTTGATTTCTCCATGTCCTGTGGCCAAGAAACACAGCATCCTCAACAGTAAGATCCTGTCATTATGTTCTGGTGGGCAACCAAGGACACTGTGCTATTTTGTGGGACTCCAGGACATCCCTGACCTTGTTACCTTGTCACGTAAGAAGTATCCCATACCTGGCACTGTACTTTTTATTTGGCAACTTACGGCTTCTGGGAGGAATATTATTCCCTGTGAAGGCTAAATCCAATTATATCCTTTTATATGAGCATTTAAAACACAACACAACACACACACACACACACACACACACACACACACGTGCATGCGTGCGCGCATGCATGTACACACATATGCACACACACATCCGGAATTTATAAAATGCCCTTTTCAGACATTTTTAGTGTTAGTTCTCCATCCCTTCCCACACATCGCTCCTCTGCCCAGCCTCCTCTCCCTCTCCCCACTAAGGATGTGGGGACCTGGAAGAATGCCTTCCTGAAAGAGGCAGGAAATGACTCTACTGCTCATGTGTACAGATCAGCATGGTTATGTAATGCAACCTCGGCCCCAGACTCCGGCAAGGGCCACTGACCCAAACTCCCTCGAGGCTCGTCGTGAGCTGGTGAGACCAAGGAAACCAACCCCCCTCCCAGAAGCACATAAATACAAGGGGCTTTGTTTCGTTTCTGATTGTATCGCCAAGTCAGTGACCAACATTCACTGCTTTAGAAGAAGATAAAATGCTCCGATAATGGACCTTCCCACTCAAGTAAATCCTAGGAAATATGCCTTCTTGACCCCTCCAGGCAATTTGCTCAGACCATGAAATATGCAATCGACACATGCATAATTGCGAATGTCATTAATGATCATAAAAACCATCCAGTGCCTACAAAACCCAAGCCTTATTTCCTCCACAAGGACCCCCGCAGCACATTGGTTATTCATGATGGAAAGATGTATTTCCTCTCCTTTGTGAAAATTTTACCAGCCGTTAACTCTACTGAGTGAGAAGCTTCTCGTATTGTGGATAAGTTGAAGCTTTGCCCAGAGAAGAGAGCAGCACCCAGGAAGCTCCCTACTTGGGGCTGAGGTGACCAGCCGTGTAGTCCTGGTTAACCTAGCACAGTCATTCCCCTTTGTCTTACCAGGGAAGTAAGTGCAAGTCTGCACCCTAGTTGTGTAGAACCCAGGACTGGTGTGCTATAGGGAGGTAGGACGAGGCAACACATGAACGCTCGTCTCCAATTCTGTATCACCTTGAGTGCACTGATTAAAACATAATTGGCAAACCTGGTTCGGTAAATGGCAGGGTGTCCTGTGTCCTGACAAGATGCAGCCTATGGCCAGTATTCTCGAGGCTCCCTCGTGTTAAGCCTTCATCCTGCTGTTCTTCCTCACTTAATGGGAATAGAGGAATTAGCCTACCAACCAGGGTCAGCACCTGATTGAAACTGGTCCGGCCAGAAGGACAAGATATCAATTTCCTTCTGGGTTTCAGGGCTTTGTATGCACAGGAAAGGCCAATGGTATATAATTTTGCAAAATCCAGCAATATGAAAAGAGGGAGAATGGAGAGGAGGAGAAGGAAATAGATACAAACTGGTGTACTGGGGCACCTGGCTTCCTCACATCCTATTTTGGCAGCTCTTTCTAATCTAGCCCCTGAGCTCTGGCTGCATCTCTGTCCGTAGTTTCCAGAAAAATACTCCTGATTCCCATAACTAATTTCTTTCAGTTTTTTGAGATGTAGGGGCTAGGGAGACAGCTCAGTGGTTTAGAACACTTGCTGTTCTTCCAGAGGGACAGAATTCTGCTCCCAGAACCCATGTGAGGTATCTCACAACTCCCAGTCACTCCAGATCCAGGGGATCCAGTGTCTCTTGTAGCCTCCAGAGACATTTACACTTGTGATACATGTATACACAGACACATACGTGTCTGTGGGCTGGAGAGGTGGCTCGGTGATTAAGCGTACTTACTCCCTACTCTTCGAGAGGACTCAAGTTTGGTTCCTAGCGTCTGTGGTCAGGTGGCTCACAACAACCTGTAGCTCCAGCTCCAAACAATCCAGTACCCCTTCTGGTTTCCATGAAAACCATGTACACACACACACACACACACACACACACACACACACACACACACACA
>OU015749.1:114064815-114082835 GCA_907169655.1 Acomys percivali | reverse complement strand
CACACACACACACACACACACACACACACACACACACACACACACACTTAAAAAGAAAACACAGAAAAACAGGGTAAAAATAAATCTTAGAAACATTATGCCAGCTTTGAATGGGTTCCTGTGATATTTAAACAAACACTAGAAATAAAATAGTTTTTTGGTATCAAGGGAAATTACTTCTGAAATCATGGTAGGTCATTCAAAAAGCAGGCCATGAAAGCACATAAATAGCATGGCCTTACAGATATCAAACAATAGATGAGTTAGAAACATTACAATAGCCAGGCACGGTGGTATGCACCATTAATATCAGCACTCAGGAGGCAGAGGAAGGCAGAGCTCTGAGTTAAGGGTAACCTGGATTAGAGTGAGTTCCAGGACAGCCAGAGGTACACAGAAAAACCCAGTCTGGAAACAAAACAAAACAAATCAAAACATTGTGATTGTTTGTTGTTAATGGGATTACAGAAAAGTTAATTTTGTTTGTTGCCTCTTTCTTTTTTGTGTATTTACATAGTTTATAAGGAGTATTTGTATTTTGTCTTTGTTAGACTGTCTGTAGGGCATCCTGCGTGTGAGGCAAGGGCTCTCCATCGACCTCCAGCTCAAGCTCAATAATATTTTTTAATTTTATTATTTTAAATAAGATTTATTTTTATTGAGGTCAAAATAGTTAATAATTTCCCTCGAAAATACTTGCAATGGGAAAGCTGATTCAAATCCATATATGCCCTCCAGTGAAATCTGTGTCTGTAGAGCTTGAGGGTTGTCTTTTGGTTGGAAGGGAGGGCCATGGCGCTGGAGAGATGGCTCTGTGAGAGCAGATACAGATCTTCCAGAGGACCTGAGCTCTGTTCTCAGCACCCACACCAGGTGGTTCACAACCACCTGTAACCAGGAGAATTTCAGAGACTCTGATGCTCTTGGCTTCCATGGGCAGCTGCACAGGCATGCGCATACCCACTCTCAGAGACACACATATACACAAGCAACTAAAATATAAATCCTTATATGAAATCCTTACACAGCTGGGTACCCTTCGCTGGCCTCAGCCAGTCTCCTGTGGCTCTGGCCACAGAGGAAGAATGTGGACGTAAATAGAAAGGCTCCATGGAAAGGGCAGCCAGGCAAAGGCAGCTCTGCTTTCCCTTCTGACCCTTTTATTTATATCTGGGTCACTGCCAAAAGCTGCTGCCCATTCTGGGGGACGATGTTTTCCTTCCTCCCATGCAAAAACTTGATGCTTCTGTTGCACCCAGCCCTTGCCCACAATGGAACCTTTCTAGCTAATAGCAGTGCTGCTCCAGGAGCCCTTCAGAAGGTCGGTGTCAAAGCACCTAGCCTCACGGACTAAGAAGCTGTGAGCTCTCAGCTGCTCCGGTGTTTAGACAGCCATTGTTGGTCTAACCAGTTCCAGTTTACATCCTGTAGGCCAATCTAATAAATGCCCTGTCATCTGTCTATCTGTCTGTCTGTCTATCTGTCATATTAATATATTCCTTCTGTTGGTTTGGGTTCCCCTAGAGAACACTGACTAATACAATTGCCTGCTCAGTAAAGGTGAATTTTTTAAAAAATCAGTGTAAAATGTTTCAGAGAAAAATTTAAAAGGAATCTGTACTCTGACTAGTCTTGTGAAACGTAAAAAGGAAATCTCATGCATACCTCTATGTGTTCTTTCTTGTGTTTTAGATAGAAATGTTTACCAGACTCTGATGTCATTCCTGCCAGGCTCAACAGCAACTGACACACTCTAACGTGTCAACTATGGATCCATAGCATCCAGTAGACTAAATAGTTTTCTATCAATTCTTCTTCTTTCCATAGTTTGAAAAGATCTTTTTTTTCTTTCTTTTGAAAGATTCATATTCATTATAAATATTGAGATCATACAGACAAGCAAGAAGGATGAGGCAGGTTCACTTGCGGGGTGACTGAGAGTCGGGGTGACCGAGAGTCGGGGTCCCTGGATGTGCACCTATTAACCCATCCCACAAAGGGACTCCTACTGGCTGTTATCTCCTTTGTGTGCTCAATCCCAGGTGTCACCTGTGAATTCCCAAGTCATCAGATCCAGATCAGCAGTCATTTGTGATGCCTGGACCATCATTACTTTAATGGATGATTTTTAATGCTACTACTAATTTTCACTATCGTACGAAAAGACGGAGAGGGCAATCTTTGTCTTTGGGGCTTTGGCAATGGTTGCCTTGGAGAAATGATGAGAGATGGTGTTTCTGGGTCAAAGGTAGCTTCATTCAATATGATCATTCCTACCATCCCTGGGCACTTGAGAGAGGGACTAGATCAATTTATTCACCACCAGTAGAGCATGAAAGGCTGAGCCCCAGCCCCTGGCCTGTCCAAGGCTTTACTGTTCTTCTGAAGAATTCTCTTTATCCGTCCCTTCCCCCCCATGCCCCTCTTTGCAGATGCTCTTTTGCATAGGTCCCATGCTGAGTTTTTATCTCCTTGTCTGTAATCAATGCTAGTTCTGTCTGGGTCTGCCATTTGCTTAAATTCCCATGAGGGAGACCCTGACTCCTTTCGTCACTTTGGTCACTACCTGAGCCTTCCTTTAGAGCCTTCCTTCCCTTAAATTGGGTGGCTAGACTCTAGCTGTGATTGCTAATTTATTCATTTACTAAAGAGATTTGATGACGGGAGGTATGACCTTCAGTTCCCTCCAACATCGTCACCACTCTGTCCACCCTGGGCAGCCTGGTTGGATGTGCGTGCGTGCGCGTGCGCGTGTGCGTGTGCGTGTGTGTGTGTCTGTGTGTCTGTGTGTGTGTGTGTGTGTGTGTGTGTGTGTGTGTGGTGAGGGGTACAGGTTTCAACATCTGAGTAGGTTGAGCACTTTGGTGGTAAGTAGGGTAAATGACATTCCCCACTTCGTCCAATGAATTTGCTCCTCTTTTTACAAAGAATACTCCAATGGAAACAAACAGAAAAAGAAAACATCCTCTGGCACCTACATTCCAGGTATGTGACATGGCCCCTCAGGGGAGGCTAGGCTTCTCATTGGCAGTTTCTGCATCTCACGGTTGACGTAATTCTCGGCTTAAATCCATAAGTAATTTTTTTGGAAACATATTTGGGTTCTTTTTTTTTTTAAAGATTTTATTTATTTATTAAGTATACAGTGTTTTGCCTGCATGTACACCTGCACACCAGAAGAGGACACCAGATCTCACTATAGATGGTTGTGAGCCACCATGTGGTTGCTGGGAATTGAACTCAGGACCTTTGGAAGAACAGGCAGTGTTCTTTAACCTCTAAGCCATCTCTCCAGCCCCATATTTAGATTCTTAATTGACACATAGCATGGCGCATATTTATTGGGTCCATCGTGTCATTATAATACTCTGTAAAGATCAGGTCAGGGCCATTGGCACACCCAGCTCTCCAGACTGACGTCATTTCTCTCTGTTTCGGACCATTCAGAATCCTAGTAGCCATCTTGAAATGTTCAACTAATTGTTGAAATGTTCAGCTAATGGTGACCCCCCACTGAGTCACAGAGGATTAGAGGTTACTCCTTACTCAGCCATACCCTGTACCTCCTTAGCATTCAGGCTGTGAGAATGATGTTTAAATCCACATATAATCAAGAACATGTCACGTTCAGGAGGTGACATCATTCTGTATAGCCACTCTCTATACCTCCATCTATAGAAGAACTCAAAGATTTGTCAGCTGACATCTCGGTCCATAGACTCCAGAAGTTCAGCTACACTTGATGGTCATAACTCTGCATTGAGGCACAGGGCACGGTGTTTCTATCTATACCATACATACCTGCCCTGTCCATAGATTCAGGGCAGCTGAGGGGTCGCCTCATTCAGAAAGCTACCTATCTACATGTAGAGACCAGGGATGTCACAAATATCACCTATGAAAGCGGTGGGTAAGCAAGAAGCGGTCACTTGTTCATAACCAGAGCACAAGAGGCTATAGAGTATCCCCCTGAGGCCCCAGTTTTGTGTGTGTGTACATGTGGGGGTGGGGGTATGGATTTTTTTTTCTCAGTGTTGAGGATTGAACCTTGCTCATGCTAGACAAATGCTTTACCACTGGCTTCTGTCCCTGACTCCACAGTTTGTCTTTAGGGAATCCCACCTAACAGGTTTGTAAGAAAATACAGATAAGCCAGGCATGGTGGCGCACGCCTGTAATCCCAGCACTCAGGAGGCAGAGGCAGGAGGATTGCTGTGAGTTTGAGGCCAGCCTGGTCTACAAAGAGAATCCAGGACAGCCAGGGCTACACAAAGAAACCCTGTCTTGAAACAAACAAACAAACAAAGAAAGACACAAAGAAAAAAGACACAATTAGCTACTGGGTGTGGCGGCACATGCCTGTAATCCCAGTACTTTGAAAGGCTGATGGAGGGGAATTGTAAGTTTGAGACTAGTCTGGGCTATGAGGCAAGACCCTGTCATCAAAAGGAGGAGGAATGAGAGAGAGAGAGGGAGAGGGAGAGGGAGAGAGAGGGAGAGGGAGAGAGAGAGCAGACACATGAACAAGGACCATTCTAGACACCATCTGGTTACACTGAATTCATCTGAGTAACCCAGGATACTCAAGAGCATTTTGTAAAAACAGAAAGTAATTTAATGCCTACAACTTGACTTCTGTGAAGTTCCCTTCTTTTGTGTAACAGCATGTGCACAAGTCCGAGGTATGAGACCCAAGACATGGACAATTTTGGAGGTCATTTTTCAGTCCACCATGACATTGTGCGTGTGTGTGTGTGTGTGTGTGTGTGTGTGTGTGTGTGTGTGTGTGTGTGTGTGTGGTGTGTGTGTGTGTATTTACTTAAAATAAAAGTCCCTTCAAGATCATTCCAAAGAAGAGCCATAAGAGTCTCTGTCCTCCATAGCTCCATAGACATCTTCCTACCCAGGGCCAGTTGGCCTAGGTCTCCCTGATGCAAACCCTGCCAGATTCCCACCACGATGTACTCAGCTCGGGTAAGGCTGAGAACCTGGCACAGCCTTCTCCCCCTGGAAGGCTGACGACATGGCTCCTACATCCACCCAGAGCTATGAGTTGCCCAGTCTGTCTGTTCACTGCTGTTTCCTGAAGCTGGGCCAACATGTCTAGGAAGAGCCCAAGAACATTGGGATTGGTCCAACAAGCCCATAAGCGCAAAGCTTGGCTTTTCCTCTACAGGGGGGCCATTAGAGGCTGGTGCTAACTTTCCAGTAGAACTACAAATATCGTAATGGTATTATAGCCAAGGCCCCAGGAAGACTAAAATGTCAGCCTGTCAATCATCCCCTGCCCCTCAAGATCCCATATAAGGAGGAGTGAAAGGATACAGATTTTTAAAATGCCATTTGTTATTAGCCCGTTGGTGGCAGACACTCACATGCAGAAGTTGTATTCGATGGCTGGAGTCTAGAGGAGGCTACTTGTCTAACTTCTGAGCATCCTTGTTCAGGAATAGGGTCAGACACGGCCAGTTCAGGGTTGAGGTGGAAGCCTGGCCTGGATCAGACAACTGTATCCAGGCAGGAAACTGAAGCATTGCCAGTAGAGGCTTAGCCCTCCCTAGAATCAAAGCAGGAAGAAGGAAAGAGAAAGTGCCGTGGGCAGATGGACGCCTTTGAAGTGCGTTGACCCCACAGCTTATCAGCGAGTGTAGTCAAGTGGGCCTCAGAGGTCTGGACTTTGGCCCGTCAGATTAGTTAACCACGGAATCTTGTGAGCACAATAGGGAGAGAGGAAGGAGATGGAAAGAGGCTGTGCTGACACATAAGAGTGGACAGTGGTGTGCCTTCATACTTCTGAACTCTACCTACCTACTGGATGCTTCTCACCTCAAGATTGAAGATGACAGAGCTTAACATTCCCCACCACCCCCCGCCCTGAATATCAGTCCAGACACCTTGGCAATTAGACACCAGATCTAGCTGCCTATTCACTGATATACCATCAGAGAGGGTCACTAAACCAGGGGCTTCAATGGCACAGTTACTTTGAGACATGCATACGCCTGGTCTAGTCTGTGATACCCGGGTGAGCTGTTCACAAAAATACCAGGAATATCCCCAATGCCCAAGAGTCAAAGGACCATACAGGCTATTTGTACTAAGTTTCTGTTCAGAGAGCTCTATGGCCGGATTTGGGGAACACAGAGTGTGTTCCTGTGTTAGGCGAATTATCAAGAGTCTTGCCAGAAAGTGCACGGGTGTCCAGGACAGAGTTGGATGTCCTACCCAGCTGGTGCCTCCTCTGCATGCCCCACACTGTTATGAAGTCTAGTCTGTTATGAAGTACCTAGTCTGTCTCCTTTCATAGACTGTCACACAGGAGAACTTTAGCTAGTAGCTAGCCTCTAGTGAATACCAAATCCCTCAAATGGCCATCCAACTGCGCTGAGCCCCAGACACTGTTCCTGGAACCAGCTGGCACTTCTATGTGAACACTGCAGCCGTTTATTCCAAAGTGACCTCAGCCCCCCAAGCAGGTTTCTTCTACAGGTGGACCTACCTGCCAACATGGACACAAAAGGTCCCCAGTGACGAGTTCTTGGAAGACGCCAATAGCCATGGCAGCCAAGGCCCCAAGAGGAGCAGTCCTCAATGCCGTCCAAATGGTCTTTGCCAACCCCAGGCTTCCCAGGCTGGGCACTTTCAGAAGGGCCTTTGTCCTGGTCTGCACATTTTCCAAGCTCACCGTGCCTCACACAATCTGATCCTACCCAATTCGGCCAAAGAAGGCAGTGTGTGTGTGTGTGTGTGTGTGTGTGTGTGTGTGTGTGTGTGTGTGTTTTCAAATTGCTGAAGACATCAGCACTGTGATACCAATGCTTCAGACATCCCTCTCTCACCTCCTCCTGGCACCTCACCCCTCCACCCCCATCCACTTGACTTTCCTTGTCCCGCTCCACTGATGCCAATCATTCAGTCATGTCACCAGAGGAAAAAAGAATACTGAGATTGGGCCAGTCGTAGTGTTTCTACTTTAAAAGGACAGGATAAGGCCAGGGGAGATGGATCATTTGGTAAAGTGCCTACCCTGACACACAAGCATGAAGACATGAGTTTGACTCACCAGAACCTACATAAAAGGGCTGGGCATGGCAGTGGCTGTAATCCCTGTACTTAGGACCCAGCCAGAGACTGGAATCAGCAAGCTCCAGATTGACTGGGAGACCTTGCCTTTAAAATGAAGGTGGAGAGCAATTGAGACTTATGACAGTGACCTTTGGCCTCCACTCCCATGTGCACACACTCACACACACATGTATCCAGGAGGCGACGAGCAGGAGAAGATTCCCTGGAGAGCCAAGCCTGAGCTTCTCAGCACTGACTCTGATCCAACCGTGTGAGTTCATAGCGGCTCACTGGCTGCTACCCACCCACTCCTCCCCTAACTCACCACTGCTTCTACTCCATGGACCAGACCTGTGGGTGTGCATTGCTGACCAGTCTCCAGCTCCTCTGTCATTCATTATCCCAGGCCCGTCCTGTGTTCTCCGCATCCATATTCATCTTTACCTTAACATGGCCATACAGATGAAAAAGGGAGATGTTGGTGACTTGCGGGGACTATGATCTTACCAGGTGGGAAATGCTCAGGTCTGTAGGACACTTACCGACACCATGCTGGGGTGTTCAGAAAATATAGAAGACAGTTTTGTTCTGTTGTGAATCCATACTTCCTTCATCTTCAAGCTGCAAGTCATGTTCACCTTATCCCTTACCTTTGTCAAGAAATTAGGTGGCAGGAAGTTGGTGTGTGTGTGTGTGTGTGTGTGTGTGTGTGTGTGTGTGTGTGTGTACATGCAAAAGACAACTTTGGGTGTCCTTTGGTTTCTACTTGCATGGGAGTAGGGTGAGGACCCAATGGTGATGCTGGTGGGGCAACAGGAATAAAATAATGTGGAAAACTTCCTGTATGGGAGGAGGGAGGACTAGACACAAAATTTTAGAAGAAACTATCAATAAAAACCACCAAGACTTACAGCCTAGAAAACTAAGGACGGCAAATACACATCACCAGGATACCATTTTGGTTCATCATGTGGCATACTGAGTTTTATGTCTGGGTAGGATTCCAAGCATTGCTATTCAGGAAGCAGTTAGGAACACTGACCTCAGTTTGGAGAGGGGACATCAGTTAAAACTACAGGAACCGTCTATGTACAGTGGAAAAATAACAGTGTAGAAATAAATGGGAGTTTTAAGGAGAGAATTCTCAGGGTGTCCCTTCTATCTGGAAGGCTTTATTTATAACTTCTGCCCTGGTTATTGTTAACTGAAAAATCTCAAACCAAGTGACTTAGAACGATGGGTATTTTATTACCTGAAGGTTAATGATCCTGGGCTTTCACTGTGCTTACTTGGGAGTTCTTTCAGTCTGTGAAAATCTACATGTTTGGTGGTGGACCCCTAAGATTCTATTGCCTCATGACATCATAGCTGTGTTGGATGGTATAATATGTTCTGTAATGTGCATGCAGTGATGAAATATACTAATAATGAGTTCTTGGCACTCATCCCATTATTACTAGATGCAAGACTTTGACTATGACCAGATAAGCCCTTTGGACATGTCTCCATCATCTGTCCAGAGTCCAGGCTAGAAAGGACCCAACAGGAAGTGGAACCACGGGCGCTCCCCAGGGCCTCTCTCTGCACTCACTTTATTCTTCACTTTACTCTCTCACCTAGCAGTCCAAGTGGGCAGGGTAGCCAGACTCTCACGTGATGGTTCCAGCCTGACAGCAGCAAGGAGAGTCCGTGTCACCTTTTGTGCCCTCATCCTGGCAACCATGAAGCATTCCTCTGGCACATCCCATCAATCGCAGTACTCCAAAAGGCCGCCTAACATTCAAGGGCAAGGAATACGGATGGGTCCCATCCTGTCACCTCTCAGTGTTTGACTGAAAGTTCCTGCAAGAACACCTGGGAATATTTGCCCTTCTTCCCAAAACTCAGTGTGAGAAGCCTCCCCAGCCCTTCAGATTTGGCGTAGTTCACTTTCAGTAGCCTTCCATCACTGTACACCCCTGTCATACCTAGCATTATGGGCATGTTAATTTGGTCTTATCTGCCCACATCTGTCTAAATTGCAAGCTTCCCAAAGCCAAGAGTCCTATCTTGTTTTGGTTTGCTTTGGTTGGTTACAAAGTAGCAAGGAGACAGAGCTTAGTCATTTAAATTTAATTTCAAAACACAAGAAAAGGAGGGAGTGTGGGATCTTGGTAAAAATCTGTGTTTGAGATGCGATGAAGGGATATTTAGGGAAAGCTTTCTCAAAACCAAATCATTATCATCTTGGGAAAAAAAAACTGTGAACAATTTCACCACCTGTGAAAGTTTGTCATTGGATGAGGTGAGCCATGCCAGTAATAATGAGTAACACCTGCAGACTGTCCACAATAGGCGCTTCATAAGAAACAGTGACCAAGCTCGTTCCTTATTCACCACAGTTGATTTCTTTCTTCTTCTTCTTTTTTTTTTTTTAAAGAGATTTATTTATTACATATACAGTGCTCTGCCTGCATGTACACCTGCAGGACAGAAGAGGGCATCAGATCACATTATAGATGGTTGTGAGCCACCATGTGGTTGCTGGGAATTGAACTCAGGACCTCTGGAGAAGCAGTCAGTGCCTTTAACCTCTGAGCCATCTCTCCAGCCCCAACATAGTTAATTTCTTAAGGGCTAAACCTCAAGAAAAAAAATCCTAACGTCAAAATAAAACAAACGAGAAGTGGGCACAACAGCTAATGCCTATAATTCCGGCATTCGAGAGGCATAGGCAGGAGGATTCTGAGTTCAATGCAAGTCTGGACTACATAGTGAGGTTGAGGCCACCGTGGGCTACTTTAAAAAAAAAAGAGAGAAAAAAAACCCGAAGGCTCCAAGAATTTCCCACTCACTCCCCCCAACCAAAATATATGATTTGATAAAGAAGGCTGTAACTAAGTCCCATCAATAATCAAACAGTCTCAAAACAACACGTCATTTTGCATCTATCAAGTTGGGAAACCTTTAAACATTTGTAAAATGGTCCAAAGGGGCCTGGGTTGATAGCTCAGTGGGTAAAGTGTTCCCTGTGCAAGCATGGAGTTGAGTGTGGGTCCCCCAGAACCCATAAAAAATACTGGGCATAGCGGTTCTGCTCTGTAACAGGAAGACTCCAGAACCTAATAAACTAGCCAGTCTAGCCAATTAGTGAGATGCAGGTACAGTGAGAGTGTCTGCATGGATAAAAACAAAACAAGAATTTGAAGAGTGATGGAGGAAGTCACCTGATGTCAAACACACACACACACACACACACACACACACACACACACAGAGACACACACACACACACACAGTGACCCAATGTCTCAAATATTTACTCAGACATTTCTGATGTGAGGGAGAGAGGCAGAAACCTGGAGGATAAATAGGACTTGGAAGAATTCATTCCTTTCCATTCATCAATCCCACTTGCAGAGATTAGTTCTAAGGACATAATCCTGGGCAGGCAAATATTATCCATATTGAGGATGCTCACTGAAGTTGGTGTTATGATAGCAAAATACTGGACAAATTAAGCATTCAAACGGAGGCTGGTTAAATAGATTACAGTTAATTCACTTGCTAAGACATTATGAACTCATTAAAAAATAATTTTTGAAAACTATTTGTCAGCACAAGAGCACACTTACAACACAGCAATCTCTGTAAATAAAACAGAACAGAAACTGCATAAATTATAGGAAGTTGTATGATCTCCATTTCATTCCAAAATTAAATATGTATGAAGACTAAAAGTAAATCCCACGAAATGTTAACAGTAGTTATGTCTAAGTGATGGAATTACAGGCAGTTTAAATTCTTTTTTCGCTTTGCCTTTCGGTCGTCATTTCTTTTTAAATAAGCATGATGCTTTTGTCATTGGGTAAAAGAAGATACTTTAAGGGGGGGGAGGGCTCAATATTTTTTTCTGTGACTGGGTTAGATGGTTAGCAAAATGGAGAAGACAGGTTTTTTTTTTCCAGTCTGGAAAATAAATTAAATAATTTATGATAAAGGTCTTGGTATAGAATAACTCACACTTTCAGACACCCGAACACACAGGAAAGCAGGCTTGGATCCGCACAGAAGTGCTATCTTTGAGGTGTGAAATTTCACACATGCCGCAGCCTGCATGTCCTGGGGAGCAGTTCCTTTAATGGCACATGGGAACCTGCTGTCCTCCAGCTCTAACTAAGACAGGCTCTAATGGTCTTCCCAAGTGCGGGGAGGCCCTTCTGGGTCAGCCTCAGACTGTCTGGGTGATGAGGACCAAGGCCATTAACCTCTTCGCGTTCCTGCAGCCCTCTCTCTGACATGGAGGTCCACGGCCCTCAGTTGGGACCCTGAGAGCAAAGTGGATGAAAGTCAAAGCCATAAACTAGATGGTTTCCTTCAGACGCCCAGAAGGAAGGGGTAGGGATGATGCACCACTGTTTCGGCCTGAACAGCAGGGACCTGTGGGTGAAGGTCTTCCCAGGGTCCCTTCTGTCAGTGGCACTGTCGTGAGTACCCGGCACGTGCCGATGGAACTGCTTGGATCCTTCCTCTGTTCCTCTGCAAGGACGTGCACCTTCACAGGACCTAGTCAGTCACTATCCTATCATGAAGCTGTCTCTTGCCAGGTGGTGTATTCTGCTGTGGCAACAGGTTCTTAAAACACCAAAAGTTAGCCCTGGGGACATATACAGTCAGTATCCAGGCCTTTCCCCACTTGCCAAATGATCGAGGATGTTAAATCACTTTTGTGAAATGTCAGGCAATCTATGCCCTAAATATGGTACAGACATGGTACACAGTAGGTAATAGCTGAGCATGGGCGGGGGCCAAGTATAATACAGGGTCTGGTTCTAGTCTTTAGAAACATATTGTACAGAGTGTAGCTGAAAGCTGAATATATTTCAACGTAGGAAATGATTTTACTTAATACTAGCAATTCAAATAGCAGAGGACCATCTGGAGCATTAAATAATTGAATAATGAATGTGTTTGTCGAGAAGGAAGCAGGCTTAAGTGGAGGAAGATGAGAAAGCAGACTGCAGCAGAGACTAACTAGGGATGTTGGCAGTTTCAAGGAGTTTTAAAACAAGAGTGACATGGAATTTTTATTAATTTCCTTTTAGTATCCTCTGTATCAACGTAACAGCACTTTCTTTCAGTTGACAGCTACGACGATGGGGACAATTTTACAATAATTACACAAGAAAAGAATTAGAGTGAGAGGAAAGCTGAGGTGCCGGTCCATATTAAAAGTCAGGTGCCCAAGGACCAGTCTAGCCAAGACCCGCACATCAGTCTAAACCAGGATCTGCTTTGGCCACTTCCCAGTTGCAGCTTCAGATCAGAGACATCTATCTTTGGAATCCAACTGTTGAAACTTAAGGGTACCCATCCCATGGGACAACTGGAGAGATTAAATAAAATCTTGTTTTAAGAGTGCGCATGTGCATGCGTGCGTGCGTGCGTGCGTGCGTAGTAGCCAAAGGACTACACTGAGTATCTTCCGTGATTGCTCTCCATTGTAATTGTTTGTTTGTTTTTCAAGGCAGGGTTTCCCTATGCAGCCCTGGCTAACTGGGAACTCACTATAGGGACCAGGCTGTCCTGAAACCCACAGAGACCCATCTGCCTCCGCCTTCCAAGTTGGGATTAACGTTATGTGCCACAACATCCAGTTCCATTTACATTTTTGAGTCAGGGCCTCTCGCTGAACCCAGAACTTGTTGGAACAGGCTTGCCAGCCAATGAGCTCTAGGGGCCTACCAGTCTCCATCCCCCTCCTCCAACTAGTGCTGGAATTACAAATGCCTATCTCGCCTATCTCCAGGATAAGCTTTTATGTTGGTGCTGGGGATCCAAACTCAGATGTTCACGCTTGTTCAGCCAACCCTTTGCTGATTGAGCCATCTCACTGTGCCATGTTTGGGTGCATCCTCTCCATCCTTGGAAGATTGGTTCTATTTCCGACTCCCTTTTTAAAAATGTAATGTTTGTGCCAGGTGTGGCGGCGCAAACCTTTAATCCCAGCACTCAGGAGGCAGAGGCAGGTGTGGATCGCTGTGAGTTCAAAGCTAGCCTGGTCTACAAAGTGAGTCCAGGACAGCCAGGGCTATACAAAGAAACCTTGTTTAAAAAAACCAACCAACCAACCAACCAACCAACCAATAAAATGGAATATTTAAACATAACCTAGCCTCATCCTCCCATATTCATTCATAGTCTCTTGATCACAAAATACCTAATGGAATGTAAATTCATTGTTCTGGTGTAATATTTAGGGAATAGTGATGAGAAAGATGTCTGGGCATGCTCAGTGCAGTCAGTTTTAAAGATAATAATTTCAGCCGTGGTTGGTTAATTCTGTGGAAGAGAAAAACATAAGCACGAAGGGCCAACTACAAACGCTAAATAAGAGCGATCTTCACTAATGAGTGGCCAGACAGACTTTAAGTGGCAGAGGCAGTGGACGTCTAATTATTTGCTGAACATGTCAGGTCCATTACACGCATGAACTCACACAGCTATGACCACATGAATAAGACCTGTGTGAGATCAAGCCAGCCCAAATCCCAGCACAGGAGGGGAAGAGGCCCACCCCTGGCTGAGAAACAGTTGGTGATTGATGGCTGCTGGGTATGTAGGGGAGGGAGGAATAGTTCCCTTCAGGAATGTGGGCACTGAGAGCCACCGGTGCGCCAGCACAGGGTCCCACACCCACGAACATAGAGGCAGCACTAGATAGACTCAGTGGATTAAAAGAAATAAAAAAGAGGGAGTGGCCGAGATAGAGAAGGAATGGAGGGAAAAGACAAAGGGGTGAATTTGATTAAAACACATTATGTATGTGTATGAAATTTTTAATGGATTAAAATGGATTTTCCCAATCTGTTCCCCCCAAAACTGTCAGGAAGGTAAGACTCACGCATCCAGTTTGTCTCTACTACGTGCCCAGCATGGAGCAGACCCAACACGAGGCAAGGGCTCAATAAAATGGACACAGGGAAAATCTACTTGCTGCCACTGTTTCCTGCTGTCAACGACTTCTTGGTTTTAGTTTTATGTCATTTATTTCCTTTTTCTGTTATTCAAGTGCTTTATAATAAATTACAGACACCATGATCCTTTTTTCTTATATATTTCAGTACATATCTAAAAATAAATCACTCATTTCAGAACTACAATATGATTAGCATACCAAATAAAATTAATAATCCCCCAGTATCATATATAACTACTTTTTCAGAGTTCTTCAATTATTCCCCCAAACATCCTATTATTACAGATTATCTCCTCCCAGCAGGATCAGAATTGCAGTGAGGGGTGGGCTCCTTTAAGTCCCTGTAGAAACAACACCTTGCTGTTGGACATAACACTGACATATTAAAAATGCTAAAGAATAGATTCACTAGTTAAGGTGACACCTAGCATTCTTCTGTCTCCTCTGCTGTTTCCAGGAGAGGGAAGCCAGTTCTAAAGTTGGGATGTTATTCAGGTTAAATCTTTTTCACATAGAAGATATGGTAAGATGGTGCTGTACCCCCCCCCCCCCCCCCCCAACACTGAACCACTCTGAGAAGGCTTTCATGTCGGGTTGGTCTAACTCAGTGATGCTAAGACTGATCTCCAGCTTCAAGTGACAGTGGCTTGATCCTCTCATTGCAAAGCGAGTCCCAACCCCCATCCCCCACCCCTGATCCTTTTATCACTAGCAAATAAACTGCGAGGCGAAAATTGGCACCCTGTGAATTCATAGCTCACCATCAACATTTTAACATCTACTGACGACCTCCACCTGAATCAATTATCCCACGGGGGGGGGGGGGGCAAAATGCTAAATTTCCAACCACATCCTCCCTCCTTTACATATTGGCTTGAATGCTTTCTGTAACAAAGGGCCTTCCCTCATCAACTGGGATGCATAGCTCCTCTTGAAAGACAGGATATACGTGCAGCATTCTCTCCCTTTTAATAAGCCATGCTCGGATTGAGTTGTTGGCAAATGCCAGCGTGCTTTAAACACTGGGATTAAAGCAAAGCTTGTGCCAGGGTGTTCCACTATCCCCTGGCTGAGTAGCTGTTTCAGCACAAGCCTGGCAAGGGGTGGGCGCTCTAGGCTGTGACCACCGTGCAGAACGCTTAGTGCAAATCCTCAGAGTTTTAAGGATAACGTGGGCTGATCCTAAATCTAAAAGTTGTTATTGCATCTCAACGGATCCTGGTTTCATGGTTTATGCGCCTGGTGCTAGTCTTCCCTTGTGATTATAAATGCCTGTTTGAAAACATATCTGTGCGTGCGGGCTTGTGAATACATATTCCTGTGGGGGGGGTTGCCTATGTCATGTGTAGTCGCTCACACGCATGTTGTACACATGTATGTGCGGGTCAGAGATCAACCTCACCAGTCATTTCTCAGGGCTCTTTTATTTGAGATGGGACTTCACCACAGGCTGCCTAGCTGGCCAGCAAGCTCTAGGGCATCTTCCTGTTTCCACCCCTCACTTCGCCATCACCGGGATTACAAATGGATGTCACCACACCCGGCTCTTTACCTTGAGGAACCCACACTTAGGTTCTCACACTTGAGAGAAGCACTCGCCAGCTGCCCCACAAAGGTCTTACACACACTTTCCCTAGGGCTTCCCCCCCACCCCACCCCCACCCCCGCCCCGGAGAGAGCGATCATTCCAAGTCTTGCCACTTACTTTTTTTTTTTTTTCAGATTAAACTTTTATTTTGAGCATTTCAGTGAGAACTCTTGATTCCAAAACCTCAGATGGGTGTAAATAGCCCCCTCCTTCCCAGTGACTACACATTCACATGTGGCTGGGCCAGCCGCTAAGCATAAAACCTTGATTCTCTCTCCAGGCCAGACAGCGCCTCAGTTCTTTAATACGGCGTCATAAATCCAGCCCAGCTCATTGCTTCTTCATCCCCAGTCTCGGCTTCTCTCCCCCACTCACGTACTGCAGCACCGCACGGAGCCCAGCATGGCTGCAGGGTGCTCCCTTCCTGAAATCAGAGGCAGACTGTCCTACCCTCTCCCTGACCCCTTTGCCGCCAGGCTGCAACGTAAGCTCCCACCTAATTGCTGCTCTGCCTCTCTCAGCAGAACTTGACCTCTTTCTGGGTCCCTGTCTTAAAGCAACTGTCTGTGTTTTTCATTATGTTTGCCAAGACATATTAGTTTGAACTTTTCCGGGACCTAACTGGGTTGGCTCCTTTTTCTCTAAAACCTCTGAGGCAGCAGGTTCAAGAATGCAGCCTTTGGTGGGAGGAGGGGTTTGGCCTAGAAGCCTTAGGGGCTTTTAGCCAGGACGGTTGTGTTAATCGTATAAGTCCTAAGCTAACTGCATGCGGACTGTCCCTTTAAGAACTGGGCAGACTCTGGGTCCAACTTCGGACCTCAGTTAGATGTTGAAGCCACAAAGAGAACACACACAGTGCTCAGAAAGCTGCCCAGCCTTGCCATGGACTGCCTCCTACGAGGCTCTCATCCTCAAATCCTCAAGCCCATCCATCCCACGCAAACACAAATGTGGACACTCTCTAAACATCGAAGCCTTCAAGCGAGCCTCCACCCTGCAGAGGAAGCTGAGAGCCAAGTTCCCCGGGCACCCTCAGTGTCTGTACTTAGGCCAATCACCCAGCAAAAAGCAGCACCTCCCACCTACACCCGGTCCATGTTAGTGAGAATTCCTTATGATTTCTTTGAGGATGTCATCTGCAGCTTAAGTGAATAATTCCCTTGGAAATAAAAGTGTTCGTGAGCCCTGGGAGAAGAGGGGAGAAACGCAGGGATAAGAATGCTAATCAGAATGAAGGGAGTGTTCCCGCTTTTAGCTTTGCTAGGAAAAAGAGTAAGATAAAAAGTCATCTATAAAAAGTGCTGGAAGGGTTTCATGCAGCCTGGGGCTTTTGCCAAGGGACAGATTTCCTCCACCAACTCAGCGGCTTCCAGGCCCTTTTCTTGTGTCTTCTCCTTCGCTTTCTTCTTTCCTTTGTCCCTTAAGCAGCCATATTCGGGCTGGGTAACACTCTTCAGGGCCAGGAAAGCTTGTGCTGGGCAAATCTTAGAAATAGGTGCAGCCAGCTCCCCAGGAGGAGGGGGATACCACACCATTTTTGGATGGCAGTAGGGAGATTCCCAACTCAACTGGGTGGGGTCCCACTAAAGTGACATGTAGAACTTCCTGCTTTCTTCACCCTCCCAGGCTGTTCCTTGCCCATTGCCTTCTGCCCCCCCCCCCCCCCCGCCCTCGCAAGCCAGTCAACTAAAGGCATGTGCCGGGCATTTTTTTAAAAAGCCCCGTTCTACTCTTGTTTCTGACAGGGCTCATCTGTGTGTCTTAGCACATCCCAGGATGGCTTTCTCCTGACTTCACTGTTTGGATGCTTGACCCCAGTGTCTTTGTAAATAGAACGGTATCATCTCAAGAGGTTAGCTTGCTGTGGAGAGAGAAATACATAAATCAACACGCAAATAAGTCCACACCAGACTCCCCAAAGCTGTGATGGAGCATCTTGGAAGGCAGATGGTACAGCATTCCTGCTGAACTCTGTCCGAAGAACCATAATTCCAGCTGTGGGCTTTGGGAGAAAGTGAGCCAGGTGGAAGGTCCCTCCTGGATTGACTTTGCTTAAACATATCCCAGGGCCAACCTAACTGCTAGTTCAGCCTCTGCCTTTGATTTTTGCCATCTCTCAGCTCCCTGCATCTCAAACAGATTTTCTTGCAGGCCCATGAGATGCCCCCAGTCATACTGAGAATCTTTTTGGATTTTCAACCAGCTGTTTTCAGAACACAGTGATGGGAATTTCTGTCCTTGGCTAAGAAAGAATCTGATGCTCCCAGCCTGAAGGAGAGAAGCTGTTTGGTAACTTCCAGAGGGAAAGGTAGAGATTCTCATGTTGAACCAAAAGAACAGATGGCAGGCTCTGACTTGGTCACACAGACTCACAGCTCGCCTGCCACTGGGGGAGACCTGAGAGGAGGC
>OU015749.1:114041979-114064805 GCA_907169655.1 Acomys percivali | reverse complement strand
TGTGTCTCCTTTTCTCCTTCCTCCCTCCATCACCTTTCCTCTGACTTCTTCACCCCTCCCTTCTATTTCTAGCAAAAGCATAGACTAAAGAGAGAGACACGTAGGGCTTAAGAGATATCTCAGCAAAGCACAAAGCACTCACCTTGCACGACTGAGGGCCTGAGTTAGCTCTCCCATCCCAAATTGTTTTTATTGTTGTTTTGTTTTTGTTTTTGTTTTTGTTTTTAAACAGAAAGCTCTGCATGGTGATGCATATTTGTAATCCCAGGTATGGGAAGATCAGCTAGTTTAGCTTACAAGACAACTTCCAAGTTAATGTGAGAGACCCTGCTTTTAAAAAAAAAGGGCGGGGGGGAACGGTGTACAGCGCCTTAGGCTGTTCTACTGATAACCACGTGCACATGTGCACACATACCTCCCACACAAACACACACACACACACACACACACATACAATACATGCACAAAAAGTGAAAAGAGTAAAATTATACTCTATTAGTTGCCTCTCTGCTGCTGCGATAAAACACCATGACCAAGGCAACTTACAGAAGGCAGAGTTTATGTGGGTTTATAATCCCAAGGGTAAGAGCTCCCCATAACGGTGGGGGGCACGGCGGCAAAGTGGCAGGGGTGGCGGAACAAGGAAGCTGAACGTTCCCGTCTTGACTTGAATACAGGAAAGAAGAAAGCGTAAACCAGAAGTAGGCAAGGCTTCCTACTCTCAAAGCCAGTCCCAGCGACACACTTCCTCCAACGGGGCTGCGCCTCTTAAGCTTCTCCAAACACCTGGAAATCAAGCATTCAAACGTCAGAGCCCATGGAGGCCGGTCTCATCTAAACCACCCCAGACGCTCACATCCCATCACCAACTGGTGGTCCAACATGGCCACCCGGTGATCAGTTCTCGGGTGTTTCAGTTATATGCCCATCTCATTTATCACTGTGCCTCAATGCTCAGAAGCTGGACAATTTCAGAGCAAGCCTCAACTACCATTTAATCTATGATTAATTTAGTGCCGGCCTCCAGAAGAAGACCCACCCCCCCTGCCCAGCCGCTTTTGGATGCAAGGGTTCCATTATGACACTGAACAAGAATCCTTAGCATTTCAAAAAAGCTCATTAGTGTTAAAACCTCCTTAATGCTTGCTGGTTATATTTGTTCAAGTCAGAATCTTAGTAGAAGTTATGTATGGTGTATGTGACTTTGTATATTTTTCATGTGGGTTATGTCTCTTTATTTATTGATTTTTGAATAAGCTGGATTGTTTGAACTACGAATTTCACTGACTGCATTCCTGTGGTGGTGTTTAACACATTCCTCTGTCCCCTGCTCTGGTGAATTAAGGGATTTGGTAGCAGGCAGTGGAGTAATCTTACACTGAGGAGAAGGTAATGTCCATCTGCATTGCTTTTTCTGGTAGCAGTAGCCATTGAGAGTCACTGCCTGGATGTACCATTTCCACTACTTCATTGATACTGACATTCTGTTCATCTTCACTCCAGAGCTTCTAGAAGGAGCCATTTCTTTCCTTAAGCCACTCTTTTTTTTTTTTTTTTTTTTTTTTTTTTTTTGAGATCTCAGGCCACACAGCCAGAGTATAAAAAATGAGTTTTGGCCAGAGTCTTTCACACCTCAATGTAAAAGAAACTTCCTATTCTCCTAAGCCATCTGTCTTCGCTCCCTAACCCCCCACCCCTCCCCAAGACATTTTAAAAGCCATTCACTGGCCAATACATTGGCTTTGCTTCCCTGTCTACAGAGTCCACATTTGCGAACAGGAAGAGACAGATTAGTTTGAGTAATTCAGAAAAGTTTCTCCGTCCAGACATAGACCGTCCCGCCATATATGACCTGTGTGCTGTAAATGTACACATCTAGAGCCTTCCTGCTGGTTAACATGCTCCACCCCTACTTTGAGGGGCCTCATCTCTGCCCTGAGGATGAAGAACGGTTAGAATCTTCCACGTAGAGATGTCATTACCAGCTGAGGACAGAGGGAAGACCTGGGTTCAGCCACCCACTTCATGCACACTGACCATGATGGCTCCAGTCCTGATCCCTGCTGTTCACATGTGCTGTGAGATGATGGTCCCATGGCTCAGGTTTCTTTGTGGCTGTGGAGACTGATGGGCTGCAAGCTGAGTGGCTTCTCATTACACCATACCAACAGAGGCAGCGTGCTGACACCTGATGGGAGAGCCCAGAGCTGAATCTCCCTACATGAGCTGTCAGGAGCATCCTTCAGGCTTCTTGAGAATGTGGAAAACCCATCCAAGCAGATACTATTAAAGACCCAGGGTCCCTCGTCAGGGCCAGGCCAGCTGGTTGCAGCAACAGGATCTCTAAGGAGAGCATTTCGATAATCTGGCCTGGATTGCAGCCACGGGCTTGACAACCTGCTGGCTGCTGGCTGCATCTGCCACCTAGCTCCAGCTGGGATCATGGTTGCCTCTTGGGTGATATGAGGAGATGCAGTTGCGATAGTTTAGAAGCTTCTCAATGTTTTAATCTCAAGCAGTCAGGTATGGAGAAGATGCCATGTGTGGGGCTAGGAGCCATGACCACCCCTACCTTTGAGGGCCATGTTGAACTACAGTGCTTGGCAGCCAGTTGTGTGTGCTTGTGTCTGTCTGCCTGTAAAAAATATGGAAGGAGGGGCTAAGCAGCCCTTTCTGAGTTGTTTGCCTGCCACCACATTTTCCTCTCTGGACCACAGTGTGTCCTGGGCTTCTCACCAAACTTGGGGGAAGCTTGCAGGCCATACTCTGGTTACTGCCCAGCATACTACCCTCTTGGAGTATAACCCAATAGTCTGTTTTTCCTATTCTAATCTAAAGAGGGAATGCATTCACTGTCAATCACTCTCCTGTTACCATAGTGACTGGGTACCCAGTCCACTACACTTCAGTATGTGTAATTAAACCTGTCATATGGGAAAGGGGATTCTTTTAAAGTAGGGTATAAAAAAAAAAAATCCATGAGCAAAGCACAGTGCAGGGAGATGGTTTGTGTGATAAAGTGCTTTTGATGCAAGCGTGAGGACATGAGTTCAGATACCCAGAACCCACATAAATCTGGATGCTATCGTGTTTATTTCCCAATACTTGTATGGTGAGATGTGGCAAGGTGGAGACCTATTTTAGTTAGTTTTGTATTGCTGTGAAAAAACATCATAACCAAGGCAACTCATAGAAGAAGGTGCTTAATTGGGCTCACAGTTCTAGAGGGTTAGCGTCTACGACTGCAGAGAGAGGGCGTGGTGGCAGGAACAGCTGATAGCTCAGGTCTCAAACTGAAGGTGGGAGACAGAGACCACAATGGGAACGGCACAAGTCTTGGAATCTTAAAGCCAGAGGCACACTTCCTTAAACAAGCCCATACCTGCTAGTCATGTCATACCATACCGTTCCATACCGTACCCTACCATACCGTACCCTATCATACCGTACCCTACCATACCCATTCCTCCAAACAGTTCCACCAACTGGGAACCAAATAGTCAAACATATGAGCCTATGGGGCCATTCCCACTCTCATTTAAACCACCACAAACAGGAGAGTCCTCAGACTGTATGGGCCACATATCTTGCTGTACATAGCAGTGCTTTAGAGGCCCGTTTCTGTTTGATTGTTTGTTTGTTTGTTTGTTTCGAGACAGGGTCTCTCTGTGTAGCCCTCACTGTCCTGGACTCGCTTTGTAGACCTGGCTGGCCTGGAACTCACAGAGATCCGCCTGCCTCTGCCTCCCAAGTGCTGGGATTAAAGGTGTGTGCCACCATGCCTGGCTAGAGGCCCCATTTTAAATAAGGTAAAAAGAGATGAATTGCACCTGAGGTTGTCCTCTGACCCCCGTATACATGGAATGGCACATAGCGCATGGCTGTATCCTCCCCACCTCTTCTCTCTCACATACACAAATGCAAGAGGATCTTCTCTTTCAAATACAATCCCGTTCCAAATCTGTGAGCTGTTCGTTGGCTCAGTGGCCTCAGTAAGCCACCTGGCTCAGGCTGTCCTGTAGCTAGGTTGCTGCATCTGCTGAGTACACAGATGAGGAGTACAGAATTGGGGTGGAGAGTTTGTCCTCTGTGATGCTTTGACTCTTACGTGTTTGAGGTGGGATGTGGGGACTGAAGGGGAGGCACACATGAGAGCCTGGTGTTTTGGCTCTCCTTACATTCATGATTTTATTGCCTGCTGAGAGTCAGATGTAGCTGGCATGGATCCCACGTCTCTGCTAATTTCACTTTCATGTCTGGGTATCAACAGACCATGCAAAATATCACCACAGCTCACCTGGGTAGGAACCAAGGAAACGTGCGACCTCTGAGCTGACCAAGATCTTACCAAGTCTGGGGCCTGACCTTGACCAGCTCACACCCACTTCTGCAGGAATTCAAAGGCATATCAGATTCTGGGTACTACTTGAGGATCTATTTTTTTCCAGTGAGGAGCTCAGGAGAAACCAGCCTAATAAGTTTACTTGTTTTTGTTCCAAACAAGCTTTTGGGTCAACCCTGACCATTCCTAGGATTCACTAAAGTGGCCTCAGCTGGGATCAGAGCCTCGTTCACACCAGGAGCTGATAGAAACAATAAGTGTAGTAGATATTGGTGCTTCTTAAATATATCCTTGCTTCCTTACCTCGTGGACACATAGTAGGACAACCTTTTCTAGTCCCACTGTGCATGTATAGCCACCATGGCGGCGGCAGCGATGTGTGCCATGTCTAAGGTTGAGCGCTTCATTGCTGGACAAGATGCTTCTCCATCCATAGCAGCTTCTCTTTGTCGCTCTATCATGGCAGCTGGTTAAGTCTGAAACGTCAGTCTCTCTATCAGTTTTAGGTATTGCCATGAAGGCCACAGAGCATATCCCTGCCAGGTCAACACTGTCACAAACTATGAATCCTGATCTGACTCACACAATAAATCAGACATGTGTGGGGGAAAGGTGGCTTTTAGGGCACCCTTGAGACTGTACAGAAGTTTGGAAGCTTCAGGGTCTGATGTAAACTCATTTTACGTCTTCCCAGCAGCCGTTCACTTCAGTGACACATCCTGGCTCCTCCCAGATCTCCAGAACAGTGCCCTAGACTTCTAAGGTCTTAAAGACCTCTGAATGCACTTCATGCCTTGGGCAGGAGCCAAGGTCAACAATAAACCTTGAGGACCCAAGATGTGGTTGGGAGAATAACGGTCCTTTAGCGACATCTGTATCGTGATGCCCACTATCTGAGACAATGGCAGAGGATTTGGGGAGGTTAGGATAACCTGTCTGCATAGGCTCAGCACCATGCACAGGGCCCATATTAATCAAAAAGGAAAGCCAGAGCATCCGAGCCCCTGAATGACAAGAGCCCCTGGAGGACAAGAACTGGCTGCCAAAGAATGCTAGTCACCTCCATAAACCATCAAAGCCAGGGAGACAGTTTCTCCTCTAAGGCCTCCACAGGGGACCCCACCACCCTGCCAGCATTTCCATCATAGCCCAGTGAGACCCATTCCAGTAGTCTGACCTTCAGAACATAAAATCATTTTGCTTATGTACTTTTGTGTATGTATATGTGTGTTGGTGTGGGTATGAGCACATACACCTGTATGTGTAAGTACATGTGGAAGCCAGAGATTGACAGCAGGTGTTGTCCTCAGCAACTCTCCACCTTGTTTCTGTTTGTTTGTTTGTTTTTGTTTTGTTTTGTTTTTGAGACAGGGTCTTTCACTGGACCAGGAACTCACTCGTTCGCTAGACCAGCTGGCCAGATCCTCCTGTCTCTGTCCTCCAAGCACTGAGATTTCTATGTGGGTGCCGGGGTCAGAACTCACGTTCTTCCTGTTTGTGTGGCGGGTACCTTAACAGCCTGAACCATCTTTCTAGCCCCAGTCAGCGTGGTTCAAAACTGACTTTGTAGTGAGTTGTTACAGCAGAGACTGGGAACTCACACGCACGAAAAAACTACTGTCCCCGAGCTCTCTCGGGAGGCCCGTCAGCCTCGTCACAAGCAAAAGCGTAACATGTGTTTGGCAGGACACCTGGAAGCTCAGAGCCACCCTGTGACTGCAGGGCCCATGGAGAGACTCTGATTTCCACAGTGATGGCAGTAGGCATTCTCCACCATCCCTCCCAAGTCTTCTGCCCATTGCCAAACGATGCACGGTGTCTTCCTCATTCACTGTGAGCCACTGAGCACGTGGTAGGCATCGCTAACTATTCAGCAAATGAAGCAATGAATGAGCGATTACATCCCACAAAGCGTTATCTGACTGTGTTGCTTTTGATGATTTATTGAAAAGCTCCATTAAGAATCTTACCAAGCTGAGTGATGCATAGTAAAAAAAAAAAAAAAAAAAAATTCAAACGAAACAGCCATCGGATACGGAAGAGCACTTAGTGCTTTGCCCACTCACAGTTTTGTCAGGTGCAAACACAATCTGTGTGATTCTCCTTAGTTGGCTGATTCTTTTGATTCCTTCAGCCATGCATGTTTTCTTTGTGCGTGCGCTTGCAGTTGGGTTTTCTGACAGTGCGACCGATCTGTTCTCTCCTGGGCACCTGCTTCCTCTAGCTGATTAAAATTGCACTCGCTTCTTAGAGAAGCAGCGTGATTGTGTAAGCAGGCATGTTCCTGGGACTGGAGTGGAGCAAGCAAATCCAGACTGCAGTGACCTCAATGGAGTGTCATTTGTTTGTGCGTTATCCCAACCCCACTGTTGAATGACAATTATGAAAAACATTGGTTTGTGCCAAATGGCGTCTCAGATGAGCACTGGCTCAGGCTGAAAAAAAAATATCCCGTTCAACTGATGTCATATATGTATATCTCTCTTGTCAATACAATCCATTTCTGAATAGAAAGTTCTGTCCCCAAGCACTGAGCATTATTTTTAATGGGAGAACACATTCTCTAATGACCACAAACACTGAGATAATTTTCTTAACATCTGAAGCATAGCACAATGCCTATATGTGTAACATCTGTCATGTTTGCATTTCAAATGTTCTAACAAACGTTCCTTTCTAATAAAAAAAAAATGTACAGAGTTAAATTAGGTCTAAGGTATCAATGAAAAATCTAAGTCTGTATCAAATTTCTGGAAAAGGCAGGTGTGGTGTCACATACCTTTAATCCCAGCACTTGGGAGGCAGAGGCAGGTGAATCTCTGAGTTTAGGGCCAGCCTGGTCTACAGAGTTCCAGAACAGCATGGCTGCACAGAGAAACTCTGTCTTGCAAACAAAAACAAAAAACAAAAAATTTTCTAGAAAAAAAAAAACACAGAAAGATATACTTGTGACTTTATACCAGGTAAAGGTTTCATAGCTTTAACACAAAAACTATAATGTATGTAAGGAAAAAAAAATGCTAAATTGTACCATCGTAATAACTTTGGCTCTTCCAAAAACACAGATAAGAAAATGAAACAAATTACAGACTTGGAGAAAACATTGCCACTTATATATCTGATAATGAACTTGATCTGGGAATATATATATGCTTTTCATAACTCAATTTGAGAAAATAAATAACCTAACTTTAAAAGGAATGAAAGATTTAAACAGGGACTTCAAAGAAAATATATGGCTGATGAGTCAGTACTTCAAAAGACCTTTATCCTCCTCAGGCCTGAGGGAGATGCACTCTAGACCTGTTAGAATAGCTGACTTTGTGTGTGTGTGTGTGTGTGTGTGTGTGTGTGTGTGTGTGTGTGTGTTTGCATGCCTATGATGTGTATGCATGTGTGTGGGGACCAGAGGGCAACCTCAGGTGTTGTTTCTCAGATGCCATTACTGTCAAGCACTGTCCTCTGAGCGTAGCAGCTGTCATCAGAGCAGCTGTGACTTCGTACAAGTTACCCTGGAGATTGGGCTTGCTGGCTTCTGGTGTCCTCGCATAGAAGGAGGGAGTGATGAGGGACGTCAGACCTTCACTAAGATTATGGCAGCTCTCTCCTACACCTGCTGCCCGTGTCTATGCATTCTGCCCTAACGGCACGTGGTCCTGTGCTCTCAGGAGGTGCTGGGGTACACAGAGACTGTGGAAGGTTAGCCAAGAGGGACTCCATCTATGCAGCTATAGAGACATCATCTCTGGCTAGCTGAGGCTCCAGTGGTGCAGCTGCTTTGGGATCATCCAGATCTTGTAAGTAACCCCAAAGCATGTTCTGTAAGCAAGCCTGCTAACCTCATCTGCCCCTGCATTTGTTAGCTTGTTGTTTGTTTATCATCCTCAGGCAGCAATCCTTCCACCTTGTTCCTTGAGATGGGTTGTCTCACCGGCCTGAAACTCCAACTGGGAGTCTGCTTGTCTGCCTTTCCAGAGCTAGAGTAAGAGGGAACCCCCGCGCTTAGCTTTCTTATGCAAGTTCCAGGCCTCTGACTCAGGTCCTTGTGATTGCAAGGCAAAGCCATTTGTGGACTTCGCTGCCATCCTGACCATAGCTGATATTATATGTGTATGTGTGTGTGTGTGTATATATATATAAAATGCCAATTACATGACCAAGACATGAGGACAGTCATTGCTGCTGGGAACCTAAAATGATTTAACCACTTTGAAAGATAATGTGACAGCCCCTTATAAAGTTAAACATGCAGAAATCACCTGGCCCAGAAAAATCCATCTCTAAATAATTATCCAGAAGGTACAGTCACACAAAACCTGTGTGGTGACATTTACAGGAGTCTTATTCATGGGAGTCAGAATCTAGGAACGACTCACTTGTTCTCCAGCTTAGGAATGGATAGATGAATTGTGGCTTTCCATATAACGCAAGGTTATTAGCAATTTTTAAAAAAATGAACACACCACATCAACATGAGTGAGTCTCACATGTACTGCACTAAGTGAAAGAAGCCATATCTAAACATTTACTTGCTGTATGTGCCCGTTTGTGAGAAGGTAAATTATAGTAATAAGAGGCAGCTCAGAACTTGCCAGGGACTGGAGATGGGGTGACTACAGAAGTGCACAGACTAAAATAGGTTAGATCTTATATACTGTGGCAATTATATGATAACCAAAAACTGTGCACTTTTTAAAGGTGAGTATCACCGAAGGTGGGTCAGATCTTTAAAAACAACAGCCAGAAAACAAAACCAGCTGCTTCGGATACAACAACACGCACATGTGATCCCTGTGACCTTTGCAGTGATGCAGTGTGCGAGTCGATGTATCTATGACCACTCCCGATCTTGTCAAAACATAGCACATGAACCTGATGTTCTATTATTTGTATTTAGAAAGGGAGTTAAGACTTTTTTTTTTTTTTTGCGTGTTATTTAGTTAAAATGTTTACTTGGGGTTAGCTTGGGTATGTAAACATCATTATCGCCTATGTAAACATCAACTAAAAATATATAGGCAAATACATAGGTTCAATAAGGTTTAAATATTAAAAACCCAAAGAGGTTCTACTGGGAAAACAAACCGAGAGACATTTTGCAGGGTGTGCCAGTAGCAGGAGACTGCTGAACCCTATTTTTACATCCTGGCAGACAGCCTACTCCATTGCTGTTCAACTGACATATATACACAGAGAAACTTCCGTAGAATAAAAGTCCTATCCCATAAGCATTATTTTCTCCAGGCACTGACAGTCACACTAGAAAAAAATCCAAAGGAGCTGAATAATTTGAAGAATGAAGAGTATCTATTATTAATACTACTATTAATATCCCCAGACCTGGAGACTGGACAGTCTTCTCATACTCATAGAATATTTACAAAAAAGCATATATCTTAGTCTGAGCTATTCCAAAATGCACAGCAAGAATAAATTATATCCTCTGATTATAATTAAATGCTACTATAAAAAGATAATGGGAGAATAACCAAAATCTTCTAACTACTTGGAATAAAAATGACAATTACAGAGTTGCCTGGCAAATTTTAATATTGTGATCACTACATGCTGAAACTTATAGAATGTAGCCAAAGTTGGGCTTGGAAGGGAATGTATAGACTTAAATGTTTCAATTACCAAACAAGAAAAAGTGGAAATGAGCAGTGAATTAAGTAATCGATTGAACACTCTGGCGTGTTTAAGCAATGAAATGTTCAGTGCAGCAGGGAGCTAGAGAGAAGCAACAGGATGAACGGGCAAAGTGGGACGAAACAAGATAAAAGAAAGCAACTATTTAATCACAGAGTCTAAACACAAAATTATGGTGAATAGCTGAGTTGGAAGAGGGTGGTAATAAAACAAATTGTTCACCAAGCGGTGAATTTAAAAGGAGGGGAAACATAATTAGTTAAAAATTTAGAACAAAAGATATGAGAGATGCACCCTTAAGTACATGTGAAAATTAAAAAATGACACACATACTTTCTATATTATGCTTTTCATCTGATAATCTAGATAAAATGAGAGACTGACTAGGAAAATATAAATTGTTCAAAGTATATGAATAGCAAGTGAGAGCATCGTCCAGTTTTAGAATATTACTCAGCAGGTACGATGCCCTGGGTTCCAGCTTCAGCACTGCGTAAGGGGCACAGTGTTGACTGTCACCCAAAATATTTCAGAGAGGGTTAGAAGTTCAAGGCCATCTTTAGCTGCATTGTGAATTTGAGACTAGCCTTGGCCACAGGAGACCCTGTCTCAAAACAAACAAACAAAAACAAACAAACCCAAATAAACAAAAACAACAACCACCCCCCCAAAAAAGAAAAAAAGGTGGGGCAGGGAAAGGAAGGAAAAAAAGTTTAGACTAACCGCACTTCAAAATACAAATGGGAGCTTCCCAAATAGAATATTGGAGTTCCTTTTCAGTGGGGTGTGTGTGTGTGTGTGTGTGTGTGTGTGTGTGTGTGTGTGTGTGTCTGTCTGTCTGTCTGTCTGTGTACCTGTGTGTGTTTGTGTGTATATGTGTGCCCGCATGTGTGCACACTATGTGTAATCAATATTGCCTTTTTCATTTCTGATTATGTATTAGTTTCCTTCTGCTACTAAAACAAATTACCACGAATTCAATGATTTAGCACACAGATTTATTCTTTCACGGTTTCAGAAGCCAGAACTCTGCAATTAGTTTCACTGGGCCAAAATGAAAGTGTCAGTAGGGCTTGTGCTAGAAACCCTAGGAGGGGATCCATCTCTTCGCCTTCCCCAGAGTCTAAGCTTGTATTCTTTGCCTTTTCCAGCTTCTCCTCCCCATATGCACTTCTTGGCTCATGGATCCTTTTCTCCATCCTCAAAGCCCAAAGCATCTTCCAACCTACAATCCCCTAAATCGGATCAATGCATTCATTGTGTGTGTGTGTGTGTGTGTGTGTGTGTGTGTGTGTGTGTGTGTGGTGCATGATATGTGTGTATGTGAGTGGTGTGTGTATATGTGTGTATATGTGTGTCTATGTGTATGTAGTGTGTGTGTGTGTATATGTGGTATGGTATGTGTGTATGCGTGTGCTGTGTGCATATGTCTGATCTGTGTGTGTATATATGTGTCTATGTGTATGTTTGTATATGTGTGTCTATGTGTATGTGTGTGGTGTGTCTCTATGTGAATGTATCATGTGTGGGAAGTAAGTATACCTGTTTACATGGATTCACAAGCATTTGTGTGGCGTTTGGAGAACAGTCTCAGGTATTGTTCCTCAAGCACCATCCACCAATCTTTCTTTGAGAGTGTTTCTCACTGGCCTGGAACTTTCCAAGTAGCCTATGCTGGTTGGGTATTGAGCCCCAGGATCCATCTCCTGCCTCCCAGCTTGGGATCACAGATCTCAAGCATCATCTCTGACTTTTACATTCTTAAACGTGGAGTCAAACTCAGGACCTCATGTTTGCAAGCCAACCACCCTTCCAACTTAGCTCTCCGCTCAGCCTGTAGCATCACTTTTTCTGTATCTTGAAGTCTCCCTCCCTCTGTGATACTCTTAGAAGAACACATTGTTGCATTTAGTGTTCATCTCTGGTCCACGGTACTCTACCCATCTTGAGATTGTTAGCCACGGTTCCAGAGCCCTTTGTGCCACACTGAGGGAACAGTATTCTGTGGGATACACATATCTTTTACTAGGAACATTTTTCATCAAATTCGGCCCTCGGCCTCCAAAGGTTCACTTTCACCCTACATGCAAAATATAGTCACATCCTGGAAGTTCAAACCCCTATTACATTATAAAACATCACCACCTGAATCCAGTGTGGGAAGATTCTGGGTATGGTCCACCTCCCTCTCCAGACATGTGTGAGCTAGAGAACAAACCGCCTCCTCCCAGGTCTAACGCACAAGCATAGGATAATTTTACCCCTGCTTCCATTCCAGGAGCAGGAAAAATGAAGGAATAGGGGAGTCGTGGTTTCCCAAGAAACATCAAGATCGATCAAGATGGATTACATTGCGTTTCAGGCCTGGGCTAATTCCTAGAGCCCCAAGGTTCTGCCTTTGCCTAGAGCTCTGCCCTCTGAGTGACCCCTTCTTTCTGAGGGGGACAGCACCACAGCCACTAGTGTTGCTTTCTGTCCCGGTGCTGCTCATGGCTTCCCGGGAACTGACGGCTGTCCTTTATTTAATCTTTTCTGTGTCCCTTTCAATCACAATTCGCACTGTCCCTGTTGAACTAACATCCTCAGAAACCTTGGCTATGAGAGAGCTGGGCTGTTAGCTGAGAGGACCCTCCACGGATGCTTCTGGATAATCCAGCATCTCTGTTCAGCTTCTCTTGAGATGACTGAGTGCAACCACATGTCATGCCCTTAATTATTTCAGGACTAGCAGGAGGGCTGGCCAACCACACCCTTGGCTTTCTTTCCAAAGCACGCTATCCCAACAGTGTCTCTTGATGCTGCCTTACTTATTTTATTTTATTTTATACTTCGTCGTTTCAGTAGGCTAAGAATGTCTCAAGTCAAGCTACGCTTCCGTTTCCTTTTTGCTTAGCAGATTTTTTTTTCTCATTGTGTTTCACGTTACTCATAATCAGTAAGAGGAAACCAGCTGTACCTTCTACACTTTGCTGAGAAATCTCCTTAGCTAAATAGCCAACTTCTCCGTTCTCCTTACAACCACAGGATTAAATTCAGATGTACTTTCTGTCACTATGCAACAAGGCTTTTCTTCCCTTTAGGCTTCAGTAACATACCCCCCGCCCCCACACCCTTCTCCCTTAACAGCGTCTTTAACATTCATATTTCTAACAACGATCTGCATGTGATATATGTGTGTGGCTATATAAGTGTCCCACATTCCTCACCTCTTCCTGAGCCCTCGCTGGCAGACTTTAACATCCACATTTCCACTAACAGTCTGTTCAAGGAAGTGTAGGCTTTTCTTTTTCACGTGCATCTAAACCCGCCAGCCTCTTTTCCCATCACCCAGTCCCAAGGGGGCACCCACAATTTTAGGTCCCCGTTGTGCTAGTCCAGCTCTCAGGCACCAGATTCTGCATCAGTCAAGGAGTCACTTGAGACAAGGAAGCATCAAATACATTAAGTCAGTGCGTGTAACTGTGGGGACTTGCCAGTCATTAGGGAAAGCAGGCTGGCATCTTCAGGCACAAGCTTCGGTTGGTCCTCGGTGCCACTTCTGTTTCTTCGGGGAAACCTCAGACCAACTCAGGTTGTAGCACATTAACAGTAAAAACAAATTACATATAGAAGAAACATCTTTCCGTGTGATGAAGTCATGTGTGCCAACACATACAAGGGAAGGCCGTCCACTCACCGCTACAATTTAAAAAAGTAGCATTTATATGCACCAATAGTGAGGCGACTAGGAAATATACTGAAAACATTAATAAATAAATATTTAGGATTAAACTTAAGAAGGAAAAGGACTCGTACATAGAAAACTATAAAATATGATTTAAAAAGTGAAGAATCCATAAATAAAAAGATAGACTGCATTCATTCTAGGTGAGGGCTCTTCCACTCAGCTATATCACCACCTTGGACTGTGTTTATGGGTTGAATAAAGAAATGCTGTTAACCCAAACCATTGAGAGCATCATGCAGATTCAATGTCATCTCTATTGAAATCACGGGGTTATTTTAAGAAAAGGAGAGAAGTCTTAAAAATTCATAAGTACGCATAAATGCAAATACGTGAAGAAGTTCTTAATCAAAAGGGAACATTTTTTAAGGAATTACAGTCCCTGATTTCAAAATTTACTAAAACCTGAGTTTGAGATGCCACAGAACCAGTGTGAACACTGGGTGTGGCAGTGTCCCTTTGTAGTTGCAGAGCTCAGGAAGCAGAGATGGAGGAGCGTGGGGCTCGCTGTTCAGCAGGCCTGGCAAGTTGGTGAGCTCCAGGTTCAGTGGGAGACCCCATCTTTAAAAAAATAAGGTGGAGAAATTTTAAGATGGCTCAGCAGGTAAGGGCCACGGCCTACAAGATGTCCTCTGACTTCCACATATGGACGAGAGGGCCACAGAGACTGGGGTTAGATCCTTAAACCATATACAAAACTCAACTCAATATGGACTAAAGACTTAAGTTTAAGATATGAAGCCACGTGGAGGGCGTGGTGGCGCACTCCTTTAATCCCAGCATTCGGGAGGCAGAAGCAGTCAGATCACTGTGAGTTCCAGGCCAGCCTGGCCTACAAAGTGAGTCCAGGACAGCCAAGGATATACAGAGAAACCTTGTCTTGAAAAACAAAAACAAACAAACAAAACAAACAAACAAACAAACAAACAAAACCTGAAGCCATGAGCTATGAACTGTGTGACCAGAGCAGGGAAGCCTGTGGGCATTGTGGGCAGTGGTCTTAAGGCTAGGCCCTTCAATGTGCAGGTGACCAAAGTGAAGATACGCACATGGGCTATGTCCAACAGAAGAGCTTTTACATAACAAAGAGTCAAGGGACAACTAAAGGAAGGGAGAAAACACCTGCAGAACACACATTCGAAAACAGAATGAGATCCCTTGGGCCAGTGAAATGCCTCAGTGGGTAAAGGCGCTTGTCACCAAACCTTAGGACTTGATTTCGCTTCTTGGGTCCCACACAGTGGAAAGGGAAAACCGTCTCCCAAAATTTGGCATGAAAGAGAACACACACACACACACACACACACACACACACTATAATATAATATAAAAAGTAAATGTTAGTATCCCAACTATATATGAAACATAAACAAAACCACAACAAAACAACAACAAAAACCCTATAGCAAGAAAACAAACAGCCCTATTGGAAAATGAGCAGAAGACTCAAGGAGACATTTCTCAAAAGATTGTGTGTAAATCACAAAAAGAATGTTTTTAAAAAGTTTCAATGTCACCAATCCAGTAGAATATAAATTAGAGCCACAATGAGTTATCTATCACCTTACATGTGTTAGAGTGGTTAGTATCAAAAAGACAGATGAAAAGTGGAGTGTACTGGGAGCACACAGTTTTAGTCTCAGCACTGGGGAGGCTACGGCGCAGGAGGAACGTGACTTGTGAGAGAACCTATCTCAAAATAGGTAGGTAGGATTCTGGACTAAAACCATCTGGCCCTGGGCTTTTTTTTCCTTGGGAGACTATCAATGATTGCTTCTATTTCTATAGGAGAAATGGGACTATTTAGCTTGTTTATCTGTTCTTCACTCAATTTTGGCAAGTGGAATTGATCAAGAAAAAACTTCACTTACCAGGAAAGTGGGACAGAGGGGAGGACATCCTATTGGGACTCTAGGTGAGAGACGCATGGGAGAATGGGGAAAAAGAAGGATCCAGAGGGTCCTAGAAACCTACAAGAAGAACATTATGATGGGCAGATCTGGGCCCAAGGGTCCTGCTCAAACTATGGCACCAGCCAAGGACAATAAATGCAGTAAACTTCGAACCCTACTCAGATCTAGCCAATGGACAGGACATTCTCCACAGTTGAGTGGAGAGTGGGGACTGACTTTCACATGAACTCTGGTGCCCCGTATTTAACCATATCCCCTTGATGGGTAGGCCTGGCGGCACTCAGAGGAAGGATAGCAGGCTACCAAGAAGAGACTTGAAACCCTATGAGGAGGTCCCCCTCAGTCATAGTCATAGAGGAGGAAAGTAGGGGAAAAGTGGGAGGGAGGGAGGAATTGGAGGATACAAGGGATGGGATAACAATTGAGATGTAATATGAATAAATTAATAAAATATAAAAATTAGGTAGGTAAATAGATAAATCGACAGATAGCAAGTGACTATGAGTGCTGTGGATCTAGCATAGGGTGCTCTTGCACACTATTAAGAATACAATTTAGGGGCTGGAGAGGTGGCTCAGAGCTTAAGAGAACTGTCTACTCTTCCAGAGGTCCTGAGTTCAATTCCCAGCAACCACGTGGTGGCTCACAACCATCTATAATGTAATCTGTTGCCCTCTTCTGGCCTGCAGGGGTACAAGCAGGCAGAGAACTGTATATGTAATAAATAATAAATCTTTTTTTAAAAGAATACAATTTAGTACAGTTTCTGTAGGAAATAACATGGAGGTTCTTTTTAAAAATTTAAAGTTAGAGGGTTGGGCATTAGAGATGTAGATCACTTGGTAGTGCTTGCTTAGCGTACATGAAGCCATGGGTTCAATTCCCAGCACTATAAAATATTGTACTCCAGCATTTGGGAGATAGAGGCAGGAGGACCAGAAGTTCAAAGTGATTCCTCAATTATATATTGAGTTCAAGGCCAGCCTAAGATACGTGAGACACTGTCTCAAAGATATATTATTTTTAAATAGAACTGCCATATCCTCCATCAAATCCACTACTGGATATTCATCCAAAGGAAATTAAGTCAGTACGATTAAAAGTGAGTGACATTCTCATGGCCATTGGGTCACTAGATACCATGACCCAAGTCACAGGAGAACCTCAAGTGCCTATTAATAGATGGATGGGTCAAGAAGCATGAGGTGTGTATACAACATAGAATCCAATTATGATTGAGAAGGAAACCCTATCTCCAAGAACATTGTGGGTGGACATGGAGGGCCTTGCGTTAGCAGAAATAAGCTGGGGATAGACGGATATTGCCGGGTCTTTCTTATCTTTAGAAACTGGAAAAGCTGAATTCATAGAAACAGGAAGTAGAGTGTGGTTATAGGGATCCTGGGATGGGATTATGGAGAAATTTGGGGGTTGACTAGAGGGTGAGAAGTTTAGGTTAAGACAATAAGTTCTGGAGTCTACCATACATCACTGTCATTACGGCTAATAGTGACGCACTATGTTCTTGGAAATTGCTCTCATAAAGTATATGCTGTTGTTGTACTAGCTTCGTTCCTGTTGCTGTGATAAAGCACCCTGACCAAAACAACTTAGGGGAGAAAGCATTTATTTCGCTTTACAGATCCAGAAAGCTGGAGTCCATCATGATAGAGAAGACCTGAGAACCAACGAGGGAGGGCGTGGCAGCAGACCTGAGAACCAATGAGGGAGGGCGTGGCAGCGGACCCGGGAAGCTGGTTCATCACACTGCAGCAGCATTCCAAAAGCAGAGCAAGGTCAGGAAGTGGGGGCTCGGCCGTAAACCTCAAAGCCTATCCTCTGTGACATACATCTCCCAGCAAGGTGCTACCTCCAACAGGCGACTAGGGGTGACCGAGTATTCAAACACAGGACCCTATGAGGGGGAGGAGGCATTTCATATTCAAACCGTTAACAATGCTCGTTGTGAGACGGTGAGCATGTGAGATGGGAGACACGTTAATGACCTCGACTCGATTATATCACTGTGTATAAGCCGTGTACTATTAAAGTGCTGGGGAAATACAAATATATATCAGTTACACGTAATAAATCTGGGGCAGGGGGAAGGGGGAGAGAAACCACTCTGCAGTAGGAATCCTGTCATTAAAGTCACCTTCTCTGTGGTATTTCATTATGGCAGGCCTAACAAACGACCCCACAATCCTAAATTGGAGTGGTGTCATATAGTGCTTTGTCTTAGCTCTTTAATTTTTCTCCCTCTGTACTGGCTGGAGTTTTGTCAATTTGACACCATGTAGAGTCATTTAGGAAGTGAGGCTCCCAATTGAGAATAATGCCCCCACAAAACTGGCCTGTGGGCAAGTCTGTGGTACATTTTCTTTGATTCATGATTGATGTGGGAGGGCCCAGCTCAATGTGGGCGGTGCCACCGCTGGGCTGGCGGGTCTCAGTTGTTTAAGGGAGAAGGCTGAGCAAGCCATGGAGAAGAAACCATGAGCAGTGTTCCTCTGTGGCATCTTCCTCAGTTCCAGTCTCTAGGTTCCAGCTTCGAGTCCATGCCCTGACTTCTCTCGACGATGGACCTTGATGTAGACCTATAGGAAAATTAAGCCCTGTCCTCCTTGCTTTTTGCTCATGGTTTTATCACAGCAATAGAAGTTCCTTTTTATGTCGTTGGGGGAAAAAAACCCGCACCAAGATGTCAATCTGCACACACTGAGATACCTTCGAGGATGCGCAACACTTAGATGTGGTTGACCTCAGATGAGGGAGAACTTAGTTCTATCTAAAGGGCCACCATTAGTTACTTCTTAAAACAGGAGTTTAGATAGAATACTTTTGTGGTCACTCCTTGCATTAGTTACTTTTCCCATCAATGGGACAAAATACCTGAGAAAAAGCAGCCTAAGGTAGGAAAGCGTTACTTTGGCTCACAGTTTGGAGTTGTACAGTCTATTGTGGTAGGAAGACATGGTGACGGGACCCTGAGGCGGCTGGTTGCGACTCATTCACTATCAAGAAGTAGAGAGAAGAGGAATGCTGCTGCCCTGTTTGTGTTCTCCTTTTTATCCAGTCTGGGGGACAAGTTTTCTCACCCCAATTAGATGGTCACACATAGACATGCTCAGAGTTTGTCTACTAGGTAGACAAACTTTCAATATCAACCATCACAAACCCCAGTAATATTCAGTGCTTTCAATGAGCCCTGACAAGTCTGTGTGCATTTTGCAGTGACCAACTGGAGGGGATCCAGCCACAGGTGTTTGTGTTTTTTGTTTTTTCAGTTACAGGTTTTTTTTTTTTCATGTCAGAGCCCCTGCTGGCCTTTCTTGCAAAACAGTTGGCAGCAGATTCCCTTAAATCTTTCCCACTAAGACCACCTGTATTAGTTAGTTTTCTTTCTTTCTTTCTTTCTTTCTTTTTAATTAGATATTTTTTAAAAATCTGTGACAAAACATCATAACCAAGGCAACTCATAAAAGAAGGTGCTTAGCTGGGCTTACAGTTCTAGAGGGTTAGAGTCTATGATGGCCAGCAAAGCTGTGGTGGCTCTCAGGTCAAACTGCAAGTAGGAAGCAGAGAACATATTTGGAATGGCATAAGTCTTCTGGAATCCCCAGTGACACACCTCCTCCACCAAGGCCACACTTCCCAATGCTTTCCAGACAGTTCCACCACCTGAGGGCCAAGTATTCAAACATATGAGCCTATGGGGGCCGCTCTCATTCAAACCACTGGACCATCTTCACCAGAAACCATAAGGGAAGATTCTAATGTGTCCAGGTTTTACTAAGGAGGGAGTGGGACAAAACAAAAGCTATTTAGGAGGGGGCAACAGATTAAAAAAAATAAATAAAGGAACATATGTGTGTTAGTAACATTCAGAGAGAGGTAAAAGAAAAAGTAAACGCTGTGGAAGCCCCTTGTGTCAGATATGAACCACCACGAGCCTTTTGGTGTACTTTACTTTTAGGGATTTCTCACACATACATACACACACACACACACACACACACACACACACACACACACACAAGGGGGAGAGAGAGAGAGAGAGAGAGAGAGAGAGAGAGAGAGAGAGAGATTTATAAACCATTGCAATGCTTGAATGAATTTTTTTCCTGAAAGATGTATTTTAAATTTCTATAATTTACTCAGATCTACTATAATTTATTTAACCAATTCTTTTCTGGGAATCCTTGCATTAGTCAGAACACTTCCTATTGCAAATGGTAAAAACTCAGACCAGGTTATGAGAAATCAAGAGTGGATGGGCTGAAGTAACTGGGAGGTCATGACCCAGTTGGACCAAAACTTAAATGATGTCAGATTTGGGGTTGTCCAAACTGGGTGAGCTTCCTCTGTTTGTTTTGCAAGGAGCTGCTCTAAGAATCATTGCTATGGCTTGGGCATAAACTGTCCTTCCAAAGGGCTCACTCATGTGTTGGTGAGTTGATCCCCAGTTGGTATAGCCACCCATTGGGAAGTGACAGACTCATGAAGCCTCTGCCCTAATCAATGGGTGGAGCCACAGACAGATCGCTAATTTAAGGCATTACTTGAAAGGGATGGGAAGTTTGGGAGCTAGGGCCTAGTTGGAAGATGTAGGTCACTAAGACTCTAAGAGTGTGATGTGCCTCTGGGAGCCATGTTTGCTCCCTCTTGTGTTCTCATTTTTCCCTCTTTCCTTTCCTCTGCCTCCTCCTCCTCCTCCTTCCTCTCCTCCCCCTACTCTATCTCCAAAGAGAGATAAAAGCCCTTCCTACATGTTCCTATATCTGTAATATTCTGGGTGGCCTTAGGTCTGAAGCAATAGACTCAGCCAACGTTGGACTGAGACCTCGGAGACTATGCGCCAAAGCAAACCTTTCCTTCATTGAAGTTGTTTCCTCAGGCATTTTGTCACACTGATGAGAACACTAACACTCTCACTCTCTGCGAGTTTATCTGGCATCTCAAAGAAAACTCAACTTCAGGGAAATCAGTGCGCAGAGAGTTCTGTATGTACCATAAAAGCACTGCAAATCATTGCACAACAATTTCAAATATGAGCCAGGGTGTAGCCTTCATTGGCACTGCCTGGTGGGAAGGTACACGCTCAGGGCAAGGTACACATGTTGTGTGTTCATCACCAATGCTACTGCTATGTTATACAACACGGGCGAGTACTGCCAGGAACACCCTAGATTCACTACACATTTGATTTTGAATTAAATTTTGGTTGTGGTACATTCAGAGAACTTTTGCTGTTGCCAGTTGTTTTTTGTTTTGTTTGTTTGTTTTGTTTTGTTTTGTTTTTTACACACACAACCACACTCAGTTATATAACCCCACAGGGGTTACAACGTACAGTTTTAGAAACCAGGCTTTAGATGAGTTTATTATCTTACAGTCTTGTAGCTTAGATGCTTGTTACTTCTGGACTTCTGTGACAAAAAGGTACCAGCAGGGCTGTGTTCTATTTGGAGGTTTAAAGCAGAAAATATTTCATTGCTTCTGGAGGCTGCCCACATTATTTGGGTCACAATCCCTTTCTTCTATTATCAAAGCTACCAACACAGCATTTCTCTTGGCCCTACTGTTCTGTCTCTTCACACTTAGGGACACTTCTGATTACATTGGGCCCAAGATAATCTTATCATAAAGGCAACCTTAATTGTATCTGCTAACTTCATTCTTTTTTTATATATATAGTTTATTTTAATCACAATTTCCAATGATGTGGGAGTCTTTGGGGAGTTGCTTGCTCTTCCATTTACCACAGAGGAAGTTTATTCAGCCCCTTGAAACTAGCAACATGCTTAGAGTGAAACACTGACTGTTCTCCCATAAGGTTAACAATGAAGCAAGGGTGTCTTCTCTTGTGGATTTATTTTGAGGTTATAGCTAGAGAAATAAGACAAGAAAAAGAATTATCAAATATCCAGACTAGAAAGGGGGAAAAAGGCTATCCTTTTTTGTTAAAAAAAGATGATGTAATTTTATGGATAAAAAAATCTTGACTTATCTTTTTTAAAAAAAGCTATTTAAGCAAAGAGCCAATGTTTAAAAACCAATTATATTTTAATGTGCTACTAATACAAATCTGAATATAAAGCTAGGAAAACAACTTCATTCATGATCACATCAAAAAAAATAAAAATTTAGCGATGAACCTCACAAACCATGTAAGAAATTGTAGTCTGAAGAGTATAAACTGTTTTTGAAGGAAACAAAGTCTTATATAAATCATTGTTAAAGAAAACAAACAAACAATCATTGTTTAGGGTAACAGCATCATCCCACAGTCAGGAGAATATTGTTAAGACCTTAATGCACCTGGAATTGATGTGTAGAATCAATGTAAGCTCTAATGATATCTCAATGCCTTTTCCCCTGCACCCACAGAAATGGACAGACATTTAAAAATGTATATCGAGAATACAAGAGACCCAGAATTCTAAAAATCTCTTAAAAGAAAATGAAGGCAAAGGAATTGCACACCCCTCAAACCAACTACAGTCCTGTGCCCTGACCCAGGATGGATCCATAGATCAGGATGATGGACCAAGTAAGCAGAGCAGAGTCCAGAGACCTGCATTTATGGCCAACTGAAGTTCAGCAAACTAGGGAGAGAAACAATTTCCACCACAAATGGCACTGCCACAACTAGACAGCCATGTGAACCAACTGAGTGGCATTCTGACCTCACACCTAGTGCACAGGTATTATGTTAAAATGAATAACAGACCAAACTGAAACAGCTAAGAGCATGCATCTCCTAGGGGAAAGAAAAATGAATGCAGGTCACTAATTGTGTGCAGACAGCCTCGTCAGAGTGCTAGGGAAGCTGGTCAGGATGATCCTGAATGTTCCTGAGTTGGTCAGGATGACCCTGAATGTCCCTTCTTCATCATCGCAAGTTGCTCTTCCTCCTTGTCATTCTCTATCACTATGGGACCATTGACAATACCAAAATCAGCAATGAAAGTGGCTCTCTATGTCCAGGGTTCCAGGACATAGTCTAAGACAAGATGGAGGGTGTGTGGGACTTTTGTACCTCCCCCTATTAACCCATCGTAGCATGCAAAGCACAAGCATGGAGAGGTGCTGAGCAAAATTAGACAGCTAGGAATTGCAAATCAGAACCACAGTGAGGAAGGCTAGAGATATAGCTCAATGATAGCACATCTGCCTTACATCTGAGAGACCTGGG
>OU015749.1:114030863-114041969 GCA_907169655.1 Acomys percivali | reverse complement strand
ACACACACACACACACACACACACACACACACACACACACACACACACGTAGTGTCTAGACAGTGGAGTATTTTGTTTGTTTGTTTGTTTGTTTTTCCGAGGCATTGTCTCTCTGTGTAGCCTTGGCTGTCCTGGACTCTCTTTGTAGACCAGGCTGGCCTCGAACTCACAGCAATCCACCTGCCTCTGCCTCCCAAGTGCTGGAACTAAAGGTATGCACCACCACACCCGGCGTTAGACAGTCAAGTATTAATCAGCCCAAAATAAGGATATACTGACACATACTACAATATGGATAGACCTTGAAAATGTTTTTTAAATGAAGCCAGCTACAATAAGTCAATATTCTATGATTTTATCTGTATTAAAAGTCCAGATTAACGGGGTGTAGGGCTTGTGTAAAAGTGAAAGAAAGAGAATTCAGAATGCTTCCAGGGATTGTGTGGTCTTTTAAGAATGACAAAAGTTCTACAGTGAGACACTGAAGGCTCTTGTGTAAGTAAGCTCTGAAAACTATGATATTGTTTATTTTATTCTTTTCTGAGAAAGCGTCTCCTGTCATGCTTCAAATTAAGGAAGACCTTGAATGTCTGATCCCCCTGCATACACTTTCTGAGGTCTGGGATTACGGGCATGCACTGCCATCCCTGATTTATGAGGTGCTGGCATTGGAACCCAGGGCTCTCTGCATGCTATAGGAGTCCTCTACCAACTGAGCCCCTTGAAATTATTTATTGATCATATCATTTGCATCTTCTCATTTATGACTCTTGGAAATGCTGTTATAGATTCCATCCCACAGATATGTCCTGCACTCAAGGTCACAGCACGGACAGCTGGGAAGTCATTTGTGGTGACGAGCAAGTACCTCCCATCCCTGTGGGGTTCAGCGAAATCATGGCTGTTTCTAAGAACTTCCTATTGCTATACCTATTGCTGGTTCTCTGGGGTCTGGGAGGATCCTTACACAGATTTTTAGTGGTCTGACTCCCGAATCTGGTAGCTCATCAGCATCACCTGTGGACACTTGTCTGCCATGAATTCCACCGCTACCAGATGCTTCTGAGTCCTTAACCAGCGCAGGGGCCCCCTGAGACTTCAATAAAGAGCCCTGGATGATCGGTGACTTTAATTCAGTTTGTTGGGCATTTGGAAAGCCCCTTTCATAGTTCACCAATTCCTCCTGTAATATCCAGGCTACTAGTTACTGCTCTGGTGAGGATCTTATTTTTACATTGGTTTTCATCTCTGCGAACACTTCCTTATTCTCAGATTGCTCCTTTTTCATAATCGTTTTTTTTCCCCCTCTCTCCTATTTTATCTCTGCGGTGTCCTCTGTTATCTTCCCAAGAATACTAATTATAGACCTGCTTTTTTTTTCCCCCTTCAGTTCTCTGCTTTTTCCCCATCCCCCCCTTAGTAATTTTTGTGCATGCTCAGAGTGCTCACGTTCCAAGACACTTTTCCTTTTTCCTGGCCCTCAGTGTCACGGCCATCAATGCTTGTTATGACTGCCTACCCCAAAAGGCAGCAAGCAGGCTAAAGGTTCAGGGAAGGTTCTCCTCTGAGGCTGGACATTTACAGCAGTGAGCTTCCAACAAACATTTAGCTAGGTGAAAAGCCATGGCTTTTATATCTGACTGGCTCTATATCTGAGTCCCCTAGGCAGATTTTTAAATTTCCGTGTGCTCAGGCTACACCAAGGGCAGGGGAAATCACAACTCTATAGAGCTGGTTCCTGGGGACCAACCCGTTGTAAAAGCTTCCGGAAGGTTCCAACGTGTCGTTAAGGTTGCAGACTGCTGCTGCTGCGATCTAAGTCAACACACCTCAAAACTCTGGTGTCGACAGTCACTAGAAGGTCTTGGTGTAAAAAAGATTCGGCATGCCGTGGCTTTACTAACAAGCTTCGGTGCACTAACAAGTGGTGCACCGCTGCTCTGAACAGCATACTTTGAATATTAAGGGCCCAAAGTAGCAAGAGTCAAAATGGGGGTGTAGGGGACAGCAGCGGCTGCAGTTGGAACTTGTTGGAAAGGCCTCAGGTTCTGCCTTCTTAATTAGCTACTGAGAGAACTTCTGTTATTCTTATTTCCCAAGATTTGTCCTGCATTCAAGGCCACATCATGGACCGCTTGGAAGTCACCACTCCCCTGTGATGACCGCCAGCAAGCCGTCTCCTATCACCACTGGATTGAGAAACTCCGGGGCTGGAGCCTTGAACCGGCTTTGTCACAGCCCTATAGCGTGGTTTTCAACCTTGATTATTTGAAAATCTAGCAGACTTCTCTGTGAGTGACCCTCTGAGCGTTTTTTAGCAGAATTGGCAGACTCGGCACCCTGCGCCTTTCTGGCCTCAGAATCCGTGACCAATCGGTGGCTCCCGGAGTGAAACCCTCAGCTCTGCATGGCGAACCAGTTGCCAGCTGATGCCCGTACACACAAACTTCTGTCTCTGGACTTGCTTTTGCTAGGCCTGACTTTGGTAGGCTACCGAGGATGTTTCAGGGTCTGTTTCAATGTCCCAATTGAAGCAGTTTTGATAATTTCAATGCCTTGGGCTATTTCTACCAGGTTAATTACCTGCATAGAAGCTTAGCATGATTAATTCAGGTGGATACCATCTTGGAAGTCCCACAGAACCCTATAATTATGTGTGAAATACACGTTTAATTTAAGCACAGGGGTAAAGATTACCCTGCTGATACTCCTGGGCCTCAGGGTGTGCAGAGCAGATTTTGAGCAGGGCATAAGAGCCGCTCCCTTCCAGGCCTCTGCCACAGCCATCTGGTGCTGGGACCATGCTTTAGCTTTCCTGATTCCCAAGTTAGTTTTGACAGCATCTGATTAGATGTTAATGCTGCTGTCTTACCTAAGCTCAGAAGACAGCAGGGTCTCGCCAGATAGCAGAGATCTCCTCGGAACTGGATCACCAAATTGGCAAATGAAAAATAACGTTTCTTCAAACTATGTTTTGGGGTTGTGGGTTATCAGAATCGTATTCGTCGCCTCTTGTTTTAGGTTGTTCAGAAACTGGATCTCTCGGTATATGTTTGCTTTTCAAATAATGCATTTTAACATCCCCTGCTATATTAAACAAATGGGGAGATTTTAGTTCAGAAATTTTCTTTTTTCCTTTGTACTAGCCAAGCATCTCAAATGATTTGGCTTTGGTTTCAGTGTTCCTTTGCAGAGTGTTTCTCTCTCTCTCTCTCTCTCTCTCTCTCTCTCTCTCTCTCTCTCTCTCTCCATCTCTCTCTCTCTTCTTTTTTGGTCTAGGGTATTAAAAAAAAAAAGCAAAAGCACCAAAGAACAGCTAAAGTGCCTCCATTTTGCCCACCCAACTCCTGGGTAAGAAAAGCAAAATCAAAACAGCTCAACAGGCCTGCCCCCAGCCAGCTGAAAACAGTTCTCCTAGCAGGGCTTTCTTCCCACTGCTGGCTCCTGGGTTAAGCTGGAGAGGGGCCAGCCTTCAGCACCTCCTTGCTCTTGATTGCTGTTTATCCCTTGAAACACGATTGTCTATAATTATGTATAATCTCTCCCTTGTTTAGTCTTCTCCAGAGAAGCTTGCCTGTGGTGCAACTGGGTCTCCTTCTGCTCTGCCTGGGCACCAAGAAGAAATACTTCCTGTTGGTTTTGTTTCTTGTTTTGATTCCCCCCCCCCCATCCCCCCACCCCCAGCTTTGGGGTTTTTCATTTTTTTCTTTTAGAAATAAAGGCATTAGGTCTCCATTTATTCTTTCCCTCTCAAAACCCGACATCCTGGCAGTTCTCAAACTGATTCATCCAGTGTGAGTGAGAGCCAAGCACCGTGCTAAGTGCCTTGGCAGAGTTCAAAGCGAAACCCACAAGAACCCCGCTCCTGACGGTTTCCCAGAATAAGTCTCCTTATAGAAAGTGTGAGGTAACTTATAGGAAAACAGTGTGATTCTGAGTAGAAGGGGAAGACACAGTTACTCAACATATAGGTTGTTCTCTCTCTCTCTCTCTCTCTCTCTCTCTCTCTCTCTCTCTCTCTCTGTGTGTGTGTGTGTGTGTGTGTCCCTCTGTCTCTCTCTCTCTCTCTGTGTGTCCCTCTCTCTCTCTCTCTCTCTCTCTCTCTCTCTCTCTCTCTCTCTCTGCTATCTGCTCGTTTAATTCCTAGCCCTTGAATTAATCAGAGTTTATTACAAGAAAGGGTTCAAGATCATTCCGTTTGGTCTTGTGAACTACAGTCCAACTCCTTTATTACTTAAAAAAAAAAAAAAAAGTAGAGTTCTCTCTATACAGACAGATTCAACAACTGAACAAATACTCTGGGTCTCTAGGTATTCAGTAACTATACTCAGAGAGACTATATTCATCCATCCACCCACCCCACCCCACCCTACTCTGGCCCACTCCGCCCCAGCCCAACTAAATCCCAAAGCACCTGTGGGGGCAGCTCTCCACATGGCCTGTACCCTAACTGTGGGGGCAGCTCTCCACATGGCCTGTACCCTAACTGTGGAAAGTTACCCATTTTTGGTCAGGGAGAAGTGGACTCTAACCAATGTCCAGTCTGCAAAAAAGAGTCAATAAGAGGGGGGAAAAAATTCCTCCGTGCTTCCAAAAGAAACAATGGTCAAGCAAGGCTTTCCTTTAACTTACTCTCGCACAGAGGGATTAACCTGCAAAAGGAAGGCCAGAGTAGCCAGAGGTTCCTCTAAGGCCCAGTAAACTTTGAAGACCAGGTTTGATGGCTCCTGAAGAACCCTTGATAATTTTCATTTTGTACTGGCTTCCATGAATTATGTAGCCTTCCCCGAGTATACGCCAAGCATGCGTTCCCAGGGATTCTCGCCCAGCTTTGAGCAATGGGAGCTTTTCTGGGATCCGATGGCGCAGAGGAGGGGAAGTGCTTGTGTGTTCATGTGCTAATGACTTTTGTGGCATTCCTCCAGCCTGGGTTTAGATTTCCTCAACATGCTATTAATCTTGTCAAGTTTCAGGGGCGCTCTTCTGAAATAGAACTGAACCCTAGGAACATCCTGGCAGTGCACCGCTCAGTCTCTGCCCCCCCCTTTTTCAAGGCATGCCACTACTAAGGGGTACCTGTTTCCCTCTGACTGAACAGACAGGATGGCATGTACATTAAGTAGCACTTTGGGTGGGAGGTAGTGTTTGGGCTGTAACTGTAGGTCAGCAGCAGAGGACTTGCCTAGCATGTGCATGGCCCTGGGCTCTGTCCCTCCCCCCCCTGCCCCCACCCCCGCACCACAAAACAATGACCCCCAAATGCAAACACACAGAAGGTACAAGGGAAGGGTAGAGGAGCTTGCTTGTCAAATCACCAGAGACAGCCTGAAGACTCGGGTTCACGTCTACATAAAAAGCCCAGGTGCAGGGGAACACAACTGCAATCCCGGCACTGGGAAAGCAGAGGCAGGAGCCCCCACCCCCACCCCCACCCTCACCCCCACTCTGACTCCCCAGCACACAGGCCAGCCGATCTAAAGACCCTGCTTTGAAAAGTAAGGTGTACAGCAACCAAGAAACACAGCCAGCACCAATCTCTGGCCTCTGTGCCTAGACACACATCACACATATAGAAGAAGAAGAAGAGAAAGGAGAGAGGGAAGGCTGCCCTTTAGCTTGTGAAGAGTTCCAGGTCTAGCTCCCAGAATGGCTCTGGCAGAGAAGGAGCCCGCCCCCCAACCAGGCTGTCTACACAGTCCAGAAGGTGACTGAGAATAGAGCTTTTTCCTTTGACACACCCTACTGAGTTGCCTTACAACATCCACTTTGTATTTGGTGTGGCAAATACTGGCAAAGGAATTTAAAAAAAAAAAAAAATTTTTTTTAAAGAGCAAAATCGTAAAAGGCAGAGCTTTAAAAAAAAAAAAAAAGCCTGGAAGAAATTCCACCCAAATGTTCTTGGCTTGATTTTGGATGGAAGGGTGGTGATTGAAAATTCTCCCTCTTCTTGTTACTTCTGGTTCCTCAAAAAAAAAAAAAAAAAAAAGAAAGAAAGAAAGAAAGAAAGAAAGAAAAAAGAAAAAGAAAAAAGAAAGAAAGAAAAAGAAAAAGAAAAAAAAATTTACAGACATGCTTTGTACTTCGTTGTCTTTTTTTTTTTTTTTTAAGTCTATTTAGCATCTATTTAAAATAAAAGGCTTGGGACTTTAAAATCTAGAGATCCAGGCATCCACTTAAGCATGGTTGGGTCATCTGCCGTCAGCTAGCTGAGAGCTGCTCTGTCAGCTTCTGGCTCTAACCCTTGAAAGGAGCCGATCATTGACTCTGGCTTCTCACTCAATGTGTTTAAATCTTAGGAGATATTTGCATTCAAGCAGGAATGTGAGGTCATGGCTGGCAGAGTTCATTTGTACCTGCAGAGAACTCCCACCTGAATCTCCACTCGTGCCTCATTTTCCAGAGTGGAGAGAGTTAAGAGCCATAAGAAGCTGGCTGTCGTATCAGGTCTCAGAGAGTCACAGATGTCCTCCCCAGAAAGAGTCCTTGTTCTCACACGGGCAACAGAGTCGCGAAGGCTTATATTGTAAATTACCTGGCATGTGCAAGTAGCAATGTTGACGAGAGAGCCTTTCAACCTTTTTTGCCCCCAAGAAGGGGGCTGTGACTCTTTCAAGTACCAATTATAAATTTCCTAACCCCAGACGTTTGGGTGCCAGGCTGAAACAGGGCCTGCTCCTGCTAAGACTTGTAGTAAATTGCAACAATGTGGAAAGTGGGTGGTTTGTTTCCCAGAGTTCAAGCGGGGACTGCAACCGCCTGTGGCTTCTCTTTCCAGGAGCTTCCTTTGCCACGGTCCTCTTAGCATCTCCAAGATGGGAAATAGCTTTCACGGCCTCCCAGAAAGGACTGGCCAGAGGAGTGACCAGCACCAGACCGAACTCAGGCCTGTGGGCTCATGGCTCATCAATAAAAAAGTAACTGCTTAACAAGGCTCCCAGCCATGCGGAGAAGATGAATGAATATTGGGTTCTTCCAGAGGCTTCTAATCTCAGGCACAGGGGATGATGCACATGTAGGCATTCCATTTATCTGTAAAGGGTCAGGACTTGTGGCTGTCCCTTTATGGCTTACTGGTCAAACTATGTATGGTATTGGGAGTGCTTGAGACAAGGTCCCTGGGCTGTCATGAAGAGACACAGTAGTGAACAAATCAAAACAAAAAACGAAAAACGGTGAAAACATCTCATATGCTGACGTATGCTTTTTGGGTACACATCAGCATTTGAGTGTTTTTTATACAGGTATATACCTGTATGTTTATGCCTCTGCCAGACAAATTGAGGGACAAAACTTGTGTTTAAGTGATTAAATCTTAAGTGATTCTGGATAGGGTAGCATTATCAAAGAAGGGGCTGGGCAGCCAGCAAGGAGTAGGTGGCAAATAAGAAAAAGATGTGCAGCTCCTGCAGTGCGGGGGTTGGGAGGTACTGAGCCTGAAAGAAGTTAGCCAACAGCCTCCAGAGCCAGATATGGCTGCTGGCTTTCCTGAACACAAGCCAAGGGGCCGATCCAAAAACACAACACTTTCCCAAGGGTTGGCATCAAGACCCACAGCTAAGAAAAAAAGGAGATGAAGCCAGAAGGACACTCTTCTACTCCTAAATAAAGCCTCTCAAATTAAAGAGGAGGCCTTGTTTTCTTCCTAACACGTTGTAGCTTTTCCTAGAGTGGTAACCAGGAGACTAGTGACCAGCTGGGAGATGCTGCCGTCTTCCTAGTATGGTAGGGCAAGAAAGCATACCAGGGATTAAACATGATATGGAACCACTGGACAGGAGAACTAACCCACCTCAGAGCACATTCCTTTAAAACGCCTTTAGCCTCAGCACTAGGGAGGCAGAGGCAGGCGGATCGCTGTGAGTCCGAGGCCAGCCTGGTCTACAAAGTGAGTCCAGGACAGCCAAGGCTACACAGAGAAATCCTGTCTCAAAAAACCAAAAAAAAAGCTTAAGACAACATAGTCATCCTTTCAAGAGGCCTCCATAAAAGCTACAACTCTGAGGGGCTCAAAAGGCAGCTCAGCAGTTAAAAGCATTGGCTGCTTTAGTATGGGATGGGAGTTCAAGTTCCCAGTACCACACAGTGGCTCACAACCTTCTGTAACTTCAGTTCCAGAGGATCTGGCATCCTCTAACGGTCTCCCGGGACACTGCATGCACATGGTACATAGACATATATGCAGGCAAAACACCCATACACATAACTAAATCTTTAAAAAAAATTTTTTTTCTTTTAAACTGTGATTTTAACTAGATGTGAGGGACAGGCCAGGGTAGGGAGAAAACCAGTGATGAGCAAGACCATCTACACAGCACAGGAGGTGGGCACAAGTCTTAGGAGGCGTCAGGCTTTGTCAGTTGGTGAAAGTGGCAGCCAGGGACATCAGGAGTCCAGGGCGATTTGGAGAAGAGCGACAACTTCTATACAGCTTATTGCTAAATGCAAACTTGCAAGCTATGCTACAAAGAGGAGGGAGCAGTGACATCAGAGAGATTATTGCTTAATGACTTCCTGAGTTGGGCTCAGTTAATCCATTTGAGCCTGTTTCCTTGTCTTTAAACTGTAGAGTTAAATCCACCTCGCAGGGAGAGTGGAGAGCTTACCAAACACTGGCCAAGTAGAAACTCAAGAGCTTCCTCTTCATTTTTTTTTTTTCTTATTAATGTTGATTTGAGTCACTGACATTTTATCTGCTTTGGTTTTTCTTTCTTTCTTTTTTTTTTTTTTTTTCTTTAATCTCAGTTCACTTTGTTGCCTTTCGATGTGATAAAGCCTAAAGTGTACACGCAGCTGTCTCCTCTCTTGTCCGTTATCTCCGTCCCTGTTCCACTGACAGATGAATGTGTTAGGCCTGCCCGAAGCCCCAGGTGCCGCCAGTGGACAGGAGAGTCTTATGGTGGATTTGACCCAAACCTCCCCCCACCTCCAGAGAATTTTCTTGAAGCTTTGTTTCTCTCAGGGCAGGCCGCTTGTCATTTCAAACTGAATTATTGTCATCCTTTGCCCTAATAATTCTCAAATTTCCTAAAGTTCTTTAGGAAACGGTCCCACTTAGCCTCTGCTGACCACACTCTGGGACCAAATGCAACTGATGTTGTTCTGGTTCATGTAACTAGAACTTTGGGATCAGTTCATTGCCTTGCAGATAGGGCAAAACTAGGTCAGACGTTACCCAAGGCTAAAATTAACACAACACAGGGTGTTGGAAAAGAGCAATTGACAAAATAAATACATAGATAATAAAAAAGTTGTTTGAGGCAGGTTGTCTTTATTAGCTAAAATAGCTCTCTGTGGCTCAAAAGTCAAAACACTACAGAAAGCTAAAGGCTGAAAGATCTCTCTTCCGTCTTTATCCATCTTATTCTTTATTGTCATTTTTTTTTTTTCTCCTTTAAGGAACATGGAGCTAGAGAGATGCCTAAGTAGGTAAAGGATTTGTTCCACAAAATAAGGACACAAATTCATATCCTCAGCACCTCCATACAACAACAAAAATAACAACAAACAACAACCAACAACATAAACAACATAAAACGGCTGGTAGGGCAGTGCATGCCTATAGCCGCAGTGCTGGGGTGGAGCAGTCAGGAGGGGTTGCTGGCAGCCAGCTAGGCAAAACACCAGGCTCCAGGCTCAGTGAGAGGCCTTGTCTCAAAAATCATGGTGGAGAGTGACAGAAGAAAACACTCAACGGCACTTCTGGCCTCTAAGGTTTTTACTGTTTCGTATTTTCTTCCAGTTGTCTTTGCGCCAACACAAATACATATTTTTAGTTTGTCCTTTTCTTACTTAAAAGGTAACATTGCCAGAACCCTGTAAGATGACTCAGCACGTAAAGGGGCTTGCTGCCAAACCCAACAACCTGACTTTGATTTCTATGACTCTCCCACTATGGGTTGCCCTCTGACCTCCACATTCATGCTATGGCAATACACATGCTCCCTTCCCCCCCCCCCGCCCCCTCCCCCACCCCAACACACATACATACGGGCACAAAATAAATAATGTGCATGTAAAAAAGGTCAACAAACTGTACACACCCGCTACTCCTTGCTCCCTTACTTGGCAGTATGCCCTGCTCTGTATATTCTAACAAATCCATAAACAAGGAGGTCCTCTTGCAGTTCCCATTATTTTGCAAGTTCACAATATTCCATTTTGTGTGTTTACTCTAGTCTGTCCAGATTTCGAATGATAGAGCGGTTGACCACCTGCCAACACAACGGTGCCTCAGTGACTCGGGGGACTTACCATCTTTGTACATGTGCAGGTGAATCCGCAGTAGAGGCTCTAGGCTCGTTGGTTAGAAATCAGCCTTTGTGCTTTAACAGGCGTTATCAACAGGGCGGAGGCATTAGCAACTCCCACCAATACTGTGTGTAAGGGAACGCCTGCTTTCCCACAGCCTCACCAACACTCTATGTCATTAAAGGTTTGAATTTTTGCCAATCAGATATGTAAATATCGGTATCTCAGCATCATCAGCGCACCGTCTCACTGTCATTCTCTTATGAGTCTGACTGAGATCTTATCCCGTACTTAAAAAACAGAGGCCAGCAAGACGCTCAGTGGGTAAGGGTGCTTGTTGACAAACCTGATGCCCTGAATTCTATTCCCAGACCCCGGACGGTAGAATGAGGAAACCAACTTCCAGAAGTTGCCTTCTGACCTTCACGCGTGTGCTGTGGCACACACAGAACACATGTGAATACATATATGCACACACGCACTAAGAAATGTAATTTTTTTTTTTTTTTTTGAGACAGAGTCTCTCTACAACAGCTTTAGCTGTCCTGGAACTCACTATGTAAAGCAGGCTGGCTTTGAATTCACAGAGATCCACCTGCCTTTTACCTCCCAAATGCTGGGATTAAAGATGTGCCCCACCATGCCCAGCCAATTCGAATTTCTAGGTTTTTTTTTCCAGAGTTGAGGACCAAACCCAGGGTCTTGCACTTGCTAGGCAAGCACTCTACCACTGAACTAAATCCCCAACCCCCCAATTTCCTCTTTTCGAAAATATAGTATAATTTGATTATTTTTGAGACAGGGTCTCTCTATTTAGCCCTGGAACTGAATATATAAACCACGCTGGTCCTGAACTTA
>OU015749.1:114011140-114030853 GCA_907169655.1 Acomys percivali | reverse complement strand
ACACACACACACACACACACACACACACACACACACACACATACTTCATTACTCTATGCATTGTTTCTCTGAGTTCCTTGCCCATAGCAGCAGAGTCCTTTACTATTTGCAAGGTTCCAAGCGATCAAGAGAAATATGCTAAACCTTGCTGGAAATGGATGTGTCTCTCAGGTTCTCTCTACCAACCCCAGGCTCAAGGCTTTGCGGGTTTGGGGGATTACGTGTGTCCCAGATGGACCACGGGTTCTCCTTTGTCATAAGCCAGAAGATGCCTACCATTCTCCTTCATACTAACCCATCCTATAAATCACCTCCTGACTGTGGCCCTGATCTTCCAGTTATCAGGCCTTTCTGCGTAGGTGTGACTCTCACCTCAGGCACATGATAACATATCCATGCCATACCTCCCATGCCCTCTCCCCCCCATACCTACTCACATTAAAGTCTCTTGTGGTGCTGAGCTCTGTGGAGGAGATTCACAGGAAGAGGTACGTGGATGTTTTGTATTTGGAAGTAGCCCATGGGCCACAGTGTGTGTGGAGGAGGGGTGGGGTGTAGTCAGATGACAGCTGGAAGGTTTATGGTCTCTCCTACTACACAGGTCCCAGAGACTGAATTTGGGTCATTAGGCTTGACTGCAAGCTCTTTCACCTGATGAGCTATCTTGCTAGCCTAGCTGGGGTTTTTTAATTTCAAAGACTTCCCAGTTTTGTATATGTAAAAAACAAAAACAAAAACAAACAAACAAAAAAACCCTACAGAGACAGACATCAGGCCAAAGAGAAGCTAGTCCACCCACACCCTCAGCAAGATATCAGGCCCTGCTTCCTTCAGTAGTGGATGACTAGTAAGAGACCTGTGTGTGAGCAAGGACCATTGATGTTTGGTTGATGATAACAGTAAAGCATGCTCTAAACATCCCCAAATACCAAAACAGTTAAAAAAAAAATACAAGTAAATCAACTTTATGGAAAGTAGTACGTGGTTGAGGCCTCTTGCAAATGACTGATCAGTTTGGGCCAAGTCAATGAAAACAGCCTTCATTAGCAGACCAAGCACATAAAATGCAGGTAAACATTTACTCTTTTATAATCCCTCAGATGCTGTCTCAGGATTCTCTCCCTCCCTCCCCCGCCCCATCTCTCTCTCTCCAGTTCAGCCGTTCAGCAACCTCAAGGACACAGCAGCATCTCTGAAACCCCCCAAATGGCCCACATAACCTTGAGGGCAACAGGAGAGTTAAGTGAGAAATCGCTCGTGGTGCGTGGGTTTATTGTGCAACTTGGGTGGAAATCAAGAACCACAGCATCTGGTGCTGGTTGAGTCCTTGTTATGGGCCAAGCACTGTGCAGATGTGTTTGGTGGGGGCAGTGTTCACTTAACCCCCTGTATGAAGCAAGTTCCATTTCATTCCCTCTTCGTGGGTGAGGAAACCCGGCTTCCCCAAGGTCTCAGTGGCAAGACTGAAGCCCAGATGCACACTCAACCTCTCTATCAGCGAGCTCATGACGCTTGGCCTTCAATTACAAGAGCAAAGTGAGTGAAGTCTATTAACAGGGCTTGGAGGTACAGGTTATGCTGGAGTCCTCGGACAGGTGGCTTAACCATACCCTGACCCAGCTCACTGGGTGACCTCATTGTTGAACATTCTTTTTGCCTAAAAATATCAGCGGTCCACATGCTGGATCCTCCAGCTGCTCACGGCAGATCCCCTAGAAGTAGAAAGTGCTTCATCACACACGTCATAAAGGCCTCTTGAACATGGTGACGGTTATAGAAAGGAGGGACGAGCGGGGGGGGGGGGGGAGAGCAAGAGGAGAAGGGCAGCGACAGCTACAGACTTGCAATGTCTGCTGCTGCTCGGACACGGCCTGCAAGGGTCCCTCCTAGAGTTGTCTCTCTAGACCACTCAGGCCAACTGCCCCTCCTGACCTTGGCAGGCCTTTCCTGAAATCGATATGAGGTTCCAGGAATAGGAAATGTACACGATCATTTAATCCATTCAACAAGAGACGTTCTCGCCCGGAGTTGCCGCGGTTTCCGGCTTCAACAGTGCTTGAACCGAACCCGGTGCTCGGCCCCTCCGACCCCAGCCGGCCGCTCCGAGCCTGAGCCCTCTGCAATCTCGTCGCGCCGCCGCTCCAGCGTTGCCTTCGCACCTCGCCCCGCTGCCGCCATGACCACCGCGTTGACCACCGTGTCTGCCTCTCAAGTGCGCCAGAACTACCATCAGGACTCGGAGGCTGCCATCAACCGCCAGATCAACCTGGAGTTGTATGCCTCCTACATCTATCTGTCTATGTCTTGCTACTTCGACCGGGATGATGTGGCTCTGAGGAACTTTGCCAAATACTTCCTCCACCAGTCTCACGAAGAGAGGGAACACGCTGAGAAACTGATGAAGCTGCAGAACGAACGAGGTGGCCGGATCTTCCTGCAGGATATCAAGAAACCAGACCGTGATGACTGGGAGAGCGGGCTGAATGCAATGGAGTGTGCACTGCACTTGGAAAAGAGTGTGAATCAGTCACTACTGGAACTTCACAAACTGGCTACTGACAAAAATGACCCCCACTTATGTGACTTCATTGAGACACATTACCTGAATGAGCAGGTGAAATCCATCAAAGAACTGGGTGACCACGTGACCAACTTGCGCAGGATGGGAGCCCCCGAAACTGGCATGGCAGAGTATCTCTTTGACAAGCATACCCTGGGACACAGCAATGAGAGCTAAGCTGACTTCCCCAAAGCCACGTGACTTCCCTGGTCACTGAGGCAGTGCATGCATGTCGGTGTGCCTTTATCTTTTCTATAAGTTGCACCAAAACATCTGCTTAAGTTCTTTAATTTGTACCATTTCTTCAAATAAAGAATTTTGGTACCCAAAAAAAAAAAAAAAAAATCCATTCAACAAATATCTCTTAACCACATGTCACATGTCAGGTGATCTAGAGGAGATTGGGAATATTATGACAAAAGTCCTTATTTCTTCAGAAGTCCCTTGGGTGACAATCAAGGAAATTGCATCCCAGGGATGAGGAGCTCCAGGAACCACAGAAGCAAAGGTAAAGCATGCATGGAGGGCTGTGTGGAAAGCGGAGCTGGTTAAGTAGGAAGTAGGAGGTGGAGTGGGGAAAGAGTCGGGGAATGAATTATGATAGGGAAGTTTCCCAAAGCCCCTCCATGTGATGTCCCCTATACAGGGACCTGAAGGTGGGAGAGGCCAAGGCAGGCAGGCAAGAGTGCCTCAGTCCGAGAGGCAGGGGCAGGCCAACCTTATTTTTGAGAGGGTAGAGATCAGTGTGTCTGGAATTAGGTGAGACAAGGGAACGTAGGAGGTAAATTAGATAAAATTTGAGAAGGACTACGTGAAGGGTCTTACAGGCCACAGTGAGGGCTGTGGTGTTTGTCTTGTATATGCCTTTTTGAAAAGCTTTGAGCAGAAGTATGGTGTAACCCAGAGGGCCCGTTCTCACTGCCCTAGGGAAGGCGAGTGAAACTAGCTGTAAGGTATTACAGCATCCAGATGAAGCATGTTGATAGGTTGGCCTGGAGGACGCCTGAAGGGACACAGGTGATCTATGGCTGAACTTGGAAGGCAGTACCTGCAGAGTTTGACAAGGGATTGACATGTGCTGTGGACTGAAAAGATGCCCAAACCCCAAGGTTTTGAACTTTGAATAATGCAAAGAATGGGCCTGCCATTTACTGAGATTGCTGCAATGAACATAGTTCGGATTGGGGATGGTGGTGCATGCTTGGAATCCCAGCACTTGAGAGGCTGAGGCAGGAAGACTGTGAGTTCAAGTCCAGCCCAGATGACATGGGAGGTCCATGTCTTAGAAATAAACAAATAGCCTCGAGTACAAATGATGAATTTGGTTTTGAAAATTAAAGTTTGGGGGCTGGTGAGATGGCTCCGTGGTTAAGGGCATTGAGTGCTCTACGAGAGGATCCAGGTTCAAAACCCCAGCACCCACATGGCAGCTCACAACTATCTGTAACTCCAAGATCTGATGCTCATAGACATACATGCAGGCAAAACAATGCACATAAAAGAAAGGTAAATAAATTGAAAAAAAGAAAGTTAAAGTTTGAGATATTAGATATGTGATAGTGGAGAGCTCAAGAAATGGCTGTTGGGGAAATTCTTGCTGCTCAAGTATAAGGACATGAGTTTGGATCCTAAACACTCATGTAAAAAGCCAGGTGTGGTGCCTAGTGTCTGTCACCTCAACTCTGCAGACATAGATACAGGCATGGCTTTAGAGCCTGCTGGCAAGTAAGTCTAGCCAGTCAGCAAGTTCCAGGTTCAATGAGGAAGCCTGCCTCAAAAAATAAGCTGGAGAAAGAGTCTGGCATGGAGGGACACATTTTTCAGGTCCAGAGTTCAGGAGGTAAAGACGGACATATCTCTATAAATTTGAGGCAAGCCTGGTCTGCATAGCAAGTTCCAGACCACCCAGGGATACATAGTAAGGCCCTATCTCAAAACAAAACAAAACAAAACAAAACAGAGGGACTGCACATATTCATAAACACATAACAGAGAGAGAGAAGGGGGAGAGGGAGGGAGAGAGGGAGGGAGAGAGAGAGAGAGAGAGAAAGAGAGAGAGGGGGGAGGGAGAGGGGGAGAGAGAGAGAGAGAGAGAGAGAGAGAGAGAGAGAGAGAGAGAGAGAGAGAGGATAGAGAGAGGATAGAGCTGTTTAGTCAAAGGTTTGACTTTTACTGAAAAAAAGTCAGGGCCTCATGAGACTGTGACTATCTGTATGTTTCACCCTTGGCTTGGGCAAGAGGTACTGAGAGTGTGACCTGGAACAGATAGGAAATACATTCTATGGATGAAATAAAAAGAACCAGAAGAGACAAATGAGAAAGACACAGGGTAAATGGGGTATGTGTGTGTGGTGGGGGGACATGTATGGTCTTGTAGAAATTCTATCATGAAGCATTCTGTGAAATAATTATTTCCAGGGACTTTGATCCTATGTGGAACATGTTGGCCTGGGCTGATACAAAGGACAGAGCTGCGTCAATAGGGAAAAAAACGCAAACCAACAATCCAGCCACTCATTTTGAAATTAATTGGGATTAAAAAAAAAAAAGCAAAGTGAAAAAAATTAACATCATGTTTATGTCTTTTCCAGTCTATATAATTGATTCTCTTATTGAGTGTTTAATGTTAAGTGCTTCGTGACACGGAGCTTTAAGGATGTTGCATAAAAATCAAATGGACTGCACTGGGCTTCATGCACACCACCCAAGTGTGCTCCATTTGTCTTGCCTTAAATTAACTTCAGCTATTACATTTTTTTCCCCTCTGTCTTTTGCAGCTCTTCATTGATTTTTTTTCCCATCTCCTCTCGGTGACCTTTATTACACAGTCGTCCCTCATGCTAGTCCCTCCTACTCCGGTTCCTTCTTTTCAGTTTCTCCCTGATGAGATATCTTATCTTGCTGGTCCTGTCTCAGACAAGACTGAATTGCATAGACTCCCCCAGAGAGCCTGCATCGAACCAAGGAAGTGACTAATATTTCTGCAATAATATATCTGAGTCCGTAGAAATACTCTCCCTCCCACCCTTGTGACTGAAATTCGGCTCCTAGCTAATTTGTAAGTTTAGCAGATAATCACTTGGCTTTCCTTCCGCATCTGAGGTACCCACCGTTGTTCCACAAGGGTCATGTCACAGTTGTCTGCCGCTGACGCCTATAATGGAGGCAAGAGATCTATTCGTATCCTAACACAGATGTGTAAAGAGAATGTCTAATTTTTTAGCCCCCTTCATGGAGATCACACACATGGGGGGAACCCGGAAAAAAAAATCTTACCTTTCAGTTTGACCTTTAAAAAAAAAAGTGTGTAAAATAGTGTTTCCTTATGACATTTCATACATTCATATCTTGTATGTTGTTCTTACTCACCCCTTCATCGCGCTCTTGTTCCGCCCTCCCCCCGCTCCCCTACTGTTGGCCTATTCCTCTACAGTCTAATTTTTTTGAGACAGTGTCTCACTATGAAAGTCTGATGGCCGGCCCACTAGGACAAACAAACCTACACAATCTATACATAGCGACTTCGGTCACTATGTAGACCAAGCTAGCCTGGAACTCATAGAGATCTGCCTGCCTTCATCTCCCAAGTGCTGGAATTAAAAGGTCTGTGCCACTACCACCAAGCCATGTTGAACACTTTTATTATGACCATAAGCAACTTGGGGAGGAAGGCTTTATTTGGCTTACATGCCCAGATCACAGTCCATCACGAAGTGGAGTCAGGGAAAGAACTCAAGGCAGGAACATGGAACCAGGATCTGAAGCAGAGGCCATGGAAAAGTGCTGCTTACTGGCTTCCTCCTCATGGCTTGCTCAGCTTTTTTTTTTTTTTTTTTTTTTAACTATCCTGGACCAAATGCCCAGGAGTGGCACTGCCCACAGTGGGCTGGACCCTCCCATACCAATCATCACAGGCTTGCCTACAGACCAATCTAATGAAGGCATTTATTTTCTCTATTGAGGCTTCTCCTCCCTGATGGAAGATTAGCTTGCGTCAAGTTGACAAACACTCAACTAGGACACCCTGGTAGCATAAAGGCTTGAGTTTGGATCCCCAGAACCCACATAAGGCTGGCCATGGTAGCACACACCTGTAATCCTACTGCTCGATGGGAGGTGGAAATGGGGAAAATGCCAGGAATCTTGAGAGTCAGCTAGCCTGCTCTACAAGGCACAAGATGAGACCCAGGGTCAAACAAGGCGGAAGGCAAGGAAGGGCTCCCAAGGCTGTCCTTTGACCTCTCCACTCACACCATGGCATGCACACACTCACAAGCACACATGTGCTCACATGCATATGCACATCAGACAAACACGAGAAACGAGATTTGAAAATAAATAAATAAATCCTAGAGTCGGAACATTAGGGATCATCTAGCTATTTACTTCCCCAACAGGAATCCTGGTTTGTGTCTCCCTAGCCTCTGACTTCACAAGCAAACCAGGTACAGAGGAAACAGCTACAGCTCAGCAGGCTTACTCTCCAGGAGCCGCCTCCATTTTGAGAAAATCCTACTTTATATTGAGTCACATCTCTCTCCCCAGGGCTTTCAGATTTATTCCTGGCCCTGCCCCTTGGAGCTACAGGAATAAACTGTAATATCTTTTCTTGTCTAGTACCACTGCAAAGATTCCAGCTTCAGGACAGGTGGCCTTTGTCTTTGTCTTTTCTTCTCTTAGTCATGTGTCTGTTCTTTTAATGGCTGCCACCTGGCTCCTCTTCCCCAGGACTTTTCAACCAGAGCGCTTGCACATGGGTGTGATGCTTCCACTGTGGTCCTCTGGCCCCGAGACTAGCAAGATCTAGAGAACAGATTCCATGTAGCAGTGACTATTAACAGAGATTAAGGAATGTTTACTTCCACTCTCTTCTCCTAAGAGGGTGTGACTCTCTGAAAATCACAACATGAGCCTTGACTACACCTGCTCAAAAGAAAAAAAAAAAAAAAAATCCCTGGAGCTCAATGCTGTCCTGTATCCCACTTCCTGTACCCCATGCAGCCCTGCCTTATTTTACAGCTGTGGAACTCAGAGGCAGGGCATGCCCAGGCTGGTACAGTCAGCAGAGGCAAAGTTATAAAAAAGCAAATGCTAGAATAACAAAGCATGGAGCTACCCACATGCTGTGGCAAGGAAACAATATATGGTTTTTGTTTTTTTTTTTTAAAGTCTGGGGGGAGAAAACAAGATTTTACTTTCATCTCTTTTCATTGTCTAAATATTTTGTCTGTTCCCTTTCCTCATCCCAGCTTGTATACATTTTTTTTTTTCATACCTGCAAGGCTCTCTGTTCAGGGCTTCTGTTTTCAAAAAGACAAATTATTGATGGCCCACTAGGACAAACAAACCTACACAATCTATACAATACTTTCTTGCAATGAAGCACCATTATAATTAATTAGAAAGAATCATTTTTAAATGGGTGGGTTTACCCCCTGCCCCAATCAGTGCCACCCATGGTACGCCCATCTGTAAGGACTTAATTCAGTCTTAATGAAATATTAACCTGTGGTTAGTGCGTTCATATGTGTAAAGTAGGAAGTACCATAGATGACTTAGGTGAAATATGTTAAGTGAATGCAGAGATGATATAACATTCCCCAAGGAACTACAAATTTTGCATTTCCTGTCTTGGGTAGATTTACATTATTCACCTTGATAATGCATACGTATATTCATAATACACAGACACAGACACAGACACACACACACACACACACACACACACACACACACACACACACACACACGGAAGGGGGAAAGGTGACCATTGCAAGCACAATGCTGTCCCTTATACAGGTCCTCCTGCCTTCCCATTAAAATGTCCTGAGAGTAGACCAAAATTTTAATACTAAACTGGCAACAGTAAGACAATGTGATAGGCCTGCAGTGGATAGACAAAGAATTAAGAAACAACTTTGACCCTTTGCAGGAGTGGAGCAGATGGTTCCTGAGAAGGAAGGACCCTCTTGGAATCTTCTTGCAGTGTCTATACATAATTCAAGTGCAGACTTGGCAATTTAGAAAAACAGATTGTCATTTCCTAACTAACCTTGGAGGAGCCACGCTATTAATGAGCAGCGTTCAGCTTTTTTATCATCCCATCAGTATATCGCTTTGAGATCCCCATTAATCGGCAGGTTGTAATTCCCAGCATGCATTAGAACAGGAAATGGCAGAGCAAGCTGGGAAGTACCACGCCCAGGATGCTGTGATCAGAGGTGAGATTAGGAGAACCACTGCAAGTGGGTAGCTCCCTCTGCCCCAATCCAGGCTTCTCCCCTGACTTGGCTAATTAGAGACTGTTATTTCTCAGAAGCCACATTGAGGTCCGTATTAGTCGTTTTTACTGTTTATTGTGACTAAAATAGTGAGCGGGAACAACTTCAAGGAGGAAAGAGTTAAGAGAACTTTGAATCCATTGTGGTGGGGAAGGTAGAGTAGACGGTGGTGAAAACATGTGACTGGTGTGGCATTTTTTTTTTTTTTTTTTTTTGAAGAAAAACTGCCAACAGGCATGAGTGTCTTGTGTAGGGAACTTCACTTTAGAGTAGACTACGCACTGATTGGAATGAGTCTCTGGGTCTCCAAGAAAGAAAACAACAGGCATCTACCATGGGTTCCTCTCCATCACAGGGTCATGAGTCTAAAGTTGACAGACTTCGTCTGGAGCTATTTATTTCATTTACTGAGGACCAAACAAACAAATGAAACAAAACAAAAGCCATACGGTATATGTTCTTGCAAATGAAAAAGAGATGGAAGAATTACTTTTCTAAACCTAAAGACACTACCAGAATGATTAAAAATAAATAAATAAATAAATAAATAAATAAATAAATAAAGCTTCTGAGTTTTAAATTACCAAAGAGAATTCAAGCAAATAAAACTTTATATTATTACTTTAATATAACACAGAATATAGGATAAAATATAGAAAATAGAATAAACAGGAAATATTACTAACCAACCAACAAACCCTGAAATAAAATAGATCCATAAAATCACTCCTCTCATAGAAGACGTTGTGATTGTTAGTTTAATTTTGTTTGTTCGGCTGGTTTTTGTTTTGTTTTTTGTTTGTCAACTTGATACAAGCTAGAATCATCTGGGAAGTGCGAACTTTACTTGAGAAAATGACTCCATCATACTGGCTATAGGCCTGAGGCATTTTCTTCATTAATGACTGTAAGTGTTGCAGTGCAGATGGAAAATGGCTCCTGGCAGTGGGGAGCCAAGGAGTACCACAAAGTCTCACACACACACAGCAAACCTCACACAAGAGATTGTATTAGGAGGGGGGAAAGCCAGGAGGTTGGCTGCCTCTGCTCAGGTAAGAAACAGCTGAGAACAGAGCAAAACACAGGGCTTATATAGGATTTCTTTGGGGGCAGAGCTTTTCCAAAGTGGCATGGGATTGGAGAGATTAAGTGGCTTGATCTTTGAGCAAGCTCGGGGGTTGATGGGACATTTTTTTCCCTGTAGGGCAGGGTCTGGCCACTCATGAATAGACAACAGTGATTGCCTTGACAAGGTTCAGCCCACTGTGGATGGTACTACCCTGGGTAGTTGCTCCCTCAGGCCTCTGCATTGAATTCCCACCTTGACTTCCCTGGATGATGGGCTGTAAGCTACACATTGGAATAAATTCTCTCCTCTCCAAATCACTTTTGGCCATTGTAGTTTATCATCACAATAGAAAACAAACCAGAACAGAATATATATTGATGTGAAGAAAATAACAAAAGCTTTATCTAGAGAGTATGAAAAACAGTTTCCTAACAGAAAATATTAGCTTGCTGATGTAAGAAACTTATTTTAGGAGATACTAAAACATTTTACGAAACTACAAAGATCAAATGATTCTGATATAAATGAAACAAAATTTAAATTAACAAAAATCCAATGATAGTAGATCAATAATCTGCTGGCCATCTTGACTGAGGTTGGATCCCCACACTGTACATATTTATATCAAATTAAGTTTCAAAGAGGTTACAAATTAAGAAGGTAAAAGCAAGCCAGGCACAGTGGTGCTCACCTGTAATCCTGGCACTTGGGGAGACAAAGGCAGGTGGATCAATGTGAGTTCGAGGCTAGCCTGGTCTACAAAGGAAGTCCAGGACAGTCAGGGCTACACAGAGAAACTGTCTCGAAAAACCAAAAAACAAAAACCAAAACAAAACAAAAAAAGGTTAGTACTGCTAAACTCAACAGCACCATCTTACCTTACTCAGCTAGTGAGCCTCACAGCATTTGCCCTTCAACAAATACTGAGGCCCTATTAGAGTTCCCACCTGCATGATTTCTCTTTGTCTTACAAGCTTTTTCAGTGGACATGGCATTCTACTGTTGGAGACATTAGTGTCAGTAGAAGTAGCATGGTGTCTGGTCTGGCTGGGATGGTAGTAGAGCTGTATTTGACTTTCTCTTCAACACCATTGTAAGGCTTTTCTGGGATTGCTAGAATGTTAAATAGAATCCCCTCTCACTGGTTATTTGGATATTTTATTCCCAATAAGACTGAACATCTTTTTGGCATGGTCATTACTCATTTGTATTTTTCTAATTGATCTGTTATGACCTTTGCCAATATTTGTATTTGAGTGTGAACCTCTTTTGATTCACTCCTAAGAACTTTTTATGTATGAAGGATATTGGTTCCTTGGGACACATGTTGCATTTGTCTTTTAACTGTACAGTGCTTCTCTTTTTCTAGAAATGTTAAAAATATATATAAGATACTTACTCTCACACTGAAGGGACCAGAATCAGCACAGGACAGGTCAATACCAAGTTCTCAGCGCAAAGGAGATTTGGCTGCTCAGAGGGACAGAGAGCAGGGAATAAGAGACAAGGACAGGACAGAGAGCATGAGGGAGAAGAGAAGGGGGGAGGGAGAGGGGGAAGGGACAAGGAACTGCCTCTGGATAGGGAGGAGACAGACGTTCATAACTACATTTTACAGTATTTTATTTATGGCTTTATCTTTAGTGAAAAACTTCAAAAGACTTCCCCATCTTTTCTTTATTCTTATTTGTGTGTGTGTGTGTGTGTGTGTGTGTGTGTGTGTGTGTGTGTGAGAGAGAGAGAGAGAGACAGACAGACAGACAGACAGACAGACAGACAGACAGACAGACAGAGACAGACACAGAGACAGAGACAGACAGACAGACAGACAGACAGACAGAGACAGAGAAACAGAGACACAGAGAGACAGAGTCACAGACAGAGAGAGGCAGAGAGAGACAGAAAGACAGAGAGAGACAGAGACAGAGATAGAGACACAGAGAAACAGAGACAGAGACACAGAGACAGACAGAGAGACAGAGACACAGACAGAGAGAGACAGAGAGACAGAGAGACAGAGACAGACAGAGAGACAGAGACAGAGAGACAGGGAGAGAATGAGGCACATGCATGCACATGTGTTGAGGTCAAAGTACAACTTTGGGACTCAGTTTTCTCCTTCCACTGTGAGATCAAGCTCAGTTCACCAGCAATCACTTGTTTTGTTTTGTTTATTCACTTTACACCCTGCTTGTAGCCACATCCCTCCTCTCCTCCCAGTCCCACCCTCCTTCCCTCTCCCCCATTCTCCCTCCCCTATTTCTCAGAAAAAGGGAGCCCCCTTCCCATCCACCTTGGGTCATCAAGTCACATCAGGACTGATCATGTCTTCTTCCCCTGTGGCCTGGCAAGGCAGTCCCGGCCAGGGAGAAGTGATCGAAAAGCTGGCAACAGAGTCCTCTGCCTCCCGAGTGCTGGGATTAAAGGCGTGCACCACCACGCCCGGCCAGCAGCACTAACCTTTATTATGGTCTGACCATGAAGTGTCCCCCACAGCCTCACATTCTGAATGCTTGTTGCCCACCTTATGGTGTTACTTTGGAAGGCTGTGGAGCCTTTAGGAGTTGGGGTGGAGCCGGTTGAAGTGTGTCACTAGAGGGGGGCCTTTGAAGGCCTAGTTCTGGCCTTCTGTCTTTACTTCCTAGCTCAATGAGACAGGAGAAGTTCATGGCAGCCATGCACTATCACCACTCTCCCCTGTGTCTTCCCCATCAGGATGGGTGGGTGGAAAGTTCTCTGAAACCCTGAGCCAGGTGAACTCTCTCCTCCTGTATGTTAAGTCATCTTGGTGATACAACATTTAAAAGATCTTTAAGATGAATTTTTATTTGTATGTATGTGCATATGCCTGCCTGAGTTTGTGTGCACCATGCAGGTGCCCAGAGAAGCATGTCAAATTCCCTCTAACTGGTTACAGACGGTTGTGAACTGACTGATATGGGTGCTGGGAACCCAACTGTGTCCTCAGCAGGAGCAGTATGTACTCTTTACTGCTGAGCCAACTCCACAATACAGTAAAAAAAAAAAAAAAGAGTTCTCCACAGATTCTTCCATCTCCAGCCCCTCTTCTATAAGTCTTGTTGCACACATACCATATTGAGAGTTCAATCACAGGCTGCAGCCTATCCAAGAGAGATGTTAAGAAATATCCTCATAGCTGGGCGTGGTGGTGCATGCCTGCAATCCCAGCACTCAGGGAGGCAGAGGCAGGCAGATCTCTGTGAGTTTGAGGCCAGCCTGGTCTACAAAGTGAGTCTAGGACAGCCAAGGCTACACAGAGAAACCCTGTCTCAAAAGAAAACAAAAACAAACAAACAAACAAACAAACAAACAAAAATCCTCATTGCATAGTCATTAAAATGTGACCCAAACCATCAATAAATCAATAAGCTGGGCTGGGAGACGGCTCTGTCAGTAAAATGCTTGCTTTGCAAGCATGAGGACCTGTGCTCAGCACCCCCAGAATTCATATAACAAATGCTGGTGTGGTGGAGGGAGGTAGAGAGGCAAGGGTCTCTGGCACTCACTGGCCAGCCGGCCTAACCTACTTAGTGAAGATAACAAGAGACCCTGTCTTCAAGGAGGTGGGTGGCAGTTCTGAGAATGACACCTGAAGTTGTCTTCCGGTCATACGCCTATTCACACTGACACATGTAACACACACACATTAAAAAACAACAACAACGAAGTATGTCATTCATAGCAAGGTATTTCAGGATGTCATGAGTTAAATGGGAGGCCCGTTGTTAATGTCAGGAGCAGACTATCTGACATTTAAGGTTCATGAGAATGCAATGGTAACATCATTTATAGGTATGGACTTTTCCAGTATACTGCTGCCAAGTCTGTGACTTCTTTATTTACATTTTCAATTGAGACCCACCCTAGTGGTAAGGTTGGCCCAGTTGCCTTTGAATGAGGCTCATGTGTCCTATATTAGAGAGACAAATCATGTCTCACAAACCCCAGCATACTCTCTGAATGATATATTTGCAGATCTCACCGTGAAAGCACTCTAATGAATTCTTTCTTTGCAGTTCATCCTACTGTATGGGTGAGCTGTAATTTATTTCACTAATTCTCTACTGATGGACACTTTGCTGGCATCTAGCCTTGTTGTTATTGCTAGAAGGATGCAATGGGTTTCTTTCTTTCTTTTTTTTTTTTTAACCTCTGCTAACACAAGAAATTATTCATTGATGTTGCTCTTCAAGAATGACATAGGGGTTTAAGAAGAAGACTTCATTTTATTCTTTTTGGGTTCTGTTAGGTTTTGAAAAAAAAATTTTTTTTAACTAAAGCTCAAATTTGTAGGGTTTTCTGGCTTGCTTTTGTTTGGTGGTTGTTTTCATCTTGGTTATAGAATGACTATTCACCAATCTAGCTCTACCCTCTGACACCTCTGATCTCTGGTACTTGCTTATTTTTCCTATTGGATGTCCTTTCTAGAGGCAACTGGCTTCTGAGAACCCAACTGAATTCTTTCTTCCTGTCCAAAACTGGAAAGAGGTTCTTTAAGAACCCATGTTACCAAATGTGACATTAGTTTTTAAAAGTATTTCTAGCCAGGACAAGGAACCCCAGGAGCCTGAAATACAGAGGGATTCTGTCTTTTGCTTTGTAGAAGAATCCGTGTCCTTCTCTCTCTTTCCCTTTGTGGTTCCCCAAAGCTAGCAGGTATCTTTCTGAAATTGCAATATAATTCAGAAGAAAAGCTAGTGCTTGGCAAGGCTGTTGAGATGGACAACTTGGAGTTTAGTATCTCCTCCAACAATGGGGATGTTAAATAATTTGTGATTAAATAATTTAAATAATTACTTTTTAAGCTGAAAGTTATGTTAAAACTTTGTGAGTTTGCAATATTTTATTGACTGACATTCTACATTTTTTTTGCATGTGCATATGTGTGTGGTATATGTACATGTGTGTCTTCAGGAGCACAGAGGGCATACCATCTGTCCTGTTCTAGCACGCCATTGCTCTCTGCCTTAAAAAAAAAAAGAACATATTTTTCAATTTTCTGTCAGCATGCATGTCTGTGCGCCACTTGCACGTAGTGCCTACAGACGCCAAAAGAGGGCATTGGGTCCTTCGACATTGGTGTTATAGACAGCTGTGAGCCATCACGCTGGGAACTAAACTCAGGACCTCTGGAAGAGCACCACTGTTCTTAACTCATTGAGCCATCTCCCCAACTCCTGCCTTATTCTTTTGGGACATGGTCTCTCTTAACTACTTGAGCCATCTCCCTAACCCCTGCCTTATTCTTTTGAGACATGGTCTCTGGCTGGACCCAGAGCCTTGGCTGTCTCCGGTCTCAACCCTACCCACATGGTGCTGAGGTTACCGACATGCGTATCATCACACCTGGCTTTTTACATGGGTGTGGGAATTCAGACTCAGGTTCCCGTGCTTGTACAGCAGGCACCCTGACCCACCGAGCCATCTCCCCCATACCTCGTTTTGGCTTCTTAGACAAATAAATTTTGGTAATGGGAGGAAGCCCTGGGAGCTGTGAACCTGAGTGGAGGGCTGTGTAGAACTCTCTGTACCGTCTTTGGAACTGTTCTGCAAACCAAAGTGATAACCAACATGAAAAGGATATTTTTTAGATTTGTACTCACACTTTCTCCTGATAAGCTTGTGAACGTGTGAAGCTACAACTTTGCTTCGAGAGGAAGTCTCGTGTGATGACGATCCCAGTCTTTGCTGGCTGCCGGGAGCCACATCTGCCGCATTGTAAGGTGATGATGAAGGAGGTCGCGGAGATCTGTGGTTGCAGAGTGCCTGGAACTGCGCTGATAAGCACAGAAGCATCTCCCTGGCTGCGTGCTTAGATCCACCCTCCACCCCCCACCCCGCGTTACAGATTGTTAGGACAATCAAGCTAGTTGCCTGAACACTATTAAAATGATAAAGATGTTGTAAGCCACAGAGAATCGATAACTGCTCAGGAAAGGTTCCAATCTGCAGTGAGAGAAGAAAACACAGATTTTTATCACTGAGCCAAATTCTCTGAGGGTCAAACCCCATCTCAAGCTAAGGAGGACTCGGTAGGTTTCTGAGTCAATGAGGAGTGTTTGCCTCCCTGCCATCCATCGTGAAGGGAATGATAGGGTTTCTATGGATTAAATTGCGTCTCCTCAAATTTGTGTAGTGGAGATCTGTCTTCTATGCAACTGTATTGGAGATAGGGCCCTTGGGAACATGATTAAAGTTATGTGGGCCCAGCCAGGTGAGGAGTTCAAGGCCAGCCTGGTCTACAATGTGAGTCCTGGACAGCCAAGGCTACACAGAGAAACACTGTCTCGAAAAAAAAAATTTATGTGGGTCCATAAGAATAGAATCCTGACCCCATAGGAGAAGTCGGGAAGAGGCCTCTCCAGAAACTAACCCTGCTGGACCTTACCTAGGACCTGCAGTCTCCAGAGCTGTGAGAAATATTGTCCATGCAACTCATTCTGGGATGTTTGGTTATGGTAGCCTCAGCAGGTCTCATGGAACCTTTCCTCCCTTCTGCTTTTCCTTTTATTACAAAACAACAACAACAACAACAACAACAACAACAACAACAATAATAATAATAATATAAGTAAGACTCAGAATAAGAACTCTATAAACAAAGAGCCTTCTTGGTCAATTTTAGTCCCCACAGTGGCTGCTGAGGGAGAATAACAGATTGAGGGAAGAAAGAGAATCCACGTTGCCTGGGTACTTGTACTCAAGCTCCCGGGCACAAAGGAACAATTTAAGTGGTTCCAGCTCTAATTTGTGATGGTGATGATGATGATGAAGGCCCGCCTGCCTTTGGAATTCCTTTTTCCTTTTATTAATGATGTGATCTAGAGTTTCTTCTCAAGTCCTTTCAAAGAGTAAAACTAGCAGATATTTATTAGGCTTTCCCTCAGTGTGGAGGTCTCTCGGGGTCCTCCTTGGGAATTGCATGAGGTAATGGATGCAAAGGGGTTTTGTGAAATACAAAGCATTCCATGCGTGCAAGCTGTTACTGGAAGGAAGCAGAAGGATGAATTGAAAGCCCAAGATCCCCTAAAATGTGTAAAAGGTGCCCTATTTGGATTGTCACCCTCCCAGAGCATTTTTACAGATCATTTAGCAATTTCTCCAAGTGCGCACAAGGGTTCCCTCAGTAACATCCTGCCCTATGCCAGGGAGGGCAGGGAGAGGCTGACTCTCCCAAGCCTGGCCCGGTGGACAGCAGCAGTGCCTGCAGAGGAAGGGGCTTGGTTGCTAGGAGACCAGCAAGAGTGGGCAGCCAGCTCCCAAGCAGGTTAGAATCCACAGAGGAAGGATTTTAAAAGCCTATTTCCGTCTGCTTCTGGTAGAATTGAAATTCTCTTCAGGGTCCAGCCACCAGTGATACAATCTGCTTACATTACTGGTATTGAGAGCCCTTGAAAGGATGTATTTGACCATTCCTTGCAACTCCCTTTCACAGTGCCTAGAAAAGACAGACACTTAAAAGAAAAAAAGGGGAAGAAGGACAAAAAAAAAAAAAAAGAGTTGATGGAGTCCATAGCGGAAGCAGAGAAGTGACAGCAAGAGTTAACCCAAACACATCTGATCACAACCCGCAGGACCAAAGGAAGTCATAATTGTGCTCAAGAGATGCCAAGTGATAGTGCCTCCCTGTAGCTTCTGTGTAGCAAGGCAGGCAGCTGCACGCAACTCAGGGTTGATTTCAAGTGCAGGAGAGGTGTGTCAACCTGGCCTTTTCCACAGGAGTTGATCTTCACATGCAGTCTGACATGTGCTTCTGAGCTAATTGGAAGTCAGTGGGCAGAGTTTAAGTTTTCCCTCTAGGGATCATGGGAAAAAAGTATGATTTTCAGATAAGAATTGCTTGCTTGTTTTTGTTTTTGGCCCCCCTCCCCAAAACAAGCTCTAATACCCAAGAAATCAAGCACATGAGCCTTCAGTAAGATGTGCAGACACTTACAACTGCCTAGGACAGAGTATTGAGCTGTGGAGGAGCGAGCTGGAAAAACAGCAGAATAATTGGTGTATTTAAAGTCATTTATGGACCTATGCTTGACAGTCTTTGAGTTTGTTCCTCCGGAGCATTGAGAGCAAAGTGGGAGTGTTGATTCATCAGGAAGAAGGAAGCTTTTGGCAGTAGAATATAAACCACCTCTAAAGAGGTTCCAGGCCCCTCAGCAGACATGCTTTATTTGCTTAAAGCCTGACACTTAATGACAAAATGGAAGGCTCGCTTCTGTATGAACAGGCTGGCTTTCTAGCCTGCTTTTATAGGCAGTCAGTGGTGGTGGTGGGGAGGATGGTGACAGAGGAGACACAGTTATTGGCTGAGGAAAGAATACGTAGGAGAAGTGGAGAACCAGCATAGGACGGCTTCTTGGAGGTGACGGGAGGGCAGACTTGAAACCCGGGAACAGTGCAAAGGAGGAAGACTGAAAGTCTGTCATTGGCTGATACCACTCAAGAAACACAGTCACGAGTGGGTGCCTAAACCTGCTGTAAAGCAAGGAGCCGAAGCACCAGCGAGCAGGCACACCAACAGGTCTCACACACGTGCAGGCATCTAGCTCACTGAAAGAGGGAGCAAGCTCTAAAGCAGTCCCCATGCTCACCCTTCCCCCTTCTCATGTGTATGTGTAAGGTATGTGTGCTGTGTGTTCTCGTGGGGGGGGTGCATGGTGTGTGCGTGCGGGTGCACGTGTACCTACACGGGGGCACATGCAGAGCCTGAGGCTGATCACTCCCCACCTATCCATCCAGTCAGTGTCTCTACTTTCTGAGCACTAGCACCATCCCAGGTAGGCACTTAAGATGATTACGTGAGCTCCAGGGATCCAAACTCTAGCCCATTGTCACAGGGGCTTTAACCACTGGGCAACCTTCCCAGCCCTAATTCTACCTTTCTTCTCTACTGTACAAAAACAAAGCCTTTGTGCACGGAGACTATTTTGGTCAGCAGAATGACGCCAACTTTGGGATCACATAGATTGGAGTTCAAATCCCGGCTCCTTCATTTAGTGGTGGTGGTGGGGCGGGTCGGTCCCTGGACCCGATGCTTAATACACCAAGTCTCAGTTTTCTCATCTGCAACTGGAGAGTGATGAGAACACCTCCACCCCTTTCCTACAATGCATCAGGGTTTGGGGGGAGGGAGTCCAGCTCCACCCACTTTTTTTTGCCCTCATTTCCCGCTGTATATGCAAGCACCCAGGAGTAAGAGCAATCTGCATAGAAACTGTGAGTGAAGGGGAGAGGCTGGGACTCATAGCCTTTCTTGGAACAGAGCAGTTCTTTAAAAGGAGAGAGCCTGGTAAAAATCCTATTTACGCAGAGGCCTTGAAAAGGATTTCTGAACAACTCAAATCGAGGACGGGGTGAAACAACTTCTTCAGAAGTTTGAGACTAAAATGTTGTTGTTGTTGTTGTTGTTGTTGTTGTTGTTGTTGTATCGGTGGCGGCGGTGGCAGCGGCGGCGGTGGTGGTGGTGGCAGTAGTGGAAGGTTTGCAATTCATCTAGGTATCTGAAGAAAAACAGCCTAAGAGGTCCCCCTGGACAGATGGCAGCAACAGAACCAGGTGCAGGTTACCATGGCAACTGTCCAGGTTTTTATGATTCAAGCCTATCAGTCTAGGTATAATATAGCCAGATGACTGGTGGCCAGAGATACATCTGGGTAGATCTATCTGCCCATCTCCCCTCCCAGCCCAGACCCTTCTCACTCCACCATGCTTAAGGTGTGTGTGGGTGGGTGGTGGGGGGGGGGCATGGGACAGGACTGTCAAGTCTGTGTGCACATGTCTAGCTT
>OU015749.1:114000173-114011130 GCA_907169655.1 Acomys percivali | reverse complement strand
TACCAGCCATAGGGTACCACACCCAAGGTTACCTTTCAAGGAAGATGGCCCAGACCAGTTCTTTCTTGTATATGCCATGCTTATATGAAACCAACTCAGTGCCCCAAGTAGGACTGGTGTCTCCAGGTATTGATGCCAAGTGTAAGGCAGCACCCCATGAGCAGGTCATGACACCCTCCTCTGGGGGAGGTGTGGCATGAGACCTGTCCTAGGAAGACAACCTCACATCAGAAGGTAGGGAGTCTACTGCTTGTGGTCTGAAGAGTGCCCCTCCAAATTTCACATGAGGGTATTAGGATGCACCCTAACCCAACCTGATCAATGTCCTTTTAAAAATGGGAAACTTAGGGCTGGAGAGATGGCTCAGTGGTTAAACACGCACTTCCTGCTCTTGCAGGGGCCAGAGGTTCAGTTCCCAGCACCCACAAGGTGGCTGACAACCATCTGTAACTCAGATCCAGGGCCTCCAACTCTCCCTTCTGGCCTTCACAGGCACTGTACGCACAAGGGGCACACACACACACACACACACACACACACACACACAGCAAAGCACCCGTCCATGTAAAAGTTTAAATAAGGACAGGGACTTCAGAGATGGTAAAATAAAATAAAAAGCACATTTATTCATATTATGACAAATACCAAAATGGTAATGGTGCTCTAATTTAATCTATGGACTAAAGGGAAGCAACTGCATCCAGTGGCTGGGGTCCACGGGGAGTGAATGTTACTGTGCTGGAGTGGGAGCAGGTAGGCTGGGACCCTTGGGAGAGTCTCTGGCTTGGAGGTATTCTATCGGATGGCAGCATGCCCAGCTGGTCCAGCTGGGATCAGGCTTGCCCTAGCGGCTCCGTAGAGCGCCAACTTTTACGACTCATTATCACTTACTGGCTTCTGTTTTCTTCCAGGAAAGAAAGAAAGAAAAAAAAAGACAATTAGATTTCTTTTTCTATAATCAGCTCACAAAAGTGACTGTGCCAGATTTTTATGCCTAAATGCTTCTATCTCTCTTCAACAATGTTGTTTATACATATATTTTGAAAATGTTTGATGTTTTCTTACTCCACAGAGGTTAGGTGACTGCCGCTTTGAATTGTTTTTTTTTTTTTTTTCCTGGATAAATGGGAATCCAGAGGCAAGGGAGATAAATTTGAGTTGTGTTTTCCAGTGCATCCTAGCAGTGCGAGGAGGTTGGAGAGCATAGTAGAAGGGTCAGGCGAAACATAGAGATGGTTCCTTGTTCCTATCTTCACAACACAGGCTCTGAGCTTTGCTTTCTGATGCTTTGGGGGAGACTTGGGAAGATGAGGCAGACCCCTGTGACTCCGTGGAACTGAGGGGCCATCCCATTGCTCCCCGGGCAGCTTCTTCTTTCCCTTTACCCATTGCTTGGGGGCTTGGCCAGAGCGTTGGTGATGTGTCCCAGCCCATTTTCTGAGGCTCTAACACATTACCCGAGACTGTTAACTTATCAAGAAAACAATGCTTGTATCATTCTGGAGGCTGTGAAGTCCCAAATTGAGGGTTTGCGCCTGCTGAAGGGCTTCTTGCTTGCTGGGTCAAGACATGGTAAGAGACATCACTTGGCAAGACCAAACAAATATTTGTGTCCCCCCCCCTTTCTGTTTGTTTTTCGTTTGTTTGTTTGTTTTTTTATTTCCTCTCCCTCCTCCTCTTTCTTCTCATCTCCATCTCTGTCTGTCTTCATCTTCTAAACCCACTCCCCCTCACCATGGGGAGCCCCACTCTCATACCTTTACCCTAATTACCTTTCAAAGGAACTCCACCATCACAAGAGGGCGGTAATAAAGTATGAGTGAAGCAATGGACTATGAGAGTTCTAGGTCTAGCAGGGGCCCAGCAGAACCATTGAACTCTTATCAAGAACTACACTGATTTTGTTCTGCCCTCCCAGAAACCCAAGATCTTTAGAAATCACCAATAGTTTTTCAGTCCAGAGGCACCAGGCAGTGACTCAGTCTTGCACTGACTTCATCATGGTAAGCAAGGGTCTGACCAAGAGGAAACACAGAGGGGTAGAGCAGGGCTGTGACATGAGGGTCTCTTAGCATGTTCTAGGATCATATCTCTAGAGCAGTGCCCAAGAAAATAAAAAGGGTCTTTTTCATCAATGGGAATTCTTAAGCAGTTGTCATTTAGAGGCAAAAAAACAAAACCAAACAACAACAAAACCACAAAAAAACCAAAATCAACAACAACAATAACAACAACAACAACCCAGCCATGCAAATAAGCTTCACAATGGAACAGAGACCATCCACAGAGAGCATTACCTCTCAATTCTTATTAATTTACACATTTTTTTCCTGCTCTGCATAGCCAGGCAGGCTGACAAGATGCCCTCTTTGGGCATTCACATCTATGACACCACATCTTCTCTGGGAGGGGTAATATTCCAGTGTACTGCTTTAATTTCTGATAAAAGAACTGAGTGGTCAGTATCTTTTTATTGAGTGTCCTTTGTAAATATGCACTCTACATATGTATGCTATACTATAAATATGCTTGCCTATACATGTACCTTTCAGCCCAATACAGCATTGTGACCATGCATTTCGAATGACCCAAATAAACACAGGTTTTGAAGACTGGCCGTGCATCTGTGTAGCTTTGGAGGAGTGACCTCGTAGGAAGCACCATTTCCTTGGGCGGTGATTCATCTGAGGGGCTCCCGATGGACTGCACCAGCACTGTGTGTTACAAGGGTATGGGAAGGCTGACGGGAGGGTCATTTAAATCACAGTCTGTTAGAGAAGGGTTGGGAAAGCTGCAGTGCTGTGGGAACAGTAATCAAAATCCAGGAGGCAGCCAACAACACATCACGCCAGGGCACCAGAAACCAGGGCACTCGGAGCCCGTCTGCCTGGATGCCACCACAGCTGCTTGGTGTCCTATATGAAAACCAGATTTCACATTTGGAGGTACGGCTGGACGCACCTTGTCCATTTGCCTTCTACTTCCAAACAGCATAGAAAACACAGGTAACTGGCAAGAGGCAATGGGAAATCTCAATGCAAAGAGCAGACGCAGCAAAGCAGAAAACCCTCCTCTCACGCACGGGTAAAGGGAAGCCGGGTGGCCTTGCCCCGAGTTCACGCAGAATGGGGGAAGGTGCTCATAATGGAAGGAAGGGGAGCTATAGGTCAGGCAGGATGGTGCAGTGCTTAGAGTTCTGGGAAGAAGGCCTGGTTTCTGTTCGCTAGTCGCTGGCTGTTTTATCTCTGGAGAGTGTCTTTGCCTCCTCTAACTTCCAGCTGCTCAGCTCTGGAAACAGAAGGAAAGAAGACAATTCAACCTCGAGCTGTCAGGAGCAAGTCCAACTGCATACGTGACCTCAGTTAACCTTTAACCCAACCATATGTGGACAGACGAGGGACTTGGAGCCTTAACCCAAAAGGCCACAAGGTAATCTGAAGGAAACACAAAGAGCTCTAGGTGACCTGCTCAAGTTAACACTGCTGGGGTACAAAATGGGAATTTGAATCCAGGTTCACTCTGCATTCTAGTTTTTCTCACAATCGTAAAAGGCCCCCTCCTTCCTTCTATCACGGAAACAAGAGGTTTCAGGGCCTAATGTATGTGAGCGAATGCATTCCTGACAGCTTCGAAGAGCTAGATAGATGTAAAGAATTCCTCTTACTAAAGTCGAACCTCTCCAGGCAAGCCCACAGTGAGATAGTGGAAACTGTGGTTCAGAGAAATGCGGGCGCTTGCCAACTCAATGACACTGCCTCCCAGATCACCAACAGTAATAAAGTGAGTTAATGACTGAAGAAACCTTTTAATGGTGGGTTGGGCTACATGACCTCTGAGGTCCTGCCAAGTCAGTATTTTTTGAGAACCAGAAATTTTATCAAAGCGGTAAGAACGCAGCAGCCCTCTGCTGGATCCCACCTCCGAGAAAACTGTTAAGTCAGCACAACGTTTCCTTTTTGTCGCTCATGGCATTTCTCGGCTCTCCTTCTGGCTTTCCACCCTTGTGCCAGGCATTCGTCACTCTTGAGACCATCCTCAGGTTTTGAGGGGGGGGGCATTTTGACTACTGACTTCAGCACTGATGGCTATGTGATCGGGAGAAGGGTGTCACTGAACCTCTCTGAGCCCCAGATGGCTCATCTCTGAGATGAGACAAGCTACTCTTAGCACACACTACAGTATGACATGTAAAGTGCCCTGCGTGAGTGCAGTGTGAACACCAAGCGTTCGTTCGCTTCCATCCCCCAGGGGCAGTGATTTAGCAGAATATGGAAATGCTGCGTCTTTGAACGGTGATACCACACAGAAGGCAACCCAGGAGTGGCTGCTCCAACAGCGGGTGTCCTTCCCTGAGCAGAAGAGATAAGCCGGTTATAGAGAGAAGGGAATGTGGGCTAGATGTGGCCTCTTCCCAACTATCTCATAATCCCCGCATCCCATAGTGTTGTATTTATGTGCCTAACATAGGCATGGTCACATGAGACTATCTCCTTGCTTAATGTTATACCATCTCAACTGAAAAATAACAACAACAACAACAACACCTTTCTCTTATAGCAGAGATGTTTTTTAAATGGTGGGCCACAGAGACTGCTGCTCAGTTGTTAAAGTGTCATGAAAGCATAAGGACCAGGGTTTGGATCCCCGAGACATGTCTGGGCAGCGCAGTGTACATCTGTGATCCCAGTACTGGGGAGCTATAGACAGGTGGTAGCGGGAAACCTCTGTACATACCTGTGACACAAGTACACGCATCCTCAAATGGCTGCCTTGTGTGGACAATCGGGGAAACTTTAGATGGATAAGAAAATTATTCTAGGGACTCAAGAGTTCCTTTGTCCAGAAATGGACCATCTATGGTTACAAAACATCGCTGAGCTTAGCCTTGATCTAGGCAGAGGAGGCGTGCTGAGACAATCCCAGCCTTCACTTCTAGGGGATAGCAGCACAGATTTCTTTGGAGTTCAATGATCATTTATGTGCGGTATTTACCTCTGAGTAAGCTGGAACTGCTATGGAAACTGAGACTTCCTTCTGCTAGCTGTAAAACACAAGGACTTTTGTCTATGTTATTCACTGCTATATTTTCCACTGTCTCTGATGGTGCCAGGTGACACACATTTGTGAGACAAATGAATTGTGAAGGTGATACTTACAAAAAACTGTTTTGCTGGATGAGGTGGCCCATGCCTGCCATCTCATTATTTGAGAGGCTGAGGCTGAAGCTAGCCTGGGCTATAGAGTGAGACCAAGTAAGCATTTTTTTTAAATCTATTCTTTGGGGGCTGCAGTAATGGCTCAGTGGCTAAGAGCGCTGGCTGCTCTTCTAGAGGACTCCAGTTCTGTCCCACTACCCATGCAGAAGCTCACAACCATCTGTAACTCCAACTCCCCAGAGATATGATACCCTCTTCCAGCCTCTGTGGGCACCAGGCACACACATGGTGCACAGACATAAAAGCAAGCGAAACACTCATACACATAAAAAATTAAAATAAAAACTGTCAGAACCTACTCTTCAGATCCACTGTGGCCATGTGTCGTAGCAGGCAGATGCTTACAAACTCTTAAACATATAATGGATATAACAATTTTTCTTTTCTTTTTTTCTTCTTTCTCCCCTCAGGCTTTGGACGCTTAAATGTCACTGCCAAGAATTCACATTGGGACACAGAACCTTCTTTTACTGCCTTTGCCTTTTGCTAATAAACAATAAATAATTCCTTGGAAACATCTGCCCTTTGTGGGTAATTGGAGAAATGTTTACTTTGGTGATGGGATGAGAAAGATGTGACCTTTTAACTTCTGCTCAACTGGTAAGTGATGGGGGAAAGGGGAAAAACTATAAGCCAGAGAAGACAATATTCTGGCACACTTCCAAAAGTGAAAAATCAGCAATATCAGCACTGTTTAATACAGTCCCAAATGTTTGTAGCTTCCAGCTTTTTACTTTTTTTTTTTTTGCAAAAAAAATGTTTCTTAGTTTAGAAGGGGAAATTGTTAAAAGAATTCATGAGGCTCTCTTAGCTATCAAGTAGCGCTTTTAAAATACATTATTAAGTGAAAAGGGATGAAGGGCACAGCTAAATGCCCTCTGAAACCCATCCGGACTTCTAAGATTAGGAGAGAAATTCCAGGGAGACCACATTTTATAGTCTGTTGGAAACCAAACATTGGAAAATAGTTTTGCATCACTGAAGACACAATTCTGTGCATCTCCTCAAACTACGATTTTGTTTTGTAAAGTTACAGAGCTTTTATAAGTAAAAATGGAAAGGGTATGGTATTCGAGAACAAACTTGTTTAATTACTTTCTTTATTTTTATCTTTTGATGGGACAGGGGGTACCCCACACTGCATGGATTCTTGGCAAATACCCTTCTGAGTCAGACCCTCAGTCCTAGTGTCCAAAAACAATTCCTAGGTTTTTCTGCAAAGTACCAGACCCGCATGAAATTTGAGAAGAAAAGGTTATGTAAACACTGTTTATTTAAATGATGTGTCTGTATTTTTTAAATGTTTTATGCTTTCCATTTGTATACATACTTATTATGAAAGTAGTTCTTTTGCCTTGTAGCAAATATTCAGAAATATGTGCATCTTATTTATTTATTTATTTTTACCTAGGCAGGAAGTTAAAATTCCAGATTGTTTAATTCAATACCAGACATTTGGCAAACCCATGTAAACTCATGTTGCTTCTCCTTTGAAACGCTGAATATGGTTTTTTTTTTTGCTTTGTTTTGTTTTGTTTTATTTTTTCCTACTTTAGTTGCCTGAATGGGGAAGGAGATACACGCCAAGCATTTCCCAGGTTGGGCCTTCCCACAACTGTAACCAGCAAGGCCACCTAAGCCCAAAAAAGAGCTGCTGCGTCCAGGAGATGGGCCCCTAGATCCCTCCAAAAGACAGAGCCAAGTCTACACGGACATCTGTGTGCCCAGCAAGAACAGTGGAGGCAGCTTAGGAGGGGTCCCAGTGAACGTGTGTCTGTCACGCTCTGCATGCCATGGTAATCTCACTTGGTTTGGTGCCACCTGACCCAACACATTCAGCAAGCAGCAGGATGGAACACCCCCGAGTCTTTCTCTTCACAGAGACAGCAGTGAGTGTCCCCTTACCCTTGTGAGGCAGCTAAGAAGGGCACCTGACACAGGTCACCAAAATAATGAAGGGCTAAGGTGAGTCTAGGCTGCTGATAGGAGAAGGAAAATAAGTGGAAGAAACAGAATACGACTGGGAAGGAGCAGACCAATCAAACGAAGTAGGAAGTAGCAACAGGATCATGGAGGGCAGGACGGGGCTGGTACAAAGACACAGGAAAGGCTGTGTTGACAATGTTTCCCCGTGGGGAACTATCGGCTCCTGTCCAGTGTTCTCAGAGGTGGTGCTGAGATTCCCCCCCACCCCCAGATGGTGGGCCTACACAATAATAGATAGTTAACTTGCTTTCTACGGAGTTATATGCCAGAATATTAGACACCTGCAAAGGTTTTTTTACTGAGCAAAATTGGGGAGGAGCTGCCTTAGAGACTTCCTAGAGAGAGAACACACTACTCACATAGATGATGATGATGTCCAAGGGTGTTTCCGTGCTAACTCTATCCTCCCTTCCTTCTCCCTAACATCAGCAACCCCATCTTAATTACTGATGCCTTGGGGGCCTGTGTTTGAAACGGCTGGCCATAAAAATTTGCTATAGCTGCACCAAGGTGATGTACAGTGGAGAGACCGAACACACCATTACAAGCCGATGCATCAGTGAGTCCCTGTTTAACACTTTCAGCCTTCTTTCTTCTGGGATGAGGTTTTCAACACTTGCCTGGCAGAAGGGTCTCAAAGCCTCCTGATATAAGGTGGAAGGTGAGAGGTCATGATCCTTCCTTACCATCCAGAGAACCATCTGGGAGATCACTGGAAATTTAGTGACTTTTTTGATGAGAGTCCTCAGACCCTTGTCTTAGTTCCCTTGGGACCTCTTGGGACATCTTTGGGGTATGGGATTCTATGTTGATGAGCTAGATGTGAAACTTAAAATGAGTTGAACATGACCTGTAAAGGGACAATTGGCTTTGTTTGTTTGTTTGTTTGTTTGTTTGTTTTGTTTTTTGAGACAGGGTTTCTCTGTGTAACAGCCCTGCCTGTCCTGGACTCGCTTTGTAGACCAGGCTGGCCTTGAACTCACAGCAATCCACCTTCCTCTGCCTCCCGAGTGCTGGAATTAAAGGTGTGCACCACCACGCCCGGCTACAATTGGCATTTTTTAAAATGCATGTGTTAGGAAATTTTCCTTACTTCAAAGAGTTCCCAAGTCATGTCTGTAGTGATCACCTGTATTCCCAGTACTTGGGAGGCTGAGGCAGGGGGATCGTGAGTTCCAGCCAATGCTTTACATAGCTAGTTCTGTCAAAAACCCAAATAAGACGGCTAGGTGTATAGCTCGATTGATAGAGTACTTGCCTAGCATGCTTTGATTTCCAAGTACTAACAAGCATGGTAGTGCTCATTAATAATTCCAGCATTTGGAACGTGCAGGCAAGAAGAGCAGCTCAGTCATCCTTTGGCTTTCTTGTATGGTGGGTTTGAGGCCAGTCTGGAATACACGAAACCCTATCTAAATGTATAGAAACGGAAAGGCTCCCTGGAGACAATTAGCACACAGAGTGCATTTTTTTGTTTGTTGTAATGATAATATAAACCTTCTGGACAAAGACAAAGATGTGATAATGATAACTTTTAGCCTGATGTGGAGAATAAGTGAAGCCCCAGTCTCCATTAAGAGGTTAAGTAGGGACTGGAGAGATGGTTCAGTGGGTAAAAGCACTTGCTGCTCTTCAGAGGACTGGAGTTCTGCCCCTAGTATCCAAATCAGGTGGTTCACAGACAATCAGAGCTCCAGTTCCAGGGGCTCTGATGCCTCTGTGCACATACTCACATGCACATGTGCACATAGTTTAAAATAGGTAAAAATAAATATTTTTTTTAAAGAAAAAGTAAATGGGTGCTAAGGGTGCACTTTGTGGTAAAGTAAAATGTACGCTTAGGATGCCTAGTGCCCTCAATTACTACAATCACACAATCAATGTGTGATACACACAAACATACACATACACACACCCCAACATGAGTGAAGAGGCTCTTTTATATGTGCCAATAAGTTGTATTTGGCTGTTAGGAACACAGCACATTTACCCCTGCCCCCCTGCCCCCCTGCCCCCCTGCCCCCCTGTCCCCCTGCCCCCTGCCCCCCCACCTCCCAACCCCCACCCCCATACCCCCATCTCCCCCCCATCCCTTCTCTCAGTCCATGCAAGACAAATTGGAGTGAGACAACACCATCTGCTCATTTCACACTCTGAAGAAGCACGTCAATTCCTTCTCAAGGTTAGGAAGTCCAAATTCAAAAAGACACTCCCATCATTGTGCAGTCAAAAATGCTGCCTGAAAACAAGAACCTGATACCCAGGAAGAAGAGTCCAGTGTTCCCGGAAACGTCACAGCGTTAGGGCCTCATTGATATGTCCTCATAGGAGTGTCACACCCTGATTTACTTGGCGGCACAAAGTCCCATTTCACGAGCTGGTTGCGTTTCCCTGATTGTATGCCTCTGATTTAGATTGTTTAAAAAAAAAAAAAAAAAAAAAAAAGACAGTAGAAAGTGGCAGCACAACTGCCACAGTGCTCGCCTCCCTGAGCCAAGAGGGCAAGAATGAAATAGAAAGATAAGTCTGGCTCAATTTGCAAGCTCTGTCTTGTCCTTATATTTTCCTTCTGTGTAGCAATCATTTTTTCCCCCTTATTGGCAATCACTTTCAAAAAGGTCTGAATTCCTAAATTAGCCTCCATTATTCTATCTAGAAATGATGCTTTGAATTGGAGAGGAAACCCAGACATTTGATTCTCCTCTAGGCTCAGAAGTGAAGATAAGGGAGGCTTCTTACTGATTAATACGCATGCCCCAGAGATTAGCAAGAAGGCAGCTCTTTGGCTCTGCCAACGAAGCTTAATCTCCAGTCTTAGCCAGCCACCCACTAAATAGTACTATTTCCAAGAAGACCCCGAGTACAAAAAGTGGACAGACGTTTCTGAAATCGGCCTCTTAGAATGCAAAATCTGAGGAGAATTAAGTTTCATGTTACCTATAGCACATCTCACTGGTATCTACTTTCTCCTTGGAGGAAAAAAGTGATTAACACAAAAGGATAAATTGTGGCTTGCCTAGTACAATTGTGTGTACCCATTATGTAAAATAGCCTCCTTTTTTTTTTTTTTCTATTCTCGAGTCTGTTAGACCAGAACTTTGGTAAACAGGACCATATTAAACCAAACTCATCCAACCATTCAACCATCTGTTGATGTGCCCATCTGCCCAACAAACATTACCCTGATGCCACTGTGCCAATCCTCAGAATCATCCAGACAAATAAGGCATAGTTCCTTCTATAGTGCCTGGGAGCTGCGTATTATGTGGCGGTCAACCAAATCATAAATCGGAGTGGACCAGTCCTCCAAAAAAAGGAAGCAGCTGACTAAGTGATGGTGAGGCTGAAAAAAACTTCCTGGAAGAGCTGACACCTGAAAGATGGGTTGGAGTTTATTGGACATGTACACTCTAACCGGGAGGCCCAGCTTGAGCAAAGACAAGAAGGCGTGCGAATGCCTAGGGTGGCTAAGGAGCCAGGGCCAGGTGGTGTTCCTGCAGGGCTGTCTACAGCCAGGATGGAAGATGAGCACGCAGGAACAGGTGCAGCCGAGGGGAAGAGCATGTATAGGCCATATCTGGACTCTTCCCTTTGTGCCCAGGCATCACTAGGGCGATTTCAGGAGACCGTCTCTGCGATGACAATGCAAAATGGGAGGAAAGTGAGACAATAAATCCAAGGGGCACAAACACTATGCTTTTAAAAAAATGTGTGTGTGTGTGTGTGTGTGTGTGTGTGTGTGTGTGTGTGTGTGT
>OU015749.1:113938465-113995867 GCA_907169655.1 Acomys percivali | reverse complement strand
AGAAGGAGAAGGAGAAGGAGAAGGAGAAGGAGAAGGAGAAGGAGAAGGAGAAGGAGAAGGAGAAGGAGAAGGAGAAGGAGAAGGAGAAGAAGAAGAAGAAGAAGAAGAAGAAGAAGAAGAAGAAGAAGAAGAAGAAGAAGAAGAAGTTGTTAAATTCAAGGTCAAAGCCACTGATCAAAGACAATAATCTTATCTTGAGAGGATCTACACTCCCAAATAAAAGCAACAATAGTAACCTCTAAAATATTAAATACCATATTTTCAATACAGTAAAATCTATTACAGGTATAAGGGAAAATGAATTGTATGTCTATAAAACCAAAGATATTCCATTAAAAAGATATTTGAATTGATAGAAAGAGAGTTCAATAAAGTGGTAGGATGAGATAAATATACAAAAATCAATATCTAGCCTGTTTAATAGCAATAACATTAAAATACAATTAAAAAGGAAATCTTACTCCTAATAGCATTAAAATATAATAATGGTGTGGAACAACCAAGAATGAATATTTGATCAAAGTGGTTTAAAGTTTATTAAAAATAAACCATAAAATACACACACATGTTGGGGCTGGAAAGATGGCTCAACAGTTAAGAGCACGGTCCCCTCTTCCAGAGGTCCTGAGTTCAATTCCCAGAAGCTACATGGTGGCTCTCAACCATCTATAATGTAATCTGATGCCCTCTTCTGGCCTTCAGGGGTACAAGCAGGCAGATCAATATATACATAATAAATAAATAAATAAATAAATAAATAAATCTTTAAAAAAATACACACACGTTAAAGGTAAAAACTAGGAAGAGTTAGCACTACTAGATAGATGTGAGAAACAGAATGGTAGTGATTAAAAAACAGACAGATAAGCCAAGACTTTAATCCCAGCACTCAGGAGGCAGAGGCAGACAGTATCTGTGAGTGTGAGACCACCCTGGTCTACACAGAAAGTTCTAAGATGGTTATGACTGCATGGAAAGATCATGTCTCAAAAAAACCAAAGCAAACCAATACAAGAAGATGCAGACAAATTAACAAAAGAACCTTGGAACAAACAGCCCCCATAAGCTTCAAATATTAAGACTGAAATGAAAATGAGAAAAAAAAAATGGACAGTGGGAGCACATGCCTGGAATCCCAGCACTCAGGAAGCAGAGGCAGGCAGACCTCTTGAGTACAAGGCCTGGCTGGTCTACAGAATTAGTTCCAGGACAGCCAAGGCTTCACACAAAAACCTTCTCTAGAAAAAAAAAAAAAAAAAAAAGGAAGAAAGAAAATGAAAAAGAAAAATTAAAGAAAGAATGAACAAAGGAACAAAAGAAAGAAATTATCTAACCCCACCAGAAAATTGGTACAACTGGTGATGATTATACAGAGATATCAGCAAAGCTTAGAGTCACTCAAAGGACACTGAGACATAGCTTTGTGGCAGAGCACTTGCCTAGCAGGCATGAGGCTTTGAGCTCAACCTTCAGCCATGGGGGGAGAAAGGTCAGCCGAGAATCTAGTAGAGTTGTAGCAAATATATGAACAGTTTCTTTCTTTACTTTTAAAAGAGGACTCAAGTCAACAAGAAATGCAAATAAGCAAAGCTTATTAAATAGCATAAATGCTTAATAACCCCACTTCCAAGGTGATAACAAAATTGGCAGTACCACTGAGAATACAGTGAACAGCACACATCAAGAGTATGAAAATCCTCACACTCCTTGACCCAGCAGTGTTTTCCTCTTGCAAACTATCTTTCCTCTGGTTGACAAAATAATCTGAAATACTGAAAAGTATTATAAGCCATCTATACTATCTTATTTTTGTTCACAATGTTATGTAAAATAGCAACTCTCTCCTTCTCTGACTTGCTTTTCTGTTTCCCTTCTCATGGCATTTATTGTTATGGACACTTACTTATTAGCAGTTCCTCCCGATCCCTAAAATAGAAGCAAGCCCCTGTGAATTTTCCTACATTGGTCACTACTATAGTTGCAGGTTCCAGAATCCTGTCTAGCAAATAGAAGGAAGTGTCTAGTTACTGAATGGAAGTATCATTCTAAATATTCAAAAATAAAAAAGAAGTGAATTAGACAATTGTGATCTATCTACTCAATATTGTGAAACTATGTGTACTTTTAATAATAATAATAATAATAATAATAATAATAATAATAATAATAATAATAATAATAGGTATTTATGATGAAATGGGTTTACAAATGAATAATCTTACACATATATTTGTGTGTTTGGTTTGTTTTTGGTGGGGTTTTTTTTTTTTTTGAGACAGGGTTTCTCTGTGTAGGCTTGGCTGTACTGAACTCACTTTGTAGACCAGGCTGGCCTTGAACTCACAGCGATCCACCTGGTTCTGCCTCCCGAATGCTGGGATTAAAGACATGGGCCACCATGCCCAGTTTGTTTTGTTTTGGGGGAAAGAGGTCCTCTCTGTCAGAGGTGTAAGGGAGAGGAATATGGGGGGGGAGGGAGGGTGGGAATGGGAAGGGGAGGGGATAACAATCAGGATGTAATCTGAATAAATTATAATTTTTTTAAAAAGAGAGAGTTTCAAAGAGCCCAGGGTAGCCCCAAATCCCTATGTAGCCAAAGATGACCTTGAACTCCTTTACCTCTTGCCTCTACTTAACAAGTACTGGGCTTGTGTCACCACACCCAGCTAATAAAGTGCTGTGGATCTAACCCAGGGCTTCATGCATGCTAAAGGAGAAGCTACAACTGAGCCACATCCCCAGCTCATGATGGCATTTTGTTCCATGCTGGATTACACATAGGATCATGGTCCCATAAGATTATAATGGAGCAGAAATTAAATTCCCTATTGCTTAGTGACACTCTGCTGTCATAACAGAGCATTTCTCATGGTCGAGTAATGCTAGGGTAACAAACGTCCTGCACTGCTAACCACACAAAAGTGCAGCAGTACAGTTACGGAGAGAGTGTGGTACTTGACAGTGACAAACAGCTATGTATATATTTACTACACTATATGTTTATTTTAGAGTGTGTTCCTTCTACTTATTAAAAAATTGTCTCCAGTTAAGCATTATGCCATGTTACAGTGATAGTAGTTGCATATACTTCTCATTTGCATGACTCTTGATTGCATAATTTTCTCTTGTGCTTGATTAACTCATTATGTTTTATTCATCATGGTTCTGGGAATACTAGGCTATATCATATCTATGTGTATGTATGTATGTATATATGCATATGTACACTCACACGCACTTGTAGCCTAGATGTTCAGTAGGATATACCACCTAAGTTTGTGTGACTACATTGTTCACACAATGATTAAATCACCTAAAGACACACATGTTAGGCTATGTCTCTGGTGCTAAGTGACATGTGACTGCACAGTATGGTTATAAATATAAAAAAGGAAACTCTGGACTGGGGAGCTGGCTCAGTCAGTAGGGTGCTTGTGATGCATGCATGAGGACTTGAATTCAATGCCCAGAACTCACATTTTAAAAAAGGGCACAGTGTTATCTGCCTGTGTTCCCAGTGCTGTGGGGGAGGAAGTAGGAGGATCTGAAGGGGGGGGGCTTTCTGGACATCTACTCTAATTGAATCAGTGAGCACCAGGTTCAGTGAGAGACTCAAAAAAGTGATCGAGGAAGTCATTGACCATAGAGATCTAGCATTCATACCCTGTGGCGAGAAGTGAAGGTTAAAGGAGCAATGTAGAAAGCCAGGCTTTGAGATACAGGCCTGCCAGCTACTTGGGAGGTTGAGGCAGCAGGATCGCAAGTTCAAAACCTACCTTGGCAACTAGTGAAACCCTGTCTCAAAATAAAGAATGCTAAGAAGAGGGACCAGTTATTAACACTGGTTGCTCTTCCAGAGGATCTGGGTTCTATTGTATGTTCAAACCATACGTAACTCCAGTTCCAGAAGGATCCATGCCCTCTTTGAGCCTTCGTCAGTACCAGGCACACACCCGGTACACAGACCTACTTGTGGGCAAAGCATTCACAAACATTGGTGTGTGCATCCGTCTGTGTATGTGTGTACTAAGAAGACCTGGGATACAGTTTGGTTATAGATCACTCACCCAGCGTTCGTGAGTGCCTAAATTCAATTCCCAGTACAGGGAGAAAAGGTAGTGTAGGAAAATGGGTTTTCTTCCTCTACCTTTAGTCATTTACCAAGCTTTAAATAACACACATTTATTTAATGCTAGAAAATTTGAACTAAGCATAGCAGCACATACCTTTAATCCCAGCACTCAGGAGGCGGAGGCAGGGGGGTTGCAAGGACAGCCTAGATGACATAAATGAGACTCTGCCTCAAACACAATAAAACAAAGCCATTTATAAATGCAGTACAAAGGGGAGGACTTTTAAAAAAACAATCAATGATAAGAGACTATACTTTAAACTAAAATACTGATCTACTGCAAGAAGGAAGTGAGACTTTAAAAGAGCTAAAACCAGGGAATTATAAATCCATGTTTAAAAATATCTTTAGTGAAATTATTAATAGGTAAATTTGGGCTGTAAGAATATGAAAATTGAGGCTGGCAAGATGGTTCACTGGGTTAAGACATAGTTATTGCCAAGTCTGATTACCTGAGTTCCATCCCTGGGACTTACTTGGTGGAAAAGAAACCAACTCCAACAAGTTGCTCTATGACCTATGTCTTATGACACCTATGTCATGACACATATTTCTGTGCTCCTGCACCCTCTCCACCCATCAATAAATAAATAAACCTAATACAAATTAAAGAAAATAACTTTTAAAAAATCTATGATGGGGTTGGAGAGACGGCTCAGCGGTTAAGAGCACTGGCTGCTCTTCCAGAGGTCCTAAGTTCAATTCCCAGCAACCACATGGTGCCTCACAACCATCTGTTATGAAATCTGATTCCCTCTTCTGGTGTGCACGAGAAGAGAGCACTCATATACATAAAATAAATACTTCCTTAAATGTAAAACAAACAAAACTATGGTATTGATAATCCTTTCAGTTGCTATACTATAAACCAGCACATCTACACAACGATCCTATAGTCCTGAAGTTTCTCCTATATTGAAATTCTGAAGCTGACAGATGATAATTCTAGATATTCCATGGGACTATCTAATTCAAGGAATTAGGATGACATAGTTATTAGTGTGTTTTAAACACAGTGGCTGGGTGAGGCTGCGTGTAGGGGAGCCAGGACTCAGTGCCAGGGTGTACTTCTTAGGGCCTGCTCTCTGATCGCTGCCCCCCATAGGACTCCTTCCTTCCTTGCTCTGGGGTCTTAACTCCCTCATGTCATTCCAGCTGTACCATTTTTCAGCTGCATAAGGCTGCATGAGGAAAATCTGGAGGCCTAACAAGGAGCCTGGCTGTTCTCTTCCCTTTGCATCTCCATATTCTGACCTAGGCACCAAAGGCTCTTCACAGCCCACTGTCCCCAAACCTGCAGTCCCACGTCAGAACTCTTGATGCTAGTGTCACTGAACTGTCAGTTTGCTTAGTAATGGTTGATGCTTTGTCCTCACTGATATAAACTCTTAGCATTAACTCTCCCTCTTAACCATTTCCTCCATGCCTCCTGGAGGGTCCACCGAACTATGAGCTTCCATATCCCAGCCCTGCACAGGCACAATTTCCATCACCTGCTTTCTTGGGAACCTGTCCCTGAAGTCACTTCTGCCAATCTCATTTGTTCAGGATCTCAAGTGACCAGTAGGTGACTTTATACCTCCCACCATCCCCGCCACTCCCTGGCCACACCTGCCCACCGACCATTTCTCTTGCGTTCTTGGACTAAAACCAAACCACGCCAGGCAAAACAATAATTCCATTGATTTCAAGATTCATGTTCTTAGTCTGCTCAGACTGCTATAACAAAATGGCTATAAAACAAGCAACCTATAACAACAGAAGTTTATTTCTCATAGTTCTGGAGGATAGAAGTTAAAGAACACGGTTCTGCATATTTAGAGTCTTACAAAGGCCAGGTTTCTCATGAAGGTCACCTTCTCGTACTTTTGCATGGCTGAAGGGCTGAGACAGCTCACTGGAGCCTCTAATTGTGCGCTCTAATCCCTCTCGAAGCCCTGCCTTCTAACACCGTCCTGTTGGTGATTAGGTTCTATTTATCCAGATGAAGGTGAGGGGTAAACACCAAGAGCACATTACATGGCATTAGTTCAGTGTCCATTTTAATTTTGTCTTTTTTTCTTTTGTTCTTTCTCAACGTCTTTTTCCTTTTTGGTGTCTCACGGCTGACTTCTGAGTCACTCCGCAGGTGTCTTAAGCACAAAGTGGCTTTCACTCCTCTGTTACTTCCTGTCTTCGTGCGTTTGTTTTCCACCCCTATAACAAAATTCTGAAGCTAGATGACTAATTTATAAAGAAAAGAGGTGTATTTACTCATAGTTTTGGATGCTGAAAATCTACCCAGCATGATACTGACTTGGTGAGGCCTTCTGGCAGAATCACATCATGGTGGATAGAGTCAAGGAAGGAACGCATGTGAGAGGGAGCAAGAGAGCTCTCTGGGGGCTCTAATGACCTCGTCATAAGCCGGAAGCCATAGAGGCTGGGAGAAGGGCCAGTAGGGCTTTTTCTGGAGTACTAGACAGTATCTCACAAGAATTACCACCAATGCATTCTGAGGGTTTCGGCTGGTTACCTCCCACCGGACCCTGTCTCTTCAAGAATCCACACCACATTCCAATAATGCCTTGATGAGGACCAAGATCCCAACACGTGGACTCCCATATCTAAACCATATAGCCCTCGCCATCTTGAGTGACTTCAGTGACGTACGGATGACCAGTCTTTTAGCACTACTGTTCCTTCTTCTCTCCTCGTCCCTATCAACTTCAGTGCTGGTGTGGTGGTGGTGGCGGCTGTGGTGCATGATAACACACAGGGCAGGAAAAGATGGATAGAAGGTAGCAATCTTCCTTTTTCCCTTTTCCTAGACAGAGTTCCATGCATTGCAGGCCGGATGTCATCGAATGGCTGTTCCCCTCCTTTTACCTCCCCAGTGCTGGGATTCCAGTTGTGTTCTTTCACCACAGTGAAGTAGCATCCTTATTGAGCCTCTTCTATAGGAGAAGAGAAGAGCCTGGAGATAGACAACTTTTACTTTTTGTCTCCCTGTTAGTGGTAAGATTGGGTTGTCTTCTGCTTGGGGGTTTCTCAGCAGTTTCTCCCAGCAAGGCTAAGCAAAGGGATCACACAGAGATTGTGTTTATAAAACAGAAGCTAAACAAACAGACGAGATTCTTCAGGCTCTTATGGTTTCCAGGTTAGCTGCTGGAGAACAGATTACACGGATGGAGAGGAAGTGAGGGAGGGACGGAGGGACGGAGAGCAAACAGTGTTACCCGGAACTTCCCTGGCTTTGTCAGCTCCTTTGCTTTAGGTCCACAATTCTTCCTCACAGTCACACAGGTACTGTTCAATCTTCTTGAGTGCTCCAGCTCCTGGCCACCCTTATTTTCTGCTGGGCATTCTGCCCATTCTAGATTAATTTTCTTCCTTATCCAGCCTAAACCACGTGAGTAGTCACTGGGCTAATTCAATGTGTTAAACCCTCAACACTTTCAGCTCTAGGTCTATCTACCTTTGCTCCTTTTTTTGTTGTTGTTGTTTTGTTTTGTTTTTCAAGACAGGGTTTCTCTGTGTAGCCTTGGCTGTCCTGCATTCACTTTGTAGACCAGGCTGGCCTTGAACTCATAGCAATCGCCTACCTCCACCTCCTGAGTGCTGGGATTAAAGGCATGTGCCACCACGCCCGACTCCTTTGCTCCTTTTACCATGATGGCTATGTCAATACCACATGGAGAAAAATCACAATGATGTACTGATTTCAACTGGACTTTATATATTTCCCTCTCCACTTCCTTCTGCAACTCTCCTAGACATATTCTGCTCTTTACACACCTGCCACGCCCCTTCTCCTCTTCTTGTGGCTGATGACCTTTTAGCTATTTCACAGGTAGTTCTGAGTCCTCTCCCCTGGGCATCCACACATGGACACCTTGGATCTTGGCCCTCTTCTTTTCTGGTTCTTTTTCTGCAAGAAAACCCTTGGTCTCATATCACATTTCCTTTCATATCTTTATATTAGCCCTAAACATTTATTCTTCAGACAAATATTTATTAAGTACCAGGATGGTCTACTGGGTTAGCGTGACAAATAGAACTGAGCTGCCGTAGTCTCCTGTCCACTCTTTGACTGTAGTTTCTATGAATTGTACGTCCCTCCATTTGCTGGTTAGTTGTGGTGGAGGCTGCCATGTTACTCTGTCCACTCAATGGCCTCCCTGAGTGGTTTCAGGTGGGCAGACAGTGCTCGGTATGAATCTGTTTATTGGGAAGTTTATACAACCAACACTCAAAAATGTGAAGATATTTCTGTAAAGTGATTTCTAAATCTGTGTTAATTATATGTCTTATTGATTCAGAGTCAGACTTTAGCAGAGTCACTTGAAAGTTGGCAGTCGTCATTGACTGTCATGTGGACTTGGACACAGAAAGGGCTATTATGCAATCATAAAGCTTTCTTGTACATGCACAGGGAGGGAGGTGCAAAGACAAAAGAACCCTAAAGACTGCATTCTTTAGACTTCACTAGTCTTCTCTGATGTTCATCTGTACCATTGTCTAAAGACAACAGGACCTACTAGGCATGGTGGTTCATGCCTTTAATCCTACCACTTGGGAGGCAGAGGTAAGTGGATCTCTGTGAGTTTGGGGCCAGACTGGTCTACACGGGCAATCCCAGGCCAGCTGGAGCTACACAGTGATACCCTGTCATAAGTGCGCATGGAAGGGGAGTGGGGAAGAAAATATGCCAGAGTCCTTTCAATAATATATATATATTTTTTCTTCTAAGGTAGAATTTAGGATTTTAGTTACATGTAACCAGAAAATCAAGTTCTTGCTGACAAGGTGGCCTGCCTTGTTTTGTGACTGTTCTCTCTCAGGACCCATCTGTGAGTGCTCTGAGGACAGACTTTTAGGGAAGGAGTCAGCAGGCAGCAGGATGCTGTCCCTTATTTTCAGGCTTCATTAAGGTGCCACAAGTGCAAAACATGCTCAAATACAGCTGGAAGCTGCCTGAAAACCACAGGACCAGGGCGTAATCTGTGCTGTGAAGTCCTTTTGCCTACTGGTAGTTGCTTGAGACCTCTGAGGTCAGATAATGGTGGGCCTGGCTGAGCTACAGTCACAGGATTATCTAACGCACTGTTTCCAAAGCTACCAACCATCACTTTCCCTTTAGAATCTTCCACATTTCATTCTGTTTCCTGCCTCTGTCAAGCATTTAAAACCACTTCTCCTCTAACAGAATGCATTCCAATTTATGAAGTTTTTCCTTCTCATTTCAGGTAAACCTCAAGAGGTTGCTGACACTTGTTAACAAGAGAAAGATGGCCTTCTTCTCTAAGATGGTTCCACTTGGCAAGGCTGCCCTCGGCCACCTTCCTTATCTCTAAGACCAACAGGTGGTGTTGAGGCCTTACGTTATTTGACAATTCTAAGCGCCCCTGACACTATGAACCACTCATGCATTCCTGAAGCATTTTCTTCCCCTGGCTTCTGTGATACCACATGTTCCTAGGGGTTCTTTACACATATTTGTCTGTTTCAAGGCTCCTTTTTGCTTGTCCCGTGCCTTCAAGAGGTGTGTGCTGCTTTAGATGGTTCCTAGACCACAGTTCTCAGTTATGCGTCAGCCCTAGTCTTCAGGCCTTCTCTTTTCTCCTAATTTCCTCAGTGGTCATCTCAAACTACCCTCCTGCGTTGCCACTTACGCTCCAATATCACGCTCCTCCCAATCCCGGTCAACAAGCTCTTGGAAAAGGGAGTCATTTTAGTATCGACCTATTTAGAAGCCCTTCATATTACTGGATGCTCTGAATTACTTTGAACAAACAAACTCCCTCCTCTTTTATTTTTGGAGAGGACATACAATAGCATAAAATTATTTCATTTAGTGATTAAATATAAGCAACTTGAATCAGTAAGAAACACATTCAACACAGCTATAGAAATTATTTTAGAGAAATATCTCCATACTATAGGCCTTTAAAATTCACTACAACCCCCCCCTAAAAAAACCCAAAATACACCACCACCACCACCACCAAAAAACCCCAAAACAAACAAAACAATAGAATTAACAGAATAAATGATGTGGCTAGGAATAAAAGTTCCCAGTACCCATACATAAAACAAAAATTTAACGAAGAAAGTAGAAATAACGGATCAGTTGCTGTGATAAAGCACCATGACCAAAACTTGTGAGGGGTCTCTGCAAATGCCATGGCTAACAGAGTAATAACCCATGTGAGGCAAGAAGGAATCTGGTTCAACATGAGTCAGTAGCTGATGTTGCTTTAAACTTCTAGAGTCTGACCCTGGGCACTTTATTTTAGGCTTAGATATATAAGTACAGTACAACTTGGAAAAAGAAGTTTCCTACTGTAACACAATCCTGTGTGCACAGTAAGGCATAATTACACCAGAACTCTTCTCAAAGTACAGGTCACTTCTTCCATGAAGATGGCTACATGTGTTATCTTAAGGGACTAGGGGAGAATCTGCTGTGTCCATACAGATAGCACAGAGGTCATCTGGGCTATAAACCACCACGGTCCTGTTTGTAGGAACCTGCAGGATCCTCTGGCCAAACAGATAGTGCAGAGGTTACCTAGACTATTAGCCACTCCATTCCCAGCCTTCCAGGCAGAAAACAGACTACACCTCTCTGCCTTTGAAAAGACAATGCTGCTGGTTTAACATTGCTGTTTTCCCTAGCGCTTATCTGTGAGTTCAAGTACCTTTGTGCCCCTGGCAAAAAGTGACTTAGGCAGGTTTATATTAGCTTATGGTTCTAGAGAGAGAGTCCATAGTGACTGGGAAGGCATGATAGCAGGCAGCCAGAGCAGGAAGCTGAGAGACTACATCTTCAACTACAAACACTAAGCTGAGAGTGAAAACTGCAAGTGAGGTGGGTGGGGCTACAAGCACCCAGAGCCCGCCTCAGTGTCAGACCTCCTCCATCAATCAAGGCTTTACCTTCCTAAAGATGCCTTAACTTCCACAGACAGCGCCACTAACTGGGAGGCAAGTGTTCAAATATCTGAGCCAATGCAGACACTTCTCACTCAAACCACCACCAGTTACATGTCCTGGAAAGCTACTGGGAGTTTTGGGAAAAAGTTTTTGAATGTTGTATCTTTGAAATATTAGCACATTAACAAAGGATTTGAGTATAATTAATATACTAATGTTACAGTAGATTCCTGGCAATGTAGTCTATAATTCTGTTTATATATGTAGATTGGCCACAAAATCTTGTTGGGATAGGTTTTAACCAGAAGGACGGGATTGCCCTAAAAAAATTAGGTATATAATGGATTCCGCAAATGACTCATCTCTCCAGCTCTATCTTCCTGCTAAATTCCCCGTCCGTATAACTAATAGTTTACTGATATTTCTATTTGAACATCCAAACAGATATTTTAAATCCAACTTATCTAAAGTTAAACAGCACTCCACAACTCATTTGGTTCTGAGCCATTGCCTCTGTATTTATTCAACTGCTCACGCTAAACCTCAAGTCACCAACATCTCTTCTCTCCCCTGACACACTGATCATCTGTCTGTCTGTCTGTCTGTCTCTCCTAAAGCCTCTTCTCTGTTGGAAGTCTCCTAATTCTCCCTGCTTCCCTCCAAGCTACCTTCACCTGCTCCCCACAGTATTGGAACAAAAACCTGAATTGATTTTCTTCTCTTTATCTCCTTTCCACTTAAACTTCAAGAAGCAGCCCGAGAAATTCTTCAAAAAAAAAAAAAAAAAGTAAACTCGAGACCAATTTCTACAGCAGAGTGCTAGCCCATCTTCTCCCAGGCCCTGTTTAAGTGAAATGAGATGTTGTTACCATGTTGTCCCATATGCCTTCTCTTTCCTTACCAAAACAGCCTTCACTTTTTGTTGTTGTTATTATTGTTATCTTTCCTGCTAGACTACAAATTCTTGTCAGCCAGGGTCATCACTGTGTTCACTTAACACAGGGCAGGACCCGAGACACTATGAGTGCTTTATAAATGTTAAGTGAATGAATCATCAACACTTATCATAATACTTGGCAAAACAGGTATTTGCATTTATTTAGTTCAACGTCTTAATTATTTTTTATGGGCACAGGCAATTATGGATGTGTATCTGTGAACTTATAAAGTCAAATTTTCAATGAAAAAAGCGATCGGGTCTTCAACAGTATTTGTTAAATTAATAGTTTTTGGCCTGGCTGGCTTGGTGGCACACACCCCTTTAATTCCAGCACTTGGGAGGCAGAGGCAGGCAGATCTCTCTGAGTTCGAGGCCAGCCTGGTCTACAAAGCGAGTTCCAGGACAGCCAGGGATACACAGAGAAACCCTGTCTCAAAAAACCAACCAACTAACCAACCAACCAACCAAAGTTCTTGGACTAAAAATATGTGTGACTAAATCACATGTAATAAGCAAAATTAATACTGTGTTAGTTTGTCCTTAAGGAGTACCTATATTCCATAATTAGAATTAATCAGAGATGGCTTCCTTTGAAAGAGTAGAGGTGAGGAAAAAACAAACAAACCAATCAACCCTTACCTAGTGGAATATAAAGAGAAAATGTAAAATATCTGTGTCTGTGCAGAAGTTGGTCTTGCTCTGAAGACGTGGGTAAGTCCTAGCTGAGATGTGCTGCGTTTTCTCCTGGACCTCTTTAGTTAAGGGCTAGCCCTCTTCTCCTCAGACACTGAGACATAGCCAGGAGTAGCAGATTTTTGTCACTAGAAGTCATTCAAGCACTGAATTCTCTCTTCCCTGATGCTGAAAAAAAGAACCCTTTTACTTCAGAGAGTAAGATTCCTACCAAGTTTTCAATTCATAGGACTTAAGATTTTCATTTGCTTTGTATATCAAAACATACTTAGAATACATTTCACAAGAATATTTGGTTTAGTTATTTTTGGCCTGCCCTTCGGTAACTTATACTAGCATACAATGGCAACTCTGTTTTCTTTGCTCTACAGTTTCTTTGTGCACCACTCCTTGAACATGGGGCCTCATTTTCTAACTTGCTGGAATGAAAAAAAAATGTTAATTTCAGCAGCAGCTTAATATCTCATCATGGATTTGTAGCTCAGACTTTCATAAAGATATGTTGCTAAGAAGCATAGTTGTGGACTTAGGTATTTGTGGAAAGTTTTGTCCTAGAGTGTGAAGGATGAATGAGATGTCTGAAGATCCTTTTCTCAGATGTGCCTTATTAAACAGAGGGCAGGTTAAGGACTCCGAATGATGACTCTGAGAAAAAGCGCTGTCAAGGATGACATTACCACTGAAATGGAGTAAAGGATCTGAGTTGAAGTATAAGCCTGGGTTATTTTACAGTCTTACTCTTGAATTGATTTAGAAGCTGTACTTTTTTTTTTTTTAATCTGTAGCTCATCTATTAATGGTTTATTATAGAGTGGCTTTTATGAAAATTTCGATTTAATCACAAGTGAGAAATATATGATTTAATCATTCCATTTTACAGAAAGTGCTTTAAACTTTTTAATATAAACTCAATATACACAGTAGGCTGATAAATTAATGAGATGGTTCACAGAAGTCACATATGAAAATCAGTGTGCTATTTTATTAGCTCTAACTCTTAATTTTTTTCAAGATTGGAGATAAACATAAGCTTCATTTTAGAAGTCACATTATACATTATTTTAATATAATGAAAAAACCCTGTCTTAGCCAAAAATTAACATTTGCAAGGCAATTTATAGTTTCCAAAGAGCCTTTCTCATCAATTATCTCTGAAAACTGAATAACGATGTGATTATTAAAGGTTAATTAAGCAAATACTTGTGAAGTAATTGGGAGGTAATCTATTTCTAATTTAACAGGTCATCAGGGGTATTTAGGAAATATTTTTTCTGGTTAATAACTCTAACCAAAACAAGATATTTAAATGGCTTCCCTAGTGGAAAACAACAAGCGAGTGTTTGTTCTTTTAAGCCAATTGTTTCAAAGAACTGGAAGAAAGAAGGGCTCCTAATTTCACTGTTTTAATGAGGTTTCTTAGCTCTTCATTCCCCATGTCAATCCACGCCTTACATTGTTTATTTTGGAGCTTTGGAATAAAATAAAATATGAAGTGATTAGAGTGAGAAAGGCATGGTGTGTGTATGGGGGTGTTAGAAAAAGAAATAAGTCTTTCTAGCTGGATACAACGCATCTCATACGTAAGCAGAAGGTCGAATACAAATCCAATTCCAATCAACAACCCAACATGAATGACTAAGATCCAGCTGGGAACAGTATGGGCACTCTCGACAGCAGTGGGCTACACACTGTTTTCTCCTAACTTTGGGTAGCTCGATCCTCAGTAATACTAGGTGGTTGAAAAACCAATTCCTGCGTGCTGTGGGACTATGTCCAGAGACGCTTGGATTCCCAGGTGCAGAAATGCAAAGTGATCGTCCTAGGCCTAGGTAAAATAGGCTGCAGTTCACTGCCCAGCTTTAGCCCCGGGGAGAGTCACGGGGTTGGGTCCCGGGCTGGGCACGCGACGGAGTGGACTCCCCGCACCTTTGTCTGAGCCAGGGCCGAGTGTCACGGTGGGGACGCGGGGCTCCGTGATCTAGGCGAGCCGGGTACCACCCGAGAGGAAGCTGGAGGTCGGCGCAGCGTGGCCGGCCCCCCCTCCCACGGGAACCGCGCCAGGTCCTCAGCCAGAGCCGGGCGGCCCGCTATTGTTTTTGGCGAGCACATAAATCCGTGCGCCGACCCTCTGCGCACCCAGGTTTCCTCCCGGAGGCCATTCGGTTTCCTCTGAGGCCCTATATAGAGGCTCAGGGCAGAGAGGTGCGCGCAGGCTCGCGGCCTCCGTGGGCAGCCCGGGCGTCCGCACGGCTCTGCCTCAGGTCTCCGTTCCCTTTGAAGCCGACCTCGGAGGTGTGTGGGGGGGGGGGGGGGGGGGGACCTCTCTCCTTAAGGTTAGGAACGGGAGGCGGGAGGAGAGGAGGCGGATCGCTTCTCCGGGGTTTCCCTGACGCCAGCAGCAGCGCCCGGCGCGCGCACACCCCGCGCCTGTGCCCGTCTCCGGAGAGCAGCGGGGGAAGGGAGCCGGCCCACCGCCTGCCCCTGCGCCAACTCGGCTCCACCGCCGCGGCTGCCCGCGAAGCGAGCGCCGGGATTGGAGCTCGGCAGGCCGCGGGGCGCGAAGAGGGTGCTCGCCGGGAAGGGGGGAGTGGGCGGGGGTGGGGGGGCGGCGGGGAGGCGCGCGTGCGCGGCTGTGCGCGTGCGCGGCACGGCGCGCTCCGGCGCCCGCCCCCTACCCCGTGGTCTCCGCCCCCCTCGCTCTACCGTAAGGATCCCGAGTCGGCGGCGGGTGGCGGCGCCTGGAACCTGGAGAGACCGAGCCATCCCGCCCCCCCACCCCCCAGCTCTTGCTCGGAATGTACTGACTCCCCTTCTCTGCTCTCCTCCCCGCCCCGCTGCAGGAGGGAGGCGCCCGGAGTCTGTCCCCCCACCCCACCCCACCCCCTGCGCGCGCGAGGGGGCCGCGCGGGCCGGGCCGGGCCGGGCTGGAGCCGAGCCTGCGGCGCGGGGACCGGCTGAGGCGCGCTGAGGGAAGGGCGCGAGCGCTCCTCCGCGGCGAGCGCCGCGGCTCGTGGGGCAGAGATGGCGGCGGAGCGCGAAGCCCGGCGACTCCTCGGCACCTCTTTCTCCCGGCGCTGCTGCCCGCCACCGCCGCCGCTGCTGGTGCTGCTGCTGGTGCTGCTGCTCAGGCGCCCGGCGTCCGGCGCCGCGGCCGTGAGGAGCGGCTCCCCGCCGCAGTCCGCAGGTAAGCGGGGCCCGGGCCCGGGACGCCGTGGGGGCTGGGGCGGGCGCGGCACCGACTCCCGTGGCCGCTGCGGTGGGTTGGTTTTTAAATTTTTTTTTTTTGGACGTGTGTGTTGTTGATGTTTAGTATACAGAGGGGAACGTGCGGGAACTTCTCCGCCTCGGCTCCCGTTGCTGGAGAAAAAAGGGTCTCGCGTGGCTGTAAGCGGGCCGGGTAGGAGGGGGTTCTGTCGGGGGAGGGGCGGCTCCGGGGCTCCGGCCCTGAGCTCTGGGGTCCGGTTCTGTGCTTTGTACCGGGAGGCAGGTTCACCCCTCGCCTCTTTCCCCTCCCCCAGGCTCATCCCACTTGTAAGAGTGGGACATTCTTGTGCTCACACAAGCACCAGTAGAGGCCACTACACACCTCATTAAATAAACAATCGTACGGCCAATTCATTAATTTTCAGGAAGGGATGCAGGAAGGGGCTTGAATTCTTCTTCTTCTTTTTTTTTTTTTTTTGGCCTGGCCGCGGGTTGCCCAGCTTCTGAAGTCTAGGGAAGCGCTGTCGGTACTCGAGAGACTCTTCTCTCGGTGATGGGAGCGGCGGTGCCAAGGGGGATAGATAGATATACTTGCCCCCGCATGATCCGGGGTGTTGACTTAGCCATGCGGACGCCTTGGAGAGCGGCTCCAAGTGACTCTGTCGAGTAGTGCTTCCGTTATGAAACGCCTCTTTACTGGGAATTTAACTGTATTTCAATGTTACCCACCTTCAACTTACGAAAAATTTCAGGCATTGGATTTTTAAATTCTTGTTTGTCTCTAAGTGGCGATATATACACACATTTTCAACATCTCTATGTGTGTGTTTCATGCATTACTGGAATTACCTGCACTCTTATTTATTTACGGGGGCCAGTTAACACATTGCCAAGCTTCTGGTAGTTGAAGAGCAGGACTCACTCGGTACTTGAAGGGCAAATTGCTCTGTGCTTTGCCAGCCTTGTTTGCCTAAGGTGGTGTGTGCCATACAGCTTGACGGAACTTTCACTTACTTTGATGATATTTAAAGTTTTACACAAGAGGGTCACCCGATTAGGTGCAATGGCGACTCGTAATTGCTAAACCAAAAACGTCTTTGCCTCTTATGAAATCATTAAAAAATCACGTTGCAATGTGGCTTGGCTGATAAACTTTGGAATTTTGCATCTTATGTGTATAAATATTGAGGTCATGACTTGCCTGTGTTAAAAGAACAGTTTTAAACCTACGATAGTATGTATTATCTAAACAGCTTAGCAGACAGTGTTAATGTTAAATTAAGACCATTGGAGTTGTGATACGTGCTTGTACACTGATCTTGTACAAAGTTTTGGGCACAGTTTTCAGACCCGAAGTAAATAACTGAATAGTTTCTTTTCATGGGCATGGGAAAGAGAAGTGTACCGATTTTAGAAAACAAGTTCCTCTTCATTTCTTAATTTCATATGTAAGTTTATATATAGTTCACTATGTATCTATTTGAAGTCATAGCTGGAAGCTTATGTTTAATGTTTTGCCAGTAACTTTTAAGAATAAAATAAGCCAAAGCAATGCTGAACGTTAGAAATTTGTTTTACAGTTTATCTGTCATCCATCCATCCGTCTGTCTGTCTGCCTAGTGTGCTTGTATGTTTGTGCCTGTGCCATGGCATGTGTGTGGTGATCAGAGGAAAACTTTGGAGGAGACTTTCTCTCTTTTCAGCATATGGGTCTTGGAGAATGAATGCATTTCCTCAGACTTGGGGGCCCAGTGTGCCGGTCATTTTATTATATTAAAAAATAATGTAAGCAGTTTCTTAGGAAGGGCTCTTAACATCTATTTTTTAACATTAATTCAATTAGTGGGTTTTTAGTTTGCAGTGATGGAGGTGCAAAGCATTGCTCTCTGCCTTTATGGAGTTTGCAGCCTGGTGCGTAGGTAGGGAAGATAGCTACTCAACTACTAATTATATAGTTAAGTGATTGTGATAAGCACTGCAAAGGAGAATAGACTTTGAGAAAGTGTGTGCTGGAGTGATTTACCTAGCCAGTGTCAGGGTTTCTCAGATTGCAGGTGCTGATGGGGCAGAGGTTAGAAGGCTCATGACTAATTAGCGGTGCAGTAGAGTCCAGAGCACAGGTCTGATTCTCCCTCATAGGCCTTCTTATTCTCCTTCCACAATATTTTCTGTTAACCTTCTGTCTCATTACGAAAGTTAAAAAAAAAAAAATCACTTCAATCAGCAGGGGCTGATCTGTTTGTCATGGAAGAGATGAAGGGGATGGAGACTGAGTAAGCATGTGATGGCTTAAGCTGTCTATAAATCAGATCTCATTTGTTAATATTTTATTTATTTACTTGTCTTTGAAGAATTATAGACTTCTTTTGGTAGGAGAATGATGATGTTCAATAGTAAATAGAGAAAGTAGATAATTGGAAGTGTTTTACCGTCTTAGGGTAGCCATTTGGACATATATGGAAGAAGAGAAAAAAAGCAAATGAAGGGATTATGATAAGAAATGGTTAGCAGTGGTGAAGGATTCCAAGTGGATAAGCACACAGTCAGGTTTTAGGACAGGAGGGCTGGTTACTGAAAAGGTTTGTAGTGATCCTTGGGGAAGATGAATTGACTGAGCACCTTGTGAATTGTAAATGCTCTCGGTTGACATTCTTCATGGACCTCACACATTTTGACAGGCATTTACTTGATCTGACACAGTACCTCATAAGGTCTGTTTCTTTTTTAATACAGTCTGTTAGAAAACCTTGCCTCACGTTTAGCGTGGTGTTCATTCTCCCACTCTTGAATTTTAGCTCTTCCTTGCCTTTATCAGCATCAATCTGTATTACTTAATTTAGTGTTTGCTCTTTCTCATGGCTTCCTCATTTATTTCTCACATTTTTCTTTTATTCACTTAAATCCTAATTTCCAATGTTTGTGTCGTTCTCTCTCTTTTTTTTCCTGATTTTTGCCAGTACCCTAATGACTCTCCTAGTCCCCCCTTCACTCACCACATGGTAGCTTTATTGATACAGGTCCAAAGTGAGACTCAACCGTTGCCCCTCTTTCCTCCTCTTTTTCCATCCCCTTTTCTCAGTGGCAGTGAACCAGCCTCTGGCCTGGACATCGTTAGTATGATTGCATAGATTTGTCTTACGTCACCGGTCGTAGCCATCATTTCCATCCACTCTCCCGAATTAAGATGAAGTCCTTATTCTGTTGGATATTTACCTCCCAGGGATTTCTTCTGTCTGTGCCTTTTTCATCTTTTTCCACATCTAAACTAGCAGTAGTAGCACTGCATTAAATTTCTTTGCCTCAACTGTTACCTTCCAGATGTGTCTTCCTATTGGAATAATCTTCTTGAAATACATTTCTAAGTGTAGAACTCCCACTTAAAATGTCTTATATTAATAAGTATCCGATAGTTCCATGCTCTAAAACACCTTGGGATAGAGATCGTGAGATCTTGTGTGATCTTGAGCAGTCCTCACCAACCCCAGTTTAAATTAGTCTCCCACTCTTATATGTACCTTTTGTTTTCCTAGGCAGAGCTTTGTGCCTTCAGGCCTTCGGACAGTCTGTTCTTTTTTTTCCCTGTTAAAGCTGCATCCCACTTTTTTTTTAAACTGCTATCTTATCAGAAACTTTTTCTCTTGGCTTCTCCCCCAGAGAGTTACTGGTTGTCATTCTCTGTGTTCCTGTAGCATTAAAACAAAGACAAAAGCCCATCAGAAAATCTTTTCGTCTTGTATTAGGTATTTTCTTGTCACCTTTGATAGTCATAACTTCTTGAGGATTGCTTCTTGTCTTACACTCCCTCATGTCCCTGATATACCTAAAGCATCAGTTGGTCAAGACGTGCTGGTTAGGCTGTTGTTAACTTGACACAAGCTAGAGTCACCTGGAAAAAGGAAACCTCAGTTGAGAAAAATGCTTGCATCACATTGGCCTGTAGGCAGATATGTGGGGACATTTTCTCATCTAGTAAAGCTGGTTAAGCAAGCCATGAGGAGTAAGCCAGTAAGCAGCATGCCTCCATAGTCTATGCATCAGTTTCTGACTCCAGGTTCCTGCCTTGAGTTGTTGTCCTGACTTCCCTAAGTGATAGATTATGACCTGGAAGTTGTAAGATGAAATTAATCCCTTTCTCCTAAGTTGCTTTTGGTTATGGTGCTTATCACAGTAATAGAAAGCAGTTAGGATACTGGGTAACCAGTATGTGTTTGTTGAGTTGTGGCCACTGTTTTTGAACTCCTGGGCCATAGAGAATAATGTAATTCCTTTACGTGTTTGGTAACAGATTCTTGTGTAGGATATGTATGTGTGACAGTTATTCCATTCTCTCCCCACCACTCTTCAGCCACTCTTTATGGATTTTCTGACCCTTTTATGAACTCCATCATCCTCTTAGATATGCTGGCATTTTAGTATTTATCAGTTTTGTCATGTTTGGAAGGATGATTGACTTTGCCTGAGTCATTCATAAAAAAGACGATGTTCTGCTCTATCTGTTAAGATGATGTGCAGAAAGAGGTCATATATTCCTGGGGTGAATGTGAATACGAGATAAGAAATGTGCTCCCTAGCAAATTGTTTGAAAATTAATACATCATGTGGGATGAAGAAAGGACTTTCATGTGGGGGCAAGGATTTAGGGGGCTACAGGCAGGCAAAAACAATGCCTTTTCTACTTAACTGGATTGCCAGGTAAATGAATTGAAAAGTTGCTTATAAACTCTTATTGTATTTGTGTAGAATAGTTTTAATATTTCTTTTTTTAGCTTTAGAAATAGAAGTATGATTTAGTTGTTACTTTTTAAGATTGTGTTTGTGTGTGTGTGTGTGTGTGTGTGCGCGCGCGCGCGCGCGCGCGCGGGTGCGCCAGAAGACTGCATTGGATCCCCAGGAACTAGCAGATGTGAGCTGCTCAATGTGGGTGCTGGGAATCAAATTTGGGTCCTACAGTAAATACATGCTCTTAACTGCTGCGCCATCTTTCTAGTCATGCCACTCCCTACCCTGCTGAGTTCATTATTTGAAAGCATTTTCATTTGTCTTAATCGATTATTGTTAGTTTTGACTTCTATATTTTCCTTACATCAAGAAATAACATTGGGGTAACATCAATACATTTCTTTTATTGAGGCTCTGTGTCTTTCCCCCCATATACTTTGATAAGTGATTTCCATGTCCTTGGCGAGTGTGGGTGCAAGACTACATTGCACACATACCAGGAGAACAGTAGGGGTAATGACTTGAAGTATACCAGCCGGAGAGCTAGTGAGGTGAGCTTGATTTAGTTGGAACACCATCAACTGATACATGATTTTAAAATACAGGCCAAATTTTGGATTAATTTACAAGAAAGCATTTTCATTAAAAAACATCTGTATATGAGACCAAGAAGATTCCTTCAGACTCATTAGTATAATACTGTTATATTTCTTTGTAATTGCTGTCTACTACATGGCTTTATTCTTTTATGTCATTACTGTGAGCAGTGTATACTTTAGATGTTTTCCCTGAATATAATGTTCCTTTTTTGTCACATCTTTAAATCATTTTATTTTTAAAAATACATGTTAGTTTGCAGTTAACTATGCAGCATTATAAAGTAAGTGTTATTACTTACTTTTATTACTTAAATCTCATTTTTAATCCATGAGCAACAATTTAAAATTCTTTCTTAGATGTGCAAATAAATGTATATATATTCTTTTTTACACATAAGCCGAGTCATACAACCTATATATTATATTTTATATAGTGTATGTTGTTTTTCAATGTGTATTCTTTAATCTCACTGTTGGAGATATTTCATATTAGTGCGCACAGATTTTCTCATAACTGTTGTCTGAAATGTCTGTGTATTTCGGGAAATGAATAGACTACTAGTAATGGCCAATAATAGTGTTAGTTTGAGTCAGTGCACCAATCCATCTTACCTGCATTTTTGTATTCAAAATTTCTCCATTTTACAGATAAGAAAACTGAGCCTTAAATTTTAAGTGCATTGTGAAGGATTACTGAGCTACCATCTGGAAAAGTTGGCATTCAAATTCAGGTGTTTGCCTGTCTTTACTGTTCTGTATTCTGCCAGCTATATATTCTCCTATTATGAATATTGAAGATACTTTCACTGATTTACTGTAATAGAGGTGTGTGTTAATTATTTTTCTGCATGTGATCTTTCCCTTCTATAACATATGAAATTACTGATAAACAGATCATTTTTGTGTATGTGTAGGGTCAGGGTTTATGATAGTGTTAATGTGAATGGTGCTATTCCTTGGCTGGGATCCTAGTCTGTGTGAGTAGAAAAAGGGAACTAAGCACCACTGTGCATTCATTCTCTTCCTGGTTATGGATGTCATGTGATCAGCTGCATCAAAATCCTACCACTTGAATTCTTTGCCATGATGGACTGCACCTTTGAACTGTGTGAGCCAAAGTAAACCCTTTCTCCAGCAAGTTGTTTTGTCAGGGCATTTAATCATGGACTCAGGAAAAGAAATTAAGTCAGGGTTTCACTCACTGTAGAACATTAGGAAGTCTGTCACTTAAGCATCCCACTGTTGGAGCTGAAGATCCTGAGCTAAACCCCCAAGTACCACAGTAACACAAACAAAACAAAAAAACCATTGACTAAAACATTTACAACTTCTCCAAGATGTTTTTTGCTTTGCCTGTAAATATTTTGTACTAATTTTTAACATTTTAATCGCCGATACCATAGTCTCTGTTTTGTCTGCTAGCTGAAGGGTGGAGCTAGTTAATAGATGATCTGAAGACCCCTTCTTCTACTGAGTGCTTCTGCTCTTAGTCTGCAGTATAAAACTGAGCAGTGGCTTCATGTCAGCTGAGGAACCTTTGTGTACTTCTTGTATTTGAAAACTGGTGGGTTTCTGGATTGGATGTGAAAATTAACCTTTTGTCATTCTCTAAGACGACTTATTTTAATTATATATCTTTCCCTAGTCTGAAGTAAGGTATGATTGGGAAAATCTTTTCATTGCTTGTAAGTGATTGTGTGTAATTTCATTTTGTATGTGTAAAAATAGCTTCTGGGCGGAGTTCATGAAACAGAACTTAAATGTTAAGTAGTGAAGCAGTTTAAGTTATAGTATTACCAGAAATAAAAACTGCTTTACTCCCAGGCTTGGAAGGGGCATGGAGTATAAAATAAATCAACAAGGCTACAGAGCTGGCTGGAATGAGCAGGTTTTGCTTCTTTTTCTAAAAATGTGGTTGTTTTATATTAATTTAGTTTTTGAGACAGGGTTTCTTTATACAGGCTAGACTAGTCTCAAGCTTGTGATCCTTTGCCCTAGACTTCCAAGTTGCTGGAATTATAGACATGTGTGTAACACCATGTCTAGTTTATAGGTTTTGTTGTAGTGAAATCAGTATTTGAATAATTCTTCATAAGGATTTAGCATCTGGGTAGTCTGCAATTAAGATTATAAATTTTTAACTTTTCTTCTTTAAAATACCATTAGAAATAACCTTTAAAATGGCTTTATGGCAGTTTTGACACTCACTCTGTAGACCAGGCTGGCCTAGAACTAAGAGATCCACTTACCTCTGCCTCCCAAGTATTGGGATTAAAGGTGCACACTACTACAACCCAGTCCAGCAAGACTTTTTAATTCACAAATTTCAGTCAGACAGTTCTACTGCAAGAGCTAAAGGTTTAAATAATTTTGACTCACTGCTAACACGTATCTTTGAGGGCTAATTATAAAGCTACAACCCTTTGGAGATAGAGAGTTAAGATGAAATGGATGTGTTTTCTGTCCTCAGGAAGCCTTGGGTCTAATGGCTGAGATAAGACAGCTAATAGGTAACTTGATTTGGAGCAAACACCATTACTGCTATAGGTGGAAAGCATTCTGGAATCCTGTCAGTGCTGATCAAGTAACAGTGCTGCTTTCCTTCAAAACTGGATCTGGATCTTTAGAGTAGTCCTTCTTAGTTTATGGAGCCAGTAGACAAGATCTGTCAAGAGTGAGTTATTTTTCATTTCCTCAGACTGATTCCTGGAAGATGTGCATATATGAGGATGCTATAATAAAGTCACCTGGAGTTCAACTACTACAGTATCTTCTAGATTGTGTGTGTGTGTGTGTGTGTGTGTGTGTGTGTGTGTGTGTGTGTATGTGCTTTCCTTCCTTTTTTGTTTTTTGTTTTTGTTTTTTGAGACAGGATTTCTCTGTGTAGCCTTGGATATCCTGGACTTGCTTTGTAGACCAGGCTAGCCTCAAACTCACAGACATCTGCCTGCCTCTGCCTCCTCAAGTGCTGGGATTACAGATGTGAACCACCTCACCCTGCTTGGACTGTGTACTTCTGTATAGATACTGTGTTTCTGTGTGTACTTGTGTGTGTAAGCAAGTGTGCTGCTAGAGCTGGAAGCTTGTGGCTTTGCAGATTGGATGCTGGCTAAGTATTCTTGCCACCCAGCTACAGCCTGAGCCTTTCTTCTGTAAACCTGGAGAAAAAACATTTTTTTCAAGACTGATTTATTAGTTGACAGTAGTTGGTAAAAAACTTAGAGAGGATTCCTGAGCATAGTGAATTTTAAAAATGATGCTATATAAAAATGGAATAGAGAGTGTTGGTTTTTCTGTTACAGAATGAATGAATTAAAAAAGCAGTGTATTTTCATATATAAGGTATAGTTAACAAAATATTATAGTTAACAATTCAGGAACAGAGTAATAAAATTTAAGTTTGATATGGACTTTTAAATTTATAAGTAAATACAATAACTAAAATTTGAGGATCTTGCTGGTTAATTCTTGAAAACTTTTGAAATTTGAGTAGGATTGTTAGTTTTAAGTTTGTAGATATGTTCAAGGGGCTGTGTACAGAAATGTTTTGATGATGACCTCCTTTATTAATAGCACCAGAACTATAGAACTCAACTTTTATGCATCTTAATGTAACTGAAGAAGAGGAATAAGAGAATCTTCAGAGACCATGCATCAAGCAAGTTTCTCAGTCCCAGAGTCTCCCTTTTGAACACACCTTTAATATAAGCACTTTGGGCAAACAGGATAATCTAGTTTCCGAATCCATGGCTGAGCAGAAGTGAGGTCTTGTTTTTTTTCTCTGTTGGTCTTATTCCTCTGGCCATGGCATTTACCCTTTGGACAGCACTGCTAAACCTGATTGCTAAATGGAATTTTAATTTTTGTGTAAAATTAATTGTTGATTTAACATAATTTTTTAAATTATAAAAATTTGAATAAATATATAAGATGTGAAATCATACTCCAGACCTGTCCTCAGAGGTAATCATTTTTAATAATACAGATTTTATGTTGTATATGTATAATTAAGTACTTAAGCAGCACATCTGTAACAAAATAGGTTTGATTATGATGTACATACCAGTTAATCAACTTGTTTTGGGACCTCTTTCTACATGGGTGTTTGTAAATGTACCACAGTTGTTTGATAGCCATAAAGTATCTTGTTGATATAGACTATTTAACCAGTTGTCTTCTGATGCCCCAAAATTTTGGATTCCTAGCAAATGATAGAATGAGCCCACATTTTATAGATGTGTATGCTCTTGTGGAACTATAAGATAAGACATTTATATTAATTTGAAAATTATCTTTGATTATGTATATGTGTCTATGTATTAATTTTTGGTAGCTATTTGCAAATCATTTTCCTAAAAGACGATTCCTTACAACAAACGAGAGTGTCTGTTTCTCCACACCCTTGCTCATAAATTATTATGTCCAGACTTGATAGTTTTTACCAACTTGACAGATAAAAACAGAAGTGTCTCTGTGTATTTATTTATTTTGTATGATATATGTGAGTGTTGCTACGCATGTGCCATGGCCCTTGTGCGGATGCCAGAGGACAGCCTCAGGGGTTGGTCTTCCTCAGCTGGCTTGCCTGGTCGGTGCAGGGTCTCTCTGTTGCCTGCAGCTCTGTATGCCAGGCAGGCTGGCTGCGAGATTCTTGGGGTTCTTGTTTCTTGTTTCCACATTGCCTTAGGAGCACTGGGATTACAGATGCTCATTACTAACACTTCTCTTGGTTTTTCAGGGTTTAAGCTCAGGCCCATATGCTTGCACAACAAGTGCTTTACCCACGGAACTATCTTCTCAGCCCTTATCTTTACATTTACTAATAGAATTGGCACCTTCTTGGGTTTCAATTGATGAGATTTATATTGTGTCTGAAAATTGTCTATTTTGTTTACACTTTCTTCTTCCCCTCACCCCACCCCTCTGCGTTTTTAGTTCAGTGGTAAAGCTGTATGTATGCTTGTTACTAAGGAAATAAGGGTTCCCTCTTCTGGGTTTTTAGTGTTGCCACCCACCATGATGTGATGTAGCAAAGAAGTCTTTGCTACAGTCAGCACTAATCTGTTAGCTAAATAAACTTTTCTTTATAAGCCACCTAGCTTCAGGTATTTCATCATCATGAAATTAAATGAACTAATACAGAGGGGCAGGGCATAATTTCCATTTTGGACACTTGGAGCCTAAAATGTCAGCAGAATGTGTTTGTTTGTTATTGTATTACAGAATTGGAATCTGGTCAGAGGTATGGGCTGGACATGTAATTTCAGGAGTTATTAGATAATGATCATCGTAGTTCATGTCATGAGACTAGATCTACTAAGAAAAAGGAAAAACAACAACAACAACAAAACCCAACCTGGAGTACATATTTAGAAACATACCCATAGTTGGGTTTACAAAGAAAGGAAATGTGCTGTGTTTGCAGGGGTCCTGGTACCAAAGCTGTGTACCTAAAATAAGAACTGTGTAACATATAAAGTTCTATTTCATCTACAGTTAGCTTTTTGAGAAACATTTGTATAAATAAATTGAATAGTGCTAAAATAATGTTGGTTCTTTTTCTAACCTCTGTAGTCACAGTCTTGGCCCCAGAGTTAGAGTGCTAGGCAAGGAGAGAGAAGATTACAAGGACTATTCTGGGTAATTCTTTACTTTAAATGACGATTATAATAACTTACCACCCACCTTGATTCGCTGAGGTTGATATTATATGAGTTGATACATATCCATGTTTAGAACAGAGCCTTGCTTATCTTAATTGTCCATTAAACATAAACTGTTATTCTTGTTGTTGTGTTCTATACTAGGTTGAGAAGTTAGCTAAAAAAGACATGAAAGTTAGATAATGCTGATGTAACTTGGCTTACGTTTTTATCTGATGGCTTTGTATAATTAGGCTGTTAAGTGAATGTTTTTGTAGGGAGGAGGATAAGCATTTGTTTAGTCCTGGGTGGTCAGCTGGTTTTTCAGTATCTGAGTTGAGAGTAAGATGAAGGCCAGTAAGGCAAAAGCAACAAGAATATTATTGATCAACAAACTAATTCTTTCTTGCTTTTTGTTTGCTTCTTTTTTGAGACAAAGTCTCTATCTGACTTGGGATTCACTTTGTAGCCCGAACTGTGCTTGAACCTGGCATTCCTTCTGCCCCAGTGTTCTCTGTGCTAGGATTATAGGCATGAGACACCACACAGGCATATCCAACCTGTGACCTATAATAGTGATAAATTAGGTTCAAAGCAAAAATTATAAACTTCTTTTAGATATTATATTTTTGTTGTTGTTATAGCAGTGTTTCTAGAGCATGAATTTTGTATGACAGTGTCCTGCTGCAAAGTCACAAGTTTACACACGCCTGTAATAATTTTTAAAGGTTCATTTTTATTATAAAAGTATACTATTTGTTATGTAATGGGTAGGTGGTTAGTCTGTGAAACCATAGCAATAATCTTTAAAGATTGACCTGTTGTATATGTGGGAAAAGAAGTTGGAGATAAGTGCTTGTGGCTATTATTAATCCCTGAAGTTTAATCTTATACATGCTGGTACTGAATGAGAGAGGGGACATGGCTTCTTCACTTAGCACTCATGTTTTTGTTTGCTCTTGTGCACTCTGTCTGTCTCTCATAGTTTACGTTATTTTTATTTAAAGTGGATATATGATCATACATAAATAAAGTAGCTTCTCTGTATTTAGTGTATTTTTCCTTTGCATTCGTAAACCTTTTTCAGGGTAGAAAAAGTTTCCTTCTTTCATTGCTTGTACTTTAATTTCTTTGTGGAATTCCAAAGGTAAAATCTATTCCTCTCCCCCATCCCCCACCCCCTCCCCTGTTCTCAATGGTACTTGATTTCTCCCTTTATTGTATTGGCTTTTTCTTTCTATATTTAGAGACTATATTAACATACGCAAACAAATTTACAATGTCTTTCTAGGGAGTAAATGCATTGTTAGGAAATTATTAATGTAGCTTTGTCAGCTAGCTTTTTAAAAATAAAATTTAATTTATGTGTATGTGTGTATGTAATTTGTCTGTGTGTATGTAAGTGCACTACATGGGTGCCTAGTGCCTACAGAGACCAGAAGAGGGTGCTGGATTCTAACTGAAGTTACAGGTAGCTATAATCACCATGTGGGTGTTGGGAACCAACACCTCTGAAATAGCAGCAAGTACTCTTAACTGCTGAACCATCTTTCCAGCTCCTCTCACCTCTATTTTAGTGTTAAATATTTATATTTGTTTTCAGACTTTGTATAGCCTTGGGTTTTTTGTTTTTGTTTTTGCTGGATATATATATAGTATGTGGCTAAATGTATTTTTATTTTTTATTTTTAAAGTCATTTTGCCTTTTTACTAGATCACAAGTATTTAATGTAATAGTTGATATATTTGGCCTCTAATCTTTGATATCTTTATTTACTTTCCCCTGCTATTGTATGTTATTTCTTTTATAAAAATTATTTGTATCTTTGTATGTGTGTGGTGTGTTTTGATGTCTTTGCACATACATGTTTGTGATGCGTATATGGAAGTTACTGTATAACTTTTGTGGTTCTCTCCTTCCACCTTCATGTGTGTTTTGAGGATCAAATACAGGTTGCTAGGTTTACCCTGCAAACTCGTTACTAGGCTAAGCCATTTCTCCAGCCCTCTTTTCCTCTTTTTTGTGATTATTTTCAGTTAGCCATTTTTCTTCCTTGTAACTGCCAGTTTTTACTTTTTTTTCCTGCTTATTTCAGTGGTTCCAAAAACATCTTTAACTTGTACTTATATAATTTCTTGAACAGTGTAAAATTTTAATAATTTGCCCTTCCCTTTCAATTTTTGTTATTTTGTATATTTTAGAATTGTTTTTAAATTTCAGTCCCATAAGACACTACTGCTATTAAATAAGTCATCTTTTATTTATATTTACTCATACACATCTCATTTATTTTTCTGCATGTCTGAGCTTCTATCTGGGATTATCCTGTACTATTTAGTTAGGTTTGCTGGAGATGAATTCTCTTAGCTTTTGTCTGTCTCAAAACTTTTTTTATTGTAATTTAATTCTGAATGTTGTTAGCAGTTGTATGGTGTTTCTTTTTTTTTTTCTTCATCCATTATAGTATGTCATTCTATTGTTTGATGGACTTCATCTTTCTGTTGAGAAGTCCGGTATATGTGTAGTTTTTCCTATTGAATAATATGCTTAGCCTCTCTCTATTAGCCTCCCATAAGATTTGCCCTTTAATGTGACTGCTAGAAATTTGACTCTGATATTCCTAGTTGTGGTTTCTCTGCATTTATGTGTTGTTGGGCCTCTAGTAGCTGTTGGATGAACATTCCCCTTACCCCCCATAGGCTTTCTCTTGGTAGCCCTCACTGTCCTGGAACTCACTCTGTGGGCCAGGCTGGCCTCGAATTTAGAGATCCTTCTGCCTCCCGAGTGCTGGGAATAAAGGTGTGTGCCACCATGCTTGGCTAGGATAAACACTTTTATCAACTGTGTTAAGTTTTTGACTGGTCTCTTCAAATACTCTGTCTTATTGGAATTAGTTCATTTAGGTTTTATTGTTTTTGGTTGTTGTTGTTTATTTGTTTTTTGGGTTTTTTGGGTTTTTCGAGACAGGGTTTCTCTGTGTAGCCTTGCTGGACTTGCTTTGTAGGCCAGGCTGGCCTCGAACTCACAAAGATCCACCTGCCTCTGCCTTCCAAGTGCTGGGATTAAAGGTGTGCGCCACCACTGCCCGGCTCATTTAAGTTTTTTACACCCTCATTTCTGACAGCCGTAGTTTTGTGTTGCATTTGCCTTGCCTTGGTTGTTAGGATAAGAGCAACAGTTTCTTGGTGGCCTTATCAGAGGCAGCACTTCCACTTACTGAGTTTTAATTTTATTTTTTGGATTTTCATTTCTGGAATTCCATTATGTCTTATAGTTTCCAAATTTCTGCTTGTAGTTTTACTGCTTTAGTCTTCATGTGTCTCTGCAGGTGGGTGATGGATGTACTTTTATAATTCGTGATTTTTGAGATTGTCTTATCTTTTCATGTTTGTTTGTGATCCAATGCAAGGTATTGTATATAAAAATTATAGAGATCATTTGAAATGCATTGTCATCTCTAGAAAGGTCTATTCTTGCTTTGGTAAATGGTTATGCGAGAGAAACTGACAATCTGAAATAATTTTAGCCTGTTCAGGGACTAAGATGATTTAAAATTGGGCTTCTGATCCTATGAGCTGAAATACTGTAGGTTTACCTTTACTTCTTAGACACAATCCTTTCAAAATTATGCTCAGGGCTGGAGACAATGGCTTAGGGGGTAAGAGCTTGTTCAAACACAAGGACCTGAGTTTGGATTCACCACATTCACATTAAATAGGAAAAAGTGGGTGCACATAGCCTCAGCACTGTGGGAGATGGAGGCAGGCAGGTTTTTGGACTTGGCCACCAGCCTAGCTCCAGGGTTAGTGAGAGACTCTTTAGATAATCAGGGAAATTAGGCAAAGATTGGTAGAACAGGATACTTGATACCCTCCTTTGGCATCCACATGCCCAGGACACCCTCACATATGTGTGTATATACACCACACACACTCATCAATTTAGCTCACTTCAACCTCTTTAAGCAGTAGTCTTTAGAATGTGCTAATTATACTTATGCATAAGCAGTAACTACTGCTGATTGACTTGAATCTTGTAGACTAATGATAGAAAATAGCAAATGGAGGATGCCCTTTCCTATAATATTGTTTAATTTACCATGTCAACAAATCTTTCCCTGCAGCCTACTAAGCTTTTTTCTTTAATTAAGTACCCGATTTACACTGCTGATATATTATTCATTTGAGGATTTCAATCCTTGTTTAAACAGATAAGGGTAACAGCTCAGATTTGTTTAAGATACAGTGTAAATGCAACCTGGGCTTTACCTGGGGCAGTTTGCCTTTCGACTGTGTTCTTTTCAGAAGGTAAGCACGTTTGTAACCAGCTTCTAGTTAGTCATAGGCTGACTATCTAGTTTGTTCATCTTAAGATTATGAAATCCTCTTGTTTCTCACTCCATTTAGAACTGTTCCCTTGGCCAGTTTAGGCTACTCTAAACTCTTAAGGAGAAGAAAAGCCCAAGATACAGATAATGTAATGGCCAATGTGACGTGCTTCTCTTTATTTCTTTTTTACAATGTTGAGTTTCTGTGCTCCTTTGGGATGTCAAAAATGACCATTATCTAATATTTAGTACAATAAAATAAGTTCTTGATGTCTGAGGAGACCCTTATGTTATTTAGATTATGGGGCCAATTAACAGTTCTGGTAGATAAAATCCTGTTCTTACTTTTGAGTTAGTGTAGAAACATGCTACCCACAGCTCCTCAGCATCCCCACCTCCTTTCTTCTTGTCACTGCCTGAACTTGAAGTACAGCTGATGTGACTGGGTAAGAAGAGGCCGGATGGAGAAGTTAGTTATATATGCCGTTCTAGGTAACAGCCGTGTAGCTGTTGCCTGACGTGTCTTCAGAAACATTTTGTTTTTCCAAAGACATTTTTCTTTCCAGTGCTGGAGATTGAACTCAGACTCTTGTGTTTGCTAGGCAAGCCTCTAACACTGAGCTACATCCTTATTCCTGGCCCTCAACATTTTGTTTTGAATGAAAGACTACCTCAAAATTATAGTCATAGAAAGAACCATATAACTCATCTTTCTGCCTTTATAAAAAAAGTCAGGACTGTGTTCAAGACTACCTATTTAAGTTCCTAGGAATTGCTTAGCCTAATTATGTTTTAGATAATACAAAGAGTTAGGTAAGTATAATATGTAGTAACCCCAGCAAGCAGCTTACTGGCAGACAACCATCATTGGGGAAGTGGCAGGCAATGTGAGGCAGGATGTGTTTTGTTTTACTTTTTGTTTTTGTATTTGCTGACTAGTGTGCTGTAGCATATACTGACCCATGTAAGACCTGGTTCTGTTCTTCAGGAAGTTGTGTATGAGAAGAATTACTATCAGTGCATTGCATGACAAATTGCTAAGTAAGTTGTATACTTCTCCAAGCACCAGCTTTATAAAATTAAAACAATTAATGATCAGGACCAATCAGTAGAAAGGGATGCAGTTTTCAGTTCTTCAAGATGTATGAGCAGACTGAGTTGGGGAAACTGTCTAGAGTACACATTGATAATTTATTTGACAGGAATGTAAGCTTCTCAGTGTAAATTATATGAACATTGAGCCTGTTGATTTCTTTTATATCAGACTATATTATGTCATCAGCTAAGAAAGTTTCTAAGTAAATTATATTTAGTAGTACTGGCCTGTTGTCCAATTATTTAGCAACGCGCGCGCGCGTGTGTGTGTGTGTGTGTTAGTGTGTTAGAATTCATCTTTTTCCCCCCCTTAAACTGTTGAGGGGCATCTGTTTATCTGTTGTTCATCCAGAAACAGCTGGTCAGCTCCTACCTTGGGATGGATTGAAAAGGATGAACACTTTCATTGTGTATATTTCTAACTCCCTTTACCTTAACATGTTTTCATTAAACTCCAAAGCAGTCCATTTCTTCTGATAACTGTTTTTCCCCTTACAAGGAAGGCCAAGCTCTCACGCTTATTTTGCTGTGGGGATGGCTTTACTGGGATTTAGAGGGATCAGGCTTTGTTTTATAGGGCAACTGTGTTTTTATTAGCTCTTTGTTCCCTCGTCAGATCATATTGTAGGATGGGAGGTAGGTAGTATCTGGGAAAGAACTCAGCTATTGAAAGTGCAGAAATGATTTTTTAAAATAAGGATTCAGAAAGAGGAAAATTTGGTATGACAGCTGATCTCTTACATCAGCAGAACAAGTTTAGAGTCCCATTTTCAGGCTGTCATAACTTCATTTTAATTGACTACATAAAAAAACCCACATATTAAACTACCAGTTACGTTCTTTGCTCTCCTTAAGAGTTGACAATGTAAAGACTTGTTCACAGAAAGAGAACATGGACAAGTAGGTGCAAGGGTGCCTGTGTGATCGAAGCTCCACCTAGCCGAGCTGCTTGCCCTGATTTAAAATACAGCCCTTGGCAACTTCAAATAGTTTGTTTTCTCAGAGGGAAAGTTCAGTCTGTTTATCCATGTTTAGCAAAAATTATTATGATTCTCCTGTGGGAAATACTCTGACTCATTTATTCAGTGAATAAGCATTTATTGAGTAGCTACTGTGTGCAAGGTACAGTGTTGGGTGGTGAGAGAAATAAGAGTTAATTTAATAAATGATGTATCATGTGCGGAAATAATAATGCTGTGTATCAGGTGGTGGTTGTTTAAAAGGAGTACGGAGCACTTTGGGAGTTAAAAGTAAACATTTCTCCTTGACAGGATAAACTTTCTGGGCATGATAGAATTTGAGCAGGTCCTGTAGGCTGTGATAAGAAGTGGCTCTTAAAAGGTTTTACGAACACTAGAATCCTGTGCAGTGGCGTAAGCAGCTGCTGGTTATGTATTTGTCCTCTGTTTCTTTGCATTAAGGTACAGTTGATTATGGTCTCCTTATTTCATTTTGCAAATGTCATCCCCTTTTTAAACTGGCTAGTAACTCTGGAAGCTTCTCAGGTTGAAGAGGGGAGATCTTAGGTTAGTTAGTTAACCTCTCTGTGTTTTGTTTCTCATGTGCCAGGGACTTTTGAAGGGTGTTAACATAAGCAAGGTGGTGGCGTATATCAGTAATCCAAGCACTTGAGAAGCAGAAGCAGGGCAATTGGCACAGTTCTGAGGCCAGCCTGGTATGTATATAGTGAACTCTAGGCCAGTCAGGGCTATGGAAGACATTCTCCTTTTTTTTTTTTTTTTTTTAAAGTGTGCATTACATGTGATAAGTCATTTATTTTGTGGTTATATCCCTAGTAAGTGAGTAGCAAGAATTTGAAAACAGGCCAGGTTTTTCACCCCTAGAAGTCCTTCTGTCTTCAAAGTGCATTAGCTCTTGTCCTGTTTGTTTAGTTAGCTGCTTCCCCTGTTCTAAGGAGAAAGAAAAGCAGTTCTTTTCAAATCTCAGAAGTGCTATGGCAGAGTGCCCTAACAAATTTTGTTTTAAACTGTTACAGCTACTGGTAATTTAGTGTCACCCTTTGTTCCAAAGAACAGAGGTTTCACAGTGAAAGTTGGCATGCATTGTTGTTATGTAATACAGTAGACCTGAGATTGTTGCCCTAGGAGAAAATATTATGTGTTTTTTAAAAAAAATCCTGGAGTTAAGACATACAAGATAAGTTGTATAATTTTTTTCCCTGAAAAATGCCAATATATTTTGTCAATGAGTAAAATTGCCTAAGATTACTCATGAATCTTTTAGAACTTTTCAGTGAGATATTGAAATGTAGGCATAGTTGAGGCGTAGATGCAGATCATAAATGTACTGGTAAATTTTAAGATATATCAGTGGATTTATTTAATTTGCATTTTACCTGTTAAAGAAAATATTGTAGTTTAAAATGCCCCTCCCCTTTAATGTTCTATACATTTGTTGTAAAATTCATGTGGTTTTGATTAGGTGTCATTGTGAATGGCGTGTCTCTGTTTGTGTCTGTGTCTGCGCTGGTCTCCAGAGTTCTGTAGAGCAGAGGATGCCTTGAATACCTGATCCTTCACCTCATCATCCTAGGATTATAGGTTTGTACCACCACATCTGTTTATATGGTGCTGGGATTGAACCTAGTGCTTTATACTTTTCAGACAAGCACAGTACCAGCTAAGCTACAGCCCTAGATTCTCACGTGTATTTTAAGTTTGTATTTTTTGTTCATATGCAGTTAAACAACTATTAGTGGAGGTAATCTCTTCTATTAGCTTTACTATTGTTAAATAGTTTCCCTTCAAAAGTCAACTATTAGTGTTGGAGCTACCAAGAGTGAATAAATTTCCTGAGAGGAAATGATAATAAAATACTCAGGAAGTTGTTAGGAAACAAAAGCTTATGTTCTTGTTCATTCAGATAAGCTGCTGAGACCTTTGAGTATATCAAAATAGTTTGTATTAGTGGAAGGAATGAAAGATTTGGAAACTTGTAGAAGTTTTGGGGACCTTGGACTGTATAGAATAATGGAATGTAGAATGCATAAATGAAAGAATTTCTTACAGCTGTTTGAGTTTTCCTTTTTTTTTTTTTTTTTTTTTTGAGTGTTTTCATAGAGAAAGTCAGAGAAGTCAGGTATGTGAATAACCCAGTGGGGAATCTGCTCTCTGGAGACCTGCAGTAGTTGATCCCCTTTCACATCGGGGTGCCGGTCGGCACCATCTTTTTCTTCCCCATGCTTTGCTTTCTAGTCACCTCTTGGATGTTTGCCTTAGTCTTTTATTTTCCACTTTGCTCTAGTATCTTGGGTCAGGTCTTTAGAATTAACTAGCCTGTGTTTCCCTTTTTGAATGGAATTGTTGCACTTGTTTTGTAACAAGCCGAGTTTAGTTTGCATTTTCTTCTCTGTTCATGTCAGAAGCAGTTTTGCCCTTAAGTGATGATGAGCTCTGGGTCCCCTTACTGTGTTGGGCCTCTTCTAGAACCCGTGAGAGGTAACAACACTATATTTAGTAGTTGATATTGCAACTGTAAATTGTGCAAAGTTGAGGGTTTTATCTCCCCCCGCCCCTGAATTAAGTATGATTCAAACCAGCTAGGTTTATGGTAACGGTTGGGTGTTGATTTCTGAATGTGGCTGAGGAAAGTTGGGTGAAGACTACTTAGGAAGGAAACACTAATGAGGAAGCTGAGCAATTGACTCTAGGGCAGCAGTTCTCAGCCTGTGTGTTGTGACTCCTGTAAGGAGTCAAACCACCCTTTCATAGGGGTCTCCTAAGACCACCAGAAACTCATGTATTTACATTACGATTCATAACAGTATAGCAAAATTGCAGGTATGAAGTAGCAGTGAAAATAATTTTATGGTTGGGGTCAACACAACATGAGGAACTATATTAAAGTGTTGTAGTATTAGAAGGTTGAGAACCACTGCTACAGAGTGTGCCGTGGCTAGGGATTATTTCTCTGGCACCAAGGCCATGTCTGCTTCCGCACAAACTTGGGCCAGAAGGGGTGGGGAGGCTTGGGCTAGAGGAGGTACAGGAAAGGCAAGAAGCCCAGGTAGTTAGTACATTAAGGTGCTGTCTTTGGATTTAAAAATAACATCTTCAAATAGTGTTTTCAGTAGCATGTTGAAATAACTAAAGAATCCCAAGATAATATATTTTACCCAGAAATTTAGTACTATTATTTCAGAATCGTTTTACTTAAAATTTTGAATCATTGTCTTAATTACTGGACTGTTTAAGAGTTAAGTGTTTTACCAATGGGCATATTTCACTGAACACAGAATAAAGGCACAGAAGTCTCAGTTTCTCTGTTGTAGCATTTTGCCTTGGTAGGTGATTCTTCTCTCTGTACTTTATTTTTCTTCTGATTCCATTTACTATTCCTTCTTTTCCATCTCTTGTTCTCTTCACTTTTGGATTCAAAACTCTCTTGTACTTCTGAGGATTTTGAATGACCACTGTGGGGAACCACATTTATTTATTTATTTATTATTTTATTAATTTATTCTTGTTACATCTCAATGGTTATCCCATCCCTTGTATCCTCCCATTCTTCCCTCCCTCCCATTTCCCCCTTACTCCCCTCCCCTATGACTGTTCCTGAGGGGGATTACCTCCCCCTGTATATGCTCATAGGGTATTAAGTCTTGTCTCGGTGACCTGCTGTCCTTCCTCTAAGTGCCACCAGGTCTCCCCCTCCAGGGGACATGGTCAAATGTGAGGCACCAGAGTACGTGAGAAAGTCATATCCCACTCTCCACTCAAGTGTGGAGACTGTTCTGACCATTGGCTAGATCTGGGTAGGGGTTTAAAGTTTACCACCTGTCTTGCCCTTGGCTGGTGCCTTAGTTTGAGCGGGACCCCTTGGCCAAAATCTGCCTATCATAATGTTCTACTTGTAGGTTTCTAGGACCCACTGGATCCTTCTACTTTGCTATTCTCACATGGTTCTCTCAGGGAACCACATTTTAAAATTGTGTTTGTTATGTTCTCTTTAAAGAAATTGTGTGCTCTGCATATCTGGAAACTTTTATTTACAGTTAAATGAAAGTGTAATATTGTCAGAGTCAGTTGTTTCTAGCCTCTGGTTGGTTTACTAGCTCACTTTCAAAATTGATAACAATTATTTAGCTTTTCCTAAAATTCTTTCTGATTGGCCTGATAACATTTCTACAAAATTGTATGGATCTGCCACCTGGTGGTGAAATAGTATAACAAATGTTAACTTTTAGAAGTTTAATAATACTTAAGCTCTACTTAAGCTTTTAAAACGTGTAGTACTTTCTTTCCTCCCCCCTTTTTAGTTGAGAAAATGTTACTTTAATGCAGTACTGTAGGAAAATTTTGCCTAATGAATTTGTTTTACAGCATTGTAGGAGACTTCTTCAGTTATAAAATTTGCATACTAATCAATTGCATAAATTTGGGCTACTTTGAGAGCACGCTCCTCTTTAGTTTGGAGAGATGGGAGCTTTTGAGAGTATTGTTAATTGTAGTACTACTTCTTCCCCCCCCCCCCCAGACAAGGTCTCTCTGTGTATCTTTGGCTGTCCTGGACTCGCTTTGCAAGACCATTGGCCTTGAACTCATGGTGATCCACCTGCCTCTGCCTCCCAAGTGCTGGGACTAAAGACGTGCGCCACCATGCCGGGCGACTGTAGTACTTCTAAAGTGGATAGTCATCAACACAAGAAAAAGGAAAGTTGACAGAACTGAGGCTTTGGGGGGGCGGGGGATAGTAACAGATATAGGGAAAAAAAAGCTTTAAGATAAACTAATAGTGTTTAATGATCCTCATAGATTTATTACTACAGCTAAACTGTGTTAGGATTAAAGACTGAAATAGTGACTAGCAGAAGCACTCTTGTTTTTATGGTGTTTATAGTCTAGTTAGAGAAGAAGATAATAGATGCCTAAAGCAATTGTTGATTACAGTGTATCACTACAAGGGACAGATACCTAGGCTGTTACCAGGGAAAGCTTTAAGGAAATGACATTTCAGCTGACAGACACTAACTCACCTAATGTGAGCAGGGGCTTGCCAGTCAGAAGTAATTGAATAGGGTAGTTGGCGTTCTAGTGAGAGAGGGGAACTGTAGTATGAATTAAAACGATAAATGAAGTAATTAAGGACTATGTAAGGTTTCACATGAGGATGTCAGAGGATTTGCTCTCCTTCCACAATGCAGATGCTGGGGGTTGAACTCAGGTATCAGGCTTGGTAGCAAGTACCCTTGCCCACCAAGCCATCTCACCTGCCTCAGTGACTAGTTTAAGGAATCTCAAGTGTGCAGTACATACATAACATAAACCATTTTGTCTGTTTTAACTTGTGGTACTGATGTATGCTGCTTATTTTATTCTTATACCATAAGTTACTAGATGCATAACCATAGATAATTAATAATGTTTATTTCCTGACCTCTAAAATGAGGAAAATAAAATTATGGGTTATTAGGAGGATTAAGAGGTAATTTTTGTAATGTCTTTTTGTTGTTGTTGTTGTTCTTTTCCTTCTGCTCAACATTATGTTTTAAGGAGAGGACCATATTGCTACCAACATATCTAGTTAGTTATCTCTAATTACTTTTCAGTGCTTCATACTGCAAACCCTTATTACGTAGGGTATGAATACCTAGATTCATTCAAACTCTCACAGTCTCAAATACACCATGAGTGGAAATTCTTTGCCATGACTCCTTTGCAAATCCTGGCAATGGTATTTTAAATCATAGGGTATTTAAATATAATATAATTTTGCCAAATGTGGCCTCATTACTTTTAGAGTGTTTGCACTAGTTTGCAATAGCACCAGGGATGCATCTGAGTTCCCATCTTTGCCAAGAGCTGACAGGACTTACTGTTTTTAATTCTGCCGTGTGACAATTGGTATAGTTATTTCAGTGTTGGTTGAATTTGCACTTCTGGTTGCTAATGAGTCTTCGCTAGTGATCGCAGTTTTCTGTATTTCCATGTTGCTATCCCATATTCATTTTTGTGCCAGGTTTCTAGTTTCATTAGTTTGTAGCTTTTTGTTCCTGATACCATTCTTGTTAATAGACGTGGTAAATCATTTTTCTTTGCCATGTACTTTTTAACTTTGCTTGTAGTCTCCTCTGAACAAAAGGCCTTAATTTTCTTGTTCAAACCCATTGATTTTTCTCATTTTAAAATTTATTTTAATCGATAAAACATTTACATTTATTATGTATTTGATATCCTTTTACATATGTATTTATTAGGGAATTCTTAAGTTATGCTAATATACTCATTACTTCACATATTTCTTGGTAGTAGGTACCCGACTCCATTAGTGTTTCAGTTTTTTGGTTTTTGTTTTTTCGAAAGAGGGTTTCTCTGTGTAGCCTTGGCTGTCTGGACTCACTTTGTAGACCAGGCTGGCCTCTGCCTCCCCGCGTGCTGGAATTACAGGTGTGTGCCATCACACCTGGATGCTTTATTACTGTTTTGGGAATATAATACATATAGTCATCTTATTGAATAAAAGATTTCTTAGACTTATGTTCTCTCTCTCTTAGTGAAGTTATGTGACCTTTGACCAATGTCACTCCTTTATTTTTCTAGGCAACCACCTTTTAAACTCTCTGCTTCTATGAATTTGACATTTTCATCCCATTTATAAATGAGATTATGCAGTATTTGTCTTTCTGTCCCTGGCTTATTTTACATAACATGTATTGCCTCAAATAAAAGGAAAAACAACTTCTCTTCCCTTGCTGACCTCAGACTTGAATAGGTATGCTTTACCCATGCATAGTGGACTTTTTTCTTTCTAAAGATTAGTATGCAGAGGCCCTAGGATCAGAATCATTTAACACACATAAACATCCATATTCTCTTTCTTGTCATATTCCATTGTGTGTGAACCAGGTTTTTCTCACCCGCTCATCTGTTGATAGACATTTTTGATGATTCCATATTGGCTACTGAGAATGATTCTTTTTTTTCCCCCCCCAAGACAGGGTTTCTCTGTGTAACCAGGCTGGCCTCAAACTCACAGCAATCCACCTGCCTCTGCCTCCCAAGTACTGGGATTAAAGGTGTGCACTACCAGGCCTGGCTCCCCACAGTTTTCTGTAACAACTATACAATCTATTATTTATTAAACTTTACCATTCATTTTGTGTTTCTTGTATTTAATGGCTCTACATATTCCTTTAACAGCGTAGATTTCACATTTGCATAATAAATATTGCTGAATATCTGCTATATTTTAAGCATGGGATGTGGAACTTCTGAATCAGTTGCAGTCTTCAGCTGACTGGCCGAGCAACATAGCTATTGGATGAAGCACAGTCATTTAGGAAACACAGATGATGAAGTTCGCATTTGCACTTAACCTTGTCCATCTTCAAAAAGAAAAAAAAAAATCCATGATAGAACTAGAAGAACAATTAGCTTTATCTCCTCATTCCTAACTCATGCCTGTTACCTGCATTCAGTTTTTCCCCATTCCTGTTCTTACTCTCTTTTCTCCTTGTTATACTGTAGCCACTTGTACATTTGTTTTTATATATACATGCATATGAGGGAGAACATGTGAATTTCCTCCCCCTGCCCCCGGGATTGTGTGACCTTGTTTCACATGCATTCTAAGTCTATCCATTTTCCTGCAAATTTTGTGATTACATTTTTATTTAGAGCTGAATAGTATTCCATTTATACATACTACATTTTCATTATCCATTTATCTGACAATTCCACTTCCTTGCCATAGTGAATAAAGCAACTATAAACATCGAGGTGCAGATACCTCTGTGGTAGGGTATGGAGTCCTATGGGCATATGCCCAAAAGTGAAACAGCTGCGTGATACAATAGTTCTGTTTCTATTTTTTGTTTCTTACTTGCAAGCTTTTACAATAAAATTTATTTTAAAAAGTTTTGAGTGGGAGTTTAGTGAAGTAAAGATCATTAGTTCAGCATAAAACATTTTTATTTGCATATTATAAAATCAACAGTACTTTCATGGTTCTTTGTTTTACCCTGTAAACAGAGGATTCCTTTAGCCATCACCACAATCAGAAAACAGTTTCATTACTCCCTCAAATTCACATTTGCTTGCTAGCATCTTTTTTGAGACAGGGTTTCACCGTGATGTAGGCCTGGCTGGTCTAGAACTTGCTACGTAGATCAGGGTAGCCTCCAATTTACAGAGATCCACCTGGCTCTACCCTGGGGTGCTGGAATTAAAGGCCTGCGCCATCACTCCCAATGTTTGTTAGTTCTTTGTAGTCAAACGTGTCCTCTACTAATCCTAGCAACCACTGATACATTTGCTGTGCCAGTAGTCTTACGTCTGAATGGCGTACAAGTTGGAACAACAGTTTCTAATCTTCTGAAGTTGTCTTCTTTGAATGAGCATAATGCCTGTGAAGTGTGTTGTGTGTATCAGTAAATCACCTCATTGCTGAGTAGTATTGCATCCATGCAATGAAGGAAAGCTTATTTGTAGTTATTTTGTGGGGACTTTTTGTATACTTTGGTTTTTTGTTTGTTTGCTTTGTTGTTGTTGTTAACATGTTTTAACTTTTTAGCAAAGTGAGAATACTGGGTTGATGGTAAATGTTTCACTTTATAAGGAGCTGTTAAATCATTCTCTCAAATGGGCTACACCTTTTGGAATTTTAACCTGCAGCATTTGGGAATTGTAGTTGCTTAGTGCCTCACAGAGACTTGATAGTCTCCGGTTTGTTCTAGTCATTGTAGTAGTTACATAGTGGGGGCTTACTGTAGTTTTAATTTCCATTTCCCAAACTCCGTAGGATGTTGAATATCTTTTCCTATTCTAATTGCCCTTTCAAATTTTTCTTTGTGAGTAGTAGGGCAGTGTTGGCACACACCTTTAGTCCCAGTACTTGGGAAGCAGGCAGGAGTTGGAGCCCAGCCTGGTCTACAGAATGAGTTCCAGGACAGCTGGGGCTACACAGAGAAACCCTGTCTCGAAAACCCAAAATAAATAAAAATAAAAATTTCTTTGTGTATGTGCCATATACATGAATGTGTGTGGTATGTGCACAAGTGTGTGTGTATGTGTATATAGATGTGAAGTCCAGAAGTTGATGTTGGGATGTCTTTTGCAATACCTTCTCCAGCTTTAAAAAAAAAAGCTTTTTAAATTAAAACAATAGTTAGATAGATCACTTCCCTTCTCCCTCCAGCTCTTCCCATGCCCTTCCCTCATTTCCTCTCAACTTCATGGCTTCTTTGTTGTTGTTGTTGTTATCGTTATCTCTCTTCCTCTGTGTCTGTCTGTCTGTCTGTCTCTTTCTTATATGTATATATAAATAAAAAATGCGATCTGCTGAGGCTGTTTGATATTACTAGTGTGTATGTGATTTCAGGGATGACAACTTTGTATTGGATACCGTATTTTTTGTACTATAAGACACACTCAGTTTTTAGAGCAGCAAAACAAGAACAGTAAAAACAGCAATTGGAACATAATCCCCCCCACACACACACACTTCTGGAGGGGAAAGTGTGTCTTATGGTCTGAAAAATATGGTAACTAGTTAAAGGGTTTATTTTAAGAGACTTAATTCTCCCTACCTCAGCAGTCATTAGTTTTACATTTGGCATTTAGCGTAGGATGAATTTTGAGGTAATTTTTATGATTAATTCACATGGGTTTTGTTTTGTTTTGCTTAGAGATGTCTGGGTTTCCAGCCCTATTTATCAAAAATACTATTTCTCTATTGAATTGCATTTGCATATATGTCACAAATCAGCTTACCATAATTGTATGGTTTTATTTCTGGATTTTTCTACTTGGTTCTATCTATCAGTGTCTCCTTTTGCTAGTTCCACATTATTTTGATTACTATGTCAAAGTAAGATTTATAATGGAGTAGTTTGAATATGTAACTTTGTTTTTATTTTAAAAATTGTCTGGCTTTTCTACTTCATGTGTCTTTCCATCTGAATTTTAGTCATCTTGTCTTTGAATCAATTCTACTAAAGATTGTAACTGGCGTTGTGTTAAAGCACTTTGGGAGACCTGTTGAGTTCTTGTTTAATGAAAATAATGCAAATTTAGGTTTATTCAACTTACCTTTGGTGTTTTTTTGTTTTTGTTTGTTTGTTTGTTTTGAGAGAGGGTTTCTCTGTGTAGCCTCGGCTGTCCTGAACTCACTATGTAGACCAGGCTGGTCTCAAACTCACAGTGATCCGCCTGCCTCTTCCTCCCAAGTGCTGGGATTAAAGGCATGCACCACCACACCCAGCTCCTTGGGTGTCTTTTTATCAGCATTTTATGATTTTCAGGTATCTAATATTTCATGTTTTTAGAGCTAATCTGTAGTTTTGTTTAAACTTAATTTCTTTTAAAAAAAGATTTTACTTATTTTATGTACTCTATTTCCAGGTACACTTGCATGCCAGAAGAGGGCCTATATCATATTACATATTGTTGTGAGCTACCATGTGGTAGCTGGGAACAGAACTCAGGACTTCTGGAAGAGCAGGCAGTGCTCTTAACCTCTGAGCCATCTCTCTAGCCCCTAAATTTAATTTCTAATTATTGGCTGACAGTATAGAAAGATCAAATTTTGTATGTTGATCATGCTTAAAGTAATATATGAGTTGCAGAAACTATTTTATAGATTCCTTGTGCTTTTTGAAGTTAGTGGTCATTTTGCCTGCAAATAAGGACAGTTTTATTTCTTCCTTTATTATATGTATGCTTGTAATTAACTTTCCTGTTTTATTATACTGGGTAGGACTTCAGTATACTGCTAGGTAAATAGTGGTGAATGAAAGCACTCTTGACTGTTCCTGCTCTTAGGGAAAAGCACTCACAAGTGTTTTGCCTACATTAGGTAAGGCTTGGCTTTAGGTTTTAAACATCTTTTTAACAAGTTAAAGAAGATCCTTTTTATTACCAGTATCCTGAGGTTTTATCATGAATGGTAGTTAAAATCAGTCAATTTTTAAAAATCTATTGATAAGCACATGTAGCTTTCCCAGTTAGCTTGTTATTTTTATGGCACTTTTTATTGATTGCCAAATATTGATTAATCTTGAAGAGATAACTCCAAACTTGGCTTTGACTTTGCATTTTCTTTTGTTTTTTTACTTTTCCCAGTGTTCACTCTGCCCAGGCTGGCCTTGAATTCACTATATAGTTCAGGTTGGCCTCAAACTCAGGGTAATTCTCCTGTCTCAGCTTCTCAAGTGCTGCTATTATGGTGTGAACCTAGCATGTTGAAGACTTCTCTCTACTTCATGATGAGTACTGGTCTATATTTTTCTTGTCTGGTTTTAGTTGTACTGTCTTATCTGGTTTTATTGTAAAGGTAATGCTAAATGCATACAATGAGTTTTGACACCTTCCTTCCTTTTCTGCCTTCTGGAATAGATCATGTAGAATGCTATTTCTTAATGTTTGGGTAGAATTCAATACTGCAACTAAAAACATTTTTGCAAAAATAAAAATTGGCTTTTTTTTTTTTTTTTTTTTTTTTTTGAGAAAGTGTCTCTCTGTGTAGCCTTGGCTGTCCTTGACTCGCTGTGTAGACCAGGCTGGCCTTGAACTCACAGTGATCCACCTGCCTCTGCCTCCAGAGTGCTGGAATTAAAGGCCTGAGCCACCATGCCCAAAATATTGACTTTTGACAATCAGAATAGTAATATTATAGAAAACATTTTTTAAACTTAGAAACCATAAAGTCATAATTTAGTAGTATCCCTTATGTCTCAATTAAGATTATTTTAACTTTTAGAAGTTTTTCTTTCTTTTGTGTACATGCTTGTATTGTGTATACACAGGTGTGTGTGTATTTGTATGCTTGTTTGTTTTGAAACATGGTTTCTCTGTGCAGCAACTTACTTTGTGGACTAGGCTGTCCTTGAACTCTGAGATCCACCTGCCTCTGCCTCCCAAGTGCTAGTATTAAGCTACACACAAGCATGCATTGATGTAAATATTAAACCCTTGGGACTCTTGCAGTGAATGCCATTTTGCTTACTGGCCCAGAATAGCTGCTTGATTACATTTTAAGCATATCCCATAATTTTCCATATACATTTCATATTGTTGAACATTTAAGTGTGTTTATAGCTTTTCTATATTTTTCCTGATAACTATTTTATAGAAATTTAAAGAGTTGAATATTTAAGAGTCTTCATATACATTGCAAATTGTTTTTTAAAGGGATATAAGTTTTTATCCTAAACTTTCACATCTGAAGTATATACATGCATTATAAGCATAGCAGCATGTCTGTTTGCACATGATGTATTTTAAATACTGAAGGGTAGAGAATGCTGTTCGAAAATCTTTACCAAGTGAATATATTTTCTAGCTTAGGTGTACATATCTGAGATAGTGTTGGTATGCAGATGGAAGCTTTAAAATTATGAACGTGCAAAAAATGCCAGTAAGAAATTAGCTGGATATCAATAACATGACTCGTGATCCACAGTGCTATAATATTACTCAGTGTTGTTTTGTTTATCCTAGAATACAGCTTATATGTTAGAATTGTAATAAAGTTGTGACAAACGTTTTATGAAGTTGCCAAGTAAAAGCAGACTCTAAATACAAAGAATATTGTGTTTCAGACAGTAAGAGACAAAATACAGTCAGCACAATATCTGGTTATGGGATAGTTAACAAGGTTATTTTATGTATACTACATCAGGTGTTGTTCTAGGCTTTAAGAGATAACAATGAATAGTCACACAGTTTATGCCTTTATGGAAAATACAATCTAGAGGGGAAGACAGAACATTTAAACATATAACGAAACATGGGCTGCTACTTCCAGGATTCTGGAAAAGGGATAATTTATTACGATAGAACCATGGAAATCCAACCAGTACCATGTGCTTTATTACACTTAGGCAGTAAGTGAATGGAACTTGAAATAAGTGCTAAAGATTTAATATTCTGGTGTGGTGTATAAGTATACATTTTCCTTTGTAATTTACAAAGTAAATGTGCCCTTGTCTTGCAATTTAATTGTTAGGTATGCTTCCACAGTTGTTCTTGCTTACACATTTTATGCCAGTTCTTATGCAGGCTTAAATGTGACAAGTTTACCTTATAGAGAAGCTTTATTTTACGTATGCACAAAGTGAGTTAATGAGTATGTGTGTTATTTTTAAAGTATGGTTTTAAATGTGGAACCTGTGAATTTGCACATGTGAAATTTGTACATTTAAAGCTACACTGAAAAGTGAATATCTATAGAATCCCTAAAAGAATCTTATTTAAAACAGCAAACATTATTTATTTGCAAGTATTTAGCACTTAAAGCATACCTATTTGAACTTGAAACTTTCTGTGGAAAAATACTCATGGATTTCAAATATTTGATACGGAAATGTAAATTTTAAAATTTATCACGTAACTTTAACCATTTCTATTTGTTTTGTCTGTTAAATCCTGGGATATTAAAAAGTTACATTTGTGACTTTCACTATATTTCTTTTAGACAGCACTAATCTGGAATGTCTTTTCAGTTTAGAATTATTTAGAATGTAATGATTTATGCCAGACATGGTGGCTCCTATCTGTAATCTCAGTGCTTTTGACTGGAATCAGTAGTTCAGTGCCTTTCTCAGCTACATAGCAAGTTTGAGCACATCCTAAAATACACAAAATCCATGTTAAACACAGAACAAAACAACAAAATGTGAAGGTCTGGGCATAGCTTCTCAGTTTATGTATGTTCTGTCTTATGAATTCTCAGGGCAGCAAGTGTGGGAATTTGGTTTCACATTAAATTGGAACCAACAAATTTATGACATAGTAACACCTCTGCAGCTTTATTAAACCTATTAAATGTCAGTTCCATGTAATTACTATTCTTTGTAATAGTACTCTTACATCTTATTTGTCAGGCAGGGTTATAAACGTGAGGACTAAGGGGATGTTGTATTTCTTGTAAAAAGCATATTATATTGTGAGTGTTTCTAAGCACTTGTTGGCTTGAGCAGGTCTTAAAACACAATTTTATACAGTAGTCCTTTTCAGTCATTCAAGGGAGAAATCTTATGGCTGTAGTGATCTTTTAGGTTGAATCATATGCAGTTGTTGCTTGCTTGGTTTTTCAGTTGTAGCTTAAAGGGGAGCTTACACAGTATTTGGAGCCCTCGATGTCCTGCAGATGCAGGAGGAGGGTGTCCTCAGATTCCTTACCACAGGAGCTCACTTAGGTGGCACCAACTTTGACGTCCAGATGGAGCAACATATCTGCAAAAGGAAGAGTCATGGTATCTACATCATAAATCTGAAGAAGGCCTGGGAGAAGCTGTTGCTTGCAGCTTGGGCTCTCATTGCAATTGAGAACCCTGCTGACATCAGCGTCATCTTCTCCAGAAACACTGGCCAATGAGCTCTGCTGAAGTTTACTATTGCCACTGGAGCCACTCCCATTGCTGGCCGCTTCACATCTGGGATCATCTCTAACCAGATCCAAGTAACCTTCAGGGAGCCATGGCTTCTAGAGGTGACTGACCCCAGGGCTGACCACCAGCTGCTCACAGAGACCCCTTATGTCAACCTGCCCACTGTTGCTCTGTGCAACATGAATTCTCCTCTGTGCTATCTGGGCATTGACACCCCATGCTACAACAAGGGAGCTCACTCAGTGGGTCTGATGTGGTGGATGCTGGCCCGGGAAGTGCTCCACATGCGTGGCACTGTCTCCCGTGAGCACCCATGGGAGGTGATGCCTGATCTTTACTTCTACAGAGACCCAGAGGAGATTGAGAAGGAGGAGCAGGCTGCTACTGAGAAGGCCGTGACCAAGGAGGAATTCCAGGGCGAATGGACTAGCTCCAGCTCTGAGTTTACAGCTGCTCAGCCAGATGTAGCAGACTGGTCTTAGGGTGTGCTGGTGCCTCTGCTCTGGAGCACCCAGCCAGCCACTGAAGACTGGTCAGAAGCTCCTACAGTGTAGGCCACCGAGTGGGTTGGAGCTGCCACTGAGTGGTCCTGAGCTGCTGCACAGACACCTGAGCAAAGGGGGAAACAGAAGGAAAATAAAGTTCCTAAAAGCTGGAAGGGAAAAAAAAAAAGCAGTTTCTAGTAATAGGGTGCTTGTGACAGCAGAAAAGTGAAAAAGAGAAATGGAATTGCAAAGAAGTCTAAAGTAAAGAAATAGGATTGCATTTTCAGTTAGATTGGAAGTAGGGTCACGTTAAGAAAATGGAGTCAAGCCGGGCGTGGTGGCGCATGCCTTTAATCCTAGCACTCCGGGAGGCAGAGGCAGGAGGATCACTATGAGTTCGAGGCCAGCCTGGTCTACAGAGTGAGTCCAGGACAGTCAGAGCTACACAGAGAAACCCTGCCTGGAAAAACCAAAAAAAGAAAAAAAAAAAGAAAGAAAGAAGAAGAAGAAAGAAAATGGAGTCCGCAACATGAGGGAAAAGGTTTTGGATGTTTTAAGGAATGTAAGGCCAGAGTCAGGCAGAGATGAATAAGGCAGTGATCTCAACATACAGCAATGGCCAGGGCTAAGAAAAGGCATGAGCGTGGAAAGCACAGGCTTGTTTGAAAGAGTGCTGTAAGGTTAATTTTGAAAAGGTAATTAATTGGTCCAGAGGCTGAGTGGATGAAGCAGAAGGAAATAAGATCCTGAAACCAGGGGCCTGTGGTATTAAAAAAGAAAGTTTTCTGAAAAGATTGGGAAGAATGAGGTATGAGAGCACTAGGTTTCACTCTCTTGAGTTTAGCTGTCGTAAAGGAAGTGTTTCAGATTTGTGGTTATCATTATGGTCAGTAGCTATAGTCCTAATATTAAGTAAATTTCTTGAAGAAATGTACAGACCAAATATCATTGTGTTTTTGATTGTTATTCAACAGTGTTTGGTATTTATAATAATATAAAATTGGACACGACTTAAATACTGGCAGTTAGCTTATAATCCTTTTAAGTAGGATGATATATCTATCATTGAGTTCGTTTCAAGTGGACCCATTGTGCATTTGTGTTGTCAACATAACTACTAAGTATATAAAGATGAATTATTCTTTCTATATTAATCAATACAGTAAATTGTTAAGGCAATAGTTTTCTTTAACCAGCTAGTTCCCCAATCACTACTACAGAGAGACTATGATTTATTATTACGCTGTAAATACTGTGCTGGGCAGATTCTGAGCTACTCTAATCCTAGTACCTTTAAAACCCACATAAAAACCAATCACTTGTCAATTTGGTGACTTCTGTGTTGGCTTCTGCTTCATCAGTCGCTTCCTGCTTCCACATGCTGAGCGCCATCTTCTTTCTCCAGACCTGCTCCTCTGCTCCTTTCTCCTCTCCTAACCAAGCCTGGGCCTCTCAAACTCCACTTCCCTCTTTTCTACCCAGTGATAGGCTTTAGCATCTTTATTTAACTAATCAGGGATAATTGGTGAACATCCCTTATCATCACATAGTTACAGGAGATGTTCAACATTCATAACAATGCCTATTGCAAGGTGGTAACCAGATCACAAGGCACTGAAATCAGCATTTGTAAATACTGTTGGACCTTTTCCCAACAATTAAGAGTAATTTTTAAACTAAAAGTGTCTTGATTTGCATGATTTTTATATTTAAGATGTGTTTGCTGTAATGGAATGGAATACTGTAGAGCTGATAAGAATTAGAACTATATGTATCGACATAGAAATATTTCAAGATATTAGTGCTTGAAGAATACAGGTTAGAGAACAATGTTGTTTGCTGAATTAAAAAAAGCAACAACAACAACAACAACAAAACCATAGCGAAGACGGAGGATCACTGGGGCAAGATGGCTAGCTGAAGTGGCCAAATCAGAGAGCTCTGGGTTCAAGCTAGAGACCTTGTTTCTGTGAATAGGGTGGAGAACTGGTTGAAGACCTCCAACATCAACTTCTGACCACATGTACACACACATATCTACATGTACACATGTACTCACCCAAATTGTACTCAAAATATGAACATGCAAACACGTATATACTCACTGTGTACACATGCTAATAAAATAATATAATAAAAAAGCTAATATTTTCAGTAAATGCTATAAAATTTTATCAGAAACCAATAAACATTTATTAATAATCTAATTTTAGTGTGAGATTATATTTATTTGGTCTTATATAAACAACATTATATTAAAATAATATACTAATAGAAATTAAAATTATAGCTATTAATTCACCATTAATGTTTATAACTTTTAACTTTTACTTTCCTATTACCTGTATGTGTATAATTCTTACATAATTAACATCAAAGTACAGAATGCAATGTCATATTTTAAAATTATGTTCTATAGTGTTTCCCTCTATAGTCTAGTAGATTCTAGGAACTGTATTAAATGTATTAGATGATTTAAGTTTCCCAACTGCTTTATTCAAGGCAGTATCTGTTACTCTTTGTTTTACAAATGCCTGTACTGAAGTAATTTACTCAAGGCCATACAACTGGCAAATATCATGACTCAGATGTGAGGATGGGCAGCCTTAATGACTCTCTGTTATAATTTGAATATGAAATGACATCACAGGCTCAGGAGTGGAACATTAATTGCCCACTTGTTGGTGCTGTTTTGGGGGTAAAGTCTACCTGCAGAAAGTGTGTCACAGAGGCATGCTTTTGAACATTTGCACCTAGTCCCTGGCTCCTTCTTTCTGTCTTTGTATACCATACACCACACTGTGGCTTTCCAAGAGCATGGAGTCAAGCAACCATGATGGAGCCCTCTGAAAGCCTCCTGAAACCAAGAACCAAAATAAAGCTTTTCTTCCTTCACAGTATTTTAATGACTGTACCATAGTTTACATAGCTGTCTTGCTAGTTAAAGATCCTGTTTATAGGATTTAAAATCTGAAACTTACAAGTTTTTATTTAACAAACTGGTGCCTACTATGTGCAGGATCTTCATTTTGGGCACTATGGGCTTTTGTGCACATAGATTTAGCTAGTCTTTATAACCCAGTATTGTTTAACCATGTTTTTAACATTCTTGAAAGGTTTGATATAGGTAGAGATTCATTTATATAGTGGAAATTTTTCCTTTGGATCTCACTATTTTAATGATATGTTCCTTTAAAAACTTAGTATTATTGCTATTTTGAATTTTATGTATTTGTCAGTGTGTGTGCATGTGTACACATACAGGTATGTGTAGAAGTTGGAGAAGAACTTTCAGGGTGTGTGTGTGTGTGTGTGTGCGCGTGCGTGCGTGCGTGCGTGCGTGCGTGCGTGCGTGCGTGCGTGCGTGCGTGCGTGCGTCCCCACCATGGTTTTCACCTGAGCCATCTCTCCGACCAGCTTTAGTTTTTTTGGGTTTGTTTTGTTTTGTTTTTTTCCGAGGCTGTCCTGGGACTTGCTTTGTAGACAAGGCTGGCCTCAAACTCAAAAGATCTGCTTACCTCTGCCTCCCAAGTTCTGGGATTAAAGGTGTATGCCATCACTGCCCGGCCAGCTTTTGTTTTTGATGTTGTCTGTCTTTCTTTTAAAACATGGTAGTAAAAAAAAAATTAAAAAAAGAAAACATGGTAGTAAGTTGGGCATTTATTTGATGACAGTTTTATTGGAAATGAACATTATTTTGCCAGTCTTGAATGTAGTTGCTATTTGTTTTGCATTAATGGCACTTCTGTACCTGCTTTTCTCAGTGTTTGTATTATCTTGTTTTTATATTTTAAGTCATCTTTTCACACAAAAATGAACTCATTTTCTGTGATATCACTTTCCAATATTTTTAGATTTTTTTAAATTAAAAACTGAGAACTTAAAGACCAAATTATATGGTGACACTGAACTCAAAAGGATAAGGTGAAACATCACACTGGGAAATGGGATGGGATGTTCTTGGTGGTTGGAGATAACATTAAGGTGTAAGGAAATAGAAAGTCATTTGAGAGTAGAATCTTAGTTTGTAATGAGGAAAGTTACACAGACTGTTTTTTAGTAGGTTTATAAAGAGGCTTGCTCTGCATTTCTGCTATTAAACTTTGCACTTCTTGCAAAAGAGCAAGGGTTTTATTTCTGCTGGCATTAAAATACCATGTGTTGATATCTTACTCTGGGTACTATAAAATTTACAGCTAGTATGAGGTGTACAGTTAGATTTGTTGGTATTTTGCAGATGGTGCTTACAACTAAAAGTGGTTCCCTGTGGATGCTGTCCTTTCCTAAGACGGGATTCTATCAAAAGGTGTGAAGTATTCTATCAGAAAGTGAGGAGTAGTCTATCAGGAAGCGAGAACTATTTTATTAAGAAGTGAGAAATTTGTAGAGAGTTGGAAATGTATGAGACACCACACAGGATCTGGTAAGCTTATTTCAACATAGTTGAGCAGTGATTCTGGTCTTAGTAAACTAATATTATGCAGACTAAAGTAGATGCAGCATGAGGACTGGTCAGAATTACAGGTCAGTTTTTGTATAAAGTCAGCTCAGGAGTGTCTCAGAGCTCTCTGCAGTACCAAAGGAAAGCTGTTAAAGAAACGACAGCGCCTTAAAAAAAAGTGTTTCTCTGCTCTTGGCAAATAGTTGTTGAACAGTAAGTGATTTTTTAAATTGTGAAGACATTGTATATGTTTGTACAGATACTTACTCCCTTACCCTCCCATCTTTCTCCTTCACAGTGACCACTGTCCTACCTTTCTCAGTGTTTATGTATTCACATACTCATGAAGCAAGCTATACTTAACATTCATTGGTGTTGCTTACCACAGTGCTCTAGGCCAGTTAGAAAACATAGCTCAGCTGGGCGTAGTGGCGCACACCTTTGATCCCAGTTAGGGAAGCAGAGGCAGGTGGATCTTTGTGAGTTTGAGGCCAGCCAGGTCTACAAAGTAAGTCCAGGACAGCCAGAACATCACAGAGAAACCCTGTCTCAGAAGAAAAAAAATGTAGCTCAGCTTTTATTGGATAATACTCTGAGGCAGGCGGGGACTTGTTGAACTATACGGAGTGGATCTAATCCATCTTGCCAGTATTGTGATGGTTTTATTTGATACAGCCTTGCCCATTTTTCTACTGAGTAGTTTGAACTGTTCTCTCTTGTATACAAAGTCATTTTCTCTAGTTTATTGCTTGCCTGCCTTGCTTCTGTGTTTTGCAAAGGTGTAATTATGTTTTTTGTTTCTTTGTTTTTTGAGGCTTTTTTTTTAATCAAGAAAGTAAAGCTTATTTGTTTTCCTTTTCAGTGACGTTTTCTCCTTAAAATTGTCTAAGCTCCAAGGCTATCCTTGTTTTCTTCCCTAAAATTTCTTTTATGATTTTATTTCATACTTTTTATATGTTTGGGATGAATTTTTATAGTTGTGTTTACTGACATGCTGTAGTATTTGAGATCTTAGACTCAGGTTCTGTTCTTACCTATTTGACCTCTGACAAGTTACTTAACATTTCTGTGCTGCTTTCTTCTATGAAATGGACATGATACTAGGCTACTTCTCCTAATTGAGGAATGCAGATGTCGAAAATGTTTAGAACAGTGTTTAGTGCACAGAAACATAAATGCTTACTATTCTTACATGTAAGGTAGGCAGGCATCTCATTTCCCCCCATATAGTCAGTTGTCTTAGTGACATTTATTGAATAGTTCATCTTAATTTAAAAAATATTTATTTATATTTTATGTACACGAGTGTTTTGGTACATGAGTATACATGTACACATGTATGTCTAGTGCTTAAGGAGGCCCGGGTTAGGCACTGGATCCTCTGAAACTGGAGTTACAGACAATTGTGAGCCGCTATGTGGGTGCTGGGAATTGAACCTGTGTCCTCTGTAAGAGCAAGAAGTGCTCTTAACTGCTGGGTCACCTCTTCAGTTTGAATTTCATTTCTCCCTCAAAGTGTCTCTATTTATAGGCTTTAAAGCCTGTTTTGTGGCTTTTTTTTTTTCTTTCAAATCCTCAACTTCTGAACTGTGATTGCATAATAGTTCTAAGAAATGATACCTAATGGATGCAGGCTCTTTCTTTTATAAAATTATTATGGCTCTTCTGTGCCTTCCTTTTTCTTCTATATAATATTTTAGAAACTCATCAGAACCTACAAAACAGCGTCATGAAGTCTTAGCACGGAAGAGAGACATGCTACTAACTAGATTAGACTGGAGACTGACTTTATTAATACTTTAACTGGTGGGCTTAGCTTTAGAAATTATGTTATATAATATAGAAGTGAAGCCTATCTGCTGCACGAGGAGGATATTAGGAATATGATGAATAAAAAAAAATACTGTGAAAATACAAATTGTCCTATGGTATACAGCCCTAGGCACCTCAGAGTATTTCAGACTTTTTTGGAAGGCAACAATATTTGCTGAAAACTGTTGAGTTCACAGTAGTTTTTGAAGCTTGTTTGTGCTCCCTTCATGCTAGTGCTGTGGTATTTTTGTGATACTAGCACTTGGGAAGCTGAGACAGGAGAATCAGGAGTTCAGGGCCATCTTCCACTACATAGCAAGCTCAGGATTCAAGACCTGGGCTACTTGAGGCTTTTTCTGAAAGAAAAAAAAAAAAAAAGGCTTAGGGGTGTGTGTGTGTGTGTGTGTGTGTGTGTGTGTGTGTGTGTGTGTGTGTAAGTGTGTGTAAGGTGGTTGGGGAATTGAACTTGAAGGGAGTTTAGGTGTAGACTCTTTTTTAAAAACAAAATAATAAATTATAACCTGCTTACATTGTTACAGTCATCTTTTGATTTTGTTTGTGACCCTCATGGGCTGGCCTTGGTGGAGGGTGATCTTAAACTCCTGAACTTTTCCGTCTCTCAGTGCTGAGATTATGCCTAGTTTATTTTGATTTTTTTTTTAGTGGTAGAAATTTTATACTAATGCTCTTAAAAACTGCTTGTGCATTATATATGTAATATATTTTAAATAGTTAAACTTGCATATTTTCATTGTCCTGCTAATAAAGTGGACTCTTGACTTCCTTTGTTAAATTTACCTGGGGTAGTGCAGGTGCAATACACAGGAAGGTAGAGGTAAGAACAGCACAGTTTGGCTATCATTTTGTGCAGTTTAGCTAACATTTTGTACCTCCCATAGTTCTAGAAGGTTAATGATGTTGACATTTTAGTAGGAAGAAGTGAAATAATTTCTGGTTACTTTCAAAAGTTGCTAAACTTATTTCCAGAGGTTTTAAGACTTGACACATGTATTTCTTAGCCCTCCTGGCAGGGGGAGTAGAGACCTCAACCTTGTTCTAACACTCCTGTGGGGGCTGGGGAAGAATGAGTGGTTTGGAATTTGTCTAGGTTTCTAAGTGCTGGGAAACTTTTTAAACAACTGAAAGGTTTTAATTGTTTTTCCTGTTGCCTTCCTGTTTCACATTTATTTAGAACTAGTCACCCATTTTATAATATAGGACTAGTGTATCTTAAATTCACAATTTAAGAAATTTATAAACAACAGTCTTAATGTCGTTGTTAGAGTTAAACTTTGTTGAAGATGAAGCCTGATTACTGCTTGAGTTGTTTACATACCAATAAGACAATAGATTTAAAAAAATAAAAATAAAAGGTAAAGGTTTATCTGGCTAAGATACAAAGTTTATAGCAGATGTTTTCTTTGTAATTTTTTTCTTCATATGTTCAAAGTGCCAGCCAAAGACTTAGAAGGATTAAACTGAGTGTTCCTTTGCTCTTTACATCAAATGAGGTCTTGATGAAGAGTAAATATAGAAAATGAAAATTTAAAATGTAACGAACGAGAATAAGGCTTACATAAAATTTGATAGGGGCTGGAGAGATATAAGGATCCAGGATCAGTTTCCAGCACCAACCTGATGGTTCATAATGACTTACAACTCCTTCCAGAGGATTTATTCTCTCTTTTGATCCGTGTGGGCAGTACATGTACATGGTGTGCCTACATGCAGCAAAACATTCATACATATAAAATAAATCTAAAAAATATTTTAACAATTTAATATTTTTAAGATAAGGAAACTTGCCCAAGAATAACTGTAATTTTGTGTTGTTTAAAACATTACTTACTTTTAAAAAATATCTGTGTTTGTGTGTGTGTGTGCATGTGCACAAGCAGATGTGCATATCCCTGCGTGGACTTCAGGAGGACAGAGGTCAGCACTGAGTGTCCTCCTCTATCATTTTCTACCTTAGTTTTTAAGACAGATTTTCTCACTGAACCCAGGCCTTCCTCTTAGCTAGCCTGGCTGGGCCGTCACACTTCTGGGAACCACCTGGCATGCCTTTTATGTAGGTGCTAGGGATCTGAACGTAGATTCTTAGACTTGTGCCGCAGGCAAGCACAGTACTTACCAAGCTGTCTTCCCAGGCTGGAAAAATATTTCTTTTCTTATAACAAAACTATAAAGTCAGATGGAAAGGGGGATATTCGGAAATGCGATCATTATCACCAGTAGTTGCCTATAAGTCAAGAGGATGAATACTAGGAAAATGTGCAGACTGTATCAAGTTTATGAGAAGAGTACAAATAACAAATGTAAAGGTATTTTATTTACAGTGAGTCATTTCAGTTTTCTACCTTCTTTATGTTCTTTGGAAAACTTTGAATATAATAATTTTAAATAATTATAAACTCCATTGTAGAGTTTTCAATTAAACTTTTTATTAGCTACTCATATTTCTAATAGGGCTGTCTCAAGTTTTTTTTTTTTTTTAAACTAAGCTATTCTAAATGAGTCATTTGTGTTTTTTAAAAGCAGTAAATTTTATTTATCAGATATCTATAGTGTAAATGCTCAGCAATCATCTGAGAATAATCTTTGAATATGTTAAATGTTCTTTCAGAAATAACAGTCTGTTTTGTTGTTGTTATTTTTGTAGGAGCCAGTGTACGAACATTCACTCCGTTTTATTTTCTGGTGGAGCCAGTGGACACACTCTCAGTTAGAGGCTCTTCTGTTATTTTAAACTGTTCAGCATATTCTGAGCCTTCTCCAAAAATTGAGTGGAAGAAAGATGGAACTTTTTTAAACTTAGTATCGGATGATCGCCGCCAGCTTCTCCCAGATGGATCTTTATTCATCAGCAACGTGGTGCATTCCAAACACAATAAGCCTGATGAAGGTTTCTATCAGTGTGTAGCCACTGTTGATAATCTTGGAACTATTGTCAGCAGAACAGCCAAGCTCACAGTAGCAGGTAAGTCCTGTTAAGCGATTTCCTTTCCTTTCCTTTCCTTTCCTTTCCTTTCCTTTCCTTTCCTT
>OU015749.1:113914020-113938455 GCA_907169655.1 Acomys percivali | reverse complement strand
TCCTTTCCTTTCCTTTCCTTTCCTTTCCTTTCCTTTCCTTTCCTTTCTCTTCCTTCTTTTCTTTTAGTTTTTCGAGATAAGGTTTCTCTGTGTCATCTTGGCTGTCATGGACTCGCTTTGTAGACCAGGCTGGCCTTGAACTCACAGAGATCCACCTGTCTCTGCCTCCCAAGTGCTGGGATTATAAGCATGCGCCACCATGCCCAGTGGCAGATTTTCTATTATTATAAAGTCTAAATCTAAATAAAAGCAATATACTGTAGATTTCACTTAATTGGTAATAAGTCTTTTAGCCTGTCAGTTTGTATAGGCTCTTGTTTATGAGACAACACTTATTTACTTAGGGTTGTGCAGAATGAACTAGCACATTTTTGCCTCTCTGAAAGTTCAGAGTTGCTATCAGTACTACTAAGTGGTTTTTTCTTTTAACTGGAAATGGAACTGGAAGAGGTAGTTCTATTGGAAAAATGATAGCTTTAAAGCCTACTCATAATAACCAGTGCTGCTTAGTAGGGCTTAGTGGACAGCAGAGTGAAAAGAGTTACAAATAAGAAGCCATAAAAGAGATGGTTAGATCATAAATAATAAGCAGAAGCTTGGGTTGAATGATTTATAGAGGAAGTCAGTACATTAAGCTTTAACCAAGGAATGGACAGTATTTATTTAGAAGTCTATAGCGTTACTAACATATTACTTACTATAGAAGGCAGCCTGAAAACAGAAAGCTGTAAAAAGAGGAATATTAACTCCTTTTCAAAGGATCTCTTTTAAATGGTGGCAAATATAAGAGAAATTAAGGATCTAGAGAAATAAGATGTTGTTTACTAAATACTTTATGCCTGCTTTACAGTAGACACTAGCAGCATTCTCTAGGTAGGGTTTCTTGAGTATCAGATGAAGTAATGTTGTTTTCTCAACTTGTTCTGCTTCAGGTCTGTGAGGATGGACCTAATGGTGATGGTCATCACCTTGTTCTTGCCACTATGGGGTGATAGGTTTTTATCTCATGGTCCTTCAGTTAGAGCAGTGGTTCTCGATCTATGGGTCACAACTCCCTTTGGGGTCAAACAGCCCTTTCACAGGGGTCACCTAAGACCATCAGAAAACAGATATTTACAATTCATGATGAGCAAAATTACAGTTAGGAGGTAGCAATGAAAATAATTTTATGGTAGGAGGTCACCACGACATGAGGAACTGTTAAAGGGCCACCACATTAGGAAGGCTGAGAACCACTGACTTAGAGGATGATAGACATTTTTGTCTCTGGGGTCAAATACTGAAAGTTTAATTTGGATCTGACCTAACGCTGTATCAATCATCCACAGTCACAGATTGAGGGTGGAAAAATAAAAACGGGGAGACACATTCTAACTTTTCTCTTCTCTTTCTCCCCCTCCCTCATGCTTTCTACAAAGTGTATAAGTAAATTGGGATGCTGCCTTCCTCTATATTGTCACTTCAGCCAGGCTCCTGGCTATCATTTATGCTCTAACATCTTTTTTATTGGCCTCTCACTCATATCTTTTCTCTCTACTGCCCACCAAACCCTACCTCTAAAACCACTGTATCCTGCCTCCTGATTTTTCTGTATTGATCCAACTTCTCTTTTCCTGAGATGACCCTTGACCTTCCTTAGCACAGCCTGTGCCTGATTATCTGCTCCTTCGTTATGCTCTCCTTCAAGTCTAGTCCCCACACTGGGATCCGAACACTTTCTTGTAACATAGTTAATAGCTAAACTCCTTAGTCACAGAGCTCCCGATTGCTCTTATGAGCTTGCTCCTAGCCTTGTTGTTTTCACCCATTCTTCCATCCACTCCACCCTTTCCCTCCTGTGACGCAGTTTTAGCGCTGGCACTACCAAGTCTTGAGTTCCCTCTAAAATATTCTTCACTTTCTGGCCTTTCCTCTTGTTTTCTCCACTGACGGTTAAAGGCTGCCCTTTTGTTTATATATGTGTAATTTAAAAAGATACCAGTTTCACGTTTCTTTAGAATGTTAGCCTGAATTATCATATGACCCAGGGCTCCAGGAGAATTGAGAATATTCATCCACACAACAATGTACATGACTACTACTCACAGCAGCACTATTCATAAATAAAAGTTGGAACTAATATTAATGTCGACCAGATGAGGAATAGATAATCAATATGAAATATCCAATAGTGGAATATAGTCTTCATCAATTAAAAGGAATGAAGTCATAATACAATATGACCACATGTCTGAACTGTAAAAATATTGTAGTGGGTTAAAGAGGCCAGTTATAAGTGACTGTACCCTGTTGAAGCTCGTATATACAAAGTGCCCAGAATAGGGAAATGTGTAGAGAGAGAAAATAGGTTAGTTGGTTTTCTAGGGCCAAGTACCCGACATGGGAACTGAGTCCAGCAGAACAGGGGATACAAATGAGTGGTTTCTTTAAGAGCTGCTGACAGGGTTATCTTATGGAGATGATTACACAGCTCTGTTCATACTGAGTTCTGTACTTCAAGTGGGAAACTTCAGTTTATAAATTAATTACTTAAAAAAGTTCTCAAATCATTTTAAAAAGATATTGTCAAATTTGCTGTTCTAAAAGACTACAGATATTTTTGGTTGCAAACAGAACTAGTTTTAGTCATGGCTAGAAGCAGGGAAGTTTTCAAAGAATATTAAAGAAGTATTAAAGAATTAAATATGAAGCTGCTTTTCTCTGGGCTATCTCATTTCTGCACAGATGACATTTTTGTTGTTTTGCCTGGAAAGTAGCCTAGCTGTGTGTGTTTTGTGCTCAAAGGTTAGGGAATGGCATGGTCTAATACAGGCATTGTCGATCCATTCATATCAACTCTACATCACTCCCACATTTCTCTGTGCATTTCTCCAGAGACAGCAGGAACACAGGAAGCAGAGGCCATCTTTGCCATGACATGTTGCTTACCAGTTCATCCATCTGCTTTCCCTATTCAGGGACTTTTAAATTTTTCCTGTCTGACAAATTCCCATGTGTTATAGGCTTATGTTTTTTTTTTTTAATTACTTATTTTCACAAAACCTCTAAAAGCATTTCTTCATTAAAAAACTAGAAGACATTCTTCCTGTGATTTATTAAGTTCTACCCCTCCTAGCTTTATTATATTCTGTGTTTAATTTGTATTAATTACCTTTTCCCTGATTTTTGTTTGTTTACCAAATAGATATTTGAACAATTTTATCTTTAGTGTTTTCCTTTGGAAATCTCCTTACTATAAAAACAAGGAAAATATATAGCAGGACTAGAAAGCTTGGAAGTTATTTATTATTTGGACTAATTCACTATCATAAAATTAGAAAGCCTAGAATAGTTGTTCATAATTTATTTCCTTGTGTTTACAGAAACACAGTGTTGTGTTCTGAGCACATTATAATTACTTGTAAGGTACTGCTACTAATAGAAGCTACTGGACTGTTTATATGCCAGGCATTGTACTGTATAAATTACTTAGTTTACTTTTTTAACCACTCTGTGAGTTCTCTTAGTTTTTATTAAACTGATGAAGAAACTGAAGCTTAGAATGAATAACTTACCACCTTTATTTAACCATGAAAGGTAGAATTAATTTAAATGCAAGATTGGGACTCTAGTGGCTAACTAATGCTCTTAGCCATTGCTCTTAGCCATTATGTTCTGTGGTATCTATAGAATATTTAGAACTTCAGCAACTTCAAACAGAGAGGATAGTTACAAAGATAGAACTTTCCAGATATCCCAGTTAATGTTTTTCAACATCTACTTTGTCATTCCCTGTGGCAAAACACTGGCCAAAAGCAACTTGGAAGGAAAGGGTTATCTCAGCTTACAGTTCTCAGGTCATGGTCCATCAGGCAGGAAATAAGGATAGGGCCTCAGCAAGGCAGAGCTTTGCAGCCAGGACCTGAAGCAGAGGTCAGAAGGAGTGCTGCTTGTTGGCTTGCTGCCCATGGCTTGTTTGCCCTGGTTTTTCTGGGGGATCGGGGGGTTGAAGATAAGGTTTCTTGGATAGCCCTGGCTGTCCTGAACTAGTATTGTAGACCAGGCTGACCTCTTAAAGCACCCAAGATCACCTGTCCAGGAGCAGCACCGCCTGCTGTGAGATGGGCCCTACCATATCAATCATGAATCAAGACAGCATCTCACACACTGGACAGTGTAATGGAGGCATTTTCCCAACTGTGGTTCTGTCATCTCTGGTCACTCTGCCTTGTGTCAAGTTGACACAAAACTATCGAGCACATTACTCAAATACATATTTTTCCCCCTGAACCAATAAGAGTAGTAGATGGCAGACATGTTACCTCTGCCTGAATGTGTAAGCATGTATTTTCTGAAAACAAGGACATTCTCTTAAATAACTTTGGGCTTTCATTAAAATTAAGAAATGAATGTAATACTGTCATTTAATTTAGATTTCAAAGATCAATGGGGAAAATAAGAGGTAGAAACTAACCTCCTTTTCTTTCTGGTCTAAGAGTTCATGTGTAATTTTATAATTATATCCTTATGCTCATTTGATATATACAATGGGGCCTCAAGTTTTCCTTGTTTAACTTTAAGTTTGATTTCCTTCAGTGAAGAGATGGAGATTTTTTTCATTTTGGGGAGGAATACCATGGAAGTAGTGTAGTGTTTTCAATGTGGCACACCAAAGTTTAGAATGCTTTGTTGCTAGTGGTTTGCTTTATTACTTCAGATGATCTATGTAGTAGTTCTCCACCTTAAAATAAGGTGTGTTTTTATAATTAATAATTGGTATTTGGAGAAGAAATGTTTTGGTATTGTATAAATACATTATTTTCCATCAATTTTCACTAAGTTACAACATCCATTGAAAGATTGTTGCCTGATCAGTTATTAAGAAAGTGGTAAGTGCTGTTGTTCCTAATTCTGTCATCTCTATTCAGTAGATCTCTTCCTGTTACTCCACTTGTTTGTTAATTTTAACATAAGTCAACAGATTCTTGTTTATGGTTTAATAATGTCTATATAACTGCATTTTAGAGTAATATTTAATGGCTTAATTTTTCTTTATTATCCAGGTCTTCCAAGATTTACCAGCCAACCAGAACCTTCCTCAGTATATGTTGGAAACAGTGCAATTCTGAATTGTGAAGTTAATGCAGATTTAGTCCCATTTGTAAGGTGGGAACAGAACAGACAGCCCCTTCTTCTGGATGACAGGGTTGTCAAACTTCCAAGTGGAACATTGGTTATCAGCAATGTGACTGAAGGAGATGCGGGGCTCTACCGCTGTGTAGTTGAAAGTGGTGGGCCACCGAAGTCTACTGATGAAGCTGAATTAAAAGTTCTTCAAGGTATTAAACCATTGTCAGGACTGATGTTTTAATGGATAAAACTTTTCTGCCCTAATTTTCTTTAATAAATGCTATTAACCTGTGGGAAATACTACTATTAGTATAGTACATTTCAGTTTTTTTAAGAGGTAAAAAGGGTGAAAAAGGCACAAAAATTTACAGTTTCAAGCCAGGTATAGCGGTACACACCTGTAATTTTGACACTTGGGAGGCAGAGGCAGGCAGTCTCTGAATTCAAGGCTAGCCTGATCTACTTAATGAGTTTCAGGACAGCCAGAGCTTCACAGTGAGACCCTGTCAATAAAAAAATGAAAAGAAAAAAAAAAGTCCACTGTTTAGTTAATGTAATTAGTTAAAAGATTATCAGAGGCTAAATATGGTGGCACACACCTTTAATCTCAGAACTCAGGAAGCAGAACAGGCTGTTTCTCAGTTCCAGGCCAGCCAGTATTATGCAGAGAGACCCTGTTTTAAAAAAATAATAATAAAAATGAGAAATTACGAGGATAGCTGTGTATGGTGGCCTACACCTATAATCCCAGCATTGAGAGGCTGAGGAAGGATGATCTTATCCTCCTGCTGCCCTGTTGTAGGTAACCAGTGACATCTCCATTGCATTCCTGTTCTAATGTAAGCTCAGCTTCTCTCAATCTTTTTGTATCTTTTCACTCTTTAGTCAACTGTGCATCTTTTTCCAGTTATGTGGCTTCTTCTTGCTCATACCTTCTCACTTAAAACTCATTGTAGTCACGATATAGCCAATTGCTGCTTTATGACCTGCTGAATGCCTAGTTCTTTGCATATTTCTCTTGTAAAGTTCAAGTTATAAACTTAATTTGGCCATTCCTAACTTGTTTGGACAGAGATAGTCTTGTCCACAGAAATATATGACTACTTTATAGAGTTATTTATAACATGGGAACTGGCTTGTAGTGTAAGGCCACTGTTATGAGCTGTCCCTTCTGAGGGCATTGCTGATAGACCTTGGACTGATTTGTTTTTAAAATGTAGTTTTTTTTGTTGTTACCATCCCTGCCCACATAGTTCCCATCCTAGTGTATTCTCAATAAGCCACTTCCTTTTCAACCTAGACAACCTTTGGTCAAAACTCAGTCTTAGCTAGGTTTCTATTACTAAGATAAAACACTATGACCAAAAGAACTTGAGTAAGAAATTTGTCTTAAAATTTTCACTTCACACTCTATCACTAAGGGAAGTTGTGGTAGGAACCTGGAGATAGGAGCCAAAGCAGAGCCATGGAGGAGCACTGCTTACTGGCATAGTCACACATGGCTTGCTCAGCCTGCTGTCTTTTACAACTCAGGACCTCCTGCCCAGGGGTAGCATTGTCTACAGTGAGTTGGGCCCTCCCACACCAAACACTAATTAAGAAAATGCCCCACAGGCTTGTCTACAGGCTAACACTGCATTTTCACAACTGAAGTTCTTTCATCGCAAGAGACCATAGCTTGTGTCAAATTGACATAAAAATTAGCCAGCACACTTCCTAATGGTTTCTTCATGCCATTCACAATTAAAGTTTTGGGCCTTTATGTAATCTTATACCTCTTCCCTCTTTTACCTTTCTTTTCTTTCTCTCTTTTGACCTCTCCCAGCTGTGACCAGTTTATGATTTTAGAGTAGTTCCAGAATGCTTTACTTTAGAGCTTTTCTATTTGGTATCTTCCCTGCCTAGAATTTTGTGTATGTGGCTCACTCTGTTTCTTCAGTGCTCAGATATCACTTTATTAGTGAATTGTCCTTTAGATATTCTGTTTAAAACAACACCTATTTTTATTTCCACCTCCAGTGTTTTTCCTTCTTACTCCATAAAATATATGAACACATCAATCATATATAGTATGCAATTTATTGTCTTTTTTCCACAATTAGTATGTAAGCTCAGTGAAAGCAATGAATTTTATTTGGCACATCGAAACCAATAAATTTTTGTAATGAATTGGCTGGATTAATCCTGTTAAAATTTGAGTAAGTATATTTCCATTTATAGATATAAATTTATAAGTATTCCTAAGTAATTGAAAGTGTAATAAGAGGGAGTGTTGCTACATAATAATGTCCTCCAGCTGACTTGCGTGGTCATATTTCCTTTCCACACCTGAGATAGCATTCAGGCAGCTCCTCAGAATCTAATCCAGGAAAACAAGGTTAGTGCTTCAGAGGATGAACCCACAACTTAGTACTTGAAATAAGGACAAAATGCTGGATATTTGCTTATTTAACGTATGAAGAGAGCTGTTTTTGCCAGTCATTTGGAGCACAGCCAACTCCTGCCCTCCTACAGAGTTTCTGAGGTTATGTTGGTTAAGAAAGCAGTGGTTTGATTTCAACCACAGAAGCCTCTTTCAGTCTTGGTTGCACAGGTGGGTACAGGTAAGTATCAGCCTAAGAAGCGAGCAATTCAGCTGCTTTGGCTGACTTTTTAAAGGCAGGGCTTGTTACTGGTTGGCTTTCAGAAGTATATTCACTGAAATGAATGGTTGCTCATCTATTAGGCAGTGTTTACTTGTTACCATGGCTACCAAACTATCATTAATTGACCAGACAAGCTTAAAGGCCATTCTGACTATAGAAAACACCTCTCCTAACAGTGGGGACAAGAGTTACATCTCTACCTGAAAATGATCTTCTCAAATCTTGATATTAATAAAACCTAATTAATTTACATTTTATCAATAGGAAGAGTGTGGTCATGTCATATGTGCTCAAGAGGACAACTCTTAAAAACTGAATATACATGATATACAAATAGTATCTAAATAGTTGCTACATTACAAAAATAAATGAATCGATAGATTAATTTTTGGTTTTGGTTTTTGTTTTTTAAAGACAGGTTATCACTATGTAGTCCTTCGTAACCTGGAACTCCCTGTGTAGACCAGGCTAGCCTCAAACTCATAGAGACCCACCTATCTCTGCTTCCTGAGATTAAGGCATGCATCACCATCGCAGACTTGATAGACTGACTTAGAGGTGAAAACTTGACAGACTTTCAGAGATAATTGACACTAGAAAGGAGACTGACATTCCTACCAGTAAGGAGGGTACACAGCTGTTGATCGTGGTCACTCTCTGCTGTGTGCACCCCTCCCGTGGTGTTGCATGGACTCGTGTCTTGCTTATCTGACCAGAAGCACTGTGTGAGCAGGAACGATCACTTAAATATCTTTATAGCCCCTAAATAGCCTAGCACACTACTTCACATATAGAAAGTGTGTGGGAATGTTTGCTGTTCAAATGGAATTTTCTTGTATTAGTTTTTGCTTATTTTTGTCACATAAAGCCACACAGACTGAACAGGCATTATCTGTTCTTCATGGCTAAAGTTGTGAGATGCTTTGTTTTTTATTTAATCAATCATTCTTTCACTTAAATTCTCTTTAGATCCTGAGGAAGTGCTAAACTTTGAATTTTTGATGCGGCCATCTTCTGTGACCAAAGTCATTGGTCAGAGTGTAGTGTTGCCATGTGTTGCCTCAGGACCTCCTGCTCCAATGATTAGATGGATGAAAAATGAAGAAGTGCTTGACACAGAAAGGTAAATACTGCCGGCCTAAGACCCCTTCATAGTCTTAGCTGGAGTATCAATACATAAAAAATGACTACATAAAAATGAGTTTTTATGCTGTTTCTAACTATGATGTTGGGAAAAAAAAAAGCAGGCTTTCAAGACAGTAAGAAATGGTTATTGTTGTTGTGCTGTTGTTAAGCTTCATTATACTTGGTTTGTGGGGTCTTATTTCCCTAAACTGTTGCATGAGCTGCCAGAGATGACCAGGTTGAGTCATTTTCAATCTTACACGCATTGTGGTAGTTTCTACCTTTGTGCAGTGTAAGTGAATGCCTTCTTTATTCCCGAGGGCTAGTGTTACGGGCGGTCACCACATCTGGCTTTGTTTTGCTTTCTGCAGTCCTGCCAAGCCATGTACTGTGTGCACACATTATTTGTCTTCTACAAGAGCCTTCCGTTACTACTCATCATCGTGTGCATCCCTAGTCTCTTTCTTATGAAATGGGTAATTTCTTTACTCTTATTTTCTCAAAAAAACTGGAGTAGTAGTGATGGTTCAGGAGTTAAATGTGCTTTGTTAAGTAGCTGTTTCAAGCACTGTAAATTTACTGGCATCCCTGGCCTCTACCCATAGATACCCAAAGCACTTTGAAGTTATGATGACCCAAAACATGTCTAGATATTGTCTAATGTCTCTTGAGGAACAAAATCATCCCTGGTTGAGAATGGCTTTTTTAGACCAATTCTTTCTAGTATAAATGTGTACTACATGGCTGAGATGTAAATTAAAGTTTTCTGGTAATCATGCTAAACCAGTATGTATGTATGCATGCATGCAGTACTACTACAGTAACACTTTTTGTGAGGTACCAATTAAGAGTCAAATGTAGTTCATCATAACTACAACATTATAAAGGTGTAAGCCAGGCATAGGATGATTTTTTTATTTAATGAGTACAAGTAGGGATTTTTGTGATCCCTACCCGCTACCCCCAGTTGTTCAAGAATTCAACAAATCATTACTGAATGATGTTGCAGGCACAGTCCTAGGTCTTAAGAACCAAGTAGTAAAGAGGGTTTTTGCTTTTCGAGTGGAAGAATGAAATAGTAATAAACATATAAAGTGTCAGGTTGTAGTAAGTACTCTGAAGACACAGTAGTCCAGGGATATGGGGGGGGCAGAGTGGGGTTGATGTTGTGTACAGAGTATTAGAGAATGCTCTCATAAAAAGGTAATTCTCAGGGTACAGTCTAAGCACCAATATAAGCAAATTATGGTAGGAAAGTTACATGTCTTGCCAGTTTTATTTGAAGAATATTTCTGGGAACAAGTGGTTTTTAACCCAATGTGAATATATTATGGTTAATATTCCTATGAACACTAAGGCTAAACCAGGAGACTTTGTAGAACAATTAGATGGGTTTTTTGATTGTTTGTTTTTTTTTATTTGTATGCTTTGTTTTGCCCCTGGGCATGTAAATACTCAGATTATTTAGAGGAAAGTCTGAGAAATACTGTCTTGTTGTGTCACTGTCTCAAGGGATTACCACCATCAGCCCTCTCCAGATCCCTGCACAGTGCTCGGTGTAGGTTTGGGGAGGCAGTGTGTCAGCAGTGTATTTTGGCTGGATTGTCGAATGTAATGTGAGAAAACAGAAGTAGGTGATAGAACACAGAAGCCATTCAGGTTGGATGTAGGTAATTATTCATAGTGTCTTTGTTTTGCCAGCACCTAAGGAGAGGGGTGAGTAGACTATGCCTAATACATTATTTAAATTTGAGATTTTGAAATTAAGTGGGGGAATATCTAGAAATCTCAATAGTGCTAGGCTATATAGACACAGTATCTTAAGCATTAGGCGTTTTTATTACATCTTTGAAAATAAACACATAAAAACATTATAGGTTGTTGCTTTTTAAATAAATATCTAAGAATCAGTAACATTTATGTATTTTTGTTCATATATGTTCAGATAAAAAAGCAAATAGAATGAGGGGAATGGTTCTGTTTTAAAGAGGGTCCAGAAAATGTGAGTGCTAGTGCTGGAGGTGAGCAGCCACAGAGTAGATTTTAGTGGTCAAATAATACCCTCTTTTAGGGCATGACAGCTCTGAGTTCAGGTGCAAAGGAGCACGTCATAGTTTTCAAAGGCCTTGTTAACATACTACAGGTGATGGTAGTGAAAAAAAAAGTCTGGCTCATACTTAAAGGACCATCAAGTATAGCAGTCTCTTCTTCAGAGTTCACTTTAATTCATTTCTAATCAATATCAGCCTGAAAATAGTAATGAAATAAATAAAAAAAACTTAGAGTGGCTGCTTTAGTTATGTCCTTGTAGAGTTACATTTGTTTTTGCGTTGGTATCAGGTATCTTGGTCTACTGATCTAGTTTGTAATATTCTAGATTAACTAAACTTAACTTTAGAAAAATTTGAAAACATTGATTTGTAATTTCCTCTGTGTTATAGGATTATTTTAGTTTGTATGTAAATAGGCTTATTCCACTGCAGATTTGTTTAAGTATTCAACATCATTACTGTAAGAGGAATGATGGGTGGTGCAGATTTGTGCCCAGTACCACACCCAGGGAGCTGCTCAATGGCAATTATCCTTTCCTTTTCCTTCCTATTTTTTTTTTTAACAGCTCCACCCTCTCACCCCCTATTTCCTAGCCAGGCCACCATAGGAAACTTTCAGTTTGTGTCACTACCTTGTGACTTGTCACCTCATGACTTGCTGTCTGAGCTGACATTTTGCCCTTTTTTTTTTTCTTCCTAGTAGTAATCTAAGCATGGCATAGCTGTGGTGAAGTTGGTCTTACATTGGTTGCAGAGTTTAAAATACATAATTTACAACAAACTGACCAGAATAAGGAGATAGGAATAGGTTGGAGGAAGTTAAATTGATCATAAAAGTGGTAACTCTTTGGGAATAGCTAAAAGTGCGAGAGATTGTGTCAATTTATTTGTACATTGTGGCATATAAAATATGAATAAAACAAGCTGAAATTAAATTCTGATGGCTTTCATTAATCTTAATCCACTTGTAGCTATCACTATAACAATGTTGTTTGATTGTTTTCTCTGTTATTATGTGAAGAGCCTCTATGGTATCATTTTCCTCATGCTGAAATGTATCCTGTTGTTTGTTTGTTTTTTTGTTTGTTTGTTTAATCCAGCTCTGAAAGGTTGGTCTTGCTAGCAGGAGGTAGTTTGGAGATCAGTGATGTCACTGAGGATGATGCTGGGACTTACTTTTGTATAGCTGATAATGGAAATAAGACAGTTGAAACTCAGGCAGAGCTCACTGTGCAAGGTATGTAAATATTTACTGTTTAATTAAAAATATTCTATATTTTCTAGGCCTACTGATTGTTTAATAGTAATATGGGAAAGGCAGCACAGCAAAAATAGTTAAAATGCAGACTTCTAGACCACATCACTTGGGCTCAGATTTTGAGCTTGTATTTCCTAAATATGACAATAGAATTTTTTTCTTCTCATATGTATAGTGGGTGTGTATGCATGTTCACATGTGTTTGGATACACATGCATGTGGAGGCCTGAGACTGATAATAGGAACCTTTTCATCGTACTCGTTGAGGCAGAGTCTCTTAGTCAAACCCAGAACTTGCTGATGAGGTTATTCTTGGTATCCAGCTTTCTGTGGAGATTCCCTGTCTCTGCCTTCCAAGGGTGGTATTCTAGGTGAGCTGCCATGTCTGTCTGCCATCTGTTGGGAGCTGGAGACCTAAACTCCCGTCCTCTTACTTCCATAGAACGTGCTTTAACTGCTGACCCATCTCCCCCACCCCAATTACAGCAGATTAACACAACCTTTCTGAACTCCTTTTTATTATCTGTACAATGGAGGTAATAAGAGTGCTTACTTTATTGAGATTATCTTGAAGATAAAAGAACTAATCCTTATAAATCCCCCATCTCAGCATTACTGTGTTTCAGTTGTAGCATACTGTAATGGTGGTGTTGTTGGTAATTTTATTGTCAAGGAGGATGTGATCTGGGGCATCTACAAGGTTCTCTACCTTTTTACTGTCTCAGTATATTTTTCTCCAAAGATGTCTGTTCTCCGAACCGAGCCATGTTTCTGGGCACTTGTGTTCCTTCTTTGGGGTATGTAGATTACACTGGAAGGGTTGCATGATGCCTTTCTATGTCACTTGGTTGATGATTTGATGTTTCTCTTCTAAGCTGATGTTGAGCATCTCTGCAAGAATAGTTGTTTTTCCCTTTTCTCTATACTCCCATTTCTCTTTTTTAGGTTTCCTTATTTAGTAGTAGAGGAAAACAAATGTAGCATATACAGAAGCCTCTTTATGCCCGTCTGTGCTGCCTTCTTCCATTTAGAAAAGTACTTGTAGAATGCTCATCCTCTTTTCTGACTTGTTTCCTATAAAACTCTTAAGGTTTTTCTTAATTTTAGAGAAATCCAGCCCTGTTTGCATATGTAGAAGTAGAGATTGCCTTATGTTACTCACTGATTTATTCCATTTAATAATATGCATTGTGTGATCTGTGACTTGGTTGTATTAACTTGTATGTTCTATCTTATATGAAAATTTGCTTCTTTTTTTGTATATTCAGTGTGTTTCAGAGTCAGACATAGGATAGCTATATTTTTACCCCCAGTTGTCACCAGGTATCTCATTTGTTTTGCTTTTGTTTTTTTTAAATTAATTTATTCATATTACAACTCAATTGTTATCCCATCACTTGTATCTTCCCATTTTTCCCTCCCTCCTGCTTTCACCCTATTCCCCTCCCCTAGGTCTAGGTCATTTGTATTTTTTGAGAGCAATTGGGGAACACAGTACTTTTGGTTCAGTGTTAATGAAAGAATGAAAGCTTATATGCTTTTCTGCTGTTTGTGAGTAGGCTTAAACTTTCTGAAAAACAAAACAGAGGATTGATACAGCTATAGTGGCAGAAGAGCTTGGTCCAAGTCTTTGGTTAGATAAAAGGAGAGGTACAGTGTAAGACATGGTTTTACACGGTGATCAGATAGGATTGGAAGAATTAAACACTCATGACTCCGCCTTTGGTCTCTGTGCTTCCTTAGTCTATCATTTTTCTTTCCCCCCATTAATTAGATATTTGTCTGTGAGTCTTCTCCCTTGTCCTGTGTCAGTTTCTTCCACCTATTTCTGGTGGGTATTAAATGTATTTGTTACACTTGTTAGCTGCTGGTATTGCTCTACTATTTTTCATCATGAGGACTTTGGTCCATGTGGTTGTTTTCTACTTAATTTTTATTCATTGTGTGGTCTCTAATACTCTGCTATGAACTGAATTACCTGAGTTTTGTTTTGTTTTGGTTCCAGGGTTTTAGGTTGTTCAGACTGACACTGAACTTGCTAAGTAGCCTTTAACTTCTGAATTTTTTCCTATCACCCAAGAGCTGGGATTACAGGCCTGTGCTATCACATCTAGTTATTAACTGAATTTTAAAAATATAGATAATACTTTAAAACTTGTTTTATTTTAAAATTTATACCTGAAATGGTGCACTTGAAGTGAGTTTATTAGAGAAAACTGCAAGGAGAGGTCTTACATATTAAAATTTACCATTTTTCCGACCAACACGTTATTGCCATAAGAATAGGCAATAAAAAAGAGCGAAGTCCAACTACATCTGCAGTACTGTGACCAGCACTGGCAGGATCAGTGCCTGGCCCTGGCAGCATTAACAAGCCAGGATTAGCCACCTGTCCTCAACAGTCCAATTAAAGAGAAAAATAACAGTGAAAAGCAGAGAAAGAAGATTTATTTAATGTGGCCACATTGCAAAGAAAAATAAAGAGGTCTAGTAAACTACACCTTTCAAGTCCTGAATTATGCATGCCACAAAACCTTGAAGTGGTTGTTAAGAGCATCAAATGATGCTGGGCGTGATGGTGCACGCCTTTAATTCCAGCACTCCAGAAGCAGAGGCTGGTGGATTGATGTGTGAGTTCAAGGCCAGCCTGGTCTACAAAGTGAGTCCAGGGCAGCCAAGACAACACAGAGAGAGACCCTGTCTCGGCGTGGGGGGGGGGGAGCATCAAATGAAATGCATCTCTGACACTTGTTAGCTGCTGTTTCACTACTTTTCTTCAAGAGGATTTTTGTTCATATGGTTACGGACAAAACGTTAGGGTTTTGTGGTGTGTATAACTTGGCAGTCCTGGTCAAGGTGTGATCCTGTCCTTCACTGCTGACCCATTCTTTATCTGAGCTCCACTCCTTCCTACCAGTCTAACATGCTGTCAGAACTGTGTGAAATCTCTTCTTGGGAAGTAACTTCCTCCTCTGATACCAAGCTTCGGCATGAGCTTCTTGGAGAAATTTTGTGTCTAACCTGATAGTAAGAGAGGTACCTTTTTGACGTAACACAAATATCTTTCTTTAGAATATTTTGTCCTATTGGGACAGTTAAAATTATATAATTTTAAAATATAAAAATGGGAAATTAGTTTCAAAAAGGAAAGGCTATATATATGTGTGTGTGTGTGTCTGTGTGTGTGTGTGTGTGTCTGTGTGTGTGTGTAACTAATATTAAGTTTTATAACAATAGTTGACTTTCAACTAGAAGAAAATGAAATTGGGTCTAAATGGCTCAGGTGGTTAAGAGGGATGGATGGTTTTCCAGAAGATGCCTAGGCAACCTGAGTTCATTTTCTAGTATGCACATTGAGCGTCACACAGTCCTATTGTTTGGGGGCTAGGGTTTATGTCTCTTGATCTTTAATTCAGGTAGGCTTTGAGTTTTTGGATTAATGAGAGTATGGTAGAAATGATGTTTGACTTCTCAGGTTTATATTTGAAAGACTGTGTATATTGCTTTTTCTTGTTGCCAAGAATACACAGTGAGGAGGGTAATCTTCAATAAATTGTGCAGAAGAACAGATAGCCTCATTGACAAGACTAAATTTGACCCTTGTATACCATATATGAAAGTCAACCTGATGTAGATTAAAGACTTAAATTGAAGATTGACTCTGTAAAGCTGCTGAAAGAAGACATGAGGGAAAAGTTTCTTGGTGTTGGTTTTAGGAAAAGGTGTGTTTTTGTTTGTTTTGGGGGGGGCAGGAGGCACAGGCAACAAAAGCAAAACCAGACAAATGGGATTGCATGGAACTGAACAGTTGCACAGCAAAGGATTAAGGAGTCTTGGAGAGACAACTACAAAATGAGAGAAAATATTGTCAAACCAGACATCTGATGAGAGTTAATATCTAGGGTAGATAGGGAATTCAACTCAGTAGCAAGAAAACAGCTCAGTTTTTTAAAATGTTCAAAGCACCTGAAAAAACATTTCCTGAAGACAAAGAAGTGGCCCAACAACTATATGAAAGCAAAACTGTTTTATGTGACTAATCACTAGAGAAATTAAAAATAAATACTCAATAGGATATTACCTCACACTCAGTAGAACTACCATGTGACCCCAGAATTCCTTGTATAGTTGTCTGTCCAGCTGAAATTAGATCATAGTGTTAAAAAAAAAAAAAAACTAACTTTACTTAACCTTGCTCATTGCAGCATATTACACATTAGCTAAGACATTGAATCAACTTAATATTCATTATGCAAGAATGAATAATGAAGTTGTTACGGTGGGAACATAGCTTTATTGAAGGAAATCCTGCCATTTTCAATAGCATGATTAAACCTGGAGGATATTATACTAAGTGAAATAAGCACAGAAAGACAATTTCTGTATGATCTGATTACAAGTGCAATCTAACATAGCCAAACTCATAAAATCAAAGAGCAGAATAGTTACAATGTATTGTATACTTGAATATTGTTGAGAATAGATGTTAAATGTTCTCACCATTAAAAAAAACTAAATATATGAGATGATAAATATCTTAGTTTAAATTATCCATTCTGTGTTTATATGTATAAAAACATAAGTATAAACAAGTTTTGTCAACTGAAATGGTAATTAAAATTGAAAACGGTTTTGTTTTTGTTTTAGATAGAATCTCTGTAGTCCAGGCTGAGCTCAGTCTTGTGATCCACTTGCCTTAGGCCTCCCAAGTGCTTAATTACAAGTGTGAGGCACTGTGCCTCGACTTTAAAGTATTTTTAAAAATAGCTAACCAATGAAGGAAATTAAAAAATTTTAAGATGCATGTAATTCATAATATTAAAATATGCAAAACAAAAATTGATGAGACTGAATATAGTGAACTCTAATTATAGTCATTGTACTTTAGTAATTAATATGTTTTGCAATCTAAAAAATAAGTACAAACAAAATAAATACTTAAAATACAACTAAAGAGCATAGGTAGCAATTTGACCTAGTTGGCATTTGTATGGCTGGAGTTATAGCTCAGTCATAAAGTGTTTGCCTAGTGTTCATAAAGTGCTGAGCTAAATTATATATTAAGAAATTACAGACAGTAGCCTGATGCTGTATAGGAAACCAATTAGTCCTGTTTCATTGTTTGGAAGTATATTGCTTTATGCGAATCATCTTAAAATAACCCATGAGTCAGAAAGGAAATTAAGAACAAAATTTAGAAAATAGTATAAACTTTTTTTTTTCTTCTCAGTTTTTAATAGTATGAACTTATATAGATAGGAGCTAGCAAAAGATGAGGGAAGTTTGTAGTCTTCCTCCCTGGGTGTGTGTGTGTGTGTGTGTGTGTGTGTGTGTAAAACAGGCAATTTAAACATTAACCTCAAAAAATGCTAAAAGTAGCACATTTAAACCAAAGAAAATAGAAAAAAAAAAAAAAAAAGAAGGAAACGTTAAGTAGAAGTTAATGGGGGACAGGTATCAAAACAGACTGTCAGCAAAGCCAAAGTTGGTTATTTGCAAAGAATAGTGTTGATAAACTTCAGGCAAGGCTCTCATATATTTGGTAAATGTTTCTAGTAACACAAGTAAAGACCTACACTATCTGGTGTTAGGTTGAGGAACACTAGAGACTTTAATAAAGTATTGATAGGTATGTACACCGATAGCATTTTAAAATAGAGATTACACTTGATTTGATTCTCAATATTGCAAAAACAAGAAACTTGCTCGGAAGAATCTATTAAAACTGTACATAAAAATATTCCTATGGAAAAAAAATATTCCTATGGTACAGTCGAGAATGTTTATAACAAGTGAATAGATACTGGCATTAAAAGTCATGCACATTCATGTTCCTGCTGTATTTCTTCATAGGAAATCAAAACTGGTAATGATTCAGAGGTCCAGCTAAATCCAGTGTCGTGTTTTATCAGCAATGGAAATTGGCACACCACCTCTATACCAAAAGCATTAAAAAAAAAAAAAAGAAAGAAAGAAATCTAAGAAACACTTTTAAAAAATAGGCACAAAAGAGTATAATTTCACTTTTATATTATTCAGAAATAGGAAAAATTAGTCTACAATTTTTCAAAGTAAAAATAACAATGATTACTCTTGGAGCAGGGCAGAGTAATGGCTGAATGTTGCAATGCTGGGCTTCTCCTATATTAATGCCTTATTCCTGAATCTGGTTAGTAGAGTTCAAGCTGTGCTTTTCATGGGTATCATGTGAGGTCAGTTCTCTCTCTTTTTATTGAGTACAGACAAGTCATTGTGTACAAGAAAAACCCATTTGGAAAATTTTGTTTTAAGCCCTGTCACATAACTGTAAGTTTTTTTTTTTCCTGATGGGGGAAATAGTTGATGAAAATAATTGGGAACACACACATACCACGTACACACAGACACACATAAACGCACACACATACATACACATCTCTATACGTATATATGTAAAGGCCATCACACTTGTCTAACTTGTTATTTTTAAAGAAGTTATAGCTGTAGGAAATGACATAGTGGGTGTTAAAGCAAAAAAGGTTATAAGTTCATTCTTCATCTGTTAAATATTTAAAACTTACTATCTTATCATTAACGCTTGTGATTTCTACTCATGCTGTGACGTGAATTAGCTGGTGGTGTATTTCCTGCCATCTCAGATTGTTGATAACAGTTAATATGGGTCATGAGCTGCCTTGAAAAAAAAGTATTTCCTCTTTTTACAGCATTTGTGTGATAAACTCCATCTACTCCTAAAAGAAAAATTTCCATTTCTGTTTTCTGTGAACAAATTGACAATTTCTGATTTGGCTAATTTTATGACAATGTTAATATTGTCACTAATCTACAGCTAATGTTTCTGTCATCTTTTCTTTTTTTTTTAATTTAAAAAATGAGTATGGGTGGTCTGCTTGCCTGGAGCCCACAGAGGCCAGAAACAACATCAGATACCCTGGGAATGCAGCTAGAGCCAGTGCTGGTTCTGAGAGTGAAACGCAGTCCTTAAAAAGAGCAGCCCAGGCTTTTAATCAGCGAGCCCTCTCTCCAGTCCCTCACCATCTTTCTTGAAGCCACAGCCTCATACCATTCTCCTCTTACTCATCTCAGTTTTTTGTTTGTTTGTTTTGTTATTTGTGCTCACATTAAGAAATTGGCCTCTTCCCATCTCCTTCATGATGATCAACCAGCACTCTGTTGACATTCATGGGGACTCTCAGTTCTCTTGGATGCTGAATAAAACACATTATTTAAGGTTGTATATAGAGCACATCCAGAGCCTTAATAGTCAATGCTGAACAAGTTTACTGGGGTTAGAACATTTCCATGTCAGAAATATTTTATAATAAAATGCTGAAATAACTTTATAGCCAGATTTAATTGATATTTTATGATAATTGTATTGTCAACTGTTCATCATTCTACCCATCAATATCAACTTTATGATAAAAATTTAAAGTTGTAGGTATACCCAGAGAATTCAGCATTTACATTATTATCTAGGATTTTATTATTTTAAGAGGATTTTTAGATTTATTTATTTTATTGTATGTGTATGAATGTTTTACCTGTATGCATGTCTGTGCATTATATTTGGCGTCTGTGGAGACCAAAAGGGAACATCCGATCCCCTGAGACTGAAGTTATGGGCAGCTATGAGTCACCACATGGGTGTTAGGAATTAAACCTAGGTCCTCCAACAGCAACAAGTACTCTTAACTGCTGAGCCATGTCTACGTGTTTATTGAGTGGTTGGTTGGTTGGTTAGTTGGTTGGTTGTTGTTTTTTAGACAGAGTTTCTTGTGTAGCCCTGGCTGTCCCAGAATCACTCTGTAGACCAGGCTAGCCTCAAACTCAGGGATCCTCTTGCCTCTGTCTCCCAGCACTTGGGAGCCACCACTTCCTGGCAAGCCATGTCCGTTAGTCCCAGGAATTTAATATTCTGTTTGTATTTCTCTCTAATCTTGAAATAAAACTTGTATACACTAAAATCCACAAATATTAAGTTTACTGTTCATGAGCTCAGTTAGTTGTGCCTTCCTATACAACCAAGATACCTGTGAGGACAAAACACTACATCACAGTTGAAAATTCCTGCACGCCACTTCTTACCCTCCCTTCACAACTCTCAAAGAATCTACTCTCCTGCGTTCTCCAGTACAGGTTAGTTTTTGCTTGTTCTAAGCTTCACATCATATCATCCGTAGAACAAGGCTTATTTCACAAAACATAACATAGTTGAGATTCATTTATATTGTTACATTTATTAACAGCTGACTTTTAAATTGGTGATTATTGTCTACTAGACCACTTCTCAAAACAATTGGAACAAATTACATTCCTGCCAAGGTGTAAAGTCTGCTTGCTGTATATCCTGGCCAGGAGTTAGTGTTCCTGTCTTTATAGTTTTAGTCACCGTGTTCAGGTATCCAGTCATAACTATATGGTTTTAATTTAGGTTTTATGATGATTAGTGGTGTGAGTTCTCTACTGTCGACAGTGAAGATAGTCCAAAATCTTCTTTTGTGAGATATTTCCTAAAATGCTGCCTTTCTATGTAGATGATATGTAAAGTAGCCATATTAAAGGAATTTCTTACAATCCTATATTAGGGAGTTTTCTATTTGTTGATACTCAAAAGAGATGGAAAATAGAAAAAAAGCTAACATTAAATATTGATAGAATTTTAAGCTTTACGTCTTTAGAAGTAGCTGAATTTTAGCTCTTTATTACTTCTTTTTTTAGCTTAGGATTTGAAATTTTTCTCCTTGTAGCCCATTGAAATTTTCTTAAAGTAATATCTGAAATACCTAATTTATAAATAAATTCCAAACATTTTTGCCTACATGAAGTATTTAATAATAACTGTACCTATAGCAAACTATTAAAAATATATTGTATATTAGGATTTTCCAGAGAAACAAAGAATAGGTAACACAAGTGTAGGGAGAGTTAAAAAAGAGGGAAAAAAACTTACTGTAAAATATTGGCTTATAAAACTAGAGGCTGAGTGAGGGAGTCCCATGATCTGCCATGGCTGGAAACTCAGGGAAGCTGTGGCAGTATGACAGCCTGACTAGGGGGTGCTGTGTATTTTAATGTGAGTCTGAAAACCAGGAGTGTAAAGGGGAAGAAGAGCTAAGTGTCTCTTCACAGGCAGGTGGAGAACAAGTTCAGCCTTCCTTACCTTTTGTTTTTGGTGGATTGGATGACACCCATGCACACTAGAGAGAGCTTTCTTTTCTCCATACATCAGTACAAATGTTTCTCTCTGGAACATTTTCACAGACTCACAGAAATAACGTTAGCCTGGGCACCTGGGTACCCCATTGCCCAGTCATGTTGACATTCAGAATTTACAATCATAGTTGTATTCATCTGATTATGAGTACTTAAATTATAGACCCCAATCCCTGCATTGTTAAATCGTCCTTAGAGAATTTTACTTCCCATACTTATAAATTATTTATTTAGCATTGGCCCTGCCTGAGGTCCAAATCAAAGAGCACTATAGAGTTCTTAGATATCACATCAGTATGTTCAAGTGAGAAAGTAAAATATAAGCAGGTTATATTGATTCAAGGCATTATTATCTTTATTGCTTCTTTGTGAGACTTCAGTGACTGGTTTCCAATGGATGTATTAGAGAATCGTACTTTATTTGTTCCCATGTTTTATTTTTAAAGTTATAAAGAAGTCTAATAAAGTGTATATTTAAATACCTAAATTACAGCTGATATTGAACAAAATATTTTTCTTTGTAACCCCATAGAGAAACATGGCTACTGATCTAATGATTGACCAAGCTTCTGAAAGCCACCAAATTACATTTCCTTCTTAAACTCTTTCTTTAAGATGCTGTATATTGCTGCATTTGAAAACATTGGAATAGTTAGGGCATTGGAACTATGAGCCATTTTGATTTGCAAAGAAATATAATTAGAGTAGAAGTAATACCAAGTAATTTTATTTTAATTTATTTCATAGTATAATCCATATATATATATATATATATGGATTATATATAATTTTATGACTATGCCTGAAAATTATCTAAATTATCTTTCCTATTAACAAGAATATATTTTCACATTTGTTACATTTTTCTAAGGCAAAGTGATTTTTCCAAGAGCATATACCTAAAAACATACTTGAAATCCTAATTTAAAATTCCAGAGTGTCTGATTGCTAGTATGGTTCTGTTTATATAATACCACTTTAGTGATCTTGTTCTCTTTCAGTGGCTTTTAAGCTACTCCAAAGAGGAATTTTATGCTTTGATCTGCTATGTAAGAAAGCACAATTTGTCTTTACAAAGCAGTGCCTACCCACACTACCAGAGATGTACTTTTCTGTCTCATACTTTTAAAATTGTATTTTCTGGAGACATCAATAAATCATCTTGACAAAGGAGTAGGCATTGTCTAGCATTGCTAGCAAATGCTGATAACTAAAGTAGACCAGTTATAAGAGGGCTTAATTATCAACCTGAGATACTGCAGTGTCTCCTTTTCTTTAGTGTCTGCACCATAATTGTCAATGCCTTTATTGTTGGAGTGGGTCAAAATGTTTTTAAGTAAACATTCTGCTTTGTATTCAACTATTGAAGCTTATCGTGAACAGCAAATCCAATTACTTATTCAATTCCTAAGAGCTAAAATGCTCATTTTCAGTTACTTAATGGAATTTTCAAAAATATGTACTTCAATTTGCATATGAAAAACTAATAAAAATATATTTTGTATAGTAAGCTAACTTGGAGATTTTCCATTGATGGCAAAAAGTGAAAAATAAATATGCCAGCAGCAGATTGGTAGAGACTATGTTAAGAGCACACATTCTTCTTTGGAGATGAGGTGTTGAGTAGCTCATTGCATTTGTGTTTTGGGAATTACATATACCCAGTGTTTTCTAGTGCTACAGCCAATGCTACAAAATAACAATTACTCTTTTTCAGATTATAAGAATAACACTGAAAAGTACATAGAATAAAGCCACCTTTTGTTTCACCAACCAGAAATACTGCTTTTGTTCTTACAGTTTACATATTTAAAAGTATTTATAAACAAGTTCATGGTTTTTTTTTAATGAAATGATACCACTCATTCTTTTTTTTCTGCATTTTTCCTATTGTCTATTATGTCTATTTCTATGGCAGCATACAACATATTTATATTATATAGTGACATAAATTTGCATCATATATATATGACCTTATAGTAGACTTAACACCTTAAAAAAAAAAATAGGTACCGTTTGGTGGTCACCCGCCTTTTGACATTTCAAATACAATTCATAGACTATGTCATGTATTTATATAATTGTATTACTATATCTGTTGTATTGATCTTATGAGGTAAAATTATTAGATCAAAGAATACATGCAGTGTTAATTTTGGATAGCAGTCGGCTAAATTACCTAAATAGATTGTATCTGTTTTTTTTTATCATATCAGTGATATGTTTGTTTAGCCTGTATTTGTCAGCCAAAGAGGTTCTGGCACCACCTAGAGATGGATGGCATCAGATCTTAGAGTTTTGGGCCTCAATTCTGCATGACTTTACTCTTCCCCCTCCCCACTTTCGGAGAGGCTTGTCACAAGTGTGGTCCTCCAGAACTTTGTCTGATCAGCTTTAAGTTAGGGTTCCCCTGACTCCCTCTTCGGGTTCCACTTGTTATGGTGGCTCATAGAACTCAAGGAAACATTTAATTTATCCTTAATCATTTATTATAAAAGAAATGCTAAGTATATTATGAAAATGGAAATGATGCCTTGGGCTAAGTACGTGGGTAAGGGCCCTAGAGCTATATGCCTTCTCTTAGCACATCACCCTTCAGGAACACATTCAGCTAGCTAGAAGATCTCCAGAACTTGTCTTTGAGGGTTTGTAATGGGTGCTTCATTTCATAGACATGATTGATTATATCAGTGCACATTAGTAACAAACTCAACCTTCATCCCCTTTCAGGTTAGGGGCTGGTGCTGAAAATTCTGTCTAATCATGTGGTTGGTTCCTATGGCAACTAGCTCCTTTCCTGAGGCAGTCCCAGAGTTCTCTAAAAGATGACTGACTAAAACAAAAAAAGCTACTACCATCTAAGGGACTTTAAAATTCATTTGTATCAGCAAAGTGAATACCTAATGTATATTTACCAATACCCAAAGTTGAGCGTGTTTATTTGTTTTTTTTCTGATTTAATGTCATATTTAGGCCTTTCTTCAAAAGCACTAAAATCATGTTTTCTGATCATGCTGCCCTGGGTCTATGT
>OU015749.1:113865824-113914010 GCA_907169655.1 Acomys percivali | reverse complement strand
TGTGTGTGTGTGTGTGTGTGTGTGTGTGTGTGTGTGTGTGTGTGTGTGAGAGAGAGAGAGAGAGAGAGAGAGAGAGAGAGAGAGAGAGAGAGAGAGAGAGAGAGATTTCTAATATATTTTTGCTTTGTTAGTATAGGCAGTACCTTTTTCAAATTTAAAATTAACATTGTTGAATGAAATCTCTAAAAGGAATTTAGACTTAAATGCTTGGAAGAGGTTTTGGTCTACTGTCAATTGTGTCTTAAAGATTTGGATGTCAATTTGTGAATTGTAGAAAAAGCTTTAGAACATCAAGTATACAGTTTAACATAAATGGACAAAAATGTCTTTTTCTAGTTACAGTGATGTATAAAACTTTTAGTATTAAAGAATTAAAAATCAAACTGTGGCAACACCAAGATTGGAGAGTTAATGTAAATGAAATCTATTATCTACTAAATTGCAGCATAATGAAGTAACATTGAATTATACTGTTTTCTGTTTTAATTGAGTGGCAATTTACAGAATTATTCAACAGAATTAAGAGTTTTGTTTTGTTTTTTTAGCAAAAGAATTTTGGAAGTATAATGTTTGCTTTGATATTAACATTCTACTTGTGTATTTAGCAATTAAAATTACTCTTGTAATGACAGTGGTATTAGAAGGGATAGCTGTCACAGAGAATTTGTAGCTTAATTATCTCTTTGGTAACAAAATACATAATCTTCTATTGCGATACTTATTTTCTTATGGTAATTGATTCATTTGTTCTCTGGTTATCTGTTTAGCTTCCTAACCACAAACATCTGCTCTCACATTATATTTAATTGGTGTGAATACTATATATAGTTAAAATCAGTGTTTAAAAAAAATCATGAAAAGCAAAAAGTAAATGATGAACACTGTTTATGATTGTCTTTGAAAGTCTGTTTACTGAAAATGCACATTTAAATTATTAATTTAATTTGAAAAACATATATTGCTGTGTTTTGCAGAATTACTTACTCTACTTTAGGGGAGGGTCCCCCAGTACAGCTATGAGCTCAAGGAATGGGAATGGTACCATCTTAGTTAAGAATACAGCTTTGAAAGTAGAAAGAATTTAGTGTGTTTTTACAATTTGAAGAAGAGAGATGAGGCAAGTTGCTTTTACATTTTAAAAAATGGAAGGATAAACCATAACATTTTTAAAGATTGTTACTTATGGAGGGGACTATGAGGCTAGGTGAGGCCAGGATGGAAGCTGGACTTAATTAGATGTATATTGTTTGTGTAGATTTAAATTTTGCAAAGTGTTTTCTGAAAGTGGAAAATAAACAATGATTCCAAGTTCATATTGAGTTGACAGAGTAAAGCCATACAGAAAGGTACAGCTTAAGATGAAAGTGATTTAAGTAAGTACAAAATAGTATTTGGACTGTATATTCCTAATGGAGTATATTCTAAGGACAAATATTGTTAGCAGAGATTGTTGCTAAAAATGTTATGCTGAGACAAAGAAACTATAAAATAAGACAGAATTATAATTATGTTAATGTTAATTGGTAACAGGGCGGCTTAGTAGATAGAAGAAAAAGAAGTTGCAGATGTTAGAGTTAAAAAAGGTTCAAAAGACTTGTTGACCTTAAAAAAAAAAACTTGTTGACCTAATTTAATTGGAAACTTTACTAGAAAATCAAGAAAGATAATTGCTGATTTTTGTCATCAAAAAGAGTGTGAAAATAATGATCAGAAAATACTGGAAGATCACCAGGAAAGTCAGAACAGGAAGAACCATTGTACATTCAACAAGTTGAGGCTTCCTCCATTGATAGAGAAGATAGTTTCAAATCATAGGAACAATAACCTCAGTGAGTTGAAACAACAACAACAACAAAATACATTTTGAAGCTAGAACTCAATATAATTCTTTTAAAAGGATCTCAAACTTTTAAGAGATCTCCCCTACCCAGGTGGCATTCTGCAAGCTAGTTAGAGTCTATAGCATCCTAGCAGGCAATTTCAATTGGGCCAGCTTTGGCTAACAGCTCTGTCTTTGAGTAGCAGCTGTGTTGTCTCTCAACAGAGAATGAACACACCTAGGATACTATGAGCCTGTTTGATGTTGAACAAATACATGACCATTGAGGTATTATGAACTTGAGCTGTGTTCTAGATCCTGCCTGCTGGGACACTGTGGGGCAGAGCTGGTATATAGAAAGCCACTTACTGGAGTAAACTAGAGTAACTTTTGGAAGGTGACTATCATTACATCTCTGGCAGACCTTCTAGAAGCCATGGTGTAGACAGGGAAGAAAGTGCACACTCCAACCTGAAAGTTAAGCCTTATTCTGTTGTACTTTTAAAAAAGATTTATTTATTTATTTATTTATTTATTTATTTATTTATTTATTTATTTATTATGTATACTGTGTCTTGCTTGCATGTACACCTGCAGGCCAGAAGAGAGCACCAGGTCTCATTATAGATGGTTATGAACCACCATTTGGTTGCTGGGAATTGAACTCAGGACCTTTGGAAGAGTAGACAGTGCTCTTAACCTATGAGCCATCTTTCCAGCCCCTGTTGTACTTTGTAATGCTCTTCCAGTGCTTTATCTTAGGAAAGCACCAGCTGGCAAATGTCCATTTCTGTAACTGCAGAGAATGTGGTGGATTTGGAATTGAGAAACCATTGATTCATAAGTGATGGTTTATTTAAAAATTTATTGATAAGAAAATTGTAAGCACAAATGATTGAAAAATGTCTGAGTACCTATATAGATTATGCACAAAGACTAAATTTAAGATTTCATGGGTGCTGCATCCCTGCTATGTCTAGACACACACTAAGCAAGATCCATAGTGACAACAGTAGTCAACATGCCAATGTAAATGGGTGTTTCACAAGGCCACGTTTTAATGAACAGCTACAGACAATCCAATCGATGGCTGCAGAGAGATTGGGAAGTAATTTTCTTTAAGCTTTCTGATAGGTTACCCAATCCCAAGTGGTCCGCCCTAAACACATACATATACAAGCAATACTACATGGGCTCAGTAAGATCAATATGTGTATGTAAGTTTGTATGTGTATATGTGTAACAGTAACTATAGAAAAAGAGATGAATTTGAGAAAGTATGTGTGTGTTAGCTGTAAATACAGAAGGAGTTAGAGTAAAGAGAAGAGATGATGTAAATATAATAATCATATATGAAAGCCTCAGAAAAAGGTTAAGTTTAGGTTAAAGGTTAAGTTAAATAGCCAGTATATGGAAAGATGGTCACTATTTGTAAATTTTCCTGATTTTATTTTATTGCATACACTTCAATTTTCTGGAACCTATCTTATGGCAAATGTAGGTCCGCCTAGTTACCTGTGAATTAAAAAAATATACTTTCTTTATAACTAAATATTTCATCAGGCAATTAATTTGTAAAGCTACTGTGCTGTTAACATTTTAAAATATATAGTTACATGATTTTAAAGAAATATGCAAATAAGTGAATTCTATGGTCTAAAACTTTGTTGATATGTGAATAGCTACCTTTTTTCCCCACTGATATCTGTCCTTTTTATTTTAAAGTGCCACCTGTATTCTTGAAACAACCTGCCAACATATATGCTCACGAATCCATGGATATTGTATTTGAATGTGAGGTCACTGGGAAGCCAACTCCAACTGTGAAGTGGGTCAAGAATGGGGATGTGGTTATTCCGAGTGATTACTTTAAAATTGTGGTAAGTATTTTTCGAAGAAGTACATTTATTTCTGAAACCTTCAAGTGTTTATAAGTAATTACCAAAAGGTGTATTATATATACCAATTTAAATCACTGCAAATGAAGAAACAGAAAAGTTAAGGAAAAAAATTATAGAATGTATTTTTTTTCTGTAGAGAAAGCTGAGCTCAGTAGTATTTTGGTATTTTATGTGAGATCGCATAGCAAATCAGGGTTGCACTGGGCTTACAGCCTGCCTTCTGGTACTCTTAAATGTAGCTATTGGCATTTCCTGAGAAGTGCAGCAGTGCATGCAGTGTGTTCCTCATCACCTTCACAGCTGTACTCGAGGAGCAGCTCTCCCCTCTCCCTCTGTTCCTCTCTTCCTTCCTCCTTCCCCCCCCCTGTGCAGTCTCTCTGTGTAGCTCTGGCTGTCCTGGAACTCACTATGTAGACCAGGCTGGTCTGAATTTACAGAGATCCACCTGCCTCTGCTTCCTGAGTCCTGGGGTTGAAGGTGTGCGCCACCATCTCCAGCTCTTTCTTGAAGTATGGAAAGATAATCATCTTAAAAAACTTACCAGTTAATTACATAATAGACTATACAAAATTTAACCCCCAAATAATAAATCATACACATACTCTTCAAAGTAAGAATGACCCCATGCTAACACTTACAACAACAAAAATCCTTTTAGAAAGTGAGTGCACCATCAGTAATTTTCAAAGTAAATACAAACAAGACCTGGTGATATTTGCCTGTAATCCCACCCCTCAGGAGGCAAAGGCAAGAAGATAATGAGTTTGATGCCAGTCTAGGTTACTCATTGAGACTGTATCAAGTTGTAATAAAGCTGTAAATGCAAGAATTATTGAATGTGGGGCTAAATTGATACCTCAGTCTGTAAAGTCCTTGAGGGCCTAAGTTCAGTCACCAGGAGAAACCCAAGTAAGGCCTTGAACTGAAATGCCAAGACTATGGAGATGGAGACCAGTGGACCCCAGAGGCTCACTGGCCAGCTAGCCCAACCTAATTAGTGGGTCTCCCAGATCCCAGTGTGAGGAAAAAAGTGTTGAACGTATTTAAAAATTCTTCATCATTGCTTTTGACTTTATATGTGTTAGGTGTATAGCAGATATTGTTATCAGTAGATAATATTATCATTATCTAATAAATACCCTATTAATAGTATTAACTAAGTTTTAATAATATTAATGGCATACCTTAAAGTCTTTACACAAAACTTATTTAAAAATTCAGAAGTAATTATAGTGTTTTAAAGACAGTTTCATTTTATAAAGTTGTCATACCAGTAATTAATTTTTTGTGGGAATCTATTTTCTGTTTCTGAAATGTATAATCTCATGTTTAAAAAAAGTAGTTTGGGTATATTTAACATTAAAAACCAATCTGTTGTGTTGAAATTAGCATTTTTATTTTATCATTATTTACATGTTGTTTTTTAAATTTTAAAGCAACCCTTATGCCAATAACTATTTCTTCCTTCACTTTGAAAACATATCCTTGAGGTTTTAATCTCATGTTTATCAATTCGGTCATAAAATTTTATGTATGTTTTTCTTCCTTAGAAGGAACATAATCTTCAAGTTTTGGGTCTGGTGAAATCAGATGAAGGGTTCTATCAATGCATTGCTGAGAATGATGTTGGAAACGCACAGGCTGGAGCCCAGCTAATAATCCTGGAGCACGGTAAGAGGGCAGCAGCACTGAGCTAAAGGAGCATGTGTCGGAAGCACTATTGCTCTAGAGTGCCTTGTGGCTGCTAGCTTGTGGTACAACTACAAGAAAAAGAACAGCAGTCTAAATAATTTCTGTATTTAAAATTATTCAGAGGGCCTTAGAAGTTGAGAACACTAACTGCTCCTTGAGAGGACCCAGATTTGATTCCCAGCACCCTCATGGTCCTTTCCAGAAGATCTGATATCCTCCTCTGATCTCCTTGGGTACCACATATGAGACACACACACATACATTCAGACAAACACTCACATACATTTAAGAAACTAAAGAAAAGGAAAAGGTATTTAAAAAATAAAATTACTTAGAGATACATTTTCAGAGAGTGTTAAAAAGAAGTTGATATTAAGAAGAGAAAAACTCCTGTACAAGTGTTTGTCAGAACCCATTTGTGTTAGTCTCTCAACTGTGTTTCTGCCATATAAGGCTATGGCAATTTTGTTGTAATCATAATGACAATGCACTGGCAAGTCATGGGTTATTATTAGAAAGCAATAAGTCCCATGATTGTTAAGTCTTTTTCCTGGTTTTGCCATTTTACTTTTTATTTGTTTAAAAATTAATTTATTTGAATATGTCATTGTAAGCTTGTCTGTATGTGTACCATGTGCTCTTAGAGGCTAGGCTTCAATTCCCCAGAAATTGGTGTTAAAGGTTTTTTGTGAGCTGCTTGATGTGGGTGCAGGGAACTGAACCTGATCCTCTGCAAGAGCATCAAATCGTCTTAACCACCGAGCTGTGTATCTCCAGCTCCTGCTTACTTAACTTTGAGATGGATGAGGGTAGTATGTGTCTCACCATGTTGGCCAAGTATCAGATTCCTTGGCTTAAGTGATCCTCTTACTTCAATCTCTCAAATTAGAACTATAGAAGACATTTGCCACCATAACTGGCTTTTAATATCTTAATTGTCTAGAAATTAATCTTTTACTCTTTTAGTTGGTGTGTGTGTCTGTGTGGGTGTGTACACAGAATCCAGCGGTACCTAGTGTGGGTGCTGGGAGCCATACTCAGGTGCTCTGCAAGAGCTCTAAGTGCTTTTTACTTCTGAACCATCATTCTAGACCCGAACTGTTTTGATTTTTAAGATAAATATTTATGTAGGAAAGTTAAAGGAAGGAAGAAATATAACAATTTACAATACCTGATCTGTCTTTATGGTTTTTATAATACATAAGGAATGTAAGGTTTACATGACCTTAGTTGAGCTATTGTCATGTTTTTGACACACATAAAACAGCATAGAAAATATAATGTCCATGATTAAAGATCAGAGCAATGTAGCAGTGCTAAGACATTCTAGTGGACAGTAGAGTACAAGCTGGTTATGGCACAGTTGTGAGATAACAATTACATGTATCAAACAAATAGAAAAAATCACTCTGACAAAGAGACATTAGTGATCTATGTCATTCAAACATTGTCAGCAGATTGAAATTTAAATATCACTACAGAAAAATCAAAGATATTCTCAAGATTTTATCTGGTGGCTGAACGAATGATAATCAAACTGCAAAAATAGAAAAGGAAGGCATGTCAAAATAGAACTATGCAAGTTGGGTATGGTGGTACATACAGTGAAGAGGCTGAGGCAAAAGAATTGTGAGTTTAAGGTCAGTCTGGGTGTATAGCAAGAGTCTGTCTCAATAAGAGGACAGGAATTAAACAAAGAGCCAGCTTCTCTCACTGTAAAAAAGCCTGATGCCTGTTTGAAAGCTGAGCTAATGACGCAGCCAAGTAATGTAAATTTCAAGGGCAAGCTTTCCAGCCTCACAGCCTAAATGTTGGGTTATATGAATTGTTTTATCCTTACCAATAAATGGCTGCCAGAAGTATGAGGAAGAGAGGAAGTTTTACATTTTAACTAATTCTTAAAGGCCAAGTATGTATGAACTAGTTTGGAATGTATGAAGGACCCACACGCCAGGCACCAAGCAAGCTCTTGTTTGCTTGCAGATAAATTTTCCTGGTGTTCCACATAGTACTAATTGAGAAGAAATTCAGCATAGGAGGATCAAAGTTGTCTCTCAGGTATAGAAATAAAGGGAGTGTTCTGTCCTCTTGGGAGGTACCTACAAGTCTCTCATGTTTCCTTGGATTCTCCTATAACCCTCAAACCTATGGAAAAGAAACAGAAAACCTATTTATTTCAGATGTTTCTGGAGAAAATTGAGAAACCAAACTCTTCTTCTGTGAGAAGAAACCCTCAGTCAGTCTCTCTCTCTCTCTCTCTCTCTCTCTCTCTCTCTCTCTCTCTCTCTCTCACACACACACACACACACACACATACACACACACACATACACACACAATTTTAGGGCCTGGGCAAGGGGTGGGGAAATATGCAGGATATTGCATATGCTAGGTAATATAGGTGCTAGGTGAGCCGCACCTTCTGCTTTTGAAGAACAAAGGGCAGATAATCAATATTGTTGAGGGGAAGGATAGAAGAGAAAAAGCTCTACCTTGAAAGAGGGTCAGAATATAATTTTGAATTCTAGAAGGTAGGATTTCTACTAAGGAGGGCAGGGGTGTTTAATAACATACCCACCTAAGATCAACGTAGTGTAAAGCAGATTTAGCCTGCCATAGAAAGAACCACAGCCTACCTAAAACTGAAGCTGGTCAAGGACAACAGACAATTGCATCGACCTCAGCAATGAACCTAACACCAAGGCACAAAGCCTTTCTCTCTTGAGAAAGGTCATGAGCATGGTAAGAAATTCCTTTTATAATAGTGTCCAGGAATGGTTCAAAGCCGGAGGGGGTGGTTTAGGGAAAGGCTTCTGTCTCTAAACACATGACAGTAGTAACCTATTTGAAGCCTATGGTGGACTTTCGGTACAACTAAACCTATAAGAAACTCAATACCTGACTGTTGGTTAAACTCCACTCTAATAGTTTCACCAAAGAGCAGACATTCCTGTGCCAAGGTATGATACTTAATTCTTAACATAGCCCTTTGTGCTTTGTTCATCACTTAGTGAAAAATTAATAAACGCCCCCCAAACCTGATGGGTTACAATCCCACATAAAGCACTATAGTCAACTAAGTAACTCTGGGGTGAGGAGAGGTGGTCATCCAAGGGAAGAGCACACCAAGTGGCTTTCCAGTGGAAAATGGTCAGCCCTGAAAACATATATACAAGTAGCATTACATGGACTCAACAGGTTGTATTTAGGAATATGTCTGTATGTGAAAATACATATTTACATGCAATAACAATTAGTGAAAAACAGAGGCCATGAATTTTAAGGAGAGCAGAGAAATGTTATAATTAAATTATAATCTCAAAAATAAACAGCAACAAAAGACCTTGACCAGCAGGAAAACAAAGATGGGCCTAGAGAGATGGCTCAGTGATTAAGATCACTGGCTGCTCTTCCAAAGGACCCACATTCAGATCTCAGTACCTGCATGGCTGCTCACACAACAGCTAGTTTTAGGAGATCAGACAACATCTCTTGGCCTCGATAGACACCAAGCACACATTGTAGTGCACAGACATGCATGCAAACAAGACCCATACACATAAAAATTGTAAATTTTTAAAAATTACAGCAGAGGTTTTTTTCTTTTGCCAGAATGTTAAGATTTTTTTGGGGTGGAGGAAGCAACCCAAATTATATACCTAGTAAAAGTATTGTCCAAAAATGAAAATGAAGACCTTTTCAGACCAGAAACTAAGAAAATTCATTGTTTACAACTCATAGTAAGAAAAGATAAGTAATAAACTCAATGAATGCCTTGTATTCAGTTTTAAAAAAACTCTTCAAAATAAAAATGAAATGGAAACCTTTTCAGAACAGAAACAGAAAATTCACTGCATACAACTCATAGTAGAAAAAGATAAAGCAATAAACTTAATGAATGAATTGTTTTTCTATTTTTAACAAATGTTACTTCACGATGGTTGGATAGGATGTGAGTGGGTTTGTATCTTTTACAGAAATTGTAATTATTTAATAAAAGCATTTTGAGAGTTACATCTTAAAATTACTAACTTAACACATTAATTTTTTTAGGAGTATTTCCTTAGAAATCAGAGATTTAGAAAAAGACTGTTAATACTGGCATTAGTGGTTTTAAAAGAAAAGTAGAAATAGAGGGAAAGAATTGGAAATGACTTAAATGTTGACCAATAGAATGAAATGAAAATAGTTATAGAACAACTTTATGATAGAAAAGTGACTTGAACACTTTTTAATGAGATGAAAAGAATCTCAGTATAGACTTTCAAGTAGAAAAGATGCAAAACTAAATAGATCAAACTTGAATTTAAAAACTATACAAACACACTTAAGCATTCCCTTGCCCCAAATTTTACATTAATTAGTTACTTTGATGAATGATTTTTTTTTTTTTAGTGTTTTCAGATTGCTGTATGAACTTTTGCATAATCTATAAGGTTTTGTTTCAACCTTTCTGGCATTTTTGAAGCATAGAAAAACCACCAGACACATAATACTGAGGACCTTTTGCTAATAATAACATCATCAGTGGAAGGTCAGCACTCACAGCTAGTCTCTTTTAGAGGAGAATGGTATCATGTTGCATGAAGAAGAGAAGATTCCGGCAGCCCCCATTGATGTCCGCTGATTTGGCAGGATATAGGCAGAGGCTTGGGCAGCGTGAAGGTGGAATGATGAAAACTAGCCTACTGTGGAGCTGCTTTACCTTTGCACTCAGTAGTATTGTGACTCCCCAGGATATACTGTAGTATATAACAATTCCCAAACCCCTCACCCTGTATCCTTTTTGTTTGTGTGGGTTTTTTTTTTACTCATTTGCTTTTAGCAGGCTCCTTAATATTTTAAAAGGAAATTTTCAAGAATGGACTAGAGTAAGGTTAGCAAAGTCTACCTCATATGCTGGATCCATCCCATTTCCTGTCTTTTCATTGGAACATAAACATACACATTTGTTAAGAGTTTATCTATGTCTTGTTTGGGGTCATTTCATATTGTAATGACAAAAGTCAGTAGTTTGGAGAGGGACCAAATGGCCAGTAAAACCCAAAATACTCTCTTGCCTTTATAGAAAATGTTTGCCAACTACCAGACTTCCTCACAATTGTTAATAGTTTGTGATTCTACGTTATTTCTCACTGGTGAAAGTCTATTTCATTTAAGACTTTTTAAAAGACAAAAGTTGGAGTAGATGAAAGGAAAAGGCAAAAGAGGTGTGAAAGGATGAAAACAGGATAGGATCAAAAAGACAGATCTAGGAGGAAATGTACTGCGAATTTATAAAGAACTCTGGGAGCAGTAGAGACTGCAGTTAATGTCCTGGTTTGGCACAGCCTGGAGTAGCAGAGTGGAGGTAACCAGTGAGATGTTCTTTGTTTTTCTCCTTTATTTCTTTATTTAATCACTTTACAGTGTGATCCCAGCCCCCTCCCTCCTCTCCTAGTCTCACTCTCTTGTACCCCCTCTTTCTTCTCAGAGAAGGGGAAGCCTTCAAGGGGTACCAACCCACCCTTGCATCTCAGGCTGAAGCAGGACTAATCGCATCCTCTCCAGCTGAGGCCTAACAAGGCAGCCCAGCTAGGGGAAAGGGATCCAAAGTCAGGCAACAAAATCAGACAGCTCCTACTCCCATTGTTAGGGGACCCACTTGTTGACCAAATTGCAGCCTATTACATATGTGTAGGGGGTCTAGGTCCAACCCATGCATGTTCTCTGGTTGGTGGTTTAGTCTCTGTGAGCCCTCATGGACACAGGTTAGTTGATACTGTAGGTCTTCTTGTGGTATCCTTGACCCCTCCAGCTCCCTCAGTTCTTCTCCCACTCTTCGACAAAACTCCCCAAGCTTGGCCTATTTGGCTCTGGGTCTCTGCATTTGTTTCCATCAGCTGTTGGATGAAGCCTCTCAGAAGACAGTTATGCTAGACTCCTGTCTGCAATCATAGCAGAGTATCATTAATAGTGACAGGGATTGGCTCTCTCTTCATGGGATGGGTTTCAAGTTGGGCCAATCATTGGTTTGGCATTCCCTCAATCTGTGGTCCATCTTTATCCCTAAAGTAGACAAGACATATTTTGGGTTGAAGGTTTTATGGGTGGGTTGATGTCCCCATCCACTGGCTACAGGAGGTGGTGACTTCAGGCTCCTTAACCCCTGATGCTAGGAGTCTTAAGCTAGGGTCACCCCCATAGACTCCTGGGAGGCCTCCCTGTCCCATTGATTTTTGTTCTCCCTCCCATCCCCCAACACACACAGCTTGTCGCTACCCCTGTAACCCTCTCCAGGCCTCTCCCACCCAGTTCTCTCTATCTACTTCAGTTGTCTATTTTATTTCTGGGTGAGATTCAAGCATCCTCCCTTGGACCTTTCTTGGTTTCTTTGGGTTGTGGATTATAGCATGGTTATCCTGTATTTTATGGCTTTTTAAATGTATATCCTGTCCACAGGTCTGATCATTGGCAATGTTGCAGGAGGGAAGAAAAGCTGATGAAAAGGAAATAAAATGAGCTTGTTTATAGTAAAGGAAATTCACACTTTACCAACACATTACTGGTATAATGGCTTCAGTAGATAAGAATACATACTGAGCATTATGAATGTTTTTTTTTTTTTTTCATTTTAGTGAAGCACTTGTCAAAAATTCCATATAGTTCTGAGGTTACAGAATGATAGATGTTTTGGGAAAAATGACTAATAGCTTGGCATGATTAAAAGTTGGCGAAATAGCAAGAAATTATTAGTCATTAGTGGAATATTTTAAATCTAAAACACTACTTGCAAAAGTTAGTTAATGTTGATTAGAGGGTTAATTCTAATTTATTATTTTACTTTTGTACTAGTAATTATAATTTAAAGTTTTACTCTAGATAACTGATATAATTTGACTCTCAATTTTGATTACTGTATCTAGGAACTTTCTTGGGTATTGTTTTTGAAACTTTCACTTTATAATCTAGACAGGCCTAGAACTCACTGCATACCCCATACTAGCCTCAGATTCACAGCATTTCTTTTGCCGCACATTCCTGAGTGCTAGGATTAGTCAGGTACCACCACCCCCACCTCATGTCTAGGAGCTGTCTTAAGATTATGGATGTATCTAATGCCATTGTTTCCTCTGTTCCTGACTTATTGATTGGGTCAAATTCTGTAATTCTGTGCTTTTTGTTTTCTGTAAAATGAAGGAATTAAATTAGGTGATTATTTTTTGTATTTTACTTTATTACTTCAAATACCCCATTAAATGTAATTATTTTAGGAGTATATGTTTAATGTCAGATGTGATTTTACTTATTTAATTTTATGAGTGTTTTTGCCTGCTTTTAACCACTAAGCTCTCTTCAGCCCCTCAGATGAAAATAAAGTTAAAAAACTAACTTATGAAGCAAATTTTAAAGCTGTCTTTAGGTAGAACTTTTTAAAAAATCTACTTAATATATTTATATTATTTAAAATGGAAAAAAATCTTTTCTGACCAGATTGAAAAAGGCATCTGAAATGTCTACTTAAAACTAAACTTGCATTATTTTTAAAAAGGCCTAACACATGTTCATTGTCAAAAATAAGACCATGTAATTGACTTTTAAAAAAGTAAATGTACTGTTAGTCCTTCCCTGGTCTCACTTTCTAGAGCTAGCTCTTGTTAACAAATGTAGTTTGTTACAAAGTAATTCAGTAAATATGTGTGATAAAATCCCATATACCTTACAGAAGTGTGGGGTTGTGCTAAGTGGTAAGGTTTAAATAGCCAGGAAGCAGGCATGGTCTTCTGCCCTCATAAAATGTTTATCTGTTAGAATAGAGAGACATCAAGCAACTAAAATAAAAACAAAATATTTAAAGCTTTTGTGTCTGCTTAAATGAAATCAAAAGGATGTTTTATGTTGTGGATTGAATGTAGACTCAGCCCCCACAGGCACATGTGTTTGAACATTTGTCTTAACCTAGTGTCATCCTTTTGGGAAGTTGTGGACTTTCAGATGTGGGGAAAGGCTGGTAGATACAGGGACTTGGTACCCTCACTAGAGCTGTAGCCAGCCTAAGATGTGAGGGAATGATTGTAAGATTCCCTTCCACTTGGGGTCTCAGCTGCTATACCTTTTTTGCCGTGAAACTGAGCTAAAGCAAATCTTGCTTTCTCTGAGTTATTTTTATTATGTACTAATAATTTGTTCCACCAATAAGACAAATAACCAATATTCTCTGATAAAGAGTTATTGGTGTTCTAGGTATGGAAATTTCTCATTCAGTAATGTACTTGCCATACAAACATGAGAACATAAATTCAGATCCCTAACACCCACATAAAAAGCTGGTGTGGTGATATGTCCCTGTAATCTCAGTGCTGGAGAAGCCAAAACGGAATTTCTAGAGCTAACTGGTAGCCAATTCAGCTGAATCAGCAAACACCAGGTTTATTGAGAGACCATCTCAAAAAAGTACGTGGAAAGTAATAGAAGATACTCAACATGAAGTCTAGCCACACACAGACATACTTGCATACACGCCACTGCCACCACACATACATAAACAGTTATTACGGGAGGGGGGGCATGTGTTTTAATCTTAGCACTTGAGACCTGGTGGCAGAAGAGTGCCATAAATTCGAGGCTAGCTAGAGCTGCACAGCAAGCTCTAGGACAGCCTGAGCTACTGTATGAGCCCTTGTCTTTTAAAATGGGGTCTTTTAAGAAATGGCTCAGCGGTTAAGCGAACTGGCTGTTCTTCCAGAGAAACCTGCTTTTCTCAGTGCCCACATAGCAGCTCACAGCCTGTAACCGTAGTCCCAGGCGATCAGACACCTTTTGGCCTCCTTGGGCACTTCATGTATGTGGTGCACAAACACACATGTAGTACAACACCTGTCTGTTCACTTAAAACATAGGGGGGAGGAACTTTTTGAGGATAGAATGGGAAGTACATTAAATAAATATTTTAAAGAGAGGGCTTTGTTAAATTGGTGATACTCAAGCTGAGACCTCAAAGATTCAAAGGCGTTTATGTGTTCTTTTACATGCACATAAACACATGTTTTAGTTACAGAAATAGTGTTTTTCTGATTTTTACATTTCCCAGTATTTTATGAACACGTTTACTTTTTATTTATTTATTTATTTTTTTGCTATAGAACTCTATTACAAGACAGTGAGATGTGTTTTGGTTGGATTTTGTTTGTTTGTTTGTTTTTGAGTTCTTATTAACAACATACCTTTTTTAAACATGCAGCTGAAGAATAAGTTATTATTTACCTGGGTGTGATGGTACCATCTTACAATCCCAGCATTTAGGAGACAAAGGCAATAGGATTGCATGTTTGAGGCCAGCCTAGGACACATAGAGCCTCATCTAAGGGAAAAGAAAGAATTTAGCATATGTTTCAACAATCTGTTAATAATCATTTATTTTGAAGCTATAATTGCCGGGCATTTAAAGTTCATATTATTTAAGCTAGCATAAATTTGAAAATGACCAAATAAATACAACCAATAAAAAATACTTTAAAACATACTAAAAAAAATAAGAGGACCTATGTATGGAAAATACCTGTCTTAGTTAGGGTTACTGTTGCTGTGATGAAACACTGTGACCAAAAGCAACTTGAGGAAAGGGTTTATTTTGCACACTTTAACTCTGTATAACAGTTCACCATCAAAAGCAGTGAGAGTAGGAACTCACAGGGCAGGAACTTGAGGCAGGAGCTGATGCAGAAGCCGTGGAAGAGTACAGCTTTCTGGCTAGCTTCCCGTGGTTTGTTCCATCTGCTTTCTTACAGAACTGAGGACCACCAGCCTACAGGTGGCCCTATCTACTATGGGCTGTGCCCTCCCTCATCAGTAACTAAGAAAATGTCCTATAGGCCTGCCTATAGTCCAATCTTAAGGAAGCATTTTCTCAATTGAGGCTCCCTCCTCTCTACTAACTAGCTATGAAACTAGCCAGTACAGTGTCCAAGGTATATTCTTTTTCTTTTTTAAAATTTTTAACATCTTTTTAAAATTTTTATTAATTTGTTCAGATTACAACTTAATTGTTATCCCAACACTTGTATCCTCCCAGTCCTCCCTTCCTCCCGCTTTCACCCTTTTCCCCTCCCCTAGGTCTATGTCCGAAGGGGACTTCCTCCCCCACTATATGATCATAGGCCATCAAGTCTCATCTTGGTAGCCTGCTTATTCTTTCTTTGAGTGCTACCAGGCCTCCCCACCAAGGGGAGGTGGTCAGATATGGAGCACCAGAGCTCATGTCAAAGTCCCCACTCTTCCACATAACTGTGAAGAATGTCCTGTCCATTGGGTAGGTCAGAGTAGAGGTTCGACCACTTTCTAGACTGCTCCGGACAGGAACCTATATTCTTTTTCTTTTTCTTTTCCATTGAGTCATGTGGTATTTACATGTGGTATTTAAAGCTCTCAACTGAGTAGTATCAAGAACATTTCTTTGTGTGGTTGAAGACTTTTACCTAGTAATAATTTGTTAAGTGTTTGGTAAATGTCCCTACAAAAGAAGATAGAACCAGATCTCTGATTTATTGAATTAGTATCATGGAGAGGGGCTTTATAAATCTAGGATCATAATCCTTAGTCCTTTGGGGTTAGGAAAGGTTGTAGTCAATATGCTTGAGCTATAATATAATGTATGCTAGTTTTAGGTACCTTTGGTAAGGTTGACACATTGAAAGTATACATAGTTTATTTAATGGTCAACATGACTTCCATCTTTGCAAAACTCATAGATTTTATGAGTAGAACTTATGAGACCAATAATTATTTATGATATTTGGTAGCAAAATTGAAGAAGCCCTGCAGATGACTTATCCAGACTCAAAGATGCACTTAGAAATTTTCAGAGAGCAAAGAAATTTGAACTTGATGCTATTATTTTGTTATTAAGAAGGAATATGTTTTGCAGAGCTAAGATAACAAAAGGACAGTATGTATGAATATTATTTAATTGGAAGCTATACTTAAAAGATGCTAAATTATACACTAATGTCATAATTGGCACAATATCATTTGAGTTAGAAAGGCATCACTGACAATCTGGATGCTAAAAGATTTGATCTCACATGGTATCAATCCTAGGTCATTGTGCTTTTCATTTTAGATTTAGAGTGTTAGTGTTGAGACTATCTTCCAATTGATACATGTTTATGAGATTACCTGAAATAAGTATAATTTACAATGCAGTTGAGAAAATTTTTAAATATTATCACTTTGATGCTATATTTGCCTCATAAGAACTGTAATGTTGTCCTAATGCTTTAGACGTGTACGTTATATTTAAAGCAGGCTTTTTTTGGCACCAGCATTACTGTCTGATAGCTTTATGCAGCGTGCCCCTGAGCGTTGTGCACGCCAGCTAGTAAAGTAAAAGTGAAGGCTTTTTACTTGTATTCTGGGTTGGTGGTGACTTTTTCTTTCTAAGTTTTGGGTTCTCTTCAGTTCATATTCAGAAATCTTAGTACATTAAAGTAGTTTCGTAAAACATCTTATTAGGACTCCTTGATTTTTTTTTTTTAAATACATAGTGTGAAGAGATTTAAAAAACAGCGAGGATTTGGTTTCTGAAGCTGAATCTTAAAAATGTTAATGTTCTTTCAGATTTCAAATTTCATGAAATTTTGTCATGATTGGAGTTTAATATAAATCATTAAGCTCATTGAAACAAAATCAAAGTTTCCTTTTTGTTGGTCAAATTGGGTAATGAATAGAAATATTTTTACATATTTTGTTTTATGTCCTCTGGGGTATTGAGATGTTATCTAAGAGACAGCGTTTTGGTTTAGAATGGAAAAAAAGCTGTCTTTTTGTGGGGCTCATTGCTGAGGTAGGTGCGTCACTAACATCTGACACACCTTTTAAAATGTCAGGAAAAAGTCAGCTGACTTCCTTGGTACTGAAACACCCCTCCTGCACAAAGAAGGGGAGGAGTATTTTATTTTATAACTTCCTTCAATTGTTTAAACTAGCAGTTCACCGCAAGAGCATACACATAACAAGAGTAGAAATAACCAAACAGAGTGTGTCCCTAGGTCAGAAGGTTACTTCTCAGCCAGTGAAGAGTTAGTTCTTTAGAGAAGGAGCTGTAAATCTGTGAGTTGATCCTTACAGTTCTGTTCCCTGCACTGAAAGCAAGTATTCAGAATACACAGCTGAGTTCCTGGTCATGTTATATCCTTTGTACAGTCTTCTGGCTATTTGCCAGTTGTACAAAAGAGCATTATAGGTACTGTGTTAGTCTTGAATTCCTTCATTTGGGAAGTGTGTTAATCTTTTGTAGCAATTGAGACTGGGTACCAAGTTCACAAATAACAACTTAGTTGAGCCTCAGACTGCTAGAAAATTATTAGATTTACTGATACATTATCTCCGTGCTCCTCAAACAGTTTCCTTAATTGAACTAATAGCTTTGCATCTTCCAACTCATCAGAGTTTGAGATATTTTCATGATCTAATACATACTCAATGTTTGATGAAAGCTCTGTGGATGTTATCTAGATATAATTGTTTATGAATATCTATTAAACCAAACTTGTCAGTTATGTTTTCAAATTCCATAGAGCCTTACCTAATTTTTGTCCACTTGCCTGCTTCAGGAACTTTCTAATGATGTGTCAGTGCCTGAGCTACTGCTTGCTGCTTTACATATTCAGAAGCTGTGTTGTTAGTGTAGGAGATATGACTTGCCTCCCTAGTGGATGACTAGTTCATAAAATCTAAGACACTGGGGAATTCTAAGATACAACCTTCCAGATGTTAAAATATGAGAAAGTATGTCTCACAACCAAGGAAATACATATTGTTCTTAACATCAGGAAACATTTGTTTTTCTCCTAGTCAGTCCTTTTGCTTTCAATTCTCCTTAGTCTAATACTGATTGTAATTTTTTCTCTTAATTACATTGTTTACCATATATTTCTGTATCATTTTCAATTTTTTATTGCCATTTTCTTTGATAATTATCAACTTTAAATAACTTTTTACTTACTAACATTATTTCCTCTATCTCAATATGTTTCTTTCTGATTTATTATTCAGCAACTCTTACAATTTTGACATATTTAGACAAATTTTTCTCCCTCAACACTCTTAGGGTTAATCTAATCTTTCCTGTCATTAGACAGTAGGAAAAGTTCATTATATTTATTCTTTTTTTTTAAAGGTTTATTTATTTTATTTATTGCATATGAGTGCTTTATCTGCAGAAGAGGGTATCAGATTATATTATAGATGGTTGTGAGCCACCATGTGGTTGCTGGGAATTGAACTCAGGTCCTCTGGAAGAGCAGGCGGCACTCTTAACCACTGAGCCAACTCTCCAGCCCCATTATATTTATTCTTATTCACATTTTGTCTCTCTGTAAACCACATTCTCGGGGTCATAACTTTTACTTTCCTAATTTAGTTGATTTTTTTTTTCATTTAACTAGATGGATTATATTTTATAGTAAATATCTCTGAATGTACAAGAAGTACAAATGGGAAGTGACCTTTCAGTTCTTCTGTGTCAGGGTACATGATGTCTATCAGTATGCCTTGCTGTTTGGTCATCTTAACCTTGATGGTGTGAATTAAGTGGTATCTTCCATTCTGTCTCCGTTTTTAATCTTTCTGTAGTCACCTCTAACCCCAGATCTCCTCCAGTTACCTAAGTGTAAATGTTCTGGAGGATTTTGAAATTTCAAAGCTTCTTTTATAGGCGTCTGTGTGCTTCGTCTTACACATGTCATCCCTGCTTCCAGATGTACTGACAGTTCCTCAAGATCAGTTGATTTTGTGTGTTGTTAGTCTGCCCCTTTGAAGTTCTTACAATCCCAGCATTTCCTCCATTAAATTTGCTTTCCTCTTATCTGCCTTATTTCTTAATATGGTTTTATTTACTTAAAATGCTTTTCTGAAATTTATGCTGTCTTGTTTCATTGGGAACAAGCAAACTTATTCTAAGTACTAGCATTTTGTTTTCAGACTTCATTTAATCATAAGAAGAAACTTAAGTTCAAGATCCCAGACCCTGGGGGAGCAGGGGACTTTCCAATAGCTAAACAGCTTCTGTTGTAAGGAAACAGTTGTCTGAATCCAGATATCTCAGAGACAACTTATAAGGAGACAGTTTCTGAGTCAAGACATCTCAAAGACAACCTCTCCATCTTGCTGACAGAGTCAGTCATGTTCCCAGGCCTAGGAACCTAATCATATCCTGATTGATGGAAACTCTCTTGTTCAACCTCCTTATGTCAAAATATGATTGAGTAATGCTACAGCCATCCCCACTCCCCCTTGCTTTATGGTTTCATCCTTTAAACATGCTGTACAACGTCACTTCAGGGTTTTAGTTCAGCTCTGAGTCTGTTCTGCAGCCCTGGTTGATTAGTAGTGGCTTGGTTACAGTTAATTTTTGTTACCTGCATTGACCTGGTGTTTGAGTTATGTTGGATTTAAGTGGACCCCACAACAATTTATTATTTGTGAGTAGTTCTTAAGCCAGGCATGGTGGCACATATTTTTAATCCCAGCACATGGGAGGCAGAGACAAGTGAATTTCTGAGTTCAAGGCTATCCTTATCTACAGAGTGCGTTCCAGGACAGCCAGGGCTACACAGAGAAACCCTGTCTCGAAAAAAAAAACTAACTAACTAACAAAAAAAACAAATTAACCAATCTATGTAAGGAATGATAAAAGTGATTCTATGCTTGGAAATACTTTGTAGCAATTGGGAATGTTGAAGTTTGTTTTTATACAGATGTGGCAGCCTCTTCAAGCCATGTGCTATACAAAAGTTTGCAAAGCAACATGTTTGGCATTATTCCATTTCTTTATGTGTGTAAATATAAAGACATCTGTATTAATCAGCTTTCCATTGCTGTGATAGACTACCTAGGGTAAACTACTTGAAAGGAGAAAATTAGTCTTTGCTCGTACTTGAGTTTTAGTTCATGGTCTTTTATCTCTGTTGCTTTGGGTTATGGCAGTGAATTACAGAGAGAGTGTGTCAGAGCTTGCTCACCTCATGACTCTTGGGAAGTGGAGGAAAGGGAGAAAGGGAAAGGGTTTAAGGTAAGGAAGAAAGGAAATCCAAGAAATATTTTGGAAGATATGAAGATACCACCTGTATTCTACTAGAAATATTTGGATGGAAAGTGAGGGGTCCCTGTAGGTGTCAGACAGGGAAGCAACCACACAAAGAGATGGGAATGAAAACCAATTGACTTCATCAAGCTGGATCAGACTTCTAGGAGTCTAATGCCAGGTGGCTCATTGTCAGCATATTTAAAATACAGTACAACTGGGGAAAGGTTTCCAGGAAACAATCAGTCCAATTCCAAGTGCTCAATAATGCTTGAGGTGAGGTTACACAGACACTTCCTTACAAAGTACATGTAACCGTAAGGGTGGGTTATGTAGCTAAAAGGCCCAGAATCTAGTGTGGTCTATGACCATCAGAATAGAGGTCAGCAGGCCATAAAGTACATTGTAGTTGGCATTTGCTGCTTTATGGGTTCTTCTTTTTCTCATTCTTTATTTCCCCAGCTCCCTACCGCAGCTTCACCCCCTAACACTAGGTAGGAGAGAAACAAGGATAGAGGTGAGAGAGGGATTAGGAAAATATCCAAATCTAATTGCTTCCCTTATGTTTATTTTTTTAACATGGCTACTAACAAACTGAAGCCAATTTCCCTAAATGACCAACAACCCACCTATGCCCCCATTCTGGGCCCTAGCATTTGTATACCCTGTGACAAGTTCCCAGAATTCCAAATGTCAAATGACAGCAGAAATGGTCTGCATCTGGCAAAACCGTGCCCCTGCTAGAGCATGAGGCAAATGGAGGTCAGCTGCTGCAGACAGCCCAAGGCAGCCTCGCATTCCTGACACCTGAGATTAAAAGAAAAGCACATTCTTACAGCATTTTTGTGTTTTTTTAAGAAAAACCAAAATTCCAGAATTCTCACTACATCCCCCTCTTCTGTGTTTAAGCCGTTAATTGTGCTGCGTGTCTCAGGAAATTGTAAACAGGGACATTTGTAATCAAATAAGTGCTTTTTGGGTCAGTGGCCAAGGTTTTCAGGTGACCTCTCCTGTTCAGTTCTAATCTTTTTTCTGTTCTGATGGTATCCACAGCTTTTCATTTCCTGTGGAAATAGAACCAATTCTACATGCCCAATACAAAACTTTCCCTCCATTCTAATGTTAACACATCCTTATAGATAGACATTTAATTCCACAGTGTTTCTAAGAGGCTACTGTTTCTTTCTTACTAGCATTTAAAAAATTTAGTTAGCTGAGCGCTAGTGATTCTATATCTGGGTTTATTGTTGTTTTGTTTCATAAGCCTTTCCTATAATTGGACAGTTTGTGATGACCTCTATCAATATCTTCCCCAGGAACATTTATTATTTCACCCCTTATTTCATTATGGACTATCTCTGGTATTGCAGGAATATTAATCTGAGTACCCTACTGTTGTTAAAGAGACTTTCCCCATAAATTTGTGGGTATATCAACCACATCAGGCCTTAACTTTCCTATTTAACCTTCCGGTCCCACATATTTAACCCATTGCACATTTTCTTTTATTTGAAATGACTTTCCAATTCCTAGAAACCGGGTATAAACCTTTTGAAGTGGTCATTTTGAATTCTCAATATTTTTTGTGAAATGATAGTTACATCATCTCTTATATCCATCAAATGCTTTATTTCAGTACTATCTCCTTGCATTTTAAATTTTGGCCTCTGATCATTAACAGCTGTTTGCCAGAATCACATTTTTTCCGATAATTCCAAACCCTCCTGTTTTTTTTCTACTGGAGAAGCTTTACCTTTGATGTTGGGAAACAGTAACTGCTGAGCAATCCTATCACCTGTGTTAAAATTGCATCTCTCTCTTTTTACATAGGCCATAATTTTAATTTCTCCTTTAGAATCTTCATCTATAATTCTTAGATGCATAATAAATCTTTGGGAAATCAATCTTTCCCAAGATTATCCCTACTGTCCCTGAGGGCAAAGGACCATAAACTCCAGTTATTTTATAACATTGAGTTTTGGGAGATAGAGTAAGATGTTTATCTGTGGCCAAGTCTAGAACAGCAGTGCCCACAGTGGTGTGCATTAAATCTCCAATACTGCTAAATGTGGTGGCACACACCTTTAATCCCAGCACTCAGGAGTTAGAGGCAGGTGGATCGCTGTGAGTTGTTTGCTTGCTGACAAGAGATAAACAAGAGGCTTCTAATGTTTGCTGTAGAGCCGAGCCACGGCCATTTCCAAGGTAAGGAATTGCTTTGGATATCTCTTTGGATCTGCATTTCTGGACCCAGTGGTGGCCTTGGCAGCATTGCATACACATCCTGGGAAGCCTACTTGTTCTTTCTGTTTGAGATTTAGGAAAACCATTTGTAGGTTTAGTTTTTTTAATTAATATATTTTGTTATGGACTTATTAATCGAGTGTGGTTTTTTTATAACTTGATTAACTGAAACAATGGGAAAATAGGATTAAAGAATAACAAAATCATAAGGATATTAGTATTGAGGAACACTTTTTCTTTTTGCATATTTAGTAGGGTTTTTTTTTGTTGTTGTTGGAACCTGGAGTAATCAGAACTTGGAACCTCTGCAGGAGCCCCAAAGCCTTTTTTCGAGTGGTTCTCTCTAGGAGTGTCTTGAAGTGGAGGGATGAACAGTCAAAACTATCTCAAGTCTCTAAAGGCTCTGTCTCCAGTTTTGGGCTCATTTATATATCTCCTTTCAGAGTCTGTTTATGGAATTTTTTTTTAGCTGGCAACAATCAAGCTCCCACACGAAGTGGTTTGTCTTCTAGTGGATTAACCTCACCTGTTCTCACAAGACCGTTTCGGTCCCACACTTGGGATCGTAGCAAAAACAGGTTTATCTCTCCTTCAACCATTGCCCTTAGAAACAACTTGTTCACTTTTCCAGTGTAAAAGCACTGTATTTCTCACAGTTAATACACTGGGCATTTTGAGATCTGAAGATTTTGGTTTGGTCACAGTCTCTGCAAATGACCATGTTTCCTGCAATTGAAGCACTGTGCATTTTGATATCAGAGATCTCTAGCTATAGCTCGACCTATGATATTAACATGGTGTATGTGAGAACCAGTATCAGTCATTTCTCTTACCCATTTGTCCATAGGCACTGCCTGTACCTTTAATCGTCTAATATCTTATTTTACATTTGGTTCTCACATTTTCAAATGCCAAGGTTCCTATCAACAGCTGCCTTGCATCAGGGTCTGATAATGGATTTGTTTACTGCTGAGACTAATCTTTGTAAAAAGTCAGTGAAGGCTTCTCCAGGGCCTTGTATAATCTTTGTAAACAAGGTGGTCTTTTCCCCAGGTTCCTCAGCTTTGTCCTAAGCTCTTAAAGCCACTAAGCAACATTGTTCTACAGTTGCACCGTCAAATTGAATCTGTTCTTCTATATCAGATTGTACCACCCTTTACCTATTTTGAGTAGCCCAATTATTTAGAATTTGTTTCACATAAAACAAGTACAAGGCTTCTTTAAAATGCCTTAGATCTGTTATTTCTATAGGATGCCATCCTATCTTACCATAACCCTGTCCCACATCATTAGCAGGCATATGCTGTGTGACTGTTGGGAAAGCTGGTGGTAACCTCGGAACCCCATCCTCTTAATTCTAGCAGCCCCATGTCCCTGCACCTGGGGTTTAAACAAAAGCACATTCTTACAATATGCTGCTGCTGCTGTTGTTGTTGTTTTAAAGAAGCCAAAATTCCCTAATTCTTCACTACAGTATATGTGACATCTCCCTTAAGAATGGGTAATGGTCTAGGGAGGGAAGAGTTTGGGATAAACATTCTGAGACATTTGGGTGAGGTCTTTCTCTGTAGATAGCAAAAATGTCACCAGGTCATTAACAACTTCCACTCTTAGCTTTCTGAATGGAATGCATTTGATTTTTCTCTCATTGAGAAGACACTCCTTCGTCATTAACGTTCCTGGTTCCCATAGTGCTTCTAGGGAGTACAAGGCCCTTGTGCCCTCTACAGGAAAGGAAAACGTTAGTCCTTTTACTTTGCACACTTCTGCTTGTTGTAAGTTATTTTATAGTTGGCTTACTGATGAAATGGACTACTTATCATGGTTGAACAACCATAGCAGTTTTCAGGCATAGAAACTCTTTTCAGTAGGCTCTCTGTAATACAAGCTCTTAGCTAGTATTTAATCTAGGGTACCTAGAACTGATTACCATTCTTGGGGGTGGGGATTTATCATTAATATTTAGAAGTGTTATGTTAGTAAACAAAATAGGATTTTCTCCTGTTAGAGGTGTTTAGCACTAGGCTCCCATGTTTCCCCGCCCCTCCCCTCTGCTTTCTTTGTGGTAGATTTGCTAACATTTCAGGCACATAACACTGTATGGAATTGTACCTCTGTTGACAGTCATGCATCATGTAGATCTCATCCGGTCCTAAGCAATGTCACTATGAACGTCCCTGAGACTTAGCAACATAGTAGAGTTCTTTACATGAGGAAACAAAAGGGTACAGAGAGAGAACCTTTCCCAAGACACTCCCTTGAAGGAAGGAGTTTAGAAATAAACTCACACAGGAGAGGCTGGAGAGATGTCTGAGGTTAAGAGCACAGACTGCTCCTCCAAAGGTCCTGAGTTCAATCCCCAATAACCACATGGTAGATAACAACCATCTATGAGATCTGATGTCCTCTTCTCGCCTACAGATACACATGCAGGCAGAACATTGTATATATAATAAATTTTCAAAAAACACACATTTTGCACTCAAATTTTAAATGTGCTTATTCACAGCTTACTTCACTTATTTAAGTAGGTGTCAAATTAGAATAATTGGGTCTTCTTAACCAAGGGCAACATGCCCAGCACAGAATATAATAATTTCCATCTTCAGAAAAAGCTTCAGGTATGTGGAATGTTAGTCAAGTGAAGCCGTCAGTCCCAGACTGGCCTGTGTCTGTTGCCCTAGATGTGGGAACTGTGAACAAAGAAGCTGAAAAACTCATTCTTGTGCAGTGAGCCAGGAAGATCCAGAACACAACATGAAAGATGTGTTCCATTATACAACAGGCCTCCTAGGCTGGAGAACTAGATTGGCATCCACCGGAGGAGGACTGTGACCCCAGGCCTGAGGTTTCCAGGCTTACGCTGTGGGGAGTTTTGGAGCAGAATGAGATCATATCTTTGACTCTCGGGAATAAATTCTGATGGCAGAAGGGGAACAAAACAGCACAATTTTTCAAGCAGTGAATTTAATTGCACATATTTGACCTCAAGACCTGTGGTTTCACTTAGGCTTTGGGCTTGTGATGACTAATTAACATTTATAAAAGTCTCAGAGTAGTTTCTAGACATTTTAATTTTGTGGAAGACTTTACACAGGTTGATTTTAAACCTAAGTGTTTTAAGTAACAGAAGTGTCCTATAACTCTGTGAGCATTGCTGTTTCATATTAAGATATGTATCTCAGTAAAGTATGTACTTGGGGCTGAAGAAAAATCTCATAATCTTACATTTTAATAGACTAACTCTTCTTCCACGGGGGTAGGCACAGAAAGGAGAGGGCACGAAAGAGTAAGTGATTTGCCTAGACTGACACAAGTAAGTGACATCTAAACTGAAAATCACATTTTCATTCTCCTGTTGGCTAAATTCAGAGGCCTTTTAAACTAAAAGTCAAAACTAGATTTACTACTCCACCCAGGTCCTCTGTAAGATTGAGACAATATGGTAGGACAGATTACAGAATTGTTGTAATGATTTACAACTCGGCAGAGTTCCATATGGAAAGTGCTCAGGTACTTCTAGAAGACGGTTGCCCTATTGCCCTACCACTTAATCGAAAACTAAGAGATAAGTGTGCTTATCTAGCCTACTGGAGGCCCTGAGTTCAGTCTCTACCAAATGGTGGATACGGAAGAAATGAAGTCTACAAATTATTTTCCTCTCTGCTTGTTTTCTACCAATTTCCCCATGAATTTTATAGTTTTTTTTTTTTTTTTTTTTTTTTTTAATGTAAGACCCTCTCTCGGGGGATGTGTGAGATTAAACTTGTACTTTTCATCTCTAAAAGGAAGATTTAGATTGAGTACAAGGAGTAAAATTTCCAAAAGCAGAACTAGTAGAAATAGACCACCTCAGGAAGAGCAGGTTAGCTGTGGCTGATTAGTGCCTGCACTGCTTTTTCTCTTCAACCCAGTACCACATGCCCAAAGCTGTTTAAAATGATATTAAGATGAAGATCCTGGTAGGATCCTAAGTCACCTATATTGTTTTTTTGGTCTTGGAATTTTTGGTTCAGGTTTTTAAAGTATAATAGTTAAATGAATTGATGTAATGACAAATGAAGTATAATTTTTCAAGATGAGGAAAATCACTTCCCTGAATATTGCCAATATAGAGAACAGAGCTTAATATTAAAGGTGAATGTGCCGCTGAAAAGCATGCCTAGTTCTACAGTGAAGTCATACACCCTCTCCCCATCCCCAGACTTTCCCCTGAGGCTCTCGGTTGAGTGTAATGAGGATTATATATCTTATAATAATTATAGAGAGGTCTTTCCATATTTTAGTGAAATGGAAAATACTGAGGTCCACCAAACTATGAGAGTTATATGCAAAGCTTGACAGATGTTGCATGCTGTCCTCAGTATTAAGAAAACTACCTGGTCACTGCTGTCCTTTCAGCTGTCACCTCCCTGTTCCTTGCACACAACCCTTATTAAATCAGAAAATCTGCTTGTTGTACAGTGATGTGTCTTGAATATCCCCATTAGTGTGCTGTAGTTACCCCAGGCTTGCATGTTAGCCTTCAGTTTAATGGCCTTTTTTATGTTCATTCTTTTTATTTTATTTCCCATCGTGGTTTTGTTTATTTCTTTTTTGTTTTTCTGTTCTCTTTAAAAAACCGTCGTGGTTTGCCCTTCATATTCCCCAATGTTTGCACATGACAAGATGTTGCCATCCCAACATTACCTCCCACTTCACTGACCAGTGCCACTACTGACCATCTAGCACCAGCCACAACGGGACCACTGCCTTCAGCTCCTCGGGACGTCGTGGCCTCCCTGGTCTCTACCCGCTTCATCAAATTGACATGGCGTACACCTGCATCAGATCCTCATGGAGACAATCTCACCTATTCTGTGTTCTACACCAAGGAAGGGATTGCTAGGTAAGTGCTGTGTGTTCAGAGCCTACGTCTTCTTACACCTCTGCCTGATCATGGTCACCCTGCTTATTGTGAGGGTTTGTACCAATTTTCAGTCCAGAAAATAAGATTATTGAAGTGTGTCTTTCCTAATGTTATTTAGATCATTATATAAACACATTGAAGTCCTAGTATTTTTTCTATGTTTCTGAAATAATGGGAGAAAGCAGAGAGATCTGTTTCAGTGGAAGCATCCAGACACAGCGGGGACCGTGCCTAGTGTGTTCTGTTTACTGGTTGTAGTTCAGAAACTCAATCCAAAGCAAACCAATATGCGTGCTGGAAAAACATTGCCACTGAAACGTCTCTAACACTAGAACTATGTACCTTTCTCATAAGATTCATTCAGCACAGAAATAAGAAGTGAGACAACAAAACCTCTCAAAACCCAAACTCAAACCCGGAGTGGAAAGACGTAGCAGCAGCACATGGACCTGAACGAGTTACTGTGTCAGTGTCAAATTACCTACAGGTGACTTTGACATGTAATTGCAAATGTCATGTAAGTTCACAGAAGGAAGAGGCATCCAGTTATTCCTATGTACTGTGCACACTATTGCTACTATTTTTACTTTGCTTTATTAATACATCTGCCTTAAATACATTTCCAACCAAATAATTATGCCTGGTTTTTTAATCTATCACACCTAGGTGACACCCTCAGACCTCCCCTAAATGCCCACATACAAGTTCTTATTCACTTTTACACTGTATTGGAGCCAGTGTGTCCCAGTGCCATTTGTTAAATTCTCAGATTCTACAAATCTGATGATGGCAGCTAGAAGTGGGTTAGGCTAGACAGTTACAGTGACAGTCCCAACAACATAAGAGTTCAATTTTCGTGTCTGGCATGAGGATGGTGAGACCGTAAAGCTCACCTCCCTAACCCAGAACTCTTGGTAGAAATTAGTATGAGGTTAAAAATAAGATGTACATCTGGAAGCAAATGTTGGTATGCCAGCAAGAGTCTGGGCATGAATGAAAATGGACCATTTTAGCCTCTTGAGCAATTGTGCCCTCTGACTATATTAACAGTTTGTAGTTAGCAGTATTTTGAGAGCACTTTTCGAGGTTATAATAGAAGAAAGGGGGAAGCCAGAGAACCAGCAGGTATGTTAATCTAGGCATAGCAGTTGATATCCTGTATGAAGATAAGAACAGCTAGTTACCGTGGGTAGGGCGAATATGGTAAATATATTAAAGAAGATTCTTTAAGAGGTTAAGTTTTGAGTTAGGCACAGTGGCACATGCCTGTAATCCTAGTACTCAGGAAGGCAGATCTCTGTGAGTTCTAGGCCAGCCTGGTCTACAAAGTGAGTCCAGGACAGCGAAGGCTACACAAAGAAACCCTGTCTCAAACAAACAAACAAACAAACAAATGAACAACAAAAAAAAAGAAGCTAAGTTTTGTTACTTCATTAAGCTTGATTTCTGAATACAAGCAATGAAGGAATAAAAGAAATCTAAATGAAGCAACCATGTTATGATTGTTTTTATAATATAAAAGGCTTATTCAACTTTCTTGAACTTATATTTATCATTTAAAAACCAAGGATAAATTATTTTACACAGTATAATAAAAATACAGTGTAAAAATGTAGGCCACTGCCCTAGAGGCAATTTTTCTCTACTTCTGCATTTAAAAATTCAACCACCAGATGGCACTACAGGCCTTGGTCATAAGTAGTTCTATTAGGTAACTAAGTTGTCCAGAGGGTCCTTTGCCTGCCTGCCTGCCTTTATGCCTATGAAATATTTGTCCTTTTTTACTTTTTAAAAGCCTCTATTTTAAACATCAGTTCTTTTCTGGCACTGGCTTTTTAATGAAGAGTTGAGAGTTACTCCCACTGTTACTATCATTTTCAAGATGGATAAAGCATTAGAGTTATTATTCTAGTTCTAGGGTACATATTATGGATACCAGGCCAAATCAGAGCTGTTATCTTATGATTCATGATCTAATACTTATTTCTGTATTTTAAAATAGTGACTTTTTAAACATTATGTAAGTAAGTGTTTTGCCTCTAAGCGTTACTTTCTGGCACTTTTAAGAAAAAGTTGCCCACCCTGTCTCATTCTTTCATTAAATACCTAAAGAAAGTAGAGCGCAAACAGAGCTGCTAACTTGATCATAGTCTCTTGGCAGGCTAACAGCTTTGCCATAACTGGAATTCAGTTTCCTAGCTTCTTGTCCAATACTGTTTTAATATAAAATATCCCTTTTTCTTTCTCATTTGATTGAGCTGTAATATTCAAACCTCAACTCCATTGTAGCGTCACAGATATTCTAAGAATAGTCTTTTCTTATGTTCACTGGTTCCTGGCCTGAAATTGCCATTTTTTCCCCCTGAAGAGAAGCTTGGTTCATATAGACCAGTCTATTAGAACCTCTCAGATGGTGTTTTCCACTCTGGGAATCATGCTTATACTGACTTCCTTTTTATAGCAATGATTCTATCGAAATTTGTTTCAGATTTTTAATAATGCCACTGATTTCTCCAAATTCCTCACCTTTCAGAGAGGAAAAAACAAAAAAGATACACACACTTTCAGCAATATAAGACTTACACATCAGAAAGAAAATTTTTATTCTGTATGTGTGTGAATCTCCTGTGTGTGAGCATTCTGCTTAGTGCCTGTATAGTATGTGAACATGAATGAGACAGTCTTATACTTCAGTTTCAAGTAAAATACCATCCCCAGTTGTTTTTCTAGGAGAGATATCATTTAAATTTTTATTTATAGGTGAGTCATAGGCTGTGCTCTTTAGAGTTTTTAGTTTAGAGAAAATAGTCTTTCCCATTAAATGAAGTCATCGATGATCAAAACAAGTTTCAGAAACCTCAAGAAATCAGTTGATTTGCTTCCTCTAAGTCTGGTAACTTAGAAGTTTAGACAAAGACAAAATAGTATTGTTGTGTATCTTAGGTATTGCTAAACATTAATATTTATTACTATAATATTCTTCTCAGGTGACCTAGCCAATTACAATGTAACAACCTCTGTATATATTGTGACTACTTTGTTTTACTGATTCATTTTTTAAAAATTTTAATGAAAATTTAATTAAATTGTTTCCTCTTTCCTTTTCCTCCCTGGAACTCTTCCATTGTCCACCTTCCAATTCATGGCCTCTTCTTTGTTATGTACACACACACACACACACACACACACACACACACACACACACACACACACACACACACACACACCCTGCTGAGTTGTATGTGTGTATTTGGTTATAATCAGTAATGTTTAAGCAAGATCACCCATAGCTTGCCAGGTATTTATAACTCACTTTTCTGCCAGTCTCCATATGCTGTTCTGCCTGGTAACCCATTCACTTTTGAAAGTAAGTGACTTAATGACCAGATATTTCATATGAGCCAGAAATTGAAACTATTTAGAGCTATGCTGTATTGATCAGTTTCTTTCCAAACCCTTCTTTATCCAAAGGGAGCGTGTTGAGAATACCAGTCAGCCAGGAGAGATGCAGGTGACTATTCAAAACTTAATGCCAGCAACTGTGTACATCTTCAAAGTTATGGCTCAAAATAAACATGGCTCTGGAGAGAGTTCAGCTCCTCTACGAGTAGAAACACAGCCTGAGGGTAAGTCTTTCACCTGTCCATTGGCCTCACCCAAAAGGGGACTATTTGGAGACCTGTCAGCTTTTTGTCTTGCATGATGGTTTCAAGCCCCTTCTAAATGGGAAATTGAATTTCTGTTGAACATAGCAAGCAATAGGACAGTGTGTTTCTATTTCCCCTCATGTTTATATTGCACTGATGTTTTAAGGCTTAGTTCACAAGTCTTGAGCAACCTTTCTTCTGATCCTATGTACTCTTGTATCTGGATCCTGAGATAGATACATCATCACTTCATTCCTTCTCTTGTGTTTATTAATATATCTTGCTTATTTTATGGATAGCTTCTATAAGTGGTTATTTATAGTTGTTGCCCACTAGCATGCCCTGTGTTAGCATACCTAACTAATTAGAAGTTCTTGGTGCTTTTACTTTGGATCTGCATTCTTTTGTGCTCAATAATGTTGCCTCTGATTGTTGTCTAAGGTTTTCTGTGACTAAGGCAAGTGTCAGGTTGATTTATATTATAAATTTCCTGTATTCCTTAACTTTTGGTTGTAAACTATAGGCCTGAATTTACAAGAAATATAATATTTTACTTCTTGAAATTTTTGAGCTTTCACTTCTCACCACAAGCCATATTTTCCTCAAAATGTTCTCTAGTTAATATTTACTGTACCTACATTAGCTTTTCTGTGTTCATGAGCCTAAATAAAAACAACTTTGTTTTAGTAGGGAGTATGTGAGATACATTTGTAGAAACTTCCTATCTGGGAGCACAGAAGAATGAATTTACCAATTACAGAATAGAAAGAATTCAGAAATTTTATCTGGTGAACGGAATATGGGCAAAAAAGTTAAGAGCCTTCATTTTTTAAAATGTTATAGCAAATTACTTATCAAATATTTGAGTGCCTCCTATACTGAGTACTATACAAAATACTAGAGATACAGATGGTGAACAAATAAGATTTGTCCTGGATATAGGCCCCTAAGCTGATGGGTAGTTCAGGCTTCATGTGGGTCCTCTGTTGAAGGAAGCAAGGGCACTCTCTCTCTCTCTCTCTCTCTCTCTCTCTCTCTCTCTCTCTCTCTCTCTCTCTTTCTCTTTCTCTCTCTCTCGCTCTGTCTCTCTCGCTCTCTCTCGCTCTCTCTCTCTCTCTCTCTCTCTGTCATGGAATTTCTTGCTAGCTTTTCCATGACTTCCCCCGGCAGGACTGCCTTGCCAGGCCACAGGGAAAGAGGCTGTGCTCAGTCCTGATGCAATCTGATGAGCTGAGGTGGGTGGGGCTCCCCTTTTCTGAGGAGTAGGGAGAGGGGACAGAGGAGAGGGAGGGTGGGACTGGGAAGTGAGGAGGGGTGGGGATACCACCAGGATGTAAAGTGAATGAATAAGTAAATAAGACTTGTCCTTGAGGGTAAGCAATAATAAATATTGGTCACATAGTGATGGATACTGAAGAACATGAATCAATGCTAGGCAAGAACGCAAGAGCCATGAGGAATGCGCATTCCTATTACAGAGGAAGGGGTGCTAAATTTCATAGTTGACTATGTTCAAATTAAATATAGGAATTATCTATTAGATTTCAGGCTTCATTGCCCTTCATTAGCTTTTAAGTGCAGGCACCATAATTGAGAGATACTGGAGTAGAATTCAGAGCAAAGAGGAATTTATATAAAAAATATATAGAAAGGATCCTGGGAAAGATGGGGCCTGAGGTTGACCTTAAAGCATTTGACATAGCACAAGCATTCTTGGGGAAGAAAGCTGCATGACCCAAATCCCAGAAATAGGATCAAACAGTTCACATGCAAAGTGAGTCATGATGAAAATGAAGGAAGGACCACTAGATTTGATCTGGTGCAGAAGTCTGCCCTGGGGCTGTGAACCTTCTGAAAATGAAAATACCTGTGTGTCTTTATATATCCACATTCCCCCTTGGAAAAAGACTATAGCTTTCATGAACATTTCAGACTTTGTGATCAAATTGTTGAAAACCACTGAACTAGAAGAATCATCGTCAAATTTAGAAGCAAAAGAGAAGACATAAAGTGGCCTTATTGTGTACCTACTGTGTGCCTTTCACTGTGTTGGGCAGTTCAAACATAAAGAATAGTAAGCCTTGAATTCTGTCTACAAGGAATTTACAACCTAGTACCAGAGACAGTAGTGTGAGGTGCTGCCATCACATGGAAAGACACAGCACAATAATTTGTTTAAGAGCTTTGGTTATGAAAGAGTAGTTAAATGAGATGATAAGCAGGAGGAACAACTGGTTCTGATGAAGACATTTCAAATTTGTAACATGTGACAACATATGCCAGGAGTGAAGAGGGACTTGCACCTCCTGAAGGTGTGGGGTGTGTGGAGAGGCATGATGTTAAACTAGCCTTTGAGGAGTAAGTCAACTTAAAACTTCTGTTTGTTATGCTGCTGTACATCTGGTTTTGAAAGAATCATTAGTGCCTTCTTAAAGGATCATATTTACCTGAGCTTAACCAATGAATATACTGAAAGTGATATCAAGAGAATTTGTGAACTATTCTGTTTTCCTCTCTCTTTAGTTAAGTTAGAAGACAGTTTTCCACCGCAGCGGACGTGTCACAAACCCCACCTATCTGGCTACACAAACTGTGCTGTCAACGTTGAACAAATAGCATAATTCAATACTAAATAAAGCAAATAAAGCAAATAACTGTTAAAGTAACTACACTCAGATCTTTCCACTTGGGTGGCAAATCAAAGCTTATGGCATAGTGCTGTTGTTTGAGAAAGCCAGTTTTTAAAAACATTTTCCCTTCCTTGGCCTTAAATCTAATGGTATCTGTAATAGTAACATTAGTACTAGAAACTTATTTTCAAATACAGAATGTCTTCCAAAGTATAAGCCTGAGCAGCCATCTAGGATTTGTGTACTCTTGCCAGAAAAGAATATTCTGAAAGTGTTGATGGATGAGCCATTGTGGAAGATAAATCAGGGTCCAACAGAGGACCAGCCACCCCACTGAAGATTCTGTCCTAGTCTCCTTACTTATCTCCATGAGATCATGTTTTAGACTAAAAAAGTGACCAATTTCTGGCTCCACCATTATAAATTTCCTATCACTTGGAAAGGTTCTTAACCTCAAAATTCATGGGGATACTTTTCATCTCATTTGGTTAGTGCTAAGATTAACTGAGAAAATAAAAGAAACATGTAATATGTTAACTTTATTGAATGTTCGACTTGTAACCATTAGGTAAATGGGTGGCTGTTACTCAAGTTGATGATACATATATTTTTCACTGGTTTTGTTGCTTTGCTGCTTCTGTGCCATGCATGTGTCCACATATCCTTCCTAAACGTGGATCTGACTGTTCATGTTCATGTTCACTGCCTGTGAGAGAAAATCTACACTCCATAGCAGGACATCAAAGGTTCCTCTGCCTGGCTCTTGTTTCCAACGTTATTCCTCCTACATCTATCCTGTGGTACAACCATACAAATCATGTACATTCTTTCCACTTATCACCCTGATTGCCCCAGTGATAAATAATCTTCTCCCTGATGTCTGAGAAAACCATTTGTTTGCAATACCAAGAAATCTTCACCAGCCCTTCTCTTCCCTTCCCTAAGCAACTCTCCACACATCAGAATACCCTATTCCCGATTGTTTCATACAGCTACCATATGAGTCTGTCAGGATTTACTTACCTGCCTGATTTCTGTGCTATACTGGGAGTTTTTTATGAAGGAGGCTTCTGCCCATGTCTGTTCCCAGGACCTGCTTAGTGTCCCAAAGGAGAAAGATCTCTTCCAGTGTTAGTTGCTTTCCTGAGTTGTCTTGACCCTCTATAAAATTAGAATTTGGGCCTGGGGAAGAGGACTCAGTGATTCAAGTACCATATTTGTTGTGCACCTGAATTTGGATTCCCCAGCACCCACATAAAGCTGGGCACACAACTGCAACTTCAGCCAAGGGATGAGGAAGGGGGCAGGTGGATCCCAGGAGCTCTGATCCTTCAGCCTAGCTGAAACAGGTAAGGCTCAGGTTCAGTGAGAGACCCGTCTCAAAAATTAAAGGTAGAAAGTGATGGGAGAAGAGAGCTGACATTAACCTGGCTTCCATACAGGTCCGTAGTATTGAGTGTATAACACACATGTACTTTTGAGAGCTTATAAGGCACAAGAGTTCTTTACTTTTTTTTTTTCTTATTTTTAATACATTGAAGATACTTCATTTGTGGCTTTGAGTTTTATAAAAGAAAATGTGTGTGTCCTAAAAATACTTCAATCAAATCAGTTGTCTTTTTAGCTTTTATTGTTCCTGAAACATGGTCATTATAACAGTATTGTTGAGAGTGGCTATTATGAACTGCAATAAATCTGATATATATCTTGATCTCTTTAAATTTTCTTTTCAGTTCAGCTCCCTGGCCCGGCACCTAATATCCGAGCTTATGCAACATCACCTACTTCTGTCACTATCACATGGGAAACACCGTTGTCTGGCAATGGGGAAATTCAGAATTACAAATTGTACTACATGGAAAAAGGGACTGATAAAGAACAGGTATAAAATGACTTTTTAACTTTTTTTTTCTTTTTTTAACCATTGGTTTCTAAAAACTAAGGGATTGAAGATACAGCTCAGTGGTAGAACAATTGCCTAGTATACACAGATAATGCCAGTATTGTTCCCCCCACCCCAAAATTTTAAAAAGTTCTGTGGTTAGTTGAAGAAATCATAGATGGGGGAGATAAATCGGTAATTAAATGTTAGTGGTATCTGTTGTTGTACTAATATTTATTTTGTAGATTTTACCAGAAAGGGTTACTAAACATTAAATAATATTTCTGAATAAATTGCTATTATTTATGATTAACTAATCTGCTTTTACTATAAATAATATTCTGTAAGAGAGTTAAAACCATATTGTGCAGAATTTGTTTAGTTGTTTTGTAGTATTTCTTTTGGCTTGTGGTCTGTTTTTGTATGTGTGTATGTGTGTGTGTGTACACAAACAGTATTCTATTTCATTCAAGGATGTTGATGTTTCAAGTCACTCTTACACCATTAATGGGCTGAAAAAATACACAGAATATAGTTTCCGAGTGGTGGCTTACAATAAACATGGTCCTGGAGTCTCCACACAAGATGTTGCTGTTCGAACATTATCAGATGGTGAGCTTTTTTTCTTTGCAACAAAATACCATTCTTAGCACCCCTAATCATTAGTAAAATCATGTGCTTTGATGTGAAGAAAGTTCTGTTCGTATCCTCATTGTACCTCTTGCTGATCAAGTCGCTTAACTTTTTTGAGTATTTTTTTCTTACGTGTAAATTTCTTGTAACACCAGCTTTGTTATAAAATATGAAACTTGACTAGAAAGCACAGAGCACCTGGTGTCTAATATTAAATGGGTTCTCGGGGGTTTTAGTACTGTCTTTTGTGGAGGGACGTTCTGTTGCCTCTGTACAGCACAGACCATTTTATGCTTTTTCGAGACAGGGTTTCTCTATGTAGCCTTGGCTGTCCTAGACTCTTTGTAGAGCAGGCTGGCCTCGAACTCATAGCGATCTTCCTGCCTCTGCCTCCCACGTGCTGGGATTAAAAGCATGTGCCACCACAGCCGGGTTTTTTGTTGTTTGGTTTGGTTTTGATTATATTTAAATATTAAAAAGCTATGGTTTGACTGTCTTAAGCAGATGATCAAACATTACATCACTAGTAAAGAATCACACATATGTACCTGATTTATATTCCATGGAGAAAGACACAGTCTTGCTTCTGGAGTTCTCTACCCAAAACATTTAACTTCAGTCTAAATCATGATGCAGCAAGCAGACATGTTAAATTGAGAGAAGTTGTGCACCTTTTTTTTTTTTTTTTAACTTTAAAAGGTGGCCTCAATTCTTTTATTTTATTTTATTAATTTATTCGTATTACATCTCTATTGTTAGCCCTGCCCCTGTTTCTTCCCATTCTTCCCTCCCTCCCACTTCCCCCCTTCTCCCCTCCCCTGTGTCTGTGATTGAGGGAGACCTCCTCCCCCTATATATGCTCTTAGGATATCGAGTCTCTTCTTGGTAACTTGCTATCCCTCCTCTGAGTGGTGGGCCTCAATTCTTAAAATGTATTATTAATCTTACAGAAAAATCATCAAAATTAAAGAAGAGTAAGATACAGGCTATAAAATATGTGTGATCTTTGGTTCCTAGATACTGGAAACAAAAACATATATATAGGACAGGGCCAGAACACTTATTAGATATGTTTAGTATTAAGCATGTAAAATATTAGACATGTTATTTAATATCATTTTTTATCAAAATTGCAGCTTTCAAATGTGATTGGTGTGTTTTAGTTTTGTTGGAGCCTATTTCAGAGTGATCTGTCACAGTGGCTTGCAGCCATCTCTCAGATAATTCAGAAACAATATGTGGTAGATAAAGCCTGTGCAATTTTTCCTTTTCTTTCTTCTTCTTTTTTTTGTTTTTTAGATTTACTTATTTTATTATTTACACTGTATTCTGCCCACATGTGTGCCTGCAGGCCAGAAGAGGGCACCAGATCTCATTATAGATGGTTGTGAGCCACCATGTGGTTGCTGGGAATTGAACTCAGGACCTTTGGAAGAACAGACACTGCTCTTAATCTTTGAGCCATGTCTTCAGCCCACAATTTTTCATTACATACTTATAATGGAAAAAATAAAGTACATTTTGCGAAATGTTAGTAATTAGTGAAACCAGAAGAGGAGAATACAATATTCATTGTACTGTTTTTTTTCCTTTGGAGTTGACAATTTTTCAGATAAAAAGGAGGAACGAAATATAAATTATAGTTGGAATACCCAACTGCATAAGCCAGTTCGTCATGATTTGGGGAAAAATTGAGAGCAAAAGGCTTTTACAGCCTTTTAAGTCTACATGTAAGCCAAATTTTAACTCTACTTAGATAGGTTGGCCTACCGATCACAGTACCATGGAAACTGAATGCTAAGTTTCTTAACATAGGGGTTTAAGGCAGCACTTAAGAGTAAGGTAAATCCCAGGTCTTAGGCCAACTAAAAGGAATACCTGATAAAGTAAACTGCATGAAGTTCATCTGTAAATAACACCTGAAATGGAAGCATTCCTGTGAGAATGCTGTCAGGAATGAGTACCTGCCACATAGTAGCTTACAACAAACCTTAGCCGTGAGGGTGGTGAGGACACAGTCACACGTTATGTTGAATATCTGTATGGCTAAGTCACTTCTCAACATGGAAATGTTTTCAGAACAGGCTGGGTCTACCCTAGACCTCTACAGCTGAATCGCTGACATGAAGCCCGTGTAATTTTCTTAGGCACACGTTAGAACAGTGAACAAGGCACGTTCAGTTCAGTAGGCCCTGATTTTGATATGTGGTCACCAGAGGATAGAGAAGCGAAGGTAAGAAGGGCTAGATTAGCGTTCGATGGGTAGAAGGCAGCCTAGTCAGGTTTGCTGGAGTTTTCTTTGCTGTCTGTCGTCACGTGGAGGGAGATGTGGGAGGGTATGTGCACCATCACTTTCGCATGCTCTTGTGTTAAGTTCCAGTGTATTTTAGTCATGCAGCTGTTTCACCCCCATACCCAAACTCTTCACATCTAAGTGCATGCTGTCAGTCTGATACACTGCTGCCTTGGGAAGCCAGATAGTTCACTTATTGCAGCTTTCCTTTTTAAAATATTTTTCTCTTCTTGAGAATTGCCTTCTAAACCACTTTAGGAAGTCTCCAAGAAAGCCAAACTTGCTGATGTGTAGCCATCTTTTCATTTTGGTCCATATTATTACTACCTAGTATGGTCATGTGCCACATTTATTAGACTTGGTTCTAGAAAATGTGTGGCTGTTCCCACAGTGGGCGTTCAGCATATGTTTAAGTTTTAGAATATGTTCAAAGTCTAGAAAAGATTAGCATATAGGGCAGTGGTTCTCAACCTTCCTAATGCTTCAGCCTTTTAACACAGCTCCTCATGTTATGGTGACTCCCAACCATAAAATTATTTCATTGCTACTTCATAACTGTAATTTTGCTACTGTTATGAATTGTAATGTAAATATCTGAAATGTAGGATATGTAATATGTGACCCTTGTGAAAGGGTTGTTTGACCCCCAAAGGGGTCGTGACCTGCGGTTGAGAACCACTGGTCTAGTGTTTCAAAGCCACTCTCTATATCTCTGACACTAAGTATCTGATTTCCAGATTTACAGCCCAATTTGAGTAAGGGTGGATGCTCATATGAAAGGGCTTACCTTAAAACAATGACTCAAGCGTGGCCACACTTCGTCCCCTAGAGCTATCAACATAAGACAGCGTTAGCTGGGTTGAGACCTTCTAATCACATAATTGGTATTGGAGATGTTCATTTGCGTTCAGACTCACCAAGAACAAGAACATAATGGGTGCTATATGGATGATTGACTTGTTTCTCTCCCCCCCCCTTTTTTTTTAATCTGTCTAGTTCCTAGTGCTGCTCCTCAGAATCTGTCTTTAGAAGTAAGAAATTCAAAGGTAAGTAAGGCTTTGCTTCTCTTCACTTTACTGGCATACTGAGCCTCAGAGGGATGTAGAGCCAGAATTTCCTGGGCAAACATCAGAAGAGTGAATGCCAATATTGTAGTAACTCATTTGCTTTTAAAAATACTAACCTGATAAATTAAAATGTAACTGAAAATACCTTAATCAAACAGTAAAATAAGACAGCATAGGTATAATAAAGCTGGGCTAAGGACCCCACTTGCTTATTCTGTTTCTTTCTCTGATGCTAAAACTTCTTTAGCTTTACTACAAAAAGTTTTTATTTTCATGTAAATGTGACATTTTAAATATAAACCATACAAAATCATGCAAAAAAAAGTAAGTTACTTATGATGACATGATGCCAGTATAAAGCAAAGACAGGTAGGTGTAGATTTGGTTATCTGTTCCCAGCATCCCTCCTGGTTCAGGTTCATGCATATCAACCATGCATGCCTTTCAGATACCACCCCCGTCCCCCACCCCTATACCCCACCCCTATACCCCACCCCTGTCCCCCACCCCTATACCCCACCCCTGTCCCCCACTCCTACCCCCACCCCTACCCCCTACCCCTATACCCCACCCCTACCCCCCACCGCCTGAGCAACATAAGAATTATTTTCAAAAGGTACTGTGGGATGCCACTTCAGGAAACATCCACTTCTGTTCCATTTTGGAGTGTTTGTTTGTGTTTCTTGACAGGGTCTTACTATATGTATATAGTTCAGACTGGCCTGGAATTTACTGTATAGCCCAGGCTATCCTCAAACTTGTAATCCTGCAGTTTATGTCCCAAGATTTGGGATTGCACCACTCCTGTCCATAGAAATTATTTAATTACAGCTAATTTACATTCAAGATGGGAAATAATTCTTACATCAGTAATAGTTTACTTCCTAAGCCATATGCTTCTGACCTTCTATTTTCCTTCTAAAAACCCTTCTGGGGCCTCTGATGTTTTTATTCAGACTAAATACTTAGGAGATCAGTCTAGACACAAGCAAGCTCGTGCGAGCTGTGGTCTTGGGCTGAGTGCACACCAGGATAGATATTATGTAGACTAACCCCAAATCGTAGACTTAAAACATGAGGCCATTTTGGTGGTTTCTCTTGTAACATGGCTGTCAAGTATGAATTTTTGTAGATGACAGCATCATGTCACATGCCTGGTGAAGTATACTGCTTTAGAACGTAATCTCTCCTCAGAGAGGTTTGGGGTTTTTTAATTAAAGTTTTGTTTGTTTGTTGTATTTTGTTTTGTTTTGAGATAGGGTCTCACTGTGTAGTTCTGGTTGGCTCTGAACTCACTATATAGACCAGGCTGGCCTCAAACTCATGGAGATCTACCTGCCTCCGTCTCCCATGTGCTGAGATGTGTGTCACCACGTGTCACAGACCTGCTCAGTCGGGCATAAGTCTTTGGGAATGGGGGTTCTCGAAGTGTCGGTGAACAGAGATAAGGCGAGTGACAAACAGACACAACCACACAGATGACTTTGTGTCTGAGTGTATTTTGTAGCCAAGCAGTCTAAGTTTTTAAACATTTATTTTAAAAGCGGGGAGGGGAGTTGTAGTTACAGTTTTTTCACAGAGCAGATTTAAGGAAGTCAGTGAGCACTAAAGCATGCACAGTACAGGTATAGAATGCAGAGTTATTGTGTTGTCATATTTTGAATTATAACTTTGAATGTAACAATACAGGTCCCAGAACACACAGCAAAGACGTCATCACTTCTAAGTTACTGGCTTGATATCAAATGTATGTGTTCCCTTTGTCCAGGGTCAGTGTTCTCTCCCTAATGAAACTTATGTCTTGCACCTGTGTGCCAAGACAAGTTTTTTTGTTTTGTTTTTTTTAAGTTCCCTTTTCTGATATCTGAGTGCCATTATCTGGAATTTTTTTAATACTGTATTTCTTTGTAAGCCATAATATAACTAATTAACTAATGGTTAATTCTTAGTCATGTTACTTTTAGTAAGTGGAAGTGAAGTAGAACTACTCTGGACCTGGACCATCCCTGGCTGTAGTCTCAAGTTAGGGTTGTCTCATAGCAACATTCATGCCTGAAAAGTCCTGGTTTTGGGAGTAGAGTTAAGAAGAAAGAATAGATTTCAGTACAATGAGAGAAAAGAGCTGTGATTTAATTTCTCCTGACAGAAACATCAGCCCCAGTCTAGGAGACTCTTTCCTTTTCTGGGGGCGTAGCCTCAGGCCTGTGTAGTATTTGTCACGCAGACTCCACTGGAAGGGTCGTGACAACCACTCCCAGGAAGTTAGAGATATTTTGACTATTAAATAAGTAACTTGGTGAAGATTCAAGTACCTTGTGCCCTATATGCTTATTTTCCTCTTTCTACTGTGAAATTTGGTTTAATAGTATGTATAATTAGGACCAACCTTTTGTTGTATTCAGTCTTTTCCTTGTACTGCCTTTTCTCAGAGTATAGTGATACACTGGCAGCCCCCTTCCTCAGCCACACAGAATGGGCAGATTACTGGATACAAGATTCGTTACCGAAAGGCCTCCCGAAAAAGTGATGTCACTGAGACCTTGGTAACTGGGACACAGCTGTCTCAGCTGATTGAAGGTAAGCTGCTTTGCATACAGTCAGTGGCTGGAAGGCAGTTCTTCTTCAGATTGTATTATTATCCTAGTTTAAAACTGCTCTAAGCAGCTGTTTTATATACACAAATTACAAATGGTTCTATCAAGTTTTTAACTTGATACAAATTAATAGAAAAATACTCTTGTAGATTTCTCCATCTCTGAGAGGTTGAATTGTGTTTGATTTTTATTTCCTTTTTATTGTTCCCACGTTTTCTGAGTATATAACACGTATTTTGTAATCCAAAAATGTAAGACTGAATTGATAACAAAGCTTATAACATGCCAAACTCATGTGACCTGCAGAATATTTGAATAGCTTCAGTATTATAATTATATTTGGTGGTATGGATAGTGTAAAGTTTTAGAAAATTCTGTCAGAAATAGCTCTTTTGTATAGTTTTTCCTTTTATATACAATAGAAAAAGAGATATATCTTATAAACTAGACCCAAATGCATATCTAGTGAAGGATCATTCTGTAGATCACTAGGAATTCTCTTATACAACTGTAAGAAATAAAGTTGGCTAAGCAAGGACAGGACTCCTTCACAGGAGAATCTCTAGAAGCTGCCTCTGTAAGACAGGTATCGCTGAGGATAGAGTCTCGTGGTTGCTGACTAACGTAGGCAAAAGCAGGGTTGGTTATGCTCAGACCACAGCTAAGGAGCAGCTGAATTAAGCATTATCCAAAACCTCTGTAGACTAAAGGATAGCTATTTTCTTTAAGCATGTCGCTAGTATCCACAAAGTGAAAAGCTTTAACCTGCGTGAACTAACATTGGAAATATGTAAACAAAAACACATTCGTGGAGTCTTGAGCATTAACATGAAGCTTGCTAATGAATGTGCAAGACGGATTACTAAGAGTTTGTGTCAGACATCGAATTACACGGTTCATCTATATGGACAAATGGTTGTAGCACTTAACACACGTTACCCTATCTTTCTGTCTACTGTGTGCCTTAGTTTTGCTTTTAAAACTGTCAGTTATTTAGAGGGGAGAGGAACTCAGCCTTTTTGTACTTACCTTTCTTTTGCCTGTTCTTTCATATATTCTTACCCTTCTAGAGGGCACAAAATGATGACTGAATAATTGGATTCTTTCAGATCTTTATCGAGCCATGTTTGTTTTTATTCTAAGGTTTTGCCCATTGCAATTACAAACACGTGTAAAGTATTCTCTAGTACTTTCTGACAAAATGGTAATGGATAGTGGGCCTGGAGAGATGACTCAGTGAGTAAGAGCACTGGCTGTTCTTTTAGAGGACCTAGGTTAGATTCTCAGCTCCCACATGGTGGTCCACAACAGTCTAACTCCAGTCTCAGGCCTCTCTTGGCCTCTTAGGGCACCAGGCACACATGTAGTGCACATGCATAAAGGCAAACATGCACACATATAAGATAATAAGTAAAAGTAAGACTTTTTTAATGGGGAGGTAGTTTGACATGGGCCCAGCATTTGTTCCTCTTTCTGCCCTTGCTTTTTGTAGGCAAACAGATTTAGGAAGTCATGTACAGGGCAGAGCCTTCTATCTCTTTGCACTGTATGCCAGGATTGGTTGGTTACCTTAGCTACAGCATGCCTTGCATCCCAACCTAGTTACTTACATTCTTAATATCTGTTTATTGGGGTTCCTGTACCATGCTGCTATCCAAAGATCCCAATTATTTGGATATGGAGAGGTAGGATAATATTCATAGCACTAATGTTCAGTATCTTGTATCTAAGCACTCTAAAGATGTATGTGTGGATGGATGCATGACTGGTTATATTAATTATTGTCCTGTTTTGTGGTGGACTTTTATATGTGAGGCTTTGTTGCTTTTGCATTGGTAGATCACACACTTTATTAAAGCTGGTAGTAAATAAAGAGTTGCATAATAGAAAAGTTTGAGTTTTCTTCTTTTACTTACTATAAATACATTTGGACAACTGGTTATTGAAAAATAGATTTCTAGGCCATATTTGATGTTTAAATTATTTCTGCTGTGGTTATAGCAGGTCTCAAAGAACAGAGGTAGCCTGATAGGAGTTACGTCTTCACATTCTTTTCTGGGTTTTGGTGTCTTCTGAAACCAACTGATTCTGTTCCTTTGTAACAGCTTTTTCATTATCTTTGGTCATGGCTTGCCTTTTCACAAAATTGAAGAGATTGTACTAAATAATCCCAAAGATGCCTTTATGTTCTTAAAAAACTCTTAGCTTCCTGGGTGGATTAATCATTGCTGTTTTCTCCTAGGTGATATGGGCACTGAGAGCTACCCTGTGTTGTATTTTGCTTGTTCTTCATGAACTTATACTTTATTAAGCTGAGAATGAAGTTGGTCGGGTGAGAGGTTTCCTTTTATGGAAGACTGCTAACCTTTTGTCTTCTAAAGCTCTTGTTTCAGCTTATCTCTTGTTTGATTCTCAGGTCTTGATCGGGGCACAGAATATAACTTCCGAGTAGCTGCTCTCACAGTCAATGGTACAGGCCCAGCAACTGACTGGCTGTCTGCTGAAACTTTTGAAAGTGACCTAGATGGTAAGATTAAACAGTGCGCAGGAATGGCTCATGATAGATACATATTTTATCGCCAGCAAGTCTGATTGGAAAGCTCTCAAGTTCTGTGTAAGTCTGTGGACATAGGTATGTTGTACTGCTGACTTCCTGTGAAGTAACGGAGCTCCTGAAGGAGTTGTCTTCCAGGCGTTGTAAAGAAGTGTCAAAATAAGCAGGCTCAGAACAATAAAAATTACAGACATTTGAAGTTGGTTTTTTTTTTTTTAACCCAGGCCAATAAGTAAATAGATAATCTGAAATGTAAGGCTGAGCCACATCAACTGTGCTTGTATTTCATTTGTGCTCTCTTTTTTCCTGAGTCCTGGAGACCTTGTGGTTTTTTTCTTACCTGTTTGTTCAGTAAGTAACTCCAGATGGTTATGTGTAGGTTCCTTTAACAGTGCCAGTGCCAGATTTGGGGAGACCAAAGACCTGCATTCCTATTCTGAGGTTCAACTAAGGTAGCAAATTATGTCTTAAGTAATATACATCAAAGATGTGTTAAAGTGCCCCCCTTTAAAGCCTGTTAGTCATCTAACAAATGAATCAATTGTGGCTTTGGTGTCACTTTTTATGGATCATTGATGATTTAGGGAAATAAATAGTTGGTACCATTGTTGTAATATGATATTTGATCAACCTGTTGACAACAGGTTTCTAATTTGATGATGATGTACCTTTCTCCTTATAGAGTTTAGGGAATGGAAGGGGCAGCTGTTTGGTTTTATTTCCTTCTTAGAAAAAACTAAGCCATGGACCATATTTTACTGTAGTATAAATTCTCTTTGAATTCTTAGCCCAAAGTGGAGAGAAAAATATTTTGACAGATAAACATCACTCCCAAGGATAAGAAAACATCCTACAGGAAGTACATTTCATTTTCCTTTCTGCTTTTCTTCTCAGAAACTCGAGTTCCTGAAGTGCCGAGCTCTCTCCATGTCCGTCCACTTGTCACTAGCATCGTAGTAAGTTGGACTCCTCCAGAGAACCAGAACATTGTGGTTCGAGGTTATGCCATTGGCTATGGCATTGGCAGCCCTCATGCCCAGACCATCAAAGTGGACTATAAACAGCGTTATTACACCATTGAAAATTTGGGTATGTAAACTCGGGTAGAGGAGATAACCATGCATGTGATTCTTTCTTTTTAAATGTTATTACATTATAATTTTACTTTTACAGAAAAATTGTAGCACTTGTGGAATATAGAATTTTTCTATATTCTTCTTAGAGTCTTCACCCAGATTGTGCAGGATTAACATTTTTCCACATTTCCTGTATTTTTCCTGAAACCTACAAAAGTCAGTTGCAGACAAGATAACTCTCACTAATCATTAACATGACATTCTACTAAAAGTGTTCTAAATAGCCTAATTATTGGAATAAAGACATTAAAATTGAGACAGAATTTTCATCTGACACTTTCCTCACTGTTTTTTTTTTTTTTTTTTTTTTATGACAAAAGAAAAATGCTGTTTTCTGGCTCAGGATCAGTGTTGACTTGGTTATTGTGTCTCATTAGCCTTTGATTGAGAACCAGTTCTGTGTTTTGATTTGTTTTTTCCCTGACCTTGATGAATGAAATTTTAAACTACATACATAGGCTATTTACATCCCTCAAGTTTGTCTAGCCTTTCTGCATTCTATCTGGGCTTACATACTTTGGAGGGGAATGGCGTAGTGTCGAGATTTTGTCAGTACCTCATACTATACACACAGAATGATATCCTTTGCTTATTGTCACTTTCTTTTGTAATTAATATGTTTGATTAAGGAGATACTTTCATTTTTGCAACTATCTTGTTTCCATCAAACTCACCTAATTTAGCTTTAGCATATATATATAGTAGGTTGTCACTGGTGACTCTTAAGGAAGGCTCTTTTATTCACAAGTTGAAAAACTGATTCTGAAGTTTGTTTGTTTGTTTGTTTATTTATTTATTTTGGTTATTTGAGACAGGGTTTCTCTGTGTAGCCTTGGCTGTCATGGACTCGCTTTGTAGACCAGGCTGGCCTTGAACTCATAGCGATCCACCTGCCTCTGCCTCCCAAGTGCTAGGATTAAAGGCGTGTGCCACCACTGCCTGGCTGAATCTTATTTTTAAAAGCAAAGAATAATATAGCTATTTTTGAAAAGGAAAAAATTGGAAAATACATGCTACTTGACTTGGTGACAACTTACTAAGTTAAAATAATGGAGACTGTGTGGTATTGGTGTAAAGGTAGAGGTTGTACATTAAAATGAAATGATTCAAAGCCCAGAAGTAGATCAGTACTTAATATGGTCAGTTGATTTTTTAACAAAAGTAATGAAGTGATTCAATATGGAAAGGATATCTTTCTAACTAAGGGTATCTGAATAATTAATGTCTATATGGAAGGAGTTGAGAAGGAACCCTGTTTCTTATCCTATACCATATCAAAAACAAAATAAAACCTAAATACAAAAGCTGAACTATAAAACTTCTAGAAGGAAACATTGCAAAATTATTTGTAACCTTGAGATGGACAAGAACACCCAAAGAACAAGGTACCACAAATAACCATTAACCATAAAATTGACAAAGTGGGGTCAGTGAAATGGCTCAGCGGGTAAAGTATTTGCTGACAAACTGAGTTCAGTACCTCAGGACCCACAGGCAAGGGAGAATTAACTCCTGTAAGCTATCCTCTGAACTCTGTGCATATACATACACACATAAAGTACATATGTATGCTTTGAATTTTTTAATTGACAAAGCCAATTTCATTTAAAAAATTTAATATAGTTTATGTGTATGGGTGTTTTGGCTCGTGTATATCTGTTCACCACCTATGTGCAGTGTCCATTGGTCACAAAAAGGGCCTTAGATCCCTCTTTAGGCCCCAAAAAAGGCACTGGGATAGGAGTTAGAGATAGTTGTTAACTGTCATGCCGGTGTTGATAATCTAACCAGAGTCCTCTAGAGGAGTAGCCAGTGCTCTTAACTTCTGGTCCATCTCTCCACTCAATCCTTAATCAAAAACTTAAACTTCTACTTTTGAAAAGACATCAATAAAGATGAAAAGGCAAACCACAGATATGAAGAAAGTAACAGCTATCCAAATTTCTGATAGAGTTTGAGTCTAGAATATATAAAAATTCTTACAACTAGTAAAAAGAAAACCCAGTCAAAATGGATAAAAGATTTGGATAGACACTCTGCAAAAGAAGGCCTGTGAGTGCACAGTAACATGTATGGTGGTCAGTAAAGAAGGCCTGTGAGTGCACAGTAACATGTATGGTGGTC
>OU015749.1:113837077-113865814 GCA_907169655.1 Acomys percivali | reverse complement strand
GGTCAGTAAAGAAGGCCTGTGAGTGCACAGTAACATGTATGGTGGTCGGTAAAGAAGATACACGGGTGGAAAACACGCGTGTTAAAAGATGTTCAGCACTTTTAGCTGTCAAAGAATTGCAAGTGTAAAACTTCAATGAAATACCACTGTACATCCTCTAGAATTCTTACATATGCTGTTAAAAATTTGGCAGTACAACTACTTAGTAAAATAGAGATTTCTTATAAAGTTAGCTGTACAACTTAGCAATCCCACTCATAGATACTTAACCAAGAGAAATGAAAACACCCACTTAAAGGTTTGAAAAAATACTTATAATAGCCTCAAGGGGGAAATATTATAAATGTCTATCAATTAGTTAATAGGAAACTACTCAGTAATTAAAAAGGAATTAACTATCAGTACACACAGCAGCAGAAATGAGTGTAAGAAATGTGCTGAACAAAAAGCTAAACACAAGATAATATATACTGTGTTACTGTGTTTTTGCACGATTAAAAAAGAAAAACTTAAATACAGTGACAAATTTATGATCAGTGGTTGCATCCTGAATATTACGAATTGAGTTAAAAGCATAGCTACTTGGAAATATCTTAACTTCTGTATTTAGGTATTAATTACCTAGGTATATAAATTTATCAAAATTTAGTATCCATTTAAATACATTTATTTTATGCTAATTATATCTCATAGTTAATTTTAACAGCAAAAAATCAGAACCACTCATTTCTTATGATAATGAATCGTGAACTAGCAAGATGACTGTCTTAGGGTTTCTATTGCTGCGATGAAACACCATTACCAAAAGCAAGTTGAGGAGGAAAGGGTTTATTCAGTTTACATTTTCACACTGCTGTTCACCTCTGAAGTCAGGACAGGACAGTATGCTGAAGGCAAGAGCTGATGCAGATGCCATGGAGGAGTGCTGCTTACTGTCCTGCTTCCCATGGCTTGCTCAGCCTGCTTTTTTTTATAGAACCCAGGACCACCAGCCCAGGGTTAGAGCCACCCACATGGGCTGGGCTTCTCCATCAATAACTAATTAAGAAAATGCCTTACAGCTGGATCTTATGGAAGCAGTTTCTCATCTGAAAGGTTTCTTCCTTTCAGATACCTCTAGTTTGTGGGACAAGTTGACACAAGACTAGCCTGCACAATGACTCAGGGAGTAAAAGGTTCTTGCCACCAAGCCTGACAGTCTTTCTAGGAACCACATGATGGAAGGAGACAGCCAACTTTGCAAGTTGTCCTCTGACATCATACATGTGCTGTAGCATGTGCATAACCACTCACATATGCACACACACACATATAAGTGTAATATTTAAAGTTAATATAATGATGCTGGTGGTGGTGGTGAATTGATTTGGGTAGCTATAACTACCTTTCCAAATTGAATTTTCATTGTTAATATTTCTCTGAAAGAAAGAATTGTCTCTTAATTCATAATCTCTGCTGATGAATTTTTTAATTCAAACCATTGCTCTTTCCCAAGAACAGCTTTAAATGCTTCACAATTGAGTTACCAGATCTTTTATGGAAGAAAATCAGCAATAGTTTATAAATGTAATGTCAAAAACAAAATATACTTTCTGGTTTTCCTTCCAAAGAGAAATCAGCTGAACCCAAGAGGCTTCTCCACATGAGTAGTCTTACAAGCAATTGTTGGATAGCAAAGCCAAAGCTTTTCAGTGGATAAAAATGTCCCTGTGATGACCAGCGTCCTACTGTTTCTCTTATGAGACTTCTGAAGTAAAAATCCTTTGCATTTCATCAGCACTTAGTCCTGGACCTCCTGGAACTTTCAGTCTAGGGGAGAACCAAAGCAAAACACAAAAAACAATGAAGTAAGTTAAATGAAGTATGTTCAGAGAAAGGAAAGCTGAGGAAGGCACATAGAAATTTAGCTGAGCTTGAAAGATCTAACCAGAATAGTGTTTGGTGCAAAGTGGTAAGAAAGAACATAGAGTATGCGAAAAAGAGTAAGCAGTAGACTCTTAGAAAAGAAGTGTGTATTGAGAAATAGCAAAAACAAAATTTGTTTGGCATAAAGTAAAATATGTTTATTAACCTAACTTAATACAATATTGATAAAACATTGACTGGAAGAAGCAAACCAGAGATGAGGAAGTTCATTTAGGAATTTATTTATTCATCAAACTTAAGCTCTCTCCTGAACTTCATGTTCATACAACATCTGCCACTGGACACTACATCTGGATGTAGCCCAAATTCCATGCGGCTCAAAATTTAAACTAAAGTTGGTATTTCTTTTCCCAACCCCCACCCCCTTTTTGATCAGTTAACAGATTAATGAACACCTACAGTGTTTCCGACACTGTATAGAGAGAAAGCAAAGAAACAGACATTACACCACTATCAGAAACAGTACAATCTAAAAATATCTGAGACCTGGTCATGGTGACACACAAATGTAATCCTAGCAGTCGAGAAGTAGAGGCAGAAAGACCAAGGGTTCAAGGCTAGCCTACCTACATAACAAGTTCAGAGCCCACCAGGTCTACATGAAATCCTGTCTCAGTAACCCTAAATGATAAGGATGAGGATGGTGAGTCTACAGTGCTAAAGAGGAATGGGGTGGTATAGTGATGTAACTGGAGAGGTTACCAGTATAGGATGGAGCCTTCTGGGTGGATAGGTTTAGCCATGTATGGGGAGGGTAGAAAGTGCCCTCAGAATAGAGAATGGAGGGAGCCAGTGAAGAGGCAGCACTGAGAACAAGAAGGAAGCGGTGAATACAGAGTCAACAAGAACGGAGGTCTTAATGGCTCTCATGTCTCTGTCCTGAGCGTTCAGGGTGGCAGGACTGTGGTGGGGTCTAAAGTAGAGAGAACAGAAGAAGAGGAAAGATTTGAGACATTCTAGAGCAAATGCCAAACAGTTGAAGGTAAATGTTGGTACTCAAAAGGAATGTCTGTGTTGAAAGGATGTATTTGCAGGTAACAGCCTCTACAAGCTAATCAAGCCAAGGAGACAAGTGAAAAGGAGGAGTACAGAGACTGAAGAATGTGCCTAGAATAAACCTCAAAATTGTCTATTATGAGGCTCTGACTGTCCCCAGTCTCAGTGAATGACATCACTCTGTTGCCCAGTCATTTTTTCCCCTTGCCAGTCAAGTGGCAAGTTGTGTTGATTCCATCTGTTGTTACAGTTTGACATGGGAATACCAGATGCCTTGATACATTGCCCTTTATTATGTAGAGAGTAGGTGGACCACTAAGTAAAACATCTGTTTTGAGGTTTTTAAGTAACCTAAGCCACATGAGGTGTGGCCACCTTGGAAAACTTGAACAGCCACAGAATTTAATGGAACTGAACTTTGGAGTTACACATACTAAACATTGTCTGGATCAGACATATGATCAGAGTCTCCTTCCCTCAGTAAAGGTGAATGCTATTCCACCTGTTGCTTAACATCCCTCTTTCTGAATTTAAGAACATTTTGGAGGACCCTCTAGAGCAGTGGCTCTCAGCCTTCTTAATGCTGTGACCTATTAATACAGTTCCTCATGTGCTGACCCAACCATAAAATTATTTTCCCTGATACTTCATAATGGTAGTTTTGCTCCTGTTATGAATTATAATGTAAATATCTTCTGATACATGACTCTGAGGGGGTTGAGACCCATAGGTTGAGAACCACTGCCCTTCGATTGTTCTTGGTCTCCTTGCAGAATTACATTAGGCTATCAAATCCTGGGTCATGTCTTACCTAACCAAGAAGTTGACTGCTCTGGATGAGGAGGGTCTCTGGAATGTTGCACCTGAAGGCTTCTGGTACCCTGAAGCCTTACGTCATACAGTGAGCATCTTAAGCATTAGTAGACTCCAGGAGAGGAGGAATAGTCCACATCCACTCTGAAGACTACATACACCCAGGACACTGATGGGACTATTATTATTATTATTGTTGTTGTTGTTGTTATTGTTATTATTATTATTATTTCTATCTCTACATCTCTTCATATCCCCAAATAAGCAATCCTGTTTAAAATAAATAAATAATAAACTTTCCTTGAATTTTTCTGCAATTAGATAGACACTCTTGTGTTTTTTAAATCTGTAAAGAGCATTAAAAAATGTTTTGACTTCTTTCTCTCAGATCCAAGCTCTCATTATGTGATTACCCTGAAAGCATTCAACAACGTTGGCGAAGGCATCCCCCTTTATGAAAGTGCTGTGACCAGACCTCACACAGGTAGGGTGTCCGGTCTGTCTTGGCATCTGCACTTTCTCTACTGCTTATGTAGATTATGACCCAGAAGTCTCCCTGATAGATGTTCATGAAAGAAAAATACATGGCAGCTTGGAGTGCAGACTTGGAATGAGTGATAGGCTAGCTTTCTAGGTACAGAGTTGGTTCCTGTTTTGCTTATTTAAACTATTAAGTCTACCGGGTAAGCCATTCTATGCAGATATATACTTTTTTAAATATGTTAAAATTGAGAATGCATAGTTTTGTGAGAATTGATAGAAATTTTTCATATTTCATATATGTTATAACTATGATGAATCAAAAAATGAGATACTTTATAGATCCAGAGGATTATATAGGTTGTACGTCATAGACTAAGTGTATATATGTTTGGTGAAATAAACATTTGTTTATGGTCAGATATCTGAGTTGCTTAGGAAGGTATTTTTTTGTGTGCGCCCTTTGTAAAGTTCATATTTACATAAAGGGATAACATCAAAGGCACTACCAATTTGACAAGTTATATTTATTATAAGAGACCAGTCATCATTTTTCTTTATATTTAAATATATCTAAAATAATATAAATATAATGTAAATTTTCTGTACTGCTGTAAAACTTGTGACTTAGATCTGAATGGGAAAATTTACTGGAGTCAGTATAATAGAGTTGTGAACTCTTTAACAGTCCTAGAACTGTTGAGATGGCTCAGTGGTAAAGAGCACTTGTTCTTCCAGAGGACCTGGATTCCATTCCCAGCACCCTCATGGTGGCTCACAACCATCCATAACTCTAGTTTCAGGAATTTGACTCCCTTCTCTGTCCCCTCAGAGTATTAGGCATATACATTGTGTATATACTTAACATTGCATATGAAATACTCAGACATACTTTTTAAAGAGTCCTAAATACAAAAGAATTTCTTTTTATGAAAGCATTTCTCTATCTGTTGACCCCAACTTTGAGTCCATTTTGTAAGCTGTCTTTAGGATGGTTTAAGTAACTTAACTGTACAAAGTTGGCAGTGTTCTTATTAAAAGGTAATTTTTATCCCTTATTTTAAAGCTTCTACTTTGTACCAATGTTGTTACTCCATGTTTGATAGTTCTTCCCTGTGTACCTACAGCTTGCAAGTTCTGTTAGAAATAGTTTTGGTATTCCAGAAAAAATATGCAAAAAGTGACCTTTACTTTCTTAAATTAGACTACAATAGAAAAACAGTTATTTTCTTTCATGTGGTTTAAGAATGCAGAAATATAATGAATATACAAAGAAATGCTTTAAGTCATGTAATGTTAGAGTTGGTGCATATAAGATGTTCCTTAAAGAATGATAATTACTTCTGCGTCTGAAAGTTCATTGTCTGTAACTAATTCTTACGCATTCTGGCAGTCTGAGAACAAAGCCCTGGAGGCTGCCCCTCTGTTATTCTCAGTATTCATTGTGCAAGAAATAAACACATGAATAATGTTACATTAGTGTAGCAGTTACTCATAAACAAGGACTGTCCATTCAGATTTTTAGTTATAAAACCAGTTACTATAACTGGAGAAACAACATTTAAAACCTGATTTTTAAAAATAAATGAGTATGTGTATTTAGAGAACCCAGCTTAGAGTTAGAAAACCCCAGAGGTCCTACTGTACGGAACTCCAGCTGTGGTCCTCAGTGAATATTTCTAAGTCATTCTGTCCTCTGTTTTGCAATAAAGAAGCTGTTTGCTGCATAGAGCACAGCTTATGAATATGTTCTTCCCTTCATCAAACAAGTATTGTGATCTCTAACATTTGTCAGTGCTGTGCCACTTGGATCCATGATAATCATGGCATTTTTCTTAACTGACGGGGACTTGTTCACTGCCTTATTCTGTCTGACTCCTGGAGAAAGTACAGCAGGCAGTGCAACATGGTGTCAGTTTACCTTCTCTTAAGGCACAGGAGCCTTTGGATTTATTCAGCTATGAGCCATTTCTCCACTGCCTCTACACTGAAGATATCAACAAGTCTGAATTGGCTTAACCCAGACGTTGAGCTTTGAGAGACAAATCACCCATCCAGTGATAGGCAGTAATGACTCATGTCCCAAAATGCAGCTATATTTACTAAAATGTCAAATAGACAATAAACCTTATTTTGCTTGTTCAGAAATTATACTCTGGATTTTAAGAGCAGTTTTTGTTTTCTTAACACTGCTTTTTCTAACAGCAGGTAACATTTTCAAGTAATTAAAAAAATTCAAGCATGTACATGTTAACATGATCCCTCAACCATCAGTATCTGTAGAGTATGGTTGACAGTATAGTTAGGTACTAATTTGCTTAACATTTTCCTACAGTTTTTCCTTTTAAAAAAAAAACAAAAACCCCCACACACATAGTAGAAGTATTCTTCTGAATAAATGAGGGCTATCTATTAACTCTGGATTTTCTTTCTTTTTTCCATTTCTCATCTTTCATTCCATTATATTCCCCTACATTCCCTTTTATTTTTGTTTATGTTAAAATGCCACTTCCCTTTCTTAATTACTTTTTACCCAGACACTTCTGAAGTTGATTTATTTGTTATTAATGCTCCATACACTCCAGTGCCAGATCCCACTCCCATGATGCCACCAGTGGGAGTTCAGGCTTCCATTCTGAGTCATGACACCATAAGGATCACATGGGCGGACAACTCACTGCCCAAGCACCAGAAGATCACAGACTCCCGCTACTACACAGTCCGGTGGAAGACCAACATCCCAGCAAACACCAAGTACAAGGTACTGAACGTTTGCTTTGGGTGAAAAAAGCTAATCAGTGGTATTTTCTTGTTTTAAAGTTCTTGATTCATACTTTTCCAGAATGCAAATGCAACAACTCTAAGCTATTTGGTTACTGGTTTAAAGCCAAATACACTTTACGAGTTCTCCGTGATGGTGACCAAAGGTAGACGGTCAAGCACATGGAGCATGACGGCTCATGGGGCCACCTTTGAATTAGGTACGTACAATGCAAAGCCGTGGCACGTGGTTATTTCTTCTCTTTGTAAACTATGAAAAGCCTATGAACGTTCATGCTGTTTGCCGTATTCTCAGCCATGGAACATCTTACCACCTGCTTTTACTGTACAAGGGTAGTGCACATATTGACATCTCTACAGAACCCAGCAGAATTCTGTATTTGAATTGTGTTTGTCAACTATTGTAGATTTTCGGGGTCATTTTGCAGAACATTAGTAAACTGCAGGTTTTAGAAATTACGAGACTTTAATTCATTCTCAGGTAAACCAGCTGCCATTGTGTCCGTGAGCGTGTCATCTAATCTCTCTGAGCCTCAGTTTCTTCCATCCTGGGTGGGGTGATAGTCACCCCCTTTTCTTCTTTAGAAAGTTATTATAAGGTAAATGAGGAACAGATGGACAAGCATGTGGGTAGATACAAGAGATTATTGTCATTAATCCTGCTTACTGGTAAATTGAAATTGAAAAAAATGAAGTGCCCTGCCCTTGACCAAGCAGTTGCCCAGCTGTGCTTGCCACTTTACTGAGCCCAAGGCTTTCTTGGCAAGCAGCTCTGTAGCTCCTTCACCGAACTAGCCTGTGTGTGTGAGTTCACCTGAGGGAGATAACTAAGTAGATTAAGGAAAGAACGAGTTGCCTCCCTTGAGATTGTTCACTTTTTGCTGGCTTTTAAGCCCTTTCTTTGACTTCCCTTGGGCTCTCCTGGGGTAAGGATGTGAGTGACCTTGGGAATCTCAGTGTATTCTGGCCTATTTCTGTGCATGATGAAAAACTAAACTTCCACCTTCTGTACAAACTAGTCTTGCCCTTCTGCACAGTTGCTTGGAATTTCTACAGGGGAGGGGTTTAGACTGGGATGTTAGGAATATAGGTATAAAAGAATAAATAATTATTAATTTGCTTTCTTTTCTGTTTATTTTGTTTGCTGGCTTGCTTGGGTTTTTGTTTGGTTGGTTTTTTGCTTGGTTGGCTTTTTGGCTTTGGTTTGGTTTGGTTTTGGCTTTGTTTTGAGACAGGGTCTTAACTGTGTAGCCCTACCTGGCCTCAAACTCACTCTATAGATGAAGATGACATCCATCTCCTGCCTGCCTCTGGAGTGCTGGGATGAAAGGTGTATGCCACCACACTCAGCTCTTCTATTTTAAGAATATACTTTCAGCTTATTGACTAATAAGAAAATTTTTTACTTTCTCTAGGATGTTTGTTTCTCTAGGCTTTTCCAACTTATATTAAAACTCTAGTGTTTTAGGACGTTGTTAATTTGAAGGAATACTTGATTTGAGCATTTTCTGCTTGTATATTACATTAGAAGTTTTCAGCTATAACATAGAAAGGTCATTTCCTTTTGTTGGCTTCTGTGCTGTGTGACCAGCTTTTATTACATCAGTAACATCAGCAGTTGTGGTATGCTTTCACTGTAAGCTTAAAATGAAAAATACCAAGTTGTAAACTTCTTCTTAGAAGGAATTAAGCTTTTAAAAGGCATATTTGACTTGAAGAGCCAACTCTAAGCAAGAGAGAAAACTATTCAACACTTTAAAATGTCCTGCCAAATTGAGTGGAAGGACACAGTCTGGGACCTGTTATGTAACTGCTCAGTTTTGGTGCCCTGACCTCCCAACCAGGAACAGTGGCACCTGCCCCTCTAGGTTGTCATAGCCTTAAGAATGTGTTGACTGTACAGTGCCAGGCAGTAGTGTGTACTTGGAACCAGTGGCATTTGGGTCTCCCGAGCATATAGCTCTGACTGCCAGCCCACAAGTCCATTCTCCGCCCTCATAGTTGTATAGTCTTCTTTTTATTAGACATGGTTGGTTACACATAGACTTGCATTATTAAAGGGGGGGTGTCATTGCCCTATACATTTACTGTGCCTTATCAATGAAAAGAAATGGAAAAATGGATTGTACTGAGTGGATAGTATTTGTTATTTTGTAGTTCCTACTTCTCCGCCTAAGGATGTGACAGTTGTGAGTAAAGAAGGGAAACCTAGAACCATAATAGTGAACTGGCAGCCTCCCTCTGAAGCCAATGGCAAGATTACAGGTGAGAATCCTTAGATTATGCGCTATTCCAGGCAAGTACTATGCAGTCAGTAGAAGTGGGAGTGAGGCTGGCTTGGTCATTGTGTGGAATGCAATGAGTCATGTTTACCCTTGAAACTTAAGCAAGGGCATACAGTCTGCCCAATTTAGCATGGAACTGAGTGGCCAGCCAGTGGTTCTACTTAACAATATCTGATGGGGATGGACTATGCTAGACAGCCTGTGTTCTACTGCAGCTTGATGGATATGGTATTCATAAAGCTGTTCACTCCCCCAGGTGAGTGCTTTGAATTTGTGTGTCTAGTTCTACTGGGAATTGCCTAGTCCATATAGACTTTGCTCTTCTACTTTAAAGCCCCCCCAAAGCCTATTAGGCTCTTGAACCAACACCAACAGCCCAAGGCCTGCGTCTTCAGGTTTCTGTGCTTTTACTATTAGACTTAGAAGTCTGTGAAGGGACTGGGAATTTCCCTCTGGGCCTTCAGAGAGGAACTTCCTGTAATAGAGAGGATACTGGCTGCTGTCTGGAACCTCGGCCTCATTAGGAGTATGCTGAAGAGCTCATTTACCCTCTGAAATATGAAGAAGGTGGCCTAAGGACTCAGAAAGTATTCTTAGCATTTTGTTCCTGTAACCTTGGTTTTTATCTATTTGTTTTGATTTGTTTTTCTGAGACAAGTTCTCTATTTATATCCCTGGCTGTCCTGGAACTCACTGTGGAGACCAGGCTGGCCTCAAACTCAAAGATGCACCTGCTCTATCTCCTGAGTGCTGGGGTAAAAGGGGTGTGCCGCCTCCCCTTGCCCATGTGTTCCTGTAACTTTGAATAAGATGTCCTTTTCCATAAACCCTAGTCTTTATATCTTACTTTTTTTAGGTTCCTATTTTGCATCTTCTATAAAAGAAACAAATATAACTTGACTCAGATTACATCTTAATTTGTCTTTTAAAACCTTAAACAGTGTATCACTTTTTTGCAGTATGGATCAGGTAGGCTTATGCTTGTGAGGCTTTCCTGCCTCATCTGTGGAAATTGAGTGCCCCCTGGTGGAAATAGCTAGTAACATGTCTTTGTGGCCTCACCCACTCTTAGAACTTTGTCGGAGGTTTCAATCTACCAAGCATTTTTCTCCTAGGAGATGACTTTGGTTGGAGGTAATTGAGCATGTCATACTATTGTTAAGTCTCAGAACTACATTATCTTAAGTCTGTATCCTTATGTTTTATTTAGATACTATATGACAGGCATTTATTGACTTTCTGATTGCAAAAAGAAAAGCAGAAATGAGATTTCTTTTCCTACTAATTGCTTTGGACAGGTTACATCATCTATTACAGTACAGATGTGAATGCAGAGATACATGACTGGGTTATTGAACCTGTTGTGGGTAACAGACTGACTCACCAAATTCAAGAGTTAACCCTTGATACACCGTACTACTTCAAAATCCAGGCCCGGAACTCAAAGGGCATGGGACCCATGTCTGAAGCTGTCCAGTTCAGAACACCTAAAGGTAAAGCTCCCTGAGCTGATGGTTTTCCCATGTTATCTCAAGAGTGGGGCTGCAGCATATAGAGACTGGGTAATGTGGAAAATGCTGGTCATGAACTTGCCAGCCTCACAATAAAGACTTCCAAAGGTTCCTCTCCTACTCACTGGCTGACAAATTGGCACTCTCCCAGTCTGCACAGAAGGGAACTTTGGGTCTATGTATCTGGGCAATAGAACTGCTGAGATCTCTTAGTTTTTATCAGAAAAATCAGATGTGGTTCTTTTGGTTTCCATTGAGTTTTATTGCATATTATTGTGACTGCCTTTTATGTAAAGCTCAAGAAAATGAATATAAAATAGCCAGGCAAGCTTAGGCCAATAAAACTGAGTTGGGTATTGAGTCTGTGGAGGTGCGGAAACCTAAATTTCTTTTCTATTGTCAGTATATTTAGAAGTTTGTGGGAATTTTATTTTTTCCTTTAAAACTTCTGTCTATCCATCTTCAAAGCTGGTGATCCTTGCTCTTGTTTCCTCTTCCCCTGTGCTTGGCCTGTCAGCGGACTCCTCTGATAAAATGCCTAATGACCAAGGTAATTGAGTAGATGGCCTCTCTCTCTCACTTTCTTTTGTGACCTATTAGTTTTTTGTTTCATTTTTTTCCCCTGAAAATCACTATCATGTGTGAAAAATCACACACATTCTTATTGGCCAAAGTAGAGTTGAGTCCATGTTTATAGACTTTGGGATATCTGGAAAGATAAGAGGTTTACTTAGAAACTAAATTCCCTGGTGAAAGAAAATTGAATTGAATAACTCAAGATTGGCCTTAAGTGATGATCAAGTCACCCTTAGGTGTTAAGATGCTAAAGTTATAAACAGTGATAAGCATTTGAGGCATAAGATGACCAGTATACCAACTGTTCATGTTTGTAGCATTTAGGATTTTATTTCCTTAAGTGAAACATTATCAAGTTCAGTAAATACTATATTCCTCTTCTTGCATACATGAATCCTCTTAAATATGTGCTTATCTGTGACCAAGGGTTTATTCTTTTGAAATATATTTATTTACAGCTCTTTTATTTCTTTTCTTAATAGTAAGTACGAGCTTTTTTATAAAATGATAAAAAGTATGTGGCATGGACACTTGCAAGCGTAAGCCTTGATGTCACCAGTCTTGAAATCATTGGTCGGCACTTTTTTCATTGTAATTGCTTTGGTGACGTGGTGGCTGTGCTTTGTGATTTTTTTTTTTTTTATCTCTAAGAAATCAACTAACAATAGATTTCTATACTGAAAAAGGACAGTAAAAGTAAATGAGCTAATTGCTCTTGTGGTTTAAGACTAGTAACCAGAAATACAATGTTTTTCTATCTTGGTTAATACAAGAAAGAGTCAGAACTTGAAGTATTGAGTTTCATGGCTTTGGACATATTTGTTTTCAGTAAGTCTTTTGTTATACATCAGAGAACACTGGGCATAGGTTTTCATGAGTATAAAAGCATGAGATTTCATAAACCTTTGCCTTGTATATACAAAGAATGTAAATATGCTTTGCTCTTTCCTTTCACTTGATAATTATATTGCAATACTTTCTGTTCCATTCCTCTGGTATTCAAAATTCTTTACCTGTTGGTATTTTGGGTACTAGATTTATCCTTTAAATTTCTTACTTATTCTTTAAATGTTAAAGAAAAATATTAGGACATACAGGAATATAAACCAACTAATATCTTGGTAAGCAAAGCATGTTCACTGGCAGGTTTTGTTTGTTTGTTTATGTAGTTCAGTACTCTGCAAAGTTTAATTTAAATATAGCCTTATGATGACCGTGAACATTTAAATGCGAAGAACCTTAAAATGCTAAGTATCTCTGTGCTAATTAGATTTTGCCTGAGGTAATAGCATATGAAGAATAACTGGAATATTGATGCGAATGTCGTGTGTGTCACTTGGGAGAAATGAGCCTCAGAAGTAAGAGGATAAAGTAATAAGTATGAACAACAGAAAAGGGGTCAGAGACTAAAATAAATCCTAGAATGTGCCCTAGAAATCCTGAGACTGTACCATAGGAGTCAAGAACTTTTGTTTCCTTCTTGTGTAGGTTTTGGCTTCTGAGAACATACCAAACATACTTAGCCTCTAGATTTAGTCTATTAAATGAACTATTTACCCAACCTTATATTTGGGTTTCTTTTAAAATATGTTTGCTTATAAGAGGAAAAAGGAATTAATATTAGCTCTAATGTTTTGCAGAAATAAATTTACTTTATACATTTCTAGTCAAGCTTTATGTGTAAAAATATCTCTCATAGTGTTTACTAGAGCTCCATGTGCTCTGCCTCCATAAACGGGAAAAAGGACTGCTCTGTAGTGCAGCTGGTATTCAAGGGCACTCTCAGGCACTGTGTGCTGTTAACTGTCAGGAGCAGCTCTTATTTTCATTCTTGCAGGCCTCCTTTCAAGAGCTTGCTGCTCCCTTCTGGCCAGTAACTTTGAATTGAGGAATATCTTTATGGAGGAAGGGCTTCCCCTAAGCAGTTTTACTATAAATATAAAGAAAGAAACTGAAAACCAAGAATAAGGATAATAAAACAAAAACAAAACAAAAAGCCTTGTATTTCTGTCTCTTGAATTCTGCTGCTGGGGAGACCCCAAGCCTAGCTGAGCAGCCTCACTTACTTGAACCTGTGACTATGAAATCACATGGCAATGACCTTTGTAAACAACCAGAAGGAAGGTTTGTTTGTTTTGTTTTGTTTCTGTTTTTTAATGCTTAGGTAACAGAAAAGGAAGAGAGAATCTGGTCTGAACCTCTGCTTACCTTCCTATTCTTGCTTAGGTTAACTTTGTACTTAGACCAGGCAACTTCATAATCTGAAAAAATAGCCAGAACAAAACTGACACTTGCCAGGCCAGATCAGCATCACCAAGTCCTTTGGAGAGTACAATTGTTTGGTCCAAGCATCCGCCTCATTTACTCCATTGGTTCCTTTTGTTATAAAATAATCTACTTCTAACACATGTCCTGAGTATTGCTTCCTAGGCTAGAGAAGTTGGGGTGGGGAGTTTCCCCACTTCCTGCACAGCAGATTAGTAGTCTGGCTATGCCCTTGAGATACAGGCATCAGTCTTGTAGATAACTCCTTGCACTGAAAGCTGTATCTGTTTACCTTGGTATGCAAAGTATTCTCCCATTGTTTGTGTTGTTTCATTGTCTCACAGAGTAGACTGAAATGTTTGTTTTTAGAAAACACTCACTAGCTGTGAGGTGGACTGTCACATCGACATGTTGGGTTGTTATTGACATCATTTCTTCTGCTTCAGCCCTAGGATCCGCAGGAAAAGGAAGCCGACTGCCAGACCTAGGATCTGACTACAAACCTCCAATGAGTGGTAAAGCCCTCTCTAAGGCTTTTCGGCTTTCTATCTATGGACATTATGCAGTTCTGCTTAAACTCTTTAAATATGTTTTATAACTTCAGTGTCGGTTTGTGCCATGTTAATGTAGTTCATTTTATTTAGTAGATCTAGCTTTAGCCATTTTTGTGGCAAAATGTTGCTGAATCATAGAATCTTATTTCTCCACATAGCAGGCTGGAAAGATTGATTCCTAACAAACACTCCCTCCTCCTGCCTCTAGAAAAGAGTTAGACTTTGAAAGATTAGCCCTCTGGTAGGATTAGCCCTCACCTGGCACAAGCCAGACAACTGCTTCAGAATCTCAGTATCTCCGTTACTGCACTATCTTCAGTCTGGGAATTCTAGGGGAAATTTTTCTACTTCTCTATTGTTCTACAACTCAGTGTCCTCAACTTGTTAACACTTTCTTCTTGGTGCTGGAGATATGGTTAAGAGAACAGACTCTCTTGTAAAGGACTTGGGGTTCAACTCCCAGCATCTACATGGTGGCTTGCAACTGTCTGTAACTCTAGCCCCAAGGGGTCTACCATCCTCTTCTGGCCTCCTTGGGCTCTACATGAATATGATGCACAGACATATATGCAGGCAAAATGGTCATAAGCATTAAATAAAAATAAATTGTTTTTTTTTTCTTTTTTAAAATGACTTATTTATTTTTATTTATGTACATTGATAATCTGCCTGCTTGGGTGTGTGTCCAACGTTGTCAGAACCCCTGGCACTGGAGTTACAGACAGTTGTGATCTGCCATGTGGGTGCTGGGAATTGAATCTAGGTCTTCTGGAAGAACAGCCAGTGCTGTTAACCACTGAGCCATCTTCCCAGCTCCTCAAGAAGTTTTATATTACCCTTGCTCAGAGATTTCTCCTTCATGCATTTTTTTTTTTTGCATGTTGGGCCATAAACAGTATAGTATAAAGGTTTTGAGAAAGTATTCCTTTCTCTTTTCTTTAATTTATATATCCATTTATACATTGTATTTTAAAGGTTCAGACTATGTGGCAGACTATAGGAGAAAGAGAAGTTAAAAAAAAATACCTGATAGAAAAATAGGACCACTTTATAAAAGAGGTAGTATCTACCTCATGTTCTAAAGGGTGCATAGAAAATCAGGAGCAGGAGACAGCTCAGCAGTTCAGAGCACTTTCTGTCCATGTGGTAGATTGGAATTCAGTTCCCGTCACTCAGGTTGGGTGGTCACAACAGCTGTAACTAGTTCCAGGAGACCCATTGCCCTCCTCTGGCCTCCACAGGCACCCACACACTTGTACACGGACATTCATACACATACACATAAATAAAAATAATCTTTAGAGAAAAAAATTGCTAAACATTAAGATGGGCATCAGACATTCCGGGAAAGCTCTAACAGCACATGCAAAGGCATAGCAGCAGCACGCGCTCACTGTAGGGTCCTGCCGCCTGGAGGTACAGGACAGGTGTACAGGTAGGTTAGAACTAGCCTGACAAAAGCACAGATACTTAGATTGCTAAGAAATCTGAACTTTATTCTATAAATCACATGTATAAAATGTCTGATACAACTGATACACTATGACTTCCGTTTATTCAGTGTCTGCTGTTACTAGTTTGAGAACAGTGAAGAACTGATTGAGAGCTAAGAAGGTGTGACGTCAGGGGGTAAAGAAGCTATTCCAATAGTCCAGGACAGGCATAAAGAAATGCATGTGATAACTCTGGTGCCCCATATTTGACCACTTCCCCCTGATGGGGCACTCAGAGAAAGGATAGATAGGCTGCCAAGATGAGGAATGGGTGGATACAAGGAACGGGATAACAATTAAGATGTAATCTGAATAAATTAATTAAATAATAAAAAAAGACAAAAAACCGAAAACAAATGGTGAACAGGAAAAAAAAAAAAAAAAAAGAAATGCATGTGATATGTTCTCAAGCAAAAGTGTTAACAGCCCCTTTGGTGACCCCCTCTTACTCAGGCATAGACAAAGCTTCTGCCCAACTCATACATTAAAAGTTAAATCCAGAGGGGACTGGGATCAAGCTATAAAGTGGTTAAATAAATAAAATTTAAAAGAAAGAAGTTAAATCCAGGTAAATGAAACTTATTTCTGTTGAATGCAGAAAAGAAATACTTTGACTTGTACTTTCTCTCCTACCCAGCTCCCCTAACCTTCAGTTGGCCAGCTTGTCCCACCTTACAAGAAGCCAGCCTGTATTTCAGCATTTCTGTTGAGAGCAGTGTTAGGTTAACAGTATTTTATTGGCTCTAGTACTGTAGTCTTTCCCAAATATAAAAATTTTATCTCATTGAAGGTCAGTATGTCCAATTTTAAGTTGTCTACTAAGCTTTTCTCAGAAATGAAGGATAAAAATGATTGAACCAAATGTAAAAGAATAAGCTTTTAAGCCATTCTAAATCAACCTCAGATTTAGCACCGTACTTAGATGTCTATAAAATCATAGAATCAAGTTGGAAGGTCAGATAATCCAGTGTTGTTGGAAGGAATTCCCACACAATGAGAAAAGGTGTGGGTTAGGAACCTACTGCTCCTTTTATCAGCTTGACTGGGTGGCTGCCAAGCCCTGGGATCTGCCTGTCCCTGCCGACCAGTACTGAGGGTATAATTGTGCTCCACCATGCCTAGCTTTTAATGTGGGTACCAGGGATTCAAACTCAGGTCACAGCACTGAGCAGTCTCTCTAGCCCAGTCTCATGCCTTTCTTGATAACAATTCCTTCCACAACACCCCACTTCTTAACTACTTTGTTTCTGGTTGATTAGTTGAATAATTTTGAGACAGGATCCCATCTATATCCCAGGTGTGGGCCTGGAATTCACTGGATCACCCAAACTGGACTTAGTTTACTTCATTTTTCTTGATTCAGTCTTCAACATGTCAATATTAAAGACTTGTGCCACCACACAATCTAACAAAATTCCTAGTGCTGGGCAAGGGATACCTCTTCTGTAGTTTTTCCTGAGCATTTAGGGTTGAAGGGCAGGATTTTATTCAGATGGTGTCCGATCCCTAGCTGAGCACTCAGTCACCTATTCCCAGCCCTTTGAAGAGTGACGCAGCTCTGCATTGACTCCTCACGCTGCAGTGAGAAGTTTAGCCAGCAGGGTCCTTCCACCCCTGTTCCCTCCCTATAGGGCAGTGGTTCTCAATCTGTTGCATATCAGATATTTACATTGCAGTGCTTAACAGTAGCCACATTGGATTCAGAAAAGCTTTTCAACTACTAAGTCTAAGTCAGCCACACAGTCCTCTGCATTGTAGTACCCCCTCTCTTTTTCATAGTATTCTTAACTAATAATTTATTATCTGGTTATTGTTTGTGCCAATCTCCCCCCCCAACATTCACATCTTTGATATTCACTGTTGTATCGTGAATACTTAAGATAACTGGTACATAGTAACTACTCAGTAGATAATTGTCAAAATAATGCATATGTACAGACCTACTTCTTGGTGAAGTTGAATAAGAAAACGGACTCTGTATTGTCTAAGCATATTTTAAAAAGGTTATTTTCAAATAGTGATTTTGTAATCTCAGACATCAACATGTTAAGGAAAACTTCTTGCTTTATATGAATATATATTTTTTATAATTTTGAATGCAAAGATAAAATATAATCCCAAAGGATTCAGAAATGGTAGTTGTGGGGTATGTGTGTGTGTGTGTGTCCATTTAAGGCAGGATCTCTCATTGTGCTGCAGCTCACAATGTAGGCTGGGCTGGTGGACCCCTGAGCTCTATGTTCTGCCTTCCACGGCTCCACCTGCCTTATTTCCCCAGTTTTGTATCACCATGCCCAGCTTTTTTTTTTTTTTTTTTTTTTTTCATGGTTTCTGGAGATAGAACCTGGATTCTTCCTTATGCTTACAAGACAAACATCTTATCTACTGTGCTATCTCTGCAGCCCAGCATGGAAGTTTTTAAAATGAATTGTACACCTCACAAGGCACTAGAGAGGCAAGACACTTATCAGAATATATCTAAACCTTCAAGCTTAGAAAGTTCTAGGATGTCAGTACACTTGAAAGTTTCATTGAATACTATTCTTTGAGCAAACCTCTGTGCCAGTCCCTGCATATAGGGCAGACTCTCGTATCCTTAGGAACTTATAATCTAGAAGTAGTTTCCTTGAGTAGAACTTTTTGCAGTACTGTGACAACTGGTATGAAGTTCACATGAAATACCTTGAAATGGCTTGATAGAGCTGATTGAATGTAATTACCTAACTATTTACCATTTCTGTACCATTTTCCCTTTCAGGCAGCAACAGCCCTCATGGGAGCCCAACCTCTCCTCTAGATAGCAATATGCTGCTGGTCATCATTGTCTCTGTTGGTGTCATCACCATTGTGGTGGTTGTGATCATCGCTGTCTTTTGTACCCGGCGCACTACCTCTCACCAGAAGAAGTAAGGATCCCTAAAATGTAACCCATAAACTTGCTATGTATGTATGTGTATATATATGTACATATATATACTTTTTGTTTTTTCTTCTTATATGTTGCCTCTGTTTTTAGAGTGACACAAAGAGTTAAAAAACATAAAGTACATGAAAAGCCACTTTAAATGCTGTCATGCCACTAATGCCCTCCCCCCACACCCACAAGAATGTCTTGGGGAATCTCGCATGTTATCACAAGTCCAATGAGATTTTAATGGAGTTGAAATATTCCTGCCATCTACCATCTACCAAGCACAAAGTTGAAGAAGAGGCAAGAGAAAAAGAAAACCTGGGAAGAGGAAGGAAAAGATCCCCCAAGAAATTTGTTTAATTCAGGCTTTTGTGAGCCTCAACAAGCTCACAAGTTTGAAAACTGATAGGGCTGAGAAACCAGCTCAGCAGTTAAGAACATGTACAACTCTTGTAGTGGACACAAGTTCTGTTCCCAGCACCTACTTTGGGTGGCTCATAGCTGCCTGTAACTCCAGCTTCAGGAGAATCTGACACCCCCTTCTGGTCTCTGCAGAAGTGCACACGTAATTAAAAATAAAAATCAATTTTTAAAAAGTTAGCCAGGCACAGTGGCAGACATCTGTAATCCCGGCACTTGGGGAGGCAGAGGTTCAATGCCAGCCTGCTCTACAAAGTGAGTCTAGGACAACCAATGCTACACAGAGTAACCTTGTTTCAAAAAAACACCTTAATTAAATAATTAAAAATAAAAAGTTTGAAAACATCTTCCCCTTTCCCAAGCCAAAAGTTTGCATCTACAAGCAGGAATGTTCATGGTGTGCTGTTTATAAGTTTTAAAAAAAAAATCTATTAAAGAAAAGAAATAAACCAAACATCCCACCATAGACACTTTTGAGTAGGGAGACCCAATTAAGAAGTAGTGCAGGTCCTCCAAGGATTCTAGAGGGCTTTGTCCATCATAGCAGATCACACAGTAGTGTATGTACTGTTGCCCCCAAAGACCTTCCAGTTGGACAAGATATGAATGTAAAGACAGTGGCATCAAAATCTGACTCTGTACAGCTTAGGCTAATATACATGTTTGTATCCTAGTGTTTATTAGTAGTTGTGTGTAACAGGTAGGTGCAAGTGCCCACAGGAACTGAAGTTATAGGTAGCTGTGAGCCAGCCCACCATAGTGCAGGGGAGCAAATTCAGCTTCTCTGCAAGAGCAGTTTATGCTCTTAACTTCTAAGCCATCTCTCCAGCCCTGTGTCTTAGTTTTTAGCAGCAATAACAACAAAAACATTTTAAAAACTAAAAAGTAAGGCCTAGGGACATGGTGCAGCGAGTAAAGTGCTTGTAATACAAATATGAGGACCTAGGAGATTATTTATAAAAACAAACTCAGCAGCATGCATTTCTAACTCTAGCAGTGAGGAGTGGAAAAGAGGTGACAAATAGACCCCTCAAGCTCGTTGGCTGGCCAGCCTCACCAGTCTGGGAGCTCTGCATTTAGTGATGATAGACCTTGTCTCAAAAATACAAGGTAGAGTAATAGAGGAAGACACCAGATGTCAGTCTCTGGACTCCATACATACTTGCACACATGTCTACACAACCACACACACACACACATGTGTGCACGCATGAAAAAAAATGAGAAGTAAAACTTTGAGTTGATAAAAATAGAACACTTAATGGAATAAAGAAAAAAATTCTACTTAAATATTTTACCACAAAAGTCAGAAAGTACATCTGTACATGTACACAGCAAGCACACCTAGAAGGTGGAAGGAAACTATTAGCCTAATATAAATATTATAACACAGGTTCTCTTTAAACTTACAGAGGTCAACCTGTTTCTGTCTCTAGTGCTAGGATTAAAGGCATATGCCACTGTCTAGAAGGTATTTGTTTTCAATACATGGGGCATAGGGCAGGTAATAAGCTACCCTGTAACTGCTCTATTCAAATGACTTTATATCAAATAAATCATGTTGTATTTTAAATCTCTCTTCTCAAATAGCTTTCTGTAGTTTACATTGCATCCCTTTTCTAAGAGAAAGAGGCTCCCTTTATTTATGCCTCTTGTCTGGTTTAGATTATATAAAACTTTTTCTTAAGTACCTGAAAGACAGCTTTTTTAGAACATTTCTGTAGGTTTTTGTTTCATTTATGTATCTATAAGAACTTGCTCTTGTAGCTAATGTTAGTATTCTTGGTATCTTCAGTAGTATCTAAAAAGCAAAATGAACACACATACACACATAGGACGAAGAGTTCCATGGTATTCTAGGAGTTAAAACTCAAAGTAAGTAAAAATAAGAGTGTTTCAGATTGAAACTAGGAAAATAGGTTCTGTGTTCTGTATTTGGATCTGCAAGTCCAACAGCTTTGAGTCCCTTTGTTTAAAACAATTGCATCAAATCTTCACACGCTGCCCCCACCCTTTCCCCTAAGGTGCTTCTGGGTGTTCTGTCAGCCACTGAAAAATATAAGTGAGCCTTTCTTACTCATTTTCATCCTATGGAATACTTGACGTACCTCCTGTTGGCAGTTTACACTGCCAACATCAATAAAGAACTTAGAGTTTAGGCGCTTGTTGTTTCTCAACACATTCTCTTTAGCTTCCAGAACTCTTGACAGGTGACCCAGGATTCTGCTTCTCGAAGATAGGAGCTCTCAGATGATATATTATTGTGTTTTTGTTTCTGCATCGTAATACCCAAGGGTAGGCACTTTGTAAACAGGTTTATTTGTTTTAATGTCCTGGTGGCTGAAGGGTCCAAACAGCATGATTCTGATGTGCTGGTGGAGGTTCCTTGCCACAGGAGAGCAGAGAAAACAGAAAGGAGAAGAGACGTATACAAAAGAAGATGCCAGGAATGAGTTCCAGACTTCATTACACAGCATGTTCTTTAGGAACTAGTCGAGTCCTGTGAGAACTACTTAGTCTCCTCCAAGGTGATGCCCCATTGACTTAATTCTTTCCCGCTAGGCTCCATCTCTTAAATATTCTATTAACTCTTATTACCAGTAATGAGGACCAAGTTCCCAGGACATAATTTGGGGGAAACAAACCACATCCAGACTGTAGCAGATGAGAACTACCTCATCGTATCACCATCTAACCAAAATTTTCTGAATAATTGTTTCGTATTTTGAGGCAAGGTTTCGCAGCAAGCTTTCCTCAGAGCCATTAACACTTATTCCTCAGCCTCCAAACTGCTGGGATCATAGGTGTGTGCCACCATGCCTGATGGTTTTCAGATTAGGAATGCTCAATTTGAAATGATAGCACACATGTAGCGGTAACCCTGCAAGATTACATCACCTAGGGGCAGCACAGCCATTTTAGTTTGTGAGAGTATCTCCATATTAATCATATGGAGTAACCAAGTAATTGCTTTACAAATGATTTTTATACTGTATTTCTTCCAGAATAATGAAAACTTAGCACATTCAGTGAAGTTTAAAAGCAGTGTATTTTCAATCTGAGGTTGGCTGAATCTGAGACTATGAAACCCACAGATGTGAGAGTCCACTGTACTTATACGAGCTTGGGGTCTTTTTTTTTTTTCTTCACTGTATGATCAAGCTATAGTCCTTTCTAATGTATTTTCTGTCTCAACTATTTCACCACAGTTGCTTTCATTGGATTACTCATGTTCCTCAGGGCTGGCCTCAGGACCTCCTGTCTTCTCCAGTCTCTTCCGTGTGATCTCATGCACCTCTGTGGTTTCATTTACTGTGTGCTTCCCAGAAACTATATTTCCATTTCCAGCCGGCCTCTTTCTTCTGAGAATCAGACATACATACCCTGTTGCTTCTTTCACATTTCTTCTTTAAACTCAGCATGGAGCTTAGATGTGCAATATGCCCACTTTTATAGGCTCCTGTGTGTGGATACTTAGTCCACAGCTAGTGGCTCTATTAAGAAGGTTATGGAACCTTTGGGATATGGATCCTTGTTGAAGGAAGTATTCCCTCGGAGTTAGCCTTTAGCCTTGAGATTTTATAGCCCAGTCCCAATCCCTGTGTAATCGCTGCTTCCTGACTACAGGTGCAGTGTGACCAGTAACCTGCTGCCATGCTTTCTGGCCATGGTGGAATGTATTCCCTCAAATTGTAAGCCAGAATAAGCCCTTCTTTCCTTCCTTAAATCGCTTCACATGAGATAGCTTGTTTTAGCAATGAGAAAAGTAGCTAATACACACATGCCCAAACCTATTCATAGTACTTTCAGGAAAACTGCTTCTAGTCCACTATTCCCAGTGTAAGGCAGTGGCTGGAGCCCGAAGCCTTGGCCTCACCATTTACTTCTCTTTTTTCTTTACCTCCACCTTTCAAATCTGCCTCTTACATTCCACTGTCACAGACCAGCATTAGTGGACACCCTCCAGTTCTCTGCTTCACAAATCCTTTCTTCACAAGGTGGTGGGAGTAAAGTTTTAACTCAAGTTGACCTTTTTACTCTCTTGCTTAAAACCATTAAATTATTTCTCATTTCTTATAGAGGGAAGTTCACAGTCTTAGAACTGCTGTATGATCTGGGTGCTTTATGATCTGGTTCTTGTCTGCCCTCAGAGCACTGTTTCTCAACGTTCTCTCCATGGCTCACACTCTCACCACTCAGGACTCTGCAGAATTCTTCTAGTATACAAGGCGGCGGCTGCTCCACATTTCACCACCTGGGGTGCACGTGCTATCCCCATTATGTCTCAGCATAAAAGCCACTTCTCTACATTTTTCCTGCCTACCCGAGCTCCAACTATTAAGGTTAACACTTGGGGCATTTCCATAAGCTCAGAGCATTTAAAAATAGTTCAGTGTCATTTTCCACACTTGACCAGAAGTGCTGAGGACACATCAGTGTAGCACAGAATCTGATAGAAGCAAGGTGCCTAATACCTGGTTATTGAATGGGAAAGGGAGTGAACTGATTAAAGGAAGAAACTACAGCACAATGGAGGTTCTTACTTCATTCTTAACTCCTCATACTTGATAATCCTAGTGGGCTTCCTAGAAAATCTTCTCTGTTAGCCATAGATTTTTACCTTTTCTCATTGTTGTATTTTTCCTTCTTACTATCCTTTCTCGTCTAGTGGAAACTTGTTGAGGAACCTTCTACTTTAGAGCTTTCATTTTTTAACCTTCCTGCCTCCACCTCCTTTAGCAAATCCTACTGGTGTGCGCCACCACAACCGGCGAGCTTTTAATTTTAAATGCTATCTCAATTTCCTAATATAAAAAAGACACTATTCAAATATATTCTGGCATAGCATCCAAATAATATATGAGCAAAGCAAAAACAAATGTACTATTTCAAGAAATAAACCTTTTGTCTCTGATTTTTCTTCTTGATGCCTATTTGTTTCCACTTCTGCCTTTGTTTAAAGCATCTCTCAGAAGGACAGGGTTTATTACTGTTTTATTTTGGGTTGGAGTAGTTTTGTTTTGATTGGGGATTGCACTTAGAACTTCACATATGCTAGACAAAGACTCTGCTACTGAGCTACATTTCCAGTTCCTTTTCAACTTCTTATTTTGAGAGTAAATCTTGGTAAGTTGGATAGGCTGGTCTTGAACACCTCTGTAACCTAGACAGGTCTTGACTATTTTATCTTTGCCTCTTCCTCCCAAGTAGTTGGGATTATAGGCCAGTGCCAAAATGCCTAGCAGAAAATCAGTTTTAATCACAGTGTTTTGACAAATATGTTCAAAAGAAGCGCATTTTTAAAACTAGTCTTAATTCTGTGCCTAGGAAACGAGCTGCCTGCAAATCAGCGAATGGCTCCCATAAGTACAAGGGCAATTGCAAAGATGTGAAGCCTCCAGACCTGTGGATCCATCACGAGAGGCTGGAGTTGAAGCCTATTGACAAGTCTCCAGATCCAAACCCTGTCATGACTGATACTCCGATCCCTCGAAACTCTCAAGATATTACACCAGTTGACAATTCCATGGATAGCAATATCCATCAAAGGCGGAATTCATACAGAGGTACCATTTACACTTTGTAAAGTTACCTGAATTTGGTAATTTAGAAAGAGGTTAGTTTTAAAGAAATGTATCTCTTGGGATTTTGTTTTTCTTCAGAATTTGATGAGCAATAGCTAGTTGTTAAAGAAGGGAAGAGGTTATGTATCATTTAGAAACAGCCTTCTGGATCTTTTTAAGTCTCTCATCAAGCTTCAGTCAAGCATTTGAGCCACCTAATTCATGGGTGTGCATTGGATTGTGTCCTTTCCATTGGACTCCAGCTCTCACAATAGAGTTAAGAACCTTTGTGATACAGAAGCTTCTACACACATCTCACTGAAGTACAGTGTGCACCATCGTGCCAGCCTCTTTGAATCTCAGCAGGAATTTCCATGGTGCTCTAAATGTAAATGCCTTGCCCTGGTGCATTGTTTGTGAATTCCAAACCCTCCAATGGAAATGTGTTACTGTTGGGGCTGCTCAGAGGCCCAGGGCACACCCTTGCTGCTAACCTCCATACTTTATATCTAGGGCATGAGTCAGAGGACAGCATGTCTACACTGGCTGGAAGGAGGGGAATGAGACCAAAAATGATGATGCCCTTTGACTCTCAGCCACCTCAGCGTAAGTAAAAGTTTCTCTTTCCCTAAGTACTACCAGTCTTTAATGTCATGGTGGGAAACATCTCTGAGCAGTCTCTTTAACTTCTCTTGATTCCAAGACAAAGACCAGCTGCCAATATTGTGGCACTTTACAGGAAGAAATACCAAAGCCTTGCTGTATTTAATCATAAATGCTATTCTTGAGCTAGAGAGGTGGCTCAGTGCTTAGGAACACTGGCTACTCTTCCAGAAGACCCAGGTTCAATTCCCAATACCATCATAGTGTCACACAACTATCTGTAACTCCAGTTTCAAGGGAACCAGACACCTCTTCTGCCTCCACAGACACCAGCCATATACATGGTACACAGACATACATATGAGCAAAACACCCATGCACATAAAAATAAAAATTAAATATTCTTGAGAGTTAACATTTTAAAGTTATAGATAGATTCCCAGCTAGCTAACTTTCCAGCTAGCAAGATGGCTCTAGAAATGTGCTTACATGCAGGCCTGAGAACCTCAGTTGGTTCTCTACTTCCCGTGAGGCAGTGAGGGAAAAACCAACTCCCAAGAATTATCCTCTGACCTCTCCACCTGCACAGTGGCACATGCACTCTGTGGCACACATACACCTACGCACACACAAGATAAGTTTTTAAAAACTAATTTCTGTACTCTCCTAGGAGTAGGAAAGTGTGTCTTCTCCCTGAATGCACACAGCATGACCACAGGAAAGACAGGAAGCATCTCTCCAGACTGTGAGTGAGCTTTCCAAATGTCATACACATGCTGTAGGCCTCCAGCACATGACAAGCAGCTAAAGGATTTTAACTTTTTTTAATTAGTAGACTTTATAAAGTTGTTTCAAATTTGCAGTATGGCATTTTTAAAAACATTTTCACTGTTGACCATGCTTCATTTTGTCAAGCATATATGATATATGAAAAATGATATATATGTGATATATATGATATATGATATTTTTTTTAGAGCAGAGGACCCAAGTTCAGTTCACAACACTTATGTCAGGTAGCTCACAACCACCTGTAATTCCAACTTCAGGGGGATCTTTTACCTCTGGCCTCTATGAACATCTCACTTATTTGCACAAATCCACATACATACACATAAAGCTTAAAATAATAAAATTAATCTTTTTTTTAAAAACCAAAAAGTGTTAAGCATGGTTTTAAATACCTATCTTGGGAGACTAAGTCAAAATTGAGTTCAAGGACAGCCTGGGTAGTCAATCAGACCTGTGTCCTTTCCCTTGCTTCTGTTTCAAGATAGAAAGGGCTTTCAGACTAGTTGGCACTATGGATCTTTCAGTTAGAGAGTGCTTAGCCACATCTCTGCCAACAAATGATGAGATTAAATAGCTCTGGGTGTTATACGCAGAAACTGGTGCTATAGAATCTATTTGGAAAAGCTCTCATCCACACTTTGAATGGAACCTCCAAGTGTGCACATCTGTCCTCCCTCACTCACACATGCCTCACAGTGTACAGTCAGAGAAGACACTAGATTGTAAAGCTAGATCAGTTCTGAAAGAATATGGCTCTGTTTCTTTAAAAACTAGACAATGATTGTACAAAGTAACTTAAGCTTAATGTCCATAACAGAAAGAATGGTTTAAATTTGGAAGCATACAAGGAAAAAGACATATTTTCTCTATTTTAGTAGGTTCTTTATGTGGGTGCTCCCAGTTTAAAAACACAAAAAAGAACAAATTAATCTATTTCACTGATTCTTACTTCTAAGATGGTAATTTGCATATTCTGAGATCCCTGTTCCTACCTAAACTGGCTTATTTCTAAGACTTAAAAAAATTGAACTCTTCCTTGACATTTATTAAATATGTCAAGGGCAGAAGATGGAGGGAGGGTGGGAATGGAAAGATAAGAGCACGGGGATAACAATCAGGATGTTACGTGAATAAATTATAATAAATATAATATGCATAAGATATGTCAAGGGAAAGAGATGCGATTCCATTTGAAATCATTTTCTCTCTTTTTTTTTTACTTTTGGTTGTTGGTTTGTTTTATTTTTGGTGAGAAAGGAATGTGTGTGAATATATAGCACTATGTAATTTATCTCCAAACAGTTGAGTAGTTGCTAGAATCTTTCATTCAAGAATCTAAACCTAGGTGTCTGGATACATTCAGGGCTTTGAGAGATCCTTTTTGAAACCTACCTACCAGCCCTTTTTTTTTTTTTTTTTTTTTTTTACAAGTTTGAATTCCTTGAGCTCTGGGTCATGGGATCAAGTTGGAGCCATGCACCTGGCATCCATATACCTAGACCTGAAAAAGCTAAGCAGAGCTGCATGGGCTTGCTGGCACCAGGATGAGGTCAGATCCAAACCCTGCACAGACCCATCAAGTTCAGATTCAGCCATCTTCATTCTACACTAAAACATTCACTTACTTACTTACTTGATTTATTTGGAAACACTTGAAATAGCTTTTAAAAGAAAACAAAATCCATTCTGTTTTGTTTTGGTTTTTTTTCACCATCTGTCCTTAGAATGCTTTCAAATTGCACTTCCTAGGTCAGGTTCAATTTTACTCCCTCACCCCAGCCTGAATTTTGAAAAATACTGATTTTGAAGCATTTACTCTGGAAATTGCTTCACTTGCCCCAGGGGAGATTTTGATCTGAGACTAACTGACCACTCTTCTCAGCCAACTTTTCTAGCTGTAATGTATTCCCGAGGGCCTGCTAGAGCTTCTGGTCCCTCACAGCAGCTGCAGAAGAAAGGCATCTATTTCGTGGTCTGGGGTCTCTCTTCCCAAGGTGATGCTGATAGCCCCACAGAGATGTATGGAGATCCCACACGAAAGAAGATATTTTAATGGGCTCCAACAAGCTGATTTAGTTTGACTATTAAAGTTTATGAAAATGTTTCTTTTAAAGAGGGCTGGGGAGGGCAGGAATGCCTGTGCGCCTCGTTTACCCTCCCCACGTTTGCCTAACTGGGCCGTGTGCAGCCAGTTATCTTGATCATAAGCACTGTCCTTCAGGTGGCCTAAGGAATACCCAAGAAAAATGTGTTTCCTGACTCTAGGTGGCTTGGGTTTTTTTCTGTTTATATCTTAGATTAAACAGGAAGCTTCATTAAAGAGACTTCATAGGAAGTTACATGTGGAATCTATACAGAACTTTGTATTCTTTACTTAAATTGAATTTTTAGTTAGGAAAGGAAAAAGGAATTTGGAAATGTCCATTTATAGCTTAAAATGCTAATGGGTGTGGCTGAGCCCCTAGGCTGAACACATTAATGATGCTGTGCTACTATAATTCATACTTTTATTACTAGATTGGACTATGAGGGTTAAAAAATGTTTCAATTTCTTTCAAGATGTCAAAACTGGGGGTGGCTGGAGAGATGGCTCAGAGGTTAAGAGCACTGACTGCTCTTCCAGAAGTCATGAGTTCAATTCCCAGCAACCACATGATGGCTCACAACTGTCTATAATGTGATATAATGACCTCTTCTGTCATGCAGGCAGAGCACTGTATATAATAATAATAATAATAATAATAATAATAATAATAATAATAATAAT
>OU015749.1:113801011-113837067 GCA_907169655.1 Acomys percivali | reverse complement strand
ATAATAATAATAATAATAATAATAATAATAATAATAATAATAATAATAATAATAATAAATTAATCGTTTAAAAATATATCAAAACTGATCAAGCAGCTACTTGTTTATTAATACCCATTGAGAATATCTCAAAGCAATCTAATGTCCCTTAGCAGGGACATACTAATGTCCCTTTAGCAGGGTAGAAAAAATAATAGAAGGATCATTTGCTTGTGGATTTATATTTTTGACACACTCAAATAGACATTGTAATAATTCATGTGATTAATGTTTATAATAGAAGAATTCAGAAATGTAGATAAGCCAAAGAAAAATACTCCCTTAATCCTGACTGGTGTTCCATGAAAAATTACCACTGTTAACAGAATATAGCCAACAGACTTCCTTATTATGTATAGATATAGAATATGCCTAGAAGTGTGTTCATTTGTTAAGCCAAATATAAAATAAATGGCTGATTGTCTAGCTATCTGCTACCAAAAAGCCAAAGAAAAGATTGGGTTAAGTGGGAGGTGGGAAGGGTGACTCTTATATGTGTCTGTGCAAGCATGTTAAGCATCTCTCTGTCTTGTGTTCATTCACAGCTGTGATTAGTGCCCATCCCATCCATTCCCTCGATAACCCTCACCATCATTTCCACTCCAGCAGCCTCGCCTCTCCAGCCCGCAGTCATCTCTACCACCCAAGCAGCCCATGGCCCATTGGCACATCCATGTCCCTTTCAGACAGGGCCAATTCCACAGGTGAGAGACGAGGCTCAAGCCCAGATGTTGAAAGCATTCCAAGCGTTGGCAGGTGGAAATGGGGAAGGACTTGCCCTATTTAGAAAGTTTCAATGTTACTTGTTTATCATAGCATTTCTGTGATGGATTCAAATTTGTTTCTGTAAAATCTACTGCACTTTTCTCCCTAAGTTTAAGACTTCAGTGCAAGGTGTCATTTTAGTAACAGACAGCATTAACTTGGATTGCATAAGCTTCTCTTCTTGTAATAAGCCTTGCACGTTAACTTTGTCTCCTTTTCCAACTTTTTTTTTTTTAAGTCTACTGTTTGAAAGGGAAGTGTATTCAGAGTGGCTTTCAGAAACCAGTGGTTGCCTTGGTCTCAGTCACTCTTAATGTTGGAGATGTATATAGGGCAGTCATTAGGTAAGGTTAAGGGCATCTCTAAAGTACAGGAAAGTGGCATAACAGTCTTCAGTATGTCTCAAATGCTTTCCCAGACAGACATGTCCTCATTTGGAAATCATAGCTTCACCAGACAGTTTTAAGGAGAAAAGAATGAAGATGAGAGAGCAGAAAGAATAAACTGTTGCTGCCCATTGGCTACAAATTAATTTTAACCTTCTAGTTTTAAGCTGCAAATTCTAGTATCATCTTACATATACCACCAATGATTTTTCATCATTTGAAATTTGCCTATTAATAGTTATTACTGTTGAAGACCAGATGGAGGTTCTGAGAAATGAGGAAAATTCTAGAGAGCTCCATTTTTGTAAAGCCTTTAAACTTAACATTTAGAAGTTTTAGTTGCTACTAACGTCTCCCTGTCCTCAAGTTTTGATCAGTCATTAGTGTATCCAGAATTCCAAATGGATGTCAAAGCCTTCAGGGCTATCTAAGGGTTATTTAATAGCTTTAGGTGCTTCACACTGCCAGTGCTGTCACCCGGTTTGGGTGGTGCTGCTTGAACCCGTGCCGAAATTTGACCTTCATACTATCTCCTCTAAAATTTAAGTTTCAGATCTACATTTAGGAATAGATAATTATTCCAGCCAACTGCATGGGAACCTAAAGTTTATCTTAGAACAGTGAGTGCCAGAATGCAACTTCCCAATCCAGCCCTGCTCTTAGGAAGATAGTTTTGTGTCTAGCCACACTTAACATTTGGAAGGCTAAGGGATCCATCCCACACAATGCTCACGTAAGAAACTAAGTGTATGGCAAATTCTCCTACTCTGAGCATCCCTCTTGTCCTTATCCTGGACTGGGAAAGGCTTTGGGGTTAAAGAGAAGACTGAAAGTTCCCACCCAGCTCTCATCCAAGTAGCCTATTGTTGGTAAAGTCCTCTTCTGTATTTGCTGAGACAGAAAGTGAAGAAGGGGAGAGGCTACATTACTAATATAGTCCTTACTTTGATGCCCAGAGAGGATAAAGTGATAGATTTATTAGAGATCTTTCATAAAAATAGAGCCAAGCCGGGCGTGGTGGCGCATGCCTTTAATCCCAGCACTCGGGAGGCAGAGGCAGGCGGATCGTTGTGAGTTCAAGGCCAGCCTGGTCTACAAAGGGAGTCCAGGACAGCCAGGGCTACACAGAGAGACCCTGTCTCGAAAAACCAAAAATAAATAAATAAATAAATAAATAAATAAATAAATAAATAAATAAATAAATAAATAAAATAGAGCCAGTATATAGAAGTGATATAAATTTTCCTGCTTTGTATTTCCCCAATATATTTGTAGAGCCTAGACTGCTCTTTCCATAGCCTTGGGTGTGGAGGCAATAAAGAACTGGAGCCTGGCCAAATAATCTCTGCTCTAAGGGCATTTACCACTGCTTGCCATGGGAAGAGCACTTTCTGTTTAACCATTGTGAACTTTGTGCATTTTAAGCAACCCTGAAATTAGGAAATTAGGCCCCTCACCAAAGCAGGAATTTTATGCTGAGTCTAGTGTTCTAGTTAGAGCCTAGTGTGCAATATTGAGGCGCGTCTTCCTTGGAGAAGGCAGTGTTCTGATACCTCCCAGAGCATACAAGGCAACCCTAGTCTGTGGTAGTAGCTAGGACTTTGACAAGCAACTGAACTTTCTCTTCTCACTTTCCTATAATTTCTTGTAAAAAACCATTGAGGCAGTTAGGCCTTTGTACAGAATTGACCTACCATATTGGCTATTACCTGGCTAAATGGTCGGGACTTAGACTCATTTCTCTCTCACAGCCTCTTATTTCTCTTCCTAGCTAGCTTCTAACTGGGCCTGGATCACATATGGTGATGGCTGGCTTGAGCAAGCTGACAAGTGGCATTCCCAACATGGCCTTTAGAGCATGAGAAGTGTCTCAACCTGGGAGATTGTTATAGCCCACTTGGGGAAGGGGGAGGGGCAGCACATGTACATTCATCCTCATCCCTAGGACCCAAGATCTTTTAAGTTGTCGAGGTGGTTTGTCCTGTCTCCTGAGAGCCCAAGGGAACAGATTGATGCTTTTTCACTAAGGCAGGGAAGTAGGCTAAATTCTGCAGATGGCTTATATGTTGCTCTAAGGCTGAGAACTCAGAAAAGTCAGAAGAGGCTTTCAGACTACCTGCTACAGCCTGTTGCCCAGGCTGGTCTCCTGTCTCCTTTCTGGGTGAGATGATGGTCTGTACTGGTCACACTGTATGGAAACCACTCGGTCCCTGGCGTTGCTGCTTCTGCTTTGTAGCGGGAGACAAGTGGCATCAGGTGCAGAAAGGCAGGAAGTATGTGAGGGCTCCAGAACCCGAGCCTGGGGTCAGAGCAGGGATGCAGACTCTGCTCTCTTGGGCCTGTGTGTGGATGACCTGCTTATTTAACCTTCCATGCCTCCCAGATACTCCGAGGAATAAAGGTAAAGTGCTTAGAGAATAAGTACTCAGTTGTCTATAGAAAGAACCTCTCTGTTGTACAGGCACGGTGTTCAAATTCTCTTTATACACATCTCATTTAATACTCAGTGGACTTTGTGTTTGTCTCCATGTTTTATAGATGAAGAAATTAAGACTCAGAGATTCAATGACTTTGCCAACTTCACTCATCTAGTATACTCCGATTATAGGACCGCCTGACTCCAGGGCTAGTGCTTCTCCTGCCCCACTCTGCTGCCTTTAGGACACTTCTTCCTCTTTGTACTTTTCTGAGACTGTCGCCTTGTTCTCTGGGCTAACCCTTTCCTTGTGCCTTGGGATAAAAGCATCATTTGTTTGACACAGTCTCCAGCTGTGTGCCAACCCCCTAGGCAACTGTGAGGCCAAAGTCATTCACATTGGTGATGGCCATGCAGAGGCTGAGCATTTCCTTGCCTGCAGTTACCACCAAGCCTTGCTGACAGAGCCCATTCCTGGTGGGTATTATCCAGCCTCTTATTACTAGACCTGGTTGTCTATGAAAAGGTCAGTTTCTAAGAGTAATCAGTGAATGAAGCTTGGAAAATGTATATACTAGCCTTAGGACTCTTCATAAGAACTCCATAACATACTTGAAATCTACAAACTTAACAATTACCTAAGTATGTAAGTGAGAGGAAAAAGAAGAAACAACTGGTTGAAACAAGATGGCTTTGGGATTCTTAGATGAGTCCATCCATTCTTAGCCTTGGCAGTGGTCCTGATCCATGTGTCTTTGAACTAGCACTGATCTCCTCAAATGCTTATTGAGCAAGCTTAGGAAACCCGTAGAAATAGCCAAAACCACATCCTTTAATAGTAAAGAAATACTAACATTTAGGCTTTCCTGTTATAGAATCTGTTCGAAATACCCCCAGCACGGATACCATGCCCGCCTCCTCGTCTCAAACGTGCTGCACTGATCATCAGGATCCTGAAGGTGCTACTAGTTCTTCTTACTTGGCCAGCTCCCAAGAGGAAGACTCGGGCCAGAGCCTTCCCACAGCCCATGTTCGCCCTTCCCACCCATTGAAGAGCTTTGCTGTGCCAGCAATCCCGCCCCCAGGACCTCCTATCTATGATCCCGCACTGCCAAGCACACCATTACTGTCCCAGCAAGGTGAGTGAGGAGAGCAGCATTGCTCGAAGGGCCTTTTGGCTCAGGTTTGGGATAGACATACCTCCTCCCGTTTCTCCGCACACATGCACACACACCGTTTTTGAAGCAGAGTTTCTCTGTGTAGTTCTAGCTGTTCTAGAACTTGCTCTTAAGAAGAACAAAGGAAATTTCCTCCAAGATTTTCCTAGCAGCTTAGAGAATCTGTATGTCATGTCCCCTTTCAGGGGAATGCATATAAGCCGCAGCACAATGCAGTGAGCAGGGACTAAACTTTTGGACTGTGTTTTCCATGTGGAGTTGCTGGTATTGGAATCCAGTATCATAGGTTAGGCGGCAGAGCTGGTCAGTCTAGGCCCTGAAATCCCCTCACTTTAAAAGACACCACAGAGTAAAGAAGGGCCGGGAGGCCAGGGCTCAAAGCCAGGAGCCTCGGTGCTCAGCCATCCTGCTTCCCAGCCCAGCGAAGACTCCAGCCATCGCTTACTATGGTTTGTTTCAGAATAAGGCTGTGGTTCTCAAATTTGTTAGTTTCAAGGCCTCTTCATATCTTAAAAACTACAAAGATAAGTGTTAGTCCAAAGACAGATCAGGGACAGTCCCAAAACTAAGAATGGAGGGACTAATCTAAGAATCCCAAAGCAATCTTGTTTCTGAACATGGAGCATGTCAGTATATATCAGGAACTAAAAAGAAATTTCTTAGTATTGAATTAATTCGTTTAAAAAATAATAACTTCTTTTGGGGTTTTTTTTTTTTTTTGGTTTTTTTTGGGGGGGGTTTTCAAGACAGGGTCTCTCTGTGTAGCCTTTACTGTCCTAGACTCACTTTGTAGACCAGGCTGGCCTCGAACTCATAGAGATCCACCTGCCTCTGCCTCCCAAATGCTGGGATTAAAGGCGTGCACCACCTCCTCCTTAATAACACTTTTTTTAGGGGGAGGGGGGTGAACTGTTAACATTGGCTGGCAGTTTCTCTTACCTTGTGTCTGATTTGATGGAAAACAGTTAGAATCTCCTATATGCTCCTACATTCAGTCTACTGTAATCAGTTGTTTTGGTTGTTAAAAATTTACCTTCACAGATACATAGTTAGCAAACAACAATGTACCTTTTAGATATTTATGGACATCCTTTTTTGATAAAAGAGACTTCTGTATTGCTCAGATTGGTCTAGAGTTCTCAGTCCTCCTGTCTCAGTGCTGAGATGTCAGACATATGCCACCAAGCCCAGTCTGGGTATTCTTTTATGATACAGTGGGAGAACTGACATGTTGTAGCTTCTTAAATATTGGTTTATAGTATGACTCTGTATCTGCCCATGTATCTGCCCAGCTATACACACTGACCCACTAGATTGCGTTGATCTAGATTTTTTTGGATGTATAACACTGAAACAACACATTGCACATTTGGAAGATTTTGATTCACTAACTTAAGGAAATCCTCCAAATATTCACGTATCATTGTATATAAGAAGCTCTCCCAGTGAGATGACAGAAGTTTTTCAGAATGGTAATTTTCACTAAATTAGCATTGGCAGTATCTGTCATTTTCCTTAAGTTCACAGCTCACTTATTTCCATTTCTAGAAAATATGTGAATGACCCAATTTGTCAGTCATCTTTAAAGTAAATGTTTTGTGGTTACATGATAGACCCTCAACTGGCAGGTCAGTCTATCATGGCGCTGTCTTGAAGATGATTCCATATGTGGTATACAGCAGAGACACTTGCATTTAAAAGGCATGTAGTTGAGAGTTAAGATTTAATAAACACATCAGTTTTACTGCTCCATTAAGGGTGATAAACTGGATTTTATAAATATAAGAGCCTCCCCCTGGATAAGTTCAGCTTATTGCTACTGCCTTCGTTGCTAAGGCTCTAACAATTTTGCCCATGTTGCTTTGTACCCTCAGTACAACTAAAGCACAGTAAAAAAGTCAGGTGTTACCTTAAGTGTCATAATGAATAAGTTTTGACTCCCTGGCATTCTGTGAGGAGTCTGTGGCCACCATACTTTGAGAAGCATTGGGTGAAGATACTAATTCTAAAGGCAATGGGATGCTTTCTCTGGCCTCTTGGATGCCCTGTTGCCTTCCTCCTTCCATCGTGCTCCAATAACTTTTCAGAGGAGGATCCCTGTATGGGCCTGTATGCTCCCCTCACATTGAGACAGCATTCCAACCGCTGGCAGACTACTAAAGCCTGGGGGGTGGGGGTAACAGCCTCAGCCACAACCTAACAAATTTCCTTTGCCCTTCAGCTCTGAACCATCACATTCACTCAGTGAAAACAGCCTCCATCGGGACTTTAGGAAGAAGCCGGCCTCCTATGCCAGTGGTTGTTCCCAGTGCCCCTGAAGTACAGGAGACCACCAGGATGCTGGAAGACTCCGAGAGTGTAAGTTCATGGGGCCCTCAGCTTAGCCAGGATGTCCCAAGGGGGCTGCTTGCATGTTGTTGGCTGACTGTACTTTTGTGTGGACTCAGGTCTTTGCCACCCATAGGTGTAAAGAGTTAATCACTCAATGAACAGGTGTCCATGGAACATCTCCACATCATGTGGGAATGTGCTGTGGGTTTGGTTTGACTTCAGACCTACTCTGATAAGTCTCAAAGTGCCTTATCATCACATCACAGTTAACACATCCTCCCTTTCATTTCTGTATCATCTATTTGGTTTCTTCCTGGTACTGTGAATACACATATGTTCTTTTACCCTTGAGCGTCACTCTGCCTTTTCTGAGGAGGATACTGGAAGAAGAAGTGCCTAAGATTGTTTTCAAATCCTAATAAACATGTCTACCTTTCCAGATATGGGGCTCTCTAAAGAAGAGGCTTAAACCCAGAGATGCAGGGCACACAAACTGTATCACTCTGACAGAGATCTAGAAGAGAGAAGCCTCTACCTTGTGAGGTTATTGTGGGTTGAGGAGTGTGTGTCTGTCGGGAGAAAGGCATTCTTAATTGTCAAGAGATGCTGTCTGTCTTAGTGGCTTTGAGTAAATCCTGCTACTTTGGACTTTGTGAAGCCCTCCTTGGTTTCACTAGGCCAGCTTCCCAGGACAGTTTTGGCCAGGTCACTTGGTACTCTGGGCTGTCCTTCCTGGACAGCTCCTTAGATCATTCCCAGTAATGATGTTCTCCCTTCTGTAGAGCTATGAACCAGATGAGCTGACCAAAGAGATGGCCCACCTGGAAGGACTAATGAAGGACTTAAATGCCATCACAACAGCTTGATGACCTTCACCTGGACATGACTCCACACCTGAGTCTAGAAGTCTTGGAACTGAACCTTGAAAACAAGGAATTGTACAGAGTACGAGAGGACAGCACTTGAGAGCCAGAGCCAGCAGACCAGCCAGTGCCTCCACATGGGGCTGGCTCCAGTCACAGCCACCTGCCTTCTCCTGGTCAGCCTGGATGACGCTTGTGTTGAGGCAGCTTCCCTTTGCCTGCTGATAGCCTGCAGGACTGGGCACCATGGGCCAAAATTTTGTGTCCAGGGAAGAGGCAAGAAGAAGTGCAACCGGCCTTTCACTTTGTGGTCAGTGGCTGTGTCGCCGTGCTGCAGCTGCATCGCGTTTATGGAGTGTAGACATTGGCATTTATGTACAATTTTGTGTCCTATTTTATTTTACCTTAAAGAAAACACTATCAGAAGCCAAGGAGGTCCATGATGTTCTCCGCAAGCAGTTGACACTCTACTGCTGCTTCTGGTTACTTACGGAAAGTCATTAACAGTGCGGTTGTTTGACACCATTGACAGGGGTTGGCTTGTTTTGGGTTTTGTTTTTATTTTTTAATTCTGAGACATTGCATCCTCTGCCAGCTGTTAATCCATCACTTTGAGGGGGGTGGGAAATGTTGCGTTGCTGTTTGTAAGCTTTTTTATTATTTTTTTATTATAATTATTAAAGGCCTGACTTTCTCCTCTCATCACTGTGAGATTACAGATCTATTTGAATGAAATGTAACATTGAAAAGACATGTCTGTTGCTTTCTGTGCAGATTCAGTATTGGGGTGGGGTTGGGGATTGGGAATAGGAAATGGAGGGCTGCTGAGGCCCTGTGAATGTTTCTGTCATTGTACTTTGTTCCAGAAGCCTGCAGAGAATGGAAGCAGCGTCTTTAGTGTCCTTTCCTGGCATGTCCATCTTCGTGTCACTGCATAGAAACTGGAGTTTTGTTTGGATGTGGTTATAAATTCTTATACAATGGGTGGTTTTGATGACTTAGCTGCCCTGGTGTCCTGGTCACGTTCTCTTTGGAATGTCCACACTGAGGTCCCCAGTGATATATTTTTAATTGCTTGAGTGATGCCAAGTAGAACCAGAGTCAAGACTCTGCTGCTCTGAGAAGTTAGGAAGCCCAGGGTGGAGACTCGCTTTGTGCTGCTATCATTGGTCCTCTTTGGAAGGTTAAAAGCTAAGGAAGGAGCTTGGTTTTCTATTCCAAATAGGACTCCTGCTTCTCTGGTGCCAACCCTCAGCCAGGCAGATCTCATTTCCACATTGGAGAGGCTCTCCTGAAAAGCATCAACCAAGATGAGGCAAGACGGTATGGCGCCCATGAGGCTTCCCCACATGTTTCTGGGCATGAGGGGGCAGAAGACAGAGATAGTGAAGAGAGGGGCAGTGGAAGCAGTTCCCTTCACCTCTCCTAGCAGCTCAGCCACACACAGAAGCCTTTGCCTGTGCAGAATGTTAGAGGTGCGACACTGAGGTGTGAATTTGTTTTTAATGTTAATATATAATGAAAAGTATAAGACTAACCCTCAGGCATCTTCTTCCCCCAACAAACTCCTGGAAGTCAGTATAGAAAGTAAATCAGGCTTGAGCTCTTTCTCCGGTGAGACTGCTCCAACCACCAGTGGCTACACTAGCCCACTTGCCCTCGAACAGGTTATTTTACCCTTTCGACAGGATGGGCTCTTTGTGTGATTGGGGGCAGAGGGAACAGTGAAAAATGCAATGATCTAACTCCTGCAGCTCTTCGAGCCAGTCACAGGACAGCACCAGGCAGGGTTCTGGAACAACCAGCGTGCTTTGCCTGTCCTACAAAACGCAGTGAGAGCATTCTGGCCACCTGGAGGCTGGATTCCTCAGAAACTGTCTAGCCTTTGCCCACTGAGCATGCTAAGTATTTAGGGTGTTCCTTCCCATGAGCCTCAACACTTCTGTTACCTCAGGGCCTTGGTACCTGGATACTGCCACAGATTTGCAATGGGGTGGGGGAGGGAATGTATTTTTAAATAAAGTAACTTAAAAGTTGGGGAATTTTTTTAAATTCAGAAAATGTAAAGCTATTCTGTATTACACCATTTCACAATTTAATACATGTCTTATATTTTCCTGTGGTTCTGGAAACTAAACCATTGTGTGTCTTGTGTCCTGGTTGAGTTGTGGCTCAGCAGCTTCCTTCGGGAGAGTGTGGAACAAATGTGTTTGTTGCCTTGCTGCCTGCTCGAGGGGCCCGGAGGACTGCTGCTGGGAATGGGTCCTGTACACACTTGTTTGGCTTTTTCTGTAGTTGATGCTGTAAAACTCTATGGCTTTTTAAAAACAATTTCATGTTTTTATTTAGTATTGGAAGTCCAATACACTTTTTTAATCCAATCAAACTGTGGTCTGGTCAAAAAGTTCTTTCCCTTAAGACTTTGGGGGCTCCTATTTCCTTCTCGTAGTGACCTTTCTGTCACCTCCCCGTGGCTCTCGCTGCTGTAAAGACAGGAGTTAGAATGGCAGAAGTAGCAGGTAGTCCAGGAAGTGTCTGACTGCCAGCCCCAAAGACATGCCTTGTTCCTGTCCCCTTCCTGCTGTTGCTGCCCTGAGGGACTGTGAAGCCCGAGGAATGGCAAACAGCACCTGGCAACAAAGGCCACCCTGAGCTACACAGCACGGATGCCTCATTGGTCTCGCTGTGCTGGAGAAGCTGGATGCTGTAAGATCCCTCAGTATCCCAGGCCTGGAATAGTGATGACCTCAGCAGTCACAGGCCCCCTGCCATCTGTTAGCTTGTGACAGAGCTGTGGCTAGATAAAGAGTGCAGTGTCTCTCCGCCCCGTGTCCATCTGCTCCGCTGCCAGCCTGTACTTGGAAACCTGGATAGACCCCCCCACCCCCATCCTTGTTACTGGCCTCAGGATAGAGTTTGAACCCCCAAGCCTCCGAGAACACTTGTCTGACCTCACCCCGGGTCCAGACAGACAAAGCTGCTGTGCCTGCCTGGGAAAGCTGCTCTTGAGATTGCATCCCTTTCCAGCCACATGGATCACCCGAGCTATCCCCTCTGCATCCCTAGATGGCACTCTTGGCACATTTTCCAGTCATGACTCTTGAGTCTGCAGGCATATGGTCTCGATACAGACAAGAATTTCTCACTGCTTTCTGACTGCCTTGGGCAAATGCAGTTTCTGACACTGCAGATGCCTGTTTCTTGGATGAAAACACCCCTAAAGATAAGGCCTGGGCCCTGCTGGGAGGTCTCCCATGACCTCTCTCCCTTGCAGGAACCCTAAATTGGTCCTTAGTTATTGTACCTGAGCCCTCATGCATGAGCACCTGTGTCCCTTTGGAGTCCTGGAGTGCACTTGAAAGGAAGCTGTCTACCTTGCAGAATCCAAAAAAGCATGCTGACACCACAAGAATGAGCCTGGTTCTGAGAACTAAAATGAAGTTGCCCTCAAGACTGCCGCCACCAGGTTGAACGTGGAGGCGGCTGGGGGGGGGGGGGGGTGGGAGGGGAAGCTCCCCTGGTCCCTGTCCATCATCTGCCAGGGATAGGTAGCACCATCTGGAAAGACTAGAGAGCATCAAGTAAGCTGCCAAATGGTTGGCTGTGGCCATGTGGATAACCAGAGAGCCAAGAGGAGCCACTCCTGGCTACACCAAATATCCCGACAAGTGCCGTACTCATAACCTTGTGTTTGCACCTACCGATGAACAGAAATACTGGGGGAAGAAGTGTGAAGTATTAATTGAAGGGAAGCGCTCTAGTTCATTCTGCCGCTAAAATAAAAACAGACTGAAGGCGACTTAGGGGAGGAAACGGTGTATTGGGCTTGCAATTCCGTCATGAGAGAAGCCTAAGCAGTCCTGTTGCTTGTTTCACAGTACTATTTCCAAGCAAGGAGCTCGCTTCCCCTCTAAAGGAATAAAGAAGGCACAGATGTGCCTCTTGCCCAGAGGCCACAGGCCGGCTTATACTCTGCTAGTTTCTTAGACAGTTTGGGACCACTTGCCTACGGACAGAACAGCCTCCTACAGTTAGCTGAGCTACATCCACACAGCCATCAGTCCTGCCATGAACCTGCCCTCTGGCCAATGTGATCTAGGCAAGTTCTCCATAGAAGCTTCCCTCCCACACTTTGACTGTGTCAAAGTGACAGTTAAAACCAACAAGAAGGTAACACTTCAAACCTTTCATGCTATATAATATCGGGATAAAATCTGTTTAAACCTGTCATTACCCTAACCCGAGAGGATAATGTTTGTGATAAGGTGTCCCTTCCCCAACTTTCATTTGGTAAATGAAAGGTCTAGAACTGAGCAGTTGCTGAATTTCAGAGAAGAAATAATTTGAAATTTCTTTAATGCTGGTAGGGTGGGTCCAGAAACCTGTACCTTTAAGAAAATTGGGGGAGGTGCTCCCAAGAGGAAATCAAGAGAAAATCCCTTGAGGCATCTGAAAGAACTTCTAAAGTAAGGAGATCTGCAGCATGCCTTAATGCTATTTGACCTTGTATGAAGTAGGTCCCTTCTAACTCCCAAGCCTTAAGTGACAGATGTTCTGGGCATGAGGCACTGCCCAAGCTGAGATAAGAGCCTCCACTCTAGACAACAAGGAGGCGAGCTTCAAAGAGCCTGGCATGGTGTGGGTGATCCATAATGGAATGGGCTCTGGAAGCAAGCCTTTACCAGTCTGAAGCTAAGAAATTCATGTTACCAAGGGAAGGCTCAAGACCTGTGGTCAGCAGTGCCCAGCTCCTAAAAGGTCCAGGACCATTGCACACACCTTCTCAGGCTCCTGGTGCAGAGCTCCTGCCCCGTGGTTTCTAGGTGCCTGCGCCCTGTGAACCCCTCTACCCTCTCACAGATGGAATGTGGAAACCACTTTACACTCTCTGCAGCATACTTCAGCTCATTGCTCAGCCGGTTCTGTCAGCCCTACCTCTCAAATGGCTCCCAGAATGCCACTTCTTTGTTAAGCAGTCTAGTCTCCATGGGCAATCTGGTGATGACCTGTAGCAGGCCAGTATCTCTTCGAACTTAAGTTCTGCCTCCCTAGCTCAGCATCATGCAGTTGCCTGCAGAACAGTTGAGCGTGGCGCACCTGGCCTCTTCCCTTCCCTTTCTCTACTAGGCCTGATAACAGAGCAGACTGCCTCTGCATCATAAGCCTTGTGTGTAGCCTCTGCACTATTTCTTTCTCTCCTTTCCCCTTCACCTCCCATAGGCTCTCCCTGTCAGTAGACGTGTGTTCATATTTGAAGACCCATCCTAACCGGTTCCCCTGATCCGTTTTGTTTGCTTGTTTCTTCCAGTACCAACCTCCCTAAGGAAAGAACTGTATGTGTTTGGATTCTCCACCTTAGTGCCTAATGCACTATAGGTTTTTACTGAATGAGTTTCCACTGTAAGAAAAATAAAACCTGAAGTCAGAGAACTAACCCATCATGACCCAGCACAGAGAATTTGATAAAGCTCAAGCTCTCCCTTGAAGAGAGTGCATCTATTTGCAGAAGCGGTGTGTCTGCTGAGTCTGAGATGTCAGAAGAGGACCTCTGTGGAAGACGGGCAGGTAGAGGTGCTGCAGAGCTGCCCGTTTTACATGGATGCCCAAAAGAGGAAAACTAGGCATCCCATGTTCCCACAAGCCCAGGGCTCCTTCTGCCACTGGGGTAAATGCTAGAACTCCAGCAGGCCAGTGCAGAGGCTGAAGCAAGCACACAGATCTGGCTGGGCACTTTCATGGAAGAGAGTAAGCTATCCACTTACAGAGAATTTTCTGAAATGCTCAAGGACACAAGACTGGACCCAGTTGGGCTGCATGTGGCTTATCAGATGCTACAGGATGGGGGTCATCCTAGTGAGTTAAGGATAAAGTGGGTACCTTTCATAAACTCAAAAACAGGTCTTGGGGCTGGGAGATGGTTCAGTGAGTAAAGTGCTTGCTGTTAATCACAGAGACCCAAGTTCAAGTCCCCAGAACCCACATAAAGCTAGACAGAGTAGCACTTGGAGTACTTCTATGAGACAAAGAGACAGGAGATTGCCTGAAACCTCATTGTGCAGCTAGCCTGGCATACACAGCAACAAGACCCTGTCTAACAAGGTGGAAGGTGTGAACTGATAGCTGAAGTTCTCCAGCCTCCATGCTCCTGTACTCACTCCAGTACACACAGACACGCAAAACTCTTGCTGAGAAGTCTGAGTCATTTACAGCCTTCTAAAAGAGGAAAGGAGAGCCAGGATTCTTGAAGGCAAAATGATAGAGCAGGCTCCCATAGACAAAGTTGCCTGGGAGATAGTAGGTAGAAGAAACTGCTTATGAACATTCTAGACTAAGAGAAGGAAAGCTGGCTAGAACTGAAACCAAGGAGAATGTGGAGTGGGCAGGCAACATGAAGAAAGGCATATTTTGGATCTGTCAAAATGGGTTTTCCTCACTCAAAACTGTAGGAGTTACACACTGGTCCCAGATACTCCTGGAGCCTGTGGTGCCTGAGGATCCAGAATGAGTGAGACATCTGTTGCTGACTTACTCCCAGCCTAGAGGGGGGCACAGACACTTCACTGCCGAAATCACCACCCAGCGCGGAAATTGCTGAGACCTGAGCAGTGATGTGGCAAAGGACGGCGTTGCCAGACCCAAGAGGAAGCTTGGGGGCCATGAAGCAGGTGAACAGAAAGATGCAAATCCATTCAAAAAAAAAAAAAAAAAAAAAGGAACAGTTTTTTTGAGTATGTTTGGACCAGTCTAAAGAGAAAACAAAAAATCAGGTAACTAGATAAATTACAACAGAAATGCTTTTAAATTATTTTTCTGAAGAAAGTAAGGGATGATTCTAATGAAGGAAGAGAGAATGAAACCTAATGTACAGTCGTCTACTTCTGTAAATTCCTCTCACCATTATTTTTGCTGCATCCCATGTTTGACAGGTGTCTGCCGCCCCCCCCCCCCCGGGTTGTGGTGGGGGGGGGGTGGGGGGGGGGGGGAGGGAGAGAGAGGGAGAGAGAGAGAGAGAGAGAGAGAGAGAGAGAGAGAGAGAGAGAGAGAGAGAGATTCTCTTGTGATTAGTGATCCGAGAATATGCTTTAATCTATTCAGACCTGAGGTCTCTCTTGGAGAATGCTGGGGTGCAGTTGGAGGAAATGTCTCAGAGGCAGCTGTTAGGTATATAGTTGGCTTAAGTTGCCCAGATCTTCTTACTTTTTTGCTCTTTGAAGACAGCCTCTCATAGAGTCCAAGCTGTCCTTACAGTTCTGACCCTCCTTTGTCTCCCAGGCGCTGAGATACAGTTGTGCACCACCACATCTGGCTTTAAATCTACTTTTGTGCTAATCTTGAGTTTATCTGTTATGTTCAGAAATGAATGTGGCGTACTAGCTGCCACTTATTGCTGTTGACTTGTCTCCTTCTTTCGGGCTTACATCATGCATTTGAGGGGTATGCATTGTACAAGTGGGGCTTTTCTATGCCTGTTCTAGCTCCCAAATAACGACATGGAGACTTACTACAGTTATTATTAATAAGCCTTACAGCACCAGATACTCATGGATTCTAGCCCATGTACACTGATGTAGGTTTTCCAGGCACATCCCCGTTTACCTGCCATCTAGTCTCACCCTGGCCACCCCTGCTCCAATTTTGCCCTCATTTTGCTCTCTGGGATCAGAAGTCCCACCTCAGTTCTCTGACCAGCTATTGGCTGATCAGCTCTTTATTAACCAATCAGAGATAATAGCAATTTTTACACAACATTCAGACAGGAGATGACAATGCCCACATCCAGACTGCAGCCAGGTCTCTGGGCACATAAATCAGCCTCTTAATACAACACAGTGCACAAGACCATCACCCAGTAACGTATTTTTACAAATGTCACATTCTTTAATTGATTAAACCCTTTCTCTTCATAAAATGCCCTTTGTTTTTAGCAATAATTATCTTAAAGTCAGCTTCAATATTAGAATTACAGTCTGCTCTTCTTTTGGCCATTGTTTACCTGGTATATCGTTCACTTTCTTTTACTTTTGACCTAGTGGTATAATTTAAAGATAACATATATCTCTTGTAGACAGTATACATCTAGATCATGGGTTTTAATCCTTTCTGCAGGTCTTTTGCTTTTGATATGAGTGTTTAATCTATTTACATGCAGTGCACTTACTTACATGGTAGAAGTTAGCTCTGGCATTTTCCTACTTGGTTTCTTTGTGTCTTGCTTAAAAAAAGATGTTTCCTCACTCTGTTTCAGACTTTTCTGTGCAGCAGATACTTTCTACTGTGCCATTTAGTTATCCAACCAGAAAACACAAGTTGTTAAAAAAAATTGGCAAGTTGGACATCAGCAAGACTAAAATGCCTTTGACAGACATAAGTAAAATAAAAAGGTAAGCTATAACCTCATAGAAAACAGTTCCCAAACAACTATTTTATCAAGTATTTATATGTTGAATATTTTGGTTATAATTAAATAATAAGGAAATGGGAGGCTTAAAAGAAACAACTGTGTAAATTTTTGTATAGTCATTTTACCACAGAACATATATGGGTGGAAAACAGATGCCTGAAAAGCATCTTTAGTCCTTGAGGAAATGCAAATTAAAAGAAGAATTAACATTACATACCTCTAGAGTGGTGGCATTGCAGCTGGCAATTCCAAGTGTAAGTATATGAAGTGACTGGGAAGCTTGTATAATTGCTGATAAAAATGCAAGCAGTCCTTCCACTTTGGAAAATAAAATTACAAATACACTAATCATATCACTCAGGAGAGCCATTCCTGAGTATGTATAGTCAATGAAAACGTATATTTATCTTGAAATCATTAGAAGAAATTTTAAGTGTTCTCACCACAAAAATATGGTATATGAAGTAATACATGTTAATTAGCTCAATTTAGCCATTTCACTAAGTACATATTTCAAAGCATCATGTTATATATGATAAATACATGTAATTTGTGTTTTTCAATTTAAGTGTTTTAAAAATCCACATTCATGTGACTTGAATACAAGTATTCATAGAAGCTTTAGTCTTAATAGCCAAAAATGGAAACAGCCCAGTTGTTCATCGGTGGTTGAATGAATAACAAATCATGAACAAGCCATACAAGGGGAACAGCGCAGCATCCCACAGGCAGAGCTCCAAGGCATCAGGCTGCATGAAGGACACCAGGCAGGTGTGGACCTGTCCCATGAGTTCATTCACATGAAATTTCAGAAGCAGCAAAACTTCAGGGATACAATAAGAAACTACTGGGAACCAAGAAGGGGAAGAAACCAAAGGGGGATGTGAAGGAATCATGGACATATTCCATATTCTAACTGCTGAGGTGGTTGTAAGACCTCATTGAACTAGACGCTTAAAATCGGTATATTTTGCTACAATGAATTACACCTCAATAAGAAGCACAGGTAAAACTAGCAGTCATAACAAAAGCATGAGAAGCTCATGACAAATCCAATGAAATGTTAAAAACTTGGTGAAGGCAATTATAAAACGATATTAAAAAGAACTGGCCAGGGTGTTAATGACTGGTATGCTTGTGGGTTTTAACTATCTTGACACAGGCAGCGCAGAACCACCTGGAAGAGTCTTAATGGAAAATTACACAGATCAGGTGGTTTTGTGTTCATGTCTGTGGGAGCCTGCCTTGATTGTAAATGTAGGAAGATGCAGCCCACTGTGGATGGCACCATTCCCTAAGCAGAAAGTCATGGGCAGTATGAAAGGAGAAAACAAGCTGAAAGTCCAGATCAATGTTTCTATTCTCTCTCTGCTCTTGACTGTGGGTGCGACACTTTAAGCTCCTCCCTTGACTTCCTTGAACTGATGAACTGTAACCAGGAAGTGTAAAGCAAACAAGCCCTTTCTCCCCTAAGTTGCTTTTAGTTGAAGTATTTGTCGCAACAGAAATAGACTGACGCCTGGCAACTGTTCTGAGCATCCCCATCCTCCATGTACAGCCTCTTTGTGTTGTGTTGTAGCCTTGGGACAGTGGGACATGAAAGAAAGTACCATAGAATGTCAGAGTTTTAGAGGCTTCTTGAGCAAAGAAGGCACTAAGGAGATTTCTAGAATTTGAGATGTTTGTATTGACAAACTTGAGCTACATTTTATATGTAAAGCATCGGCCTATCTGGGGAGATAGAGGGAGAGAGAGACAAGGATGGAGAGAGAGAGAGAGAGAGAGAGAGAGAGAGAGAGAGAGAGAGAGAGATTACACAAACCATACCCAGGAAGAAGATATTTGTGACATATAGTTAATGAAGGATTTATTTTGTTCCCCTAATAGATGTGCATAAACATCCTATAAATCAACAAAAAGACAAATGACAATAGAAAATGAAGCAAAACATATGAATTCATATTTCCCAGAAGTGGAAACAAATGAGTATATGAACAAAAACCCAGCCTTACTAGTAATTAGAGATTTGCTCATTAAAACACAATTAATAACACTAGACTGGGGAAAGTCAGAATCCTGAGGACTCCAGTTATTGGCAGGAATAGCTCAGACCCTGCAGGTGGGAGTGTAAGTTATTTGAACCACTTAAAACAGGTTGGCATTATCTCATAAAAAGAAGATTAATTTGCCCATGACTCAGCCGTTCTGCCTGATATGGATCCCAGAGACAGTTAGACAGGAGCTTTTGTAGCAGCAGTGTTTGCAAGCATGAAAACTAGAATCGTCTTGCCCCTCTCCAGACTGGAGTCCTATGCAGGTGAGATAAAGAGGCTACGGGTTCTCTGCATCCACAGCACCCCACAGTGATAATATCAAATGTAAAACATAAAGGCATGTGCAACATGGTGTCATTTGTGTAACAAACATTTTAAAACTACAATCTAGTCAGTGGGATATAAGAATAAAGGATATATATATATGTATATATATATATATACACACACACACACATATATATATATATATATACACACATATGGCAGGCCTTGACTTCCTGGTCCTCCTGCCTGCACCTCCTGAATACTAGGGTTAAAGGCATGTACCACCACACCTGGTCTTATGCAGTTCTGGGGATTGAACCCAGGGATTTATACATTCTAGGCAAGTACTCTGCCAACTGAGTGACATCCCCAACCATATAGATCATTATTGTAGAGAAATGTAAAACAGTAATAAAACTAACAAACTCACACAGATTTTTATGACATAAAGAAATTCTGAATATTATTATTAGCAAAATCCTTCACCCCATCAAGCAGATACCTCTAATTCTACTCCTCAACCTTGGTATGCAACCAACTACATTATACAGAGACCTTATGTCTGTAGTAAAAGGTAGTGAAAGCTAGGTCTCAGATAAGTGGTTTTTCCTGGGGAAGCAGGGCCACAGATGCCTTCAAAGGTGGTCTTTATATTCTATTTCTTGAACTAGATAATTAGCAAATGGCTAGTGCTGATAATCCTCACATGGAAGGTGTCTTCTGCCTATCTGAAATATTCCACCTTCAAGAGGAAAAGAATTAAAGAAGCAAAGTCAGCAGGGGCAGGGGGCAGCAGGGGTAAGGGTATGCAGGGCAGGGGTCAGCAGGGGCAGGGGGAAGCAGGGCAGGGGTCAGCAGGGGCAGGGGGAAGGGTATGCAGGGCAGGGGTCAGCAGGGGCAGAGGGAAGCAGGGCAGGGGGCAGCAGGGGTAAGGGTCAGCAGGGCAGGGGTCAGCAAAGGTAGGGAGCAGCAGGAGCAAGCTCTGAGCTTCGTTGGGAACTGTGAACAGCAGAGAATGGGAGAGCCTGGTCCATCAGCAGAGGATGAAGCCCAGCCAAGGCTCAGGGAATGGGGAGCCCGAGCTGAGATGAAGAATGGAAGGCTTTTGTCTGCAGGAGGAGAAAGCTCTGGGTGTGGGTGAGGTTACCCTGGAAGAGCATATGGAGCGACAAGTTAGGGAGCAAGACTGGCTCCAGCAGCACAATCCTTTGGGAAGAAGAGGAACTCTTACGGCTGATTCTAGGCTGAGTAGGGAGAGTGGGGACCCCAAATCTGGGGAGAACCTGCCCAATGGGCTCTGACACTGAGGCGAATCAGCCTGGATTCCCCACTGTGGACCTAGAGGACTGGTTCAGAGCCTTTCCTGAGGAGGAGACGCAGACACCACATTGGTGGGGAAGGAGAAGTGACTCCCAGGGCAGGAAGTGAGGCCAGAGAACCGAGACCACTCTCAGGACGTTCTGCTGAAGAAAGCGGCCGGCGTACAGTGCTTGGAATGAGACACAGCTTCCATTCCAAATTCATTCACATTTTCTTTTGAACCAGGCCTGATGCAGATCTATAGTCTCAGCTACTCAGGAGAAGGCTGAGGCAAGAGGCTCATCAGCTTAAGGCTTGCCTGGCCTACAGACTGAATCCAAGGCTAACCCAAGTAGCTTAGCAAGACCTGTCTCCAGAAACAACCCAGGAGGTGGCATAGCACTTGCCTGGCTTATAAGAGGCCCTAGGTTTGACCCCAGAAACTCACACACTCGCCCCCTCCTCTCTCTTTCTCTCTGTCTCTGTCTCTCTCTGTTTCTCTCACACACATTCTCTCTCTCTCTCTCTCTCTCTCTCTCTCTCTCTCTCTCTCTCTCTCTCTCTCTCTCTCTCTCTCTTTCTCTCTCTCTTTCTCACACACACACACACACACACACACGCACACACACACACACAAAGGCACACACATAATTTGAATATTCCAGTCTAGCTTAGTACCACTGAGACACTTGGGCTTTCTCACCTTTCTGATAGCCAGAAGAACAGCAGCTGTCCCTTGGGGCTGAAGTTTGTCGGGGAGGTAGTATCCCTAGATTTTGGGGAAGAAGGAATATTTCATCACTGACTCTTTAGAACCATTAGTCAGCGATGAGAAGGAAAACAAACCAACTGCATTTTTCACTGTGGATTTTTTAATTCTACACAGACCATCACTCTATATCATAATCGTCTGCACTCAGGACCAGGGCCCCTGCCACCCTGCCTCTGCTGAGTACCCAGCGCACAGGGGCAAGGCCCAAGTCTCCTGCTGTGTATACAGCCAGCTCCCTCCTCTCTGGCTGATGGGCATCAGGTAAGCACCAGCTCTGAGCCACCCACCCCTTTCCTGTGCCTCACTGTCATTGAGGCTTCTTTTGATTTTAGAGTTGGTGGGAGAATGAACTGAGGACAACAGGAAAGCACCCAGGGCTTAGCACACAGTAGGTACTTACTAACCGCCCTTGTGAAGTCTAGGGAAAACCAGTTAGCTGGCACCTGCCTCTAAACCCACCTCACCCCACCACTCCAACGACAAAGGCTTCCCTTGGCCCTAGAGGCTAGCTCCACCAGAGGCCACTGTAGTCTAGCCTTGGCTGCCCCCACCGCAGCAGCTGAGTTTAGCCCAGCCTATACCATGTCAGTGGGGTCCCCGGAGGAAGCACTGTCACCTGGCCACAGGGGGCAGTTGTCATGGGGATGCTGGGCCTGCTGAGCTGTCTGCTTAGCAACAGGACTCCTAGGCCTGTCACCACGGAAACAGCCTAGGCAAGCAGTGATGGGGAACAACTGGCCAGGTTCCCTGCTCTTTCCAGAGGACTTTCCCCTCTTCAGGCAGGCAGGATGGCATTCATTCCCCTACTAGCCAGGAGCCTGAAGACTGCTCTCCCAACCCCAGACACCTGCCCTAACTATCAAGGTCCAAGGGCCTGCAGGTACCCTCTGCAGGCAAAGGTGAGGTAGAAGTTGGTGCCATACCACCTCCCAGCTCCAGGTCTGGCCTTGGACTGCTGGAGCCCCACATCTGTACTCCATCAGTGCCTATGATGCCTTCCCCACAACTGGTCACCTCCTGGCCCCAGCCACCCTCCCTCTCCCGGTAGCAAGAGGGCACATCCCCTGTTCAGCATCAAGCTACGTGTCCATGTTCTAGCCTTCTTCTTCACAGAGATCGTGGAGTCCCCCAGCAGAGGCCTAGGGCTCCCCATCTTTGCTTTCCCCTTCACTAGTGACATTAGGAATACTCTCTGACCCTCCTCGAACATCACCACAGGTTGTACATGGGTGCACACCCGTCTGTGGTCAGGCCTCGTGCTCCCATGCACAGTTCTGCGGACAGCTCAACTCCATGCTTCTGGTGGGGGCGGGGAGGGGGGCAGGCTCATACCCATGTGTGTCCACAGGTGCTCAAGGGGCAGTGTCCCACTACCCCTCACCATCCTCTCTGGAGACTCCAGGTTTCACTGTGAACATTACCAACCCCATCTCTGACCCCAAAATAAGGCAACATTTGCTGGAATTTTTTTTTTATTTAAATAAAATATACAAGACGGTGTGCTTAACCGTTTTCTGTTTTAAAAGTGGAAGATTTGAAAATTGCTTGTAGAGGTGGGGAGGGGGGGCGCGGGTGAAGGTCCTACTGACTGGACCTGGCCTCTCCATAGTCACCAGGAGTTTGCCAGTGTGTCAGAGCGCGTATAAAATGCATGTGTCAGTAGAGAAGAGTGGCCAGGCCAGGCCTGATGATAAGGGACTCTTCACCCCTTAACCGCAGACCCTCCATCTTGTGTCCCATGCCTCTAGGATAGAATACAGGTTTGGTGGAGTCCTGCTAACTCTGAGCTGCCTTCGTTGGGACAGGGTGTAGAACTCAGGTATGCGGACTGACCTTCTAGGTCTGAGGAGGCTTCTCCAGCCCCTGGGTAGACTAGGGCTCCCACTAATTTTCTAGGGCCCCAGGGCTATCACCCTTCCTTTCCTGAATTACTGCATTCCACTCCCTGCAGGCCATCCACAGAGGGACTTCCCTGTGGCATCCCAGGGCCAAACCTGCTCATGCCACCATTCTGGCTGGTGCACGGTGACCATGGGCATGGAAGAACCAGCCATCTTCACTGCATGGCCATCCAAATCCTACCTGCTTAGACCTTACATAGGGAGGCCTCTGGCTGGGCCTCTACCAAGGTCCTGCTGGAAAGGAAGCATTAGGGATGCTTTCAAATCTCTGGAATCTGCTTCCAGCTGCTCCTGCCTTCAGGGCCAAACCCATACACCAACTTAGCCTGTCCTCCAAGGTCCTCCACTGGTCCCGAGCCTGCATATCTCCCCCAGTAGCTCAGTTCCAGGGCTCCACATACTGCGGTAACCTCCCCTACGCACTCCGTCCTCCCTCATTCTTTTTTCACTCACTTTCTCCCACTGGCAAGCCCACCACTGGCCATGTACTTTCCTTGTGCCGTGACAGAGGCCCAGCCACCTCCTGAGTCCTGAGATTTTAAGTCTTGGCGCCCTCAGCTAAAGTTCCCCAGGGGCTCTCACCATAGTTCACTGGAACAATGGGCTAAGTTTATGAGGAGGGGGGGCGAAAAAACATGATTTATTGAGCACCTACTATGCTGTGCGCCAGGCACTGGGCTAAGTATTTCATGTCTTTTTCTTATCTGGTTCTCACTGGTCATTGTGAGGCAGCTCCATTGTTGTCCTTATTTTACTAATGAGGGAACAGAAAGGTCAGATAACTTGCCCAAGGCCACACAGCTAAGAAGTGGCAGAGCCGGGGATTTGAATGGATGCCTGACTGCCACCAAGCTCCCATCTCTTCCTTCTGTACTTTTTTTGCCTAGGGACCAAAAACTAGGACTCCATGACACACTATTTTCTGATGGGAGCGGACCAGGTTTTAGCCTTAGGGGGTTCGGGGGAGTGTTGATCAGCAGCTCTGGCCAGACCAGCTCTGTCACTCCTGGTCACGTGACTCTGGAAAAGCAACCCAACCCTCAGCTTCCTCGCCTGTGAAATGGAAACAAGCAAAGTACCCCACCTCCCGATCTGTAGGGATGTGTAACCAGCACTTGGCACACAACAGAGTCAACAAACAGATGTTCCCTGCACCTCCCATTGAACAGCTGGAGAAACTGAGGGCCGCCACAGAGGTGACAGGTGTGCTTGGAGCCCTGGGAAGTGGAAGGCTCGGCCTGGAGTCTTCCCTGCCACGGGTCTAGAGGTTGGGTTAGAACTGGGGCACAGCCCAGAGACGGGAACAAGGGTCCGCTGCAAGGTTCCAGGGGTCCCTTCCCTGAGGGCTGGGAGAGAGAGCATCCCCCAGAGCCTGCAGTGCCCAGCCTGTGGGCCACAGCAGATTCCTGGATGTAAGGTGACCTGGGTGTCCTGGCAACATGGGATTAAACTAGACTGCACACGCATGTGTGCACGTGGGAGCTGATATCTACATGGCTCTACAGAGCACTACATAGCTATACATAGACACATCTTACATACATATACATATTCATATACATATCTTGCTACGTTTACAGTAGAAAAAAAAATCCAAGGCCCTCAAGGGCCCCATGTGTCCCAAAGACTCAGGTGCTAGAGGCTCCTGGGAACACACCCCAGAGCAGCCCCCAAGGCTCCAAGTTTACAGCCAAGGGACTGATGGTAGGTAGCTCTTGCTCTAAAGAGCAATACAATGACAGGTCTGTACTAGGACCCCAAACATGGGTCACCCCACCCCTGCCCTGCCCCACTGCCTGCCTGCCTTCCTTTGGCTGTTGCCTTTGGGCCTTGCCTGCTCCCCTCCCTCCCTCCCTCCCTCCCTTCCTCCCTCCCTCCCTCCCTCCTTACTCCCTCCCTCCCTCCCTCTAGTGCTGAGTATTAAAATAGTCTATAAAAGCAAGTGACCAAAAATCTATAGCTCTAAGAATACCTGGTTATTTTCTGCTGTCTTTTTTGTTTTTCTGGGGTATGTTTTTTTTTTAATGGTTATTATTGTTATTGGTATATCTCCTAATCACAGTTAAACCTGAAGGAAGAAAGGAGTGAGAGAAAAAGAAGAGGGAGGGAAGGCCCGGCTCATAGATTAGACGGCAGTTTGGAGCGCACTGGCTCAGCCCTAGCCCCAGGTTCCCTCTGGGGTGCAGCAGTCAGGGGGGGCCCTCCAGAAGAGGCTCTTGCCCCAAACAAAGAAAGTGCAGGTGGCAAAGAACCTGAGGATGTCTTCCGAGGCAAAGTGACATGCTGGCCCGGGATGGCACCATATGGCCTCCCAGGAGGCCCAAGGCCCCCACTGCTCCCGCTTCCACCCCCAGCTCTGGGGTAGAGTGGGAAGGCAGCCATTGACTCCCTTGAAGAGTGAGGCGAGGCCCTGCGGAGAGTCTGTGCCCCATCCTGGGGGAGGGCTGGCTGAGAGGCTGAGATGAGCTTCAGGTCCTGTGTGAGGCGGCCAGGGGTGAGGGGTGGCGTGCCCCTGCGCTGTGGGACCTGGGGTGGAGGAGGGCTGGATGCAGGTGGCAGGAGCAGGGAACCATGGGAGCCAGAGGCCCGGGGTTGGGCACTTGGGAAAGTTCTTGGGGGGCCAGGGCTGTGGCCTGGAGGGCTAAGGCCTCCTCTGGGGGTAAAGGCTACCGGAGAAGCTCCCCCAGAGGCCCCTGCCATGAAGGATGGCCTTTCAGGCCTTAGGGGTGTCTCTGGTGTACTTGGTGGGCCAGCTGCCAGACCTGGGGACAACTCTCCAGGAGGCTGACCCAGCTGCCCAGGACTAGATGATGGTGACCTAGAGGAGGGTGGGGGCGGCAGGAAGTGCTCCAGGAGTCCCAGACCTCCACGAGCCCCAGGCAGTGGGGGTGGCGGCTGGGCAGCCTGTGGAGAACGAGCTCCTGGTTGCAGTGGGGTGAGCAGCGGGGAGTCGGAGGATGACAGGGAGCCACCTAGCGCCTTGTGAAAGTGGCCAAACCCAGCTGTGGTGGCAGCAGCTGCAGAGGTGGATGGTGTGGGGGCGGCTGGTGGGGAACTGCAGGCCCCTGGAGGTGGGGAAGAGCTAGAAGAAGGCAAGAGAGGGCTCAATCCAGGAGGTGCGGAGAATCCAGCCAGCTGTTGGATGTGGAAGGAGGATGAGGATGGGGTGTCCACCTGGGATGGGCTGCTGGCTGGTGAAGCAGAACCCAGCGCTGAAGGGATGAAGGACTGCAGCCTCCTCGGGTGCCTTGGTGTCTGTCCAGCCCCGAGGTTGCCCAGCCCAGGTCCCGGAGGGGGCCGGAAGATGGCAGCGGGCAGGCGAGGGTGGTGTGTGAGAGCTATGGCCACCGACGTAGTAGCAGCAGCGGCTTGTAGTGGCGCCTGGATAAGTGGGGTCCATATGACAGGCGTGGGGGTTGGGGTGGCTGAGGCAGCAGCTTGGACGCGGTGCGCGCAGTGGGCCATCTCACGGTCATGCCTCACGATCTGCTGGATGATCTCGTTCTCCTGGTAGTTGAAGACGCCTGAGTTGAGGTCGTGCTGTACCTTGTGGAGGAGGATGGAGTTCTTCTTGCCTGAGCCATTGAACAAGAGTGGACACTCAGGCCAAGCCAGGGGCGGGGGTGGGGGGAGATGCGGAGTCTGTGCGTACTTGCGTCCCTGCCCTCCCACCTGCACGTCCTGCCCTGCCTTCCCTCACCTATCCGGTCTAGGCGATCCAGTGCAACAGTCTCGAAGGCCCTCCGCATCATGGGATACTCCTCCAGCACCTCATTGAAGTTGTCCACGCTCAGCGAGTACAGGCGGCAGTAGGTATCCGCCCTCACACTGGCTGTGCGCCGGCCTCGGGTCAGCAAGCAGATCTCTGTGGGCACAGCAGGCCTCAGGGTCAGGCAGGCACAAAAAAAAACAAAACAAAACAAAAAACAAACAAACAAAAATGTCCAGGCCACCAAAGCTGCCGATCCTGACCTTGGCGCCCCACTGCTTGGTACAATGATCTTACAAGGCTGCCTGCTAGGTTGTAGCATTACTGGGTACCAGCTCCAACCCCACCAAATGGGGGATGTCAAGCTGTTTCTATCTCTGGGGACAACTCCCCTCCAATGGACAGAATTCCTGTGCCCACTCCATATTCCTGAGCTGAAATCCCCATCTCAAGGTGATCTGGTACTTGGGGAAGTGGTTCATAGAAGAAGCTAGAGAAGGGCAGGTCAGATGGCTCAGCAGTATGGATGGCGCTTTTGGCCAAGACTGATGATATGAGTCAGATGCCCAGGACCTACATGGTAGGAGAGACTTGACTGCTCAAGTTATCCCCTGACCTCTTCATGAGTGTGTGAGAGAGGGTGGGTACATGCATGCACATAAATATAATAGAAGAGGCCAAGGAAACAACACAGTGCTCCCTCTGCCATCTGAAACAGCAAGAAGGCAGTAGCCTACCATTGAGAGCCCACCGTGCTTGCACCCCGGTCTGTGAGTTCCAGCCTCCAGAGCTGAGAAACCAATTTCTGTGGTTTATAAGCCACCAGTCTTAAGTGATTTAGTATAGCAGACCTCATAGACAAACCCCCCTCCCTCTACTGAGCTCATAGATACCCATTCCAGGCTGTGCCTTGAAGGGCCCACCAGTGCTTCTAATCTAGCTTGGCTCCTAGTCACTCCTGTTCTCCTGAGCGCCCCACCCCCACCCCCGGCTGTCTCACCTCCAAAATAAGAGCCATCAGCCAGCTTGGTCTCCTTGTTGCCCTTAGTGAGCACACTGACCACGCCGTGCTGGATAAAGTACATCTTCTTGCCAATGGTCCCTTCGCGGATGATATAATCCCCAGGCTGGAAGACCTCAAACCGCAACTTGGTCAGCATGGATGTCACAAAGTTGGGGTCTGCGTTGGCGAACAGCGGCATGGAGGCCACCAGCTTCCGGCAGTTAAAGTTGATGATCTCCTGCTCCACGGACAACGCGGGTTGGGACACAAAAGACCAGGTCAGGGAGCCGTGTGCCAGCAAGGCCAAGCACCCCCTCCCTCCTTGCACAGGCTGCCTGCAGCTCACCTCTCTTAGTGGCTCGCTCAGCTCCCCCAGGATGCTCTCCTCATCGAACATCTTACCCTGGTAGCGGTGCTCGTAGTAGTCGTGGATGCGCTGCCGGGTGTCAGGCGGGAGCTTGTGGAAGGACATGTACTGCTCCACCTGTTTATACTGAGATGGGGGAGAGAGACGGGAGTCACCTCCAGGCACCCCCAGGCTGGTGACTAGAGGGCACATCCCAACCCTTGGGCTTTCTTAGCCAACGTTGGCTCAATGTTAATATAAGCACACTGTACCCAAAATAATGGCCCTGACTGGTAGCTCTGGGGGTGGGGGGGATGGGAGAGAGGAAGGTTTTATTAGTTGAAGGAGGTCCTCACAGTGCTCAAAACTATAAAGAGGAGTGGAAACAGGGACCATCCACAGCCCAGGTACAGGCCTAATGTCTAAGGAAGTGAACAAGTTTCCTGCAAACACCAACTCTGGAAGAGAAGGCGCCCACTCTTGCCAGGAGTGACAACAGGCCCAGTGACAGGGTGGGCTGCAGGTGGGGCAGAAGTGAGGCCACCTGACCCTTTGCAAACTGTGTCTGTAAATAAGGCCTTAGCTGGGACCTTGAGTCTTTTTTTTTTTTTTTTTTTAAATCTTGAGTCTTTTTTGAGACAGGGTTTTTTCTGTGCAGTCCTGGCTGTCCTGGAACTCACTCTATAGACCCAAGCTGGCCTCAAGTACTTCCACCTGCCTCTGCTTTCCCAAGTGCTGGGACTAAACAGCAGCTCCAGTTGAGAGGAGACACAGGCCTGGCAGGGCAGCAGCCTCCTGGCCAGCCATTGTGACAGAGGGAGCCTGCACATTTGGAGCTGTGTCTTGGAGAATTGCCTCTCAACAAACAGATGGAGGAACACCAGGCAGTAGTGCGAAGGCTGTTGTAATTTAGGGAAGAGATGGGGGGGCGGGGCAGAAAGGTAAGCCATTTGAGAAGATTCTTAGGTAAATCAGGAAGACTCAACCAAAAATAAAATAAGGGAAATTCTTGAAGAAGTCACAAGCAACTTCACGCTGGTTGTAGTGTAACAGACCACAGTGCCTTTTCTACACAGATGGCTGCTGTTCATTCCACAGGTTGAACCTCACCTCGGTCTGGCCTGAGTCCTGTCCTATATGACCTGAGTCCTATTCTATCTGCCTCACCCCCATTTTCTGCTAACCCAGAACACTGCTTCCCCACACCCCTGCACGTGTACCCCATGACCAGACCACTGGCCTAGAATTCTCTCCCACATTTCTCCTTTTGTCTCCTCAAAGCAAGCTTTCCTGCCCATTCTGGGCCTAAAGGCTCTCTTGAGCTTTTCTCTTAACATTACAGGACCTAGACCTCCACACCTGAATGCCTTCAGTCTGTCAGTCACCCTTCCAAGGGACAGCAGCCAAGGCTGACAAGCAACAGATGCTAAGGTCTACTGCGTGTCGAACACTAGACAACAGAGTTGGATCCTGCCGGTAAGGAGTCATGGCCTGGGGAGGAAAGATGAACCATCTCTACATAGCTACGTGGGATTATCCAGTTACAGGAGGCGAAGGAGGGGTCACATGATAGACTGTAGCTGAGTGGGTCACAGAAGGTCAAGTTTGAGATAAGATGCAGAGACAGTGGGTGAAGGAAAGAAAGGGGCTCTTGTTCCTGGAGCCTTCTCTGGACCTGAGGCGGAGCACCTACAGAGACCAGGAGCATGAGACCAGCGTGAATTGAGTTGAACATTAGCTGGATCGTGGCCCTGAAGTGTGGGGTAAAAAAATTCCTGCCACAAGCCCATCTTCACCTTAGAAGCAATAGGAAACCTTTAAGAGGAGCTGGTTCAGAGTCTTCCTGTGACGTACAGGCTAGCCCGGCCTATTATAGGCTGTTCCGGAACTACCTGTGAGGCTAAGGATGGTCCTCTAGCTTCTGCCTCCCGAGAGCTGGAGTTACAAACACGTACCACCACGCCCAGTTAACATGGCGAAGGGATCAAATCCAGGGCCTCATACATGCTAGGCAAGCGCTCTACCAACTGAGCTACATCCCTGGTCTGGAATCTTTGATCCTCCTGCCTCAGCCTCCTGAGTGCTGGAGCGACAGGAATATCCCACCATACCTGGCACAGGGGTACAGATAAGTAGCTACTTAGTTCATGACTATTGAATAGATTATTTGATGTGAGTACAGTGCTCCTCACAGACCCCAGGGCAGATCGTACAGTCCTGTTCTGACAGGACCACACTCAGAACTGTCAGAGGAGAAGCTACGGGACCTCAGGCTGCCTAAATCCAGGCCCTAGTTCTCAGTCACTACAATCAAAATGTGGCTACAGGGACCCAGGGAAAACGCTAAGGGCTTTAAAGGGAAGCAGGGCTTTATAGTGGCCATTGGACAGCATCATTAAACTTGGCTGATAACTCCAGGCTAGGGCCTAAGCTCCTGGGGTCTGTTAGTAAAATGGGTAGAGTGGAGGTTTGGGGTGGCAGGGAGAGGAGGGACCACCCTGATTTTATACATGATGATAAATGGAGCTAATAACGGGATGGGATGGTGATGCCATGGAGCATGTGCAGGTGGTAAGGCAGAACATAACACCTGGGAAGCCCCAGCGGGACCAGAGCTCTTCGGGTCCTGTGGTGACAAATGACAAGAGAAGCCAGGTGAGGCCAGCTGGGAGTCATAGAAACCTAGTTAGAAGCAAAGGACTTGGGGACCTGTCATCCAGACACTGAGAGCCTGCCAAGTGAGCCTTGAAGACCTTACTAGATTTAGCAACAATGAGGGCACAGGTCCCTCCAAGTAAAGAGACCGCTCCCCGCTCCCCACACTACAGCAGAGAGGAAGGAAAGCTGGGTGCTCAACAGAAGGTTGAAGTCAAGACTTAACAAGGTTCTCATCTAAAAAGACTGCCCATCCCAGTACTGACAGATGTGGGCCTGGGTACCCATTTGCTGGCCATGTGTGCTGCTTCTTGCACAGGTCCAGTGAGCAGATCCTCCTGAAAAAGACCTAGGTAGACACAATGCTCAACCTACCTTCTCCTGGTACTGGCGCCGGGAGGAGTCCAGGGATTGGATGAGGGCGGTGGCGTGGCCGATGAACATGGCATAGCAGGTGGCACCCACGATCATGCTGAGCATGGTGAGCCAGACGTCAGACATGCCTACGGGTGCCTGCCGTCCGTACCCAATGCACAGCATGTGGCTCATTGCCTTGAAGAGGGCGTAGGAATACTGCTTCCCCCAGGAGTTATTCTGCAGACGGAACACAGGAGGACGAGTGCATGGGGATGGGGAGAGGAAGCCTGGCACAGTAACAGGGAAGGTCCTTCTTGCTGGCACCTAGGAGATTCCCTGCCAACCTTCAGCCACAGGGTCTCCCCAGTGTTGCTGCTGGCTGAAGACCTTCAGTGAAATAAGCAGGGAAGCTGGCACTGGCAACTCATGGTGGCAGTGAACAAAACTTGGGCCTTCCTATTACAGTTGAGTGGGGAAGGGGAAGCAAGGATCACACAGGAAGGTACATCAAGGGGCTAAGCCAGCTGGCGCTACTCTGACCTCAGGGGCAGGGGAGAGGGGGGCTAAATAGTCTCCTGGCTGGGTAGCATATGGCCCTAGGCTGAGCCACCCTGCTGTCATCCCCTCACTAAGTAACTCCATCCCCTATCCCGAGACAGCTGCCAAATGAAGCCCATTTCCCCACTGACCTCAATTATGAAGCTAGCAACGCTTCCCCTGGGGGAATGGCTCTGCAGGAGCCGACACCACGTTCCTCTTTTTGGGTGAGCAGCAGGTGGAGCTTCCTGTCACTCTCAGAACCCTGTCCTCGTCTGCACAGGGCTGCGGCCCCTGATTCTCCTGCCCCTGCCCCTCCCTGCCCCTGAAGGTGGACTCTCCTGAGTACATAGCACGTACTGGGCTGGGAGGAGGGAAAGGAATCTCCCAGCTGTTTTCATCTCCAAAGCAAGTCAGTGTCTCAAGGAGTGCTCCTTGTGGGATCTGGCGCTTAGAAAGGCCATCTCTTGAACTTAGTGCATGTGTGGGCCTGTTACCTTCACACACATAGAAGCAATGTCCCCATAAGAGGAACCACCACCCTTGGCCCTTTCCCCAGTGTCTCCACTCCACGCCAAGGTGGGACGGATGATGTAAGGCTCACAGGGCCTGTGCCTAGAGCCCTAAGCATTTCTGCAGCATCTGGCTGTTCAGGCATCTGGAGGACATGAAACCAGGCCCGTGCCAAGTTCAAGGTCACCATCCTGGCTAGAGCTGAGCTCCTCTGTGGAGTCTTCGGTTCAGTCCAGACTAAGGTAGGTGGGTAGGGCTGCTCCCCAGGGGTGGAAGAGGCCTGCATCCTAGCCTTGAGGATTAGGGGCAGCCCCCAGCCATCTTCTGCCTTCCACTGCCCTGTTGAGCCACTGGGAACAGGGCAAATTCAACCCATATGGCCGATTTACTTACACTTAGCTCATCAAAAGGCGTGTTTTGTAAAGGCCTGTTTGATGCTGAGGATGCCTTGGGGTCTCTTTCACCTCTTTCAAAGCCACTTTTTCATCCCTTGGGGGCCCTAGGGATTTGCCTTCAGACCACACCACACTGACTAAGAGGAGAGGCAGGGGCTCACCGGGTGCTAGAGCAATAGCCACAGGGGGCTTTTTCTGGGAAGCCCTATCTGTAGCGAGGGGCTTTGTCCTATGGCTTTTGGAAGCCCAAGAGTCTGATTCTCTTACCCACTCACAAGGTTGCAGAGGGACCCTCCAGCCTGCTCACTCTCCATGCTCAGCCCTGCACTGGTGGCTGGTACGTGGGTTTGGACACTCAAGTCTGGCCTCAGAGAGGAAAGTGGCTGTGCGTGAACTCGGAGTCTGCCTGTGCTACTAACAATGGCCTTGTGGCCTTTGGCTTTCTCAGCTCAGCTGCTTAAGGAGAGGGGAGCCATCAACCCAGTTTTTTCACACTATCACAACACAGCCCAGGTCTTAGTCTCCTTGGGTAAAGCCAGACCAGCCATCTAAATGCATGACTAGATGAAAAAGGTAGAAAGCGTCAAGGACCACTCACCGCTAAGAGCTCTGTGAGTGGCTTCTGGTACTAGGAAGGGAAGCTCGATCTGAAAAGGGCAGAGCTATGTGCCCTTCAGTACTAGGCCAGCATCTCAGGGTCCCACAGGCTGGGATTCAGGAGTTGCACAGGCTCTCTACCCATCCCCGCTTCCTGAGAGGGGACTCTTAGCTCAGAGGGAGGCAGTGATGTGTACTTACCACCATGCCATTGATGGACACCCAGCAGTCATGGGGGAAGTCCTGCAGCATGGGCACCAGGAACTGCAGGCAGCCGTCCCAGTGGCAGAGCAGGAGCATCATGCCAATGAGGTTCACAATGCGTACCACGGCGCTGGCCAGATCATAGGTCATATGGAAGATCTGTGGAGTGAAGCCATTGCCCAGACAAGTGAGTGGTCAGAGTGTGTGTGCAGGCTGGGGCTGGGGAGAGGGGAAAAACAATAAGCAAGACCCAGAAGAGGCAGGCTGGAGGGTACCATAGTGACATTCCCGGCATCCATGCAGAAGCACATATTCTCCAGGACAAGAAGTGGGCAGAGAGACCACCTTATCTTTTTGCTGAGGGCATGTGAAAACCAGGGGCACCTGGCCTGAAGCATGCTTTGAGCCATGTTCTGAAGTCAGTCCCCAGACATGAGTCTTCCCTAAATCTATTACTGGGATATCAGGGCCCAGCCCTGGGAACAGCGAAGGGGGCAGCGTGGGCCCATAGGCTCCATGTTCAGATAGATTTGAATCCAGGCCTAGTTCTGACCCAATTGCTTGCTGTGCAACCTTGAGGAAATCCCCAGAGTTCTCTGATCACGTTTCCTCACATGGAAAACGGTGAGAAAAAAATTTGTGACTGAGTGGTTGTCAGAAGGATTAAATTATGCATATGAAGTACTTAGTACTGAGGATAGAAATATTCAGTAAGTTACAAGCCATTATGCGACAACGTTATTAATAATTGATCTTCATGATCAGTTCATAAGCATGAGTAGTACTGCTGTTCCTTACACTTGAGTTAGTTACAGCAGTACTTACACCCCAGCCCACTGCAGCCTGCCCCCACCTCCACGTGTGGCTCTGTGAGCTAAGCTACAGTGTGGCAGGGTCTGGCCAGGATGGGTGCATCCTAGCCTCCCTGGTCCCACCTCTTCCTCCAAAGCTGCTTACACCAATGTATGGCAGAGCCTTGAGCCTGCCAGGGATCCCCAAGATTACAAGGCAGTGAGATGATGGAGAGAGGTTGAGGGAGCCTAAGCAGCCTGCAGACGTTCTGGCCCGGCCTCTAATCTGGGAGACTTTGGGGACCCTTCAGCTGTCTGCTCCTAGTTCTGATCCCTCCAAACCATCCCCAGGAAAATACACTCCTCCTGGATTGGGGGGTTGGGGTCCAAATTACAAACCTGTGGATGCCACTTAAGACCCAAGCCCATTTCGGAAGAGGCATCTGAAGTCCAGAGACAAACTCTGGATTCCATTTCTCACTCTGCTGTCCCTAAGGCGCCAGCATCAGAGACAGTGGTCATGGAAAGCAGGACATCAGCCTCAAGGGTGTGTACTAAGCTGGCAGCCACAGAGGCAGACCTGCGCCTAATGCAGCACAGGGGCATTTCACAACCCATAGGTCTTCATAGCTGAATCAGGGTGAAAAACTGCTAGAGTGCATGTGTTCTCTGGCCCTACTTAGACACAACCTACCCTCACGATACCCCAGGAGACAACTAGAAGTGTCAGAAAACCACACTAAGGGCTGGAGAGATGACTTTGTCAGCAAAGTGCTTGCCATGAAAGCATGAGGGAGGGGCCCTAATTTGATCCCCAGAACCCACATTAAAAACTTGGGTGTGGTCTCATGCTCTTGTAATCCTTGCACTGGGAAGGGAGGGGAAGGGGATCCCTGAGGCTCATTGGCCGGCCAGCCTAGTGTACTTGGTGAGGTTCAGACCAGTGAGAGACCCTGTCTCAATAACAAGGTAAATGACACCACGGAATCACACCACACACACACACACACACACACACACACACACACACACACGGCGCAGGGGGCAGGGGGGAGAAGGAGAGGGACAGGGATAGAGAAAGGAACCATATCAGAGCATGTCCCAACTGGTTCTTTTTCCCTGACTGGGACATGGGCTTCCCAGCCACATGTGAGGAGGTTAAGGTGAGTGTGAGGCCAGGGCAGTACCCTTGAAGCACAGCTCTCACAGGCTCTGAAAGTCAGCCCTGAGATGTCTAGATAGGAAATGCTAGCTTCCAATCTGCCCCACTCTATGAATCGCATGGTCTCAAAAGAATTGCAGTGAGCCTCCCTAGGCTCTTGCCTACAGGAGATCTCTCCAGAGTGAGGGGCTGGTGGGCCCCTTCCTCCCTGAGTCTCAGAGCTGTACCCTCAGAGGAACTCTTGACTGTCTACTACTCTGTGTCTTGAGCAGTACTCTGTGTCAGTCAGTGCCCAAGAAAAGCCCCCTCCATGTGGGAGGCATGAAGAAGCTTGCCCCTGCCCACCCAAGCTCAGAGTAGGTCACATACAGAAAGGAGACTTGGGCACAGGCATGGAATCCCAGCAACAGAGGAGGCTGAGCAGGGCCCAAAAGGGGGCTTGACAGAGAGTCCAGATTGGCGTTAGGTGCCCTGTCTGGATCCTGGATAGCATAGCACTCACAGAGGCTAAGGCCTCCAGCACAGCTGCTGCCTTCTCCCACCCCTGGCTTGTCAAGACAGCACAGTTCTGTGGAGGACTTCTTGGCTATGAGCTGTATCAGAGGGGGACCCCTAGCTACACCCAGAGTGGAGTCTCACTGTCTAAGGGACGCCCCATGGTGTAGCTATGCTGCTCATCACAAGAGATCGCCAAAGGATATCCACAGTGCCCCTCCTCACCTGAAAAGGACAACCTCCTTTCATTCTCCCTTCAACCCCAGAGATGCCCCAGTTTTTTGTGGGTTTCTTTTTTTTTTTTTTTGTCATACCCAGGACACATGAACAGACAAGAGTGACAGATTGGCTTGCCTGTCCAGCTGTTCCCCTGTCTGTTTGCACACAGACGCATGCAAAACCTCTCCTCCCTGGCTGCACAGGCAAGCGCCACAGAAGCAGGACCTCTGGGCTCCTCTTCCTGTGGGGACATCCTGCAGCTAGTGTACCTACTCACTCCGGGGCAGTCTACACACTGCACGAGCCTCCAGCCCTCCAGCCCACTCCACCAAGCAGCTCCTCACGATAAACAAATGTGTGTGTGTGTGTGTGTGTGTGTGTGTGTGTGTGTGTGTGTGTGT